>OX411319.1:11720000-12970000 GCA_948150665.1 Conistra vaccinii
CTCATGCCATGTGTAATTTTTGGGGTATCATTTAATTTATACTATGGCAGCTAAGTCGAAATCGAGCGCGAACATGGTGATTTTGAGCATTCAAAAAAAGTTAGGTTAGGTTAGGGATGAAACCATGCAATGTGAAAGCTTTTGGGGTATCATTTAATTTAGGTATACTATGGCAGCTAAGTGTTTTTGAACATTCAAAAAAGGTTAGGTTAGGTTAGGTGGGATGAGAGGGCGGAGCGCATGCATGAGAGGGCGGAGGACATCCACGGGTGGGCGGAGGACAACCATGAGGATTTTCAAGGTCGCAACAAAAAAGCATCAAGAGATGAAACTCATGTCATGTGAAAGCTTTTGGGGTATCAATTAATTTATACTATGGCAGCTTAGTCGAAATCGAGTGCGAACATGGTGTTTTTGAACATTAAAAAAAAGTGTAAAATGAAGGACAAATAAAACAGAGCATTGTATATATGAAAATAATAATAACATCTCTGAACGCTTAATTAAGTAATTAATTATTTTTGCTTAATATTAGAAAATACCTAATAACATTTAAGGTAACAAACGTATCTTTGTTTTTAATGGTAATGTTAGAAGCCGGAGGGGAAGGGGCAGGGAAAGGCGATAAGGTAGATTGCTACTTGCGTAACAGTATAATTAAGTAAATTGTAGCGGTTACACCGCCACATACTAACTACTCATCAAAGATATGACGTCACACAAATCCTGCATCGCGCTATTAGAGTTTACCGCGCGAACGACTTATAAAAACGACCTTGAAAATCCTCATGGTTGTCCTCCGCCCACCCGTGGATGTCCTCCGCCCTCTCATGCATGCGCTCCGCCCTCTCATCCCACCTAACCTAACCTAAACTTTTTTGAATGTTCAAAAACACTTAGCTGCCATAGTATACCTAAATTAAATGATACCCCAAAAGCTTTCACATTGCATGGTTTCATCCCTAACCTAACCTAACTTTTTTTGAATGCTCAAAATCACCATGTTCGCGCTCGATTTCGACTTAGCTGTCATAGTATGAATGAAATAATACCCCAAAAGTATTCACTTGGCATAAGTATCATCACTGTTGAAAGTCGCGTCCAAAATGACGCATGGGTATTGAATGCATTGGAGATGTCCAACGACACCGCCGACATTATCCTGCCCCGGGACTCCGCTTCCTCCGCACGGCACGGTGAACCTAACCTAACCTAACCAAAAAGGGTACCTTGCTACCTTACCTACCTACATACCTACCTACCCTATCTATCTACATACCTACCTACCCTATCTACCTACATACCCTAACCTAACCTAAGTTTTTTTTTTTTCCGGGTTGGAAAATCCTTATTGATGTCCCCCGCCCTGGGGCGGACGAAGGGATCTGTCAGAATTCTACTGACTAAAAACCACCCCATTGTTCCCTTCCCACACTTAGACCGAGAATCATGAGATCAACCTAACCTAACCTATCCTGACCAAACATAACCTAACCTTTTTTAATGTTAAAAAACACCATGTTCGCGCTCGATTTCGACTTAGCTGCCATAGAATGAATTAAATAATACCCCAAAAGCTTTCACATGGCATGAGTTTCATCACTGTTGAGCGTTGGTACCAAAATGACGCATGGTCCTTTATCATCGGTTTTTTTTTTTTAATCTGCTGTTTCATAGAAAAGTGCAATACCTACGCAGTCATAATGTATGAACAGCTGTTTTATTTTTTTAAATAACCGACGTGAAATTTCAACTCAGGGGGGTTCAGAATCATATACTAAATCCATGATAACAGGCTTCGCGTCGATGTCCCTGACACCCTGTATAGTAGCGACCCGCTCCTGATTCGCACGGTTTTTACGACTTGACAAAACATCTAGATTTCTTAGGTAAACGTAACTTTAATATTAACGTATTACCTATACATATAAACCTTCCGGAATAAATTCCCTAAACGATGGTGTAAATCTCACCAAAATCTATTGCGTGGTTTAGAAGAACAACGCGGGCATACAGACAAACACGAAAAGCGACCTTAATTTATGATTATGTATAGACTAGCTTTTGCCAGCGGCTTTGCCCGCGTGCTTGTTGGATATTTGTCCACGGGAACGTACGATCGGGATAAAAACTATCCTGTCATGGTCTGCCCCGTGTGCCAAATTTCATCCCAATCCGGTCAGCCGTTTTAGCGTGAAATCATAACAAACAAACAAACTTACTTTCGCATTTATAATTTTAGTTAGGATTAGGATAATCGTATACAGGGTGAAATTGAATTCATGCGACACCTCTAAGGGGTCATTTTACTCATCATTATGAACAACATTCACTACGAGACCAACCCTGAAAACGCGAAAAAAAAATTGCTGTTCCCTACATTCATGTTCGCATTTCTGATCAAAATGGTGGAAACACCTGTTTTTTTTTCGCGAATTCAGGTTTGGTCCCATATTGAAAGTTGTTCATAATTATGAGTACAATGACCCCGTACCACCACTTAAGTGGTGTTGCATGAATTCAATTTCACCCTGTATATTTAGAATGAGTACCAAGTAACCAAGTCTAATATTTATTATAGAAATTCGTTAGCCAAGCTTAGTGATTTTGATGTTCCCGCGTGTCTTCAAATTACTGGGTAGCCTATGTAGCCATCTGTCAACAGAACGACAACCTTATCCCTAACCAGTTCAGTTAACACCACCATCTATTACAGACGAGCTGATGCACAGCGCGGCGATGGGGGGCGGCGCCCTATTCGGGTGCTCCTCAGCCGGGCACAGCGGCATCAACCAGCTCGGAGGGGTCTACGTCAACGGCCGGCCGCTGCCGGACTCGACGCGCCAGAAGATCGTGGAGCTGGCGCACTCGGGCGCACGGCCCTGCGACATCAGCCGCATCCTGCAGGTCTCCAACGGCTGCGTCTCCAAGATACTCGGCAGGTCTGTTGGTTTTAAGTGACTTTTTGTACTGTTTGGTGTTAGTTTGGGTGGTTTGTAGTTGTGGTTGATAGTTAACAGTAGTTACGCAAGAGTACGCGAACATTTGCGAACTATATCTGCGAATAAACACTTTTTTTTTTTTTTTTTTTTTTTAAGTTATTTCACGAAATCTAAGTAGGTACCTACGTTGTCTTTGTGATATGACTCATCCTACAACTTATCTTATTATCTCTTATTATCATACATTTACTCAGTCTTTCTAAAGCTTTTCATCAATAATCTTTACATCAAAAACCTTCATTGAATATTCTTTTAATATCATTATTGAGGTTCTTAATTTAACAATTTTATCCGAAAATTCCAAGAATATGTTTACCCAAAATCTTAAACCTTCGTAATCGCTCTTCGGTAACTCGTTATAATAGGGCTTTCATATAAATTTCAAGGTCTACAGAATTCATCCCGAGATAGAAAATTGCCGCTACACAAAGAGCATCATCTATCATAGTCTGACACTACTGAGTTACTTACAATCCACCAAATGACACTTTTCATTTAGAAAAGTCTTTATGATCAGAGCATTTTACTTCATCATCATCTGCCCTTATCTCTATTTAGGGTCAATACAACACGTCTTTTTCTTCCACACTTCCTTGAAGTTCTTATTTTCTCAAGATCTGCGTCAATTCTAAAGAAAGTCCTAATTCCATTCAGTCATCGTCTTACTAAGGAACAAGCACCCATAACAATTAAAACGAATACTATTACACGAATAAACGAATTATTTCACACAAAACCCATTGTGAGTCAACAAAAGTTAAGGAATCGATTATGTCTAAGTGCGATGGGGTCAAATTCTTGCGCCACGCGTTAGCAAATTGATGGAATTCCCATAATACCGCCCGAGGAACCGCACAATGCTCCGACAAAGCTGTCGAGGACAAAATTAAGAAATATTTCAATGACTTAATCAATACAATAGTTTGAGTTTGCATTCCCATAGTGTATTGTTTTTGTTGAATGGCTGACGTGTGCGCAGCGGGGACGCTAGGTGGGAATCGACATCGGGTGCCTGCGTTGGCCGCGTTGGGGTGCGGCTCTAATTTCGACGGCAATTTTATTGTTTGATTGCGATTTTATCTGGAGATCACGGAGGATTTCGGCCCTCAGCTCAAGTGCTTATTGAAATGCCGGCAGTGAAGTATTCGTGTTAATCGTAATGGAATTGTTTTCGTAATGGTTTTAAATAACTGATTTCACAAAGCCCCGCAAAGCTGTAACAGCTGTAGGTAATACTTACTGAAATGTACTGAAGAATATCAGAAGCCTTTCAAACAACACGTAGTTATTTAAGTATGAAAGTAGTTCAGTCAGTGTCACACAAAACCAAAGCATTTAATTGAAATAACACATACTCGATTCAATGGGAACCAAAAAAGTCAAAAGTCAATCGAACAATAAAAAATGCAAAGACGTCAATCAAAGAACTAGACTCATTTTAATATAGGGTGTGCCTTTCAGGGCTGTCCCACGACCGCCCCTAAATAAAAATCAAAATAAAAACATTATTTTCCAGTAATTGGCACCCCTACTGAGGGAGACGGCTTGACGCCACTTCAAGAGATCTTATAGGAAAAATAAATTTGGCCCAGCGAACCCTCTAATATTGCCCTGTGGGCACATGCTATTATTTTGTAATGTTTTGCTTGTTAATATATTGGCGAAACAAGTTGTTTTTGTGGGAAAAATGCTTTGTATTATTATTTTAATGTGGTCTAGAGGTTTTCTTGATACCATTTTATATCACGTACTTTTCTCTATTGAGGGAACTAGTTCTACTGTATGATATTAAATTGTCTGTCAGACTACAGAAATATTCAGGTCCAACTAAACTTCTGATTTTTAAAATATTTATTTGAATAAAATCTTAAAGTTAACAACAACACGACTCCATGTTTTCGTCCCTATGAAATGGAATTTCGGAATCACTTTCTAACGTCATATATTTTAAAAATAATCTAGACGTAGTTGACATTTCCTATCTGAGAAGAAAAGCGAAAAGAACTCAAAGTCTCTTTTAATTTAAAGTCCAGACATAATCTAGGTCAGCTCATGTGATCTCCTCCATTTTTAAGACGCAGATATAATGCCAGTGACCTTGACTGGTTAGCTTGCATGTTCTCTACAGAGCTCACGCAACGCGTCGTACGTCCAGCCAGTAATAGGACTGGCCCATCAAGGAGCGCTGTCCCGAATTAGACGCATTATTATCATAATTTATCATACGTAAAACCAAAGGTATTTTAATAACATACGTATACTAAAAGATCAAAAGTAAATTATCTTTAAAATGGTGAAGGTTTCAGAAAAATTCGCTTGATAGATTTTGTGTTTTTTATCCGCGCTAGACATAACTTTACAAATTAATTTCATTATGTAATATAAACATAATCTAAAATATTCATATATTATGGTATTAAGAAGATGCTCTTATTTAACATATATTTTTTCCAAATCATTAACACTACTCGTTTAGACGTGATCTTCAGTATAAAATTTTATTTAATGTATTTTATGTAATTTTAATGTAATTATTTTATTTCATTTTATTAACACTTTTTAATATAGTTTCACTGTAATACCTATGATTCAAAGTTGATTGAAATAAATAAATAAATAAAAAATTTAAAGTCGGTTGTCGTTGCCTTAATTATTATCCTTGGCTGTCATTCTATATCAATACCCACAGTGAAGACGAAAAATTCCCGTTACCTATTTTCTTTTCCCTGGCAACGGCTGCAAGTGCCTCTATCGTTCTCACACGCCCCTGGATATTCTTATCGTGCCAATTACTAAGCAAAGGGGTTGAAAAGTGTTCCTTAGGGCTCACACAGAAGGGCCAACGTAGCAGGACTCCTAATTAAGGAGAGGTCCTGCTGTTAACTCGCATTTGATAGCAATTCTCAATGTTTTGGGAAACTTTTGTATTCAAGATTTTGTAGGTATTCGTCGCGGGATATTCGTCTGTTAAAAATTTAGATTTTTCATGATAAGTTTTTTGATCAAGATTGTGGAGTTAGGGTTAAATTCAGCAGCGTTTGATTCTAAATATCCATTCACTGGTTCCGATTTTTTGTAACAAATAAAAATAACATTTATCGAGCTCCCGGTGACATATTTTCGATAGGGCGTGCGTAACTCGGTTACTTTTAAATAACCACTTCAAAAACAATCTCTGATAAGTGCTCATTCGTTGCCCTCCAGCCCATCTACATCTAATCTCAGACCCCCTGACGTCACGGCACTCAAAGCTACGTCATTATTTACTCTTACGTGTCCATCGAGTTGTGACAACGGGTTTCACGAATCGAATTGGAGGTATCGTTCTGAGGAAAGAGCAGTGTAGTTGAAACAATGAATTAACGTTGGTCGAGTGGCCGCGGCATTGTGGCCCGCGCAGCAATGATTTCGATCAATTTATTATTGTTTGATGCAATAATTGCTCGGTTTGGCGACAATTTGTTTGCAATTTCTGTTGCGTTTGTGGCCAGCAATTTAGTTACTTGATCAAAGTTTGGTTTTCGGTAGAGTTTTATTATTTGTTAATGAGTAAATAATATGTAATGAAGCGTGGAATGAAGTTTATTATATCAATGTTGAATTGTTATTATATGCAAGTGGAATGTCTGGTTTCGTAACGTGACGTCTGGTAAAATTGATAGTCGTGCTAACCTACTTCCATTTACCTACTTTTCATAAGACATTTCAGTCTTAAACCGGTTCTATTCCTATTCTTAATTTTATTCTCAAGTAATTAATCTCATCTCCATCAAAGATTCAAATTTTATTATAATATGGTTCCTCTAAAAACCTTTATTTTCGCACCTACAACCACCAAGGTTTCTAATTCTATAATGACCTAAACGCCTCCATTGTCACAACTACAACTTGAATCCTTAAAAATCCCTTAAAAATTGTATTTAGGTACGTCTCCTACAAAGCTACCTACCCTCTTCTGTTTACCAAAAGCACAACACGTAATCAAAGTTCATCGAACTTAAAGTTCTCAATTAAAAAGCAGTCAACAGGGGCCCTCCAAAACGCCCTTAGCGAAAATCCGCCCGAGGCGAGAGCGATTACAATTCGACGATGGGCCTTAATATCCCTGTAAATGTTTATTGAGAATGCCTAAGTAAACTTTATCGATGACAATTCCGATAAAACCATGTTTGTTATTTGTTGTTACTGCTGTATAATTATTATGTAACGGTTTTCTGATGGATATGTCAGCTTGCTTTTGTTTGTGGTATGGCCACTGACACTTTTTATTTTGCTATTTTTGTGTGTTTTATTTCGCTTTTAGAACCTTTTTGCAAATAGCTAAAACTTTTTTCGATAATTTTAATTTATGCAGATTATAGAAATGCAAGAAGTATTGGTAAAGTACTAAGATTTTTTGAGAGAATGCGTAAGAAATATTTTTTTCTTACTCATTTTCTCATTCTGAGTATTAGCTATTTATAACCACCAACGTCTATATTATTTCCAGCCAGCAAAATGTTGATGAACAAAGGTTTTTTGACACTAAACTGCCGCTGACTATACATCTGACATCTTGAATTCTCGATACAATATGCTGGCACAACACATTTGAATCAAGACCCGAAATATCGACACATGTCTATCGCTCAACAATACAATGCCTCAAGTAGTACATCCGATATCCACCCCACACAACACAATCCATTTATAACCTAACCTTTATAAAGATAAGGTATAATTTCCTTCAGTGGTTCAAGAGGACAATCAAACGGAATTTGGCAACGTTTTGTATAGGTACTTGAAGTTAAGGGGATGCTAGAGATTATGTTTGTAATTGTGTTTTAATAGTATTTTAGTTGAAAGGGGATGTTCTGATAATTTCTAGTTTGGGAGTAAGTGTTTTGTATTTAGATGTAGTGGGGAGTTTATTATCGGGAAATGCTAGTATACTCCATTTGAAATAAGATTAGACAATTAGCTAAACCTTTTTTACAGTCCTTTCAACCGATTTTGACTTTTAGTGCGTTGGTGGCATGACAAATGGCAGCTGCAGTAAACAGTTGGTATTGTAACCACTTTTTTGCTTTTAATTGACTCCTTATGACTACGGTATAGAAGTCAAAATCGGTTGAAAAGACTGTAAAAAAGGTTTGTCTTATTTCAACTGCAGTATAGGTGGGTATGACGATTTTGAATAAAAGTATTGAAATGGAAGACCCTCACTTAAATCTTTCTTTAAATCTATATTTTCTACACATCAACAAATTATCACGCCTGTATTCCCCAAAGGATTAAGCAGAGGTGTACATATAGGACACCCATATTTTTAACCATTTATGTTTTAAGTCCCAAGTTTAAGTTTAAAAAAAAACCCAGACTCCTCACTCCGGGCTGCTAATAAGAAGCCCAGATTGGAAAAACCCAATAACACTTTTCCTGATCCGTATTAGTCTATTGTCTTCTAGTCTTATTGAAAAGCTTATATACTCAACAATCACCTCATTTTACTCAAAATGAATAACGATGGTCGATGTGTTACGAGTAAATGATCAGACAAGAATGTCACCAATCTATTTTAACAAAAACTCGTTCTCGATTACAAGAGAAAACTTGCAGAGGTCTACGTAGGTGGTGCGAAATGATTACTTAACTTATTATAAAGTCATTTAATTTCTTTGACTTGACGATTAACTTAATAACAATAGTAGAGTTACTCGTCCAAAAAAACTTGCAATTCTCTCTGTCTTTAAAAACTGAACTACACCAGGCCTTCAGCAATGTTTTCGATTTTCGAACAGCTCGGTTTGAAATTCATGTAAATTTAAGTTGAATTTGTATTTATAGGATTCTTAAAATTTTAATAAACTAGGCAAAGGTTTCTTGCCTCGGCAAAAAAAATGTGAGCTAAAATATTTTACGAGAAGTTCTAACTTTAGACAAGTGCTTTATAATGATATTCTACCAGAATTTTACACAAAAAATGTATGTTTGAAAAGTTATTTTAATTATTAATTATTTTTTATTAGCGATTGAGTCCTTAGATCAAGAGTGTATGTTATGTGCCTTGATCAGAATTCAAAATTCAAAACATATTATTATTGATCGAAGACGAGTCCCAATTCAAGATGTTGACCAATCCCCAGCAATAACCATCACAGGGTACACATCCCACACAAAACCAACCACACACCAACACACCACGAACCATCACAGAACACAACGGATATCCAACTGACCTTGAGCAAAAAACAACTAGCTCATTCGTCCTCTTCATCTTCCAAACTAAATTCAGCTTTGCACGCAGATATTACGAGACGGGGTCGATAAAGCCTCGTGCGATTGGAGGGTCCAAGCCAAGAGTCGCCACCACACCGGTGGTCCAGAAGATAGCTGATTACAAGAGGGAGTGCCCCTCAATCTTCGCTTGGGAGATCCGGGACCGTCTGCTGAGTGAAAACGTGTGCAATAACGATAATATTCCTAGTGTGAGTATGAGTATTCTATTTTCTTAATTAATTAGCTTCTACCCGCGACTTCTCGAATTCGAATACATACAAGGTGGAGACGACAATACAACAAAAAATTTAACGGCTGGTCCCTAATGACGTTCCCATTCTGCATACAAAAATTCAATTGAATATATTCAATAGTTTTGTCAATATAACTCGGCAAAATTCATAGTCGGCTCGGGTTATTTCGTTTATCCAGCCCAAAAATCCACCCTAAGGTGGATATTTGGAAACGTATGCCCGTATAACTTTTGACAGCGAAAGTAATGAAAATTTAATAATTGAAATAATTTGTTATCATAGAATTCATAGTTCGATGAAAAAAAAAGTGCCCATAAAGCATTGCAGTATAACACTTTGGTGTTTAATGTAATAATTACGGAACTTCATAAGCGTGTATATGTCAAAAGTTAAATAAATGGTTGAAAATAGTATAATATAGTATAGAAGTTTAGATATACAGGGTGTAAGAGAACTCCTCCTAACAATACGACAATAACGACTACGCGGCATACTATCCTAGTAGGGTAGGTACCGCTTTCCGTACGAAATCCTTGACCCAACTGTCTAACTAGAGATATTATTTATTTTTAGTCCACATAGGAGACAGTATTAACAATGATAGGAATAGTGCTGACCTCGATAATAATCGTAATTAATTGTCATTGCACTACTTAGTGATATACATAATTTTTGAATTCTGTCTTATTTCCTAACACACACCTCCATCATTGAAGAAGCTTGTAACAATTTCATTAAAACATATCGAAGGACGTTCATCGCTTATTTCCTCGCGTAAAGTCAACTAAATTATTTGATGCTATAACGGTCCAACTAATATTAGCAACGCGAAAACTTTCACTATTTTGCAACTATTTATAGAAAATACGGGAATTTTACTAAAAATATGAACACTTTTCCTGGAAGCCAAATTCGATTAGGCTATGTTTAAAGGTAACCTCATACTTGTAATTTTACTAGAAAATTATTATCATGGAAGGTTATAGTTAGGTCACTGATCTAGCGTTACACAGCGATCTAGCGTTATCTAGCGTCATACATATTATAGCGTTTTAAGTAGATATTATAAAGAGTGACTATGGAGAATCCCGTTCAACACACATGTCAATTAAGCTGTGACTATCGACCTACCTACACAAGTATCTTTTAAACCGATTTCGAAAACGTCAAAATATTATTGGCAATACGATATATCTAATTAAAATTCACAAAACATATGCTCAAGGACCCATTGTGCCGCCCATCAAAATAATCTGGACAAAGTTCGGTGACAATAATTCTCTTTTAATCCAATTTCGCAATTTTACATTATAGGACCATATGCTTCGGACGGCGCGGGCCCATTGTCCAAAATCTTTTCAAGATGGACCGTGTTCGACACAAACGGTCCATTCTGTTATTGATGATGGCTTATAAAATTTAAGTTCGGGATGTTTGATGCAGTTTTATTAGGTTTTTGTATGGCCCCATACAAATACTCCTATTATAATGGACAGTTCATAAATTTTTCGGCTACATTTTACTATTAGCTCTGTCAACTTTTATGTCAATAACAAATTGAATGCTGAATTGTGTTCTGATAATATTGAGTGCTCGAAGAAATATAAAGAAAACCTTTTAAAAGATGAACTATTAATCCCTGTGGGTCAATAGGCAGTGACTACTGAGAGAAGTTCTTAAAATACTACATATTAAAATGCGTGTTGTTGTTTAGACTAGGAAAATTCCAAAAAGCACCTAAATAGATACAGGTTTTAAAAATACCAAACATGACGCACTATGTTCTTAAAACAACTCCCATAGCCTTAGCCTGTGCGTACACTTAAAATCTAGGCCATGGCAAAACAAATAAAAATAAAACTCAACCGAGTTGCAATTACAACAACATCATAAAATCCATGTACAGTAACGAGACACGCCAACATCGTACCCCACAATTAATGAGAGGAGTAAAAAATTATAAAAACCGCGGTTCTCTGCGAAAAATATCGCGTACAAGATATAAAATAAAGCCATTGCTGAGGTGACACGGATGGTAATCGAACCAGACGGCTCCACATCTGCCCGGCCAATCATGGCAAAAAATTACAAAGTGAAAATTTTGTAATTTTTAAGGATCGGTACTGGACGTAGTGGTGGTATATATGTATATGACACTATAGTGTCAACAACCTAATATTTGGGAAAAGGTGTGACGGGGCTCTAAAAATAGAAGACCTAAAAAGCGTTCTGGATTTGAAATACTTATAGTTAATTTAGTCAATAATAATATATTTTGTTCTTTTTCCACACTTATTGCAATGATCTTTATAGTCAAATTCTGAAATATTCCTATGGAACCATCAAATCCATATTTAAAATCGCTCTTGTCTTTTTTTTTGTTCACCTCGAACCAATTTTTCTGTTAATAATGTCACAATCCAAAAATTTAATGTTTTGTGATCACGATGCGTTACACAAAGTAAACACTTGGTGACACAATGCTAAAGAAAAAAAACTTTTTGTTAACCTTGAGTGTTGAGAATCGAAAATGTTGGTTTTGTGGATATGTTACATTATCTAGAGGGGATTTGTCATCGTTTTGACATAAAAGGTGATGTGAAATTACCTGCATATCAAAAATGTTGACTTGGGTATTGTTTGTCTTACTGCCTGTAAACTTTAAAAACGTCTCATTTGTATAAAAGGCTGTTTTTACACAAAAACCTACGTCTGAAATGAAGTTTTCTAACCATACTGAAACAAGTCATAATAAATCCCAAAACACAGTAAATTCAGATAGAAAGAACCTTGTTGTCTATAAACCTAAGAAATTAGGCTGCGAATCCAATGCCAAGACTATCTGCTACATAAAGCAGTACCTATAACTAATCATAAAAATACCTACATTATCCACCCTACGTAACAAGAGGACACAAAATCGAAATACCGAAAACCCCTAGAAGATTCGGCGCCAAAGGGGCTATTTTTATGACTGTCGTACCTACGCACTCGGCCCACTGGGCAAATAGGTGAAAGGGACAAGCTGATAGGTCCACACACGTGTTAGAGTAGGACAGATATATGTCGTGCGTTCCGCTGCCTAGTCATAACGGTCGAATGGGCGTGATGTTTCTTACCAACTAAAAGCGGACAAAAATACGTGGAACAATCGATTACGGCTCGGCGGCAGAACGGTGTAAGTGTAAAAGTGTCAGAGAGGCTTATGTGATGTCGGCACCGCTTACTGTGAATATTCTTAGTTGAATATGGAGGATATGCAAATTGAGAACTATATTGCGATGCTGTTAAGCTTGAGTGAGTGAAATTCTTTCTGTAGTTATTTTTATGTATATATGTTTAAATATTACTAGGTATCTTAGAGTTGCTCTTAAAACCCCATAACGTGGACTGTCTTGCACAAATGAGTAAGAAAAGGTTTGGTAAAAACTTAAAGCAACTTATATTCCAGACTAAAACCTCATTTATACCAAACATCAAACAATATAACTCAAAGCTATATAATACATAGTCGTTACTCATGAAAATTACTCAATTGCTGAAAACAAATTCTCAAAAGACCACCGCATACTTACGCCGCTTTTCTCCCTGGGCGCTATACAATAATTCCACGTTTACGCGTGAATGCACAGAATATTCGATATCTCTTTCACACTTGTGGTTATGCTGTAAGGATCTGCAGCGAGCTGTATCGCCGCCCTTGTCTCGCGGATTAACGTCAACTGCTTATGATGGCATAGGAATTGACGGTTTTAAGTCCACTGATATTTATGCTGATGTAAGGGAATTTTATACTAGGCTAAGGGAATTATGTATTTGAAAACTGTAAATGTAAAGCAGTCAGTACTTTAAGGAATATGTTTTTTTACTTTGAATTCGACCAAAATGTCGTTTCTGTAAATCTGAAATTCTGTTGAAAGGTTTTCATAAAAGTAAGTTTAGAACCACCAATATTTATATCCACACCATAAAACAGCTCAGAAAGAAAAAAAAAATGTACAAAGATAATTTTCGAAGAATCGAAATTGAAAATAGAATACAATGGCGCCAACCGCAGAACCCGAACGCGGCAAACATCGCCAATCAACAGTTGCGCCCAAGGACCGTTAAATACGATTTGGAGACATCTAATTTAAATTTAGAATTCATGAGTTCGATCGAGCGAGGCGCGCCGAGGCGGCTGATTCTGCCGATTTGTTGAAACTAGATCGAACGTTGCGTGACTCACTTTTTATAAAGAAGATACTACCTAGTCATTTAAATAAATTGTTGTTAATGCTATCAACACTTTGTGTAAAATATTACGTCTAAATGTTTCTTGAAAAGTATGTATTTCGTAACTTTCAAACTGTTAAAGGCCAAAGAAAAGGTCTGAACTACAAATTAAACTGAAGCAAGAGGCCTACACTTGGAAATAAGTGCTGAATGCTAATATAAACACAATTTATGTCTCGTTAGCTTGAAATTTATGAACTACCAAACTTGTAGCTGTCAGAATTAGTCCGGGAACTTGACACCGCCGAAACGCTACTGTGAGGCATTTCGGAGGCTTCGTACGTATTATGTGGCGTATGAACGCTCTCGTTTTCGTTTACACGCAATATTCTTGTAATTGGAGACACCTTTTAGTTCGGTTTTGTTTAAAGTGTCGAGGACGACGCGTTTACCTTTTTTGACAGTATAACGTATATGAGTTGCGTGCTATAGAAGAGACAGGAAAATCGTGGAAAAAGAAGAAAAAAAAACGAACTATTGCCACATTTGTGCAATATTTATAGCAACTACACCCAAAGTCTTCCTCGAGAAACCGCTCTAAGTGGCAAAGTCTAAGCTGTGAGAAAATCCAGCTACCAAGATAATCCCGAACACAGTGATAGATGTGGTTTGGATCTTTGTTACTGCGGCTAACCTGATAAGCAAGCAATGTATGACTCAACCACTGCAAATGACATCATCAAACGTGAAATATGTTTTTAGAAATGGATACTGTAATTATTTTCAATTACAATACGGTATTTAAAACGGGGACAATGCTCCCCACAGCCCTTTGTCACAGACTGTTGCTCTCACTTACATCACGTTATGTGACAAATTCGGTACTTTAACTGGCGTCCCTCAGGGGACTATGGTTGGTCCTTTGATGAGTATCTAAATAGTTTGATATCTTTTTTGGTTGTATTGATGTGTGACTATTGGCTTTATTGTCACGGCTTAATTTATCTTTCCAAAAGCAACTATCAAAATGTTGTAGAACACTTTTGAATATAGACTTGTTTTAGAACAAGTCGGGTGCTAAGAACGTGAGCAGTACAATTCGTGAAATGCAGAGTACTGATCGATTCTAATATCATTAAAGTTGAAGCATACATCGCAAAAACTATCAACATTTTCAACATCAAAAAACCCACTTCAATCCAAATCACCGACAACAACTTAACATCCATAATGAACTGAGACAGACCGCCCCAATCTGTGCGCCCTAAGAGAATTGCAAAAAACACCCCTACGACCGCACCCTACAATCGCTTTTCACCGGGGAATCGAACCCGGGTCTCCGCGGGTTAACCGTGTACGTTAAAATGTTTATAGATAATACTAATAGTAATTCTAGGGGATGAAGGCCCCTTCCTGTATGGGTATTTGTATTCATAGTAATGGTTTTTGTGAAGATACCTTTGGTATCGGATAGATGGTGAATGGTCATGGAAAAGTGGATAGATTAATGTACAAGGATTTTCATTCAATGAGGATGTTTCTTTTGTATGTCTTTTTGGGGACAGATCGCTTAGGTGATTAAGTTCTTACTGGTTGGTCTATTTGTAGTTTTGGTTTGAATATTCTCGTTAATACGATTCAGAGGGTTCTGTTTTAGAACGATGCTCAGTCATTAATCTCGAATAGAAACTAGATTTTGGACAACATAGTTGAGATAAGCATAAAATCTGACAGTTTTAAATCGACGACGAATGAATATTAAACTTTCAAAATGATAGGCCTGAAACAACATTTATTATAAATGTTTTGTGTTGTAAAGTTGTTTCAAAATCGAAACGTATATCAAATCGACAAAACTGCTCAATAATCAAACTAAACTCATCTTCAAATCACAAAATCAGATTAAAAACTAAACCATCCAGATATATCGTTGATCGATCGAAACGCCCAACAAATTCGATTAACCGCGTAAATGTTCGATTTTCTAACATTTTTTTTTATGTCACGGACCACCTACGCCGGAGGATCTTAGCACTATCGCTCTCTGCATGATCTATTGCCATGTTCGTGGTCAGGGTAATGAGGTGCACCGAGGCATCACAACTGAGGGCTGCCAAGGGGTTTTTATCTAATTAGATGACTATTAATTAACAATTTAGTTTGGGTATTTTTTTTCTATGGCTGTGTTATTTTCATCGTAAGAGTAAGAGCAGGGTCTGTGGTATTATAGAAGTTGCTTTTCATAATTAATTTAAAGTTCTGTTGAAAATAAAGAAAGAAAGTATTATAAAGGAAAGGAAAAAACGGAATAATATTGTGTCACACAAATAAAAATTATTACAAAACTTATAACTACATTCTGCTGTTCCATTCCTATTTCCTGAAACCTTCATCACTAACGAAAATACCAAGAATTTTCTAGTACTAGTCCAAGAAATATCAACCCCCATCCTTACATCCGACGTCCAGTCTCATAAACCGACATGACACTACAAATGATGAACGATTCTCACGTGAAATAAAATAATACCACATTTTAATGTTGGCGGCCCTGCTCGTGACACCTGTCAACTGTCATAGTGACGGGAGATCGCCCGCGTTCAGAAACGATCGCTAGACACTATCGCTCGTCGCGAAACTTGATATAATATGCTCGCTTTTAATTAGATGTTACGAGTTAGATGTTTATCTTAGTAATATGGTTCAGACTTGTTTGTTCTGGTGTTTGTTTTTAGAAGTAATGTATCTTTATTTCTAAATTGTTTGCTTGGGTTTTCACTTTTTGGTCGAAAGATTTTGGTATCTTCATCTGAAAATTGTTTGACACTAGCGCTGTCTTTAAAATGCTAATATCACCACTAAACACTTTCAATCATAAAACTATCCATAAAAAAAACTCTGAAAAACATAACACGTAAAACAACAAAAAAATCCATCCGTCTCTTAATTTAATATAGTTAACAAATATATCAACTCAATATTTCAACATAACAATGCGTCCGCGCAGGGTGTTGTCTGCGCACGCGCAGAGCCGCGCCTGTCACGAAGTTGAGCGCTGTCAGATGTATCGGGTTTCAGGCCATGTACGGTAGTGGGCTTATTGGGCCCGCCAACTATTTATGCATGTCGGAAATTCAATAATAATTGTATTTAATTTAAGAATTGAGTTGAGTAATTTAGAGCGTAGTTTACATTCTTTTTTTTTTAAATGGAGTATCGAACATGCAAAAATGTTACAGAATTTTTTGATTTGCGTAGGAGTTATTGATCCACGCATATCGTATGACGGTTCATAATTTAATCATCTGATTTATTTAGCAAACACAACACCCAAATTGATTCAATCAAAACGTTACTCTAAAACGTATTCTATACAGTAATAAAATACAAACAACAATTAATTTCACCCATAATTAACTACATAGAACCCTGAAAATATTTATCAGTGACTAAAAACATTTTATCATCCACAGTGTAAAAGCTGTGCATATTTAAAAAAAATCTCGTTTTAACCCCTGTCTACACGGCCGGCACACATTGCCGCTCGTCTAAAAGTGCCGAAAGTTTTAGACCCTTTACACACATCGCTGGTCACTAATTCGGCTTGCTCGACTCGAAAAGGGCGTAAGTTAGAAACATGTAAAAATAAAATTATTATTCTGAGATAGGGCAAGATGCGATACTTATTCATTATTTCGTTTTATTAGAGTACTTTTAAAATGTGCTTTTACAATCTTTTTAGGTAGGTATGTCTTATTAATTATTTAGAAAAAAATATACAGGGTGATTTGATTAAATAAAAAAAAAATGCTTCACACCATTAATATTATTCCCGAAGATAAAGACAAAGTTTTGAGATCCAAAAGGCCAAATCTCGCTTAACTAAAAAACTGCGGTATCAAAAACACAAAAAAGCTAATTTAATTTCCCATCAAATCGGCTATCAAAACAGCCAATTAGCAAAACAAATTTTATAATGGAATAGATACTTGAAAAAAATAACACAACAGCTGCATCCATCGTAGCGTTATAATGTGAAAAAGCACATGATTAGGAGGCCGATTCCTCAAATAATGACAACTGAACAAATACTCTTTAAAAAATTGAACTAACCGAGTTCTGGGTAGACACGTGCTGATTTTTTGTGTTTTTTGTAAAAAAAGTAAACTATACGTTTATGGTTTTCTGAATGTGTCATTGAATCGAAAGTGTGTTTTATGTTTTTTTTGTTATTATTTAACTAAAGAGAATGAAATAGAAAGGATAAATTATTAGCAATCACTGTTTGATATCTGAAAAAATTTTAATAAAAAGGAGATTCCACAAAAAAGTGACATAAGTATCTCGAAGCAATGCTATTTTTTTTTTGTTTGCATTTCTATTTGTAGAAAGTAGGACTTTAAATGTTTTAGTTTTTGGGCATGTATCATAAATTTACAAATTAATACGAATATCGCAAAACTTACTTATTTTTAATTCGATTCATAATACTCCATTGATCTCCATAATTTTTCGTAAAGAAATATCTTTGCAAATTAATTATTTATTTTTAGATCCAATACCAACACGTATTTTAAAAGCTTCGAACAGATTTAATTTTTGGATTTAGATATTTTTTATATGATATTTTTTATATGATAATTTAGATATTTAGATATGTTTGATACGTCCCTGTCTAAAAATTTTTACAAAAAGAAATAAGGCTTTCCTACGTTCATCGAAATCTATTCCATTCAATTTCTATTGAGCCGTCAGTTCCTAGCCACTTCAAACAAAATATTCACGTGGAAGAATAAATGGAAAAAATAAATCCTTTAAAATTCTAATAGGAACGTACGCTCTTTAATCTTCCCGTGTACCCATCTGATTGGCCGCACGGCTGTCACGAACAGAATTCGCGTTTAAATGCACCGCTCCTATTGGTTAGCTCGGTGCTCGAAATTCAAAATGTTTTCGTTATAATAGAGCCACTTTTTTGTGCTATCTTATTGGTGCATTTGAATTTAGTAATTGGTTTTCAATCAGTCATACTCATAACGGATGAGTGTGAGAACAATTTCTAATTTGACCGTTGAAGAATTTCAAACTGGTTTCGTTTCAGTATTCCTTTTAAGTAATTCAATTCCATTACGAGTCAATTGTCAGAAGTAATGATTAAGTATAATTTTAATAATGCATACAAATATTAATATCTGATTAATTCTTTGATAAATTCCTGGAACTAAACTCTTGCCTTCAAAAATTCTAAACCAAAAGAATAATGAACATTTTAAAATAGTAAACAGGGACAAGAGCATCCCTAGTCAAAATTTGTTGATCTAAGTCTTAAGTCTAGCATAACCTTACACATGCCCTATGAAGTACACACAAAATACAAAACTCCTCTCATTACAAAAACAAATCTCAAAAACCCCTCTAATATGGGCATACCGCTAATATAAACTATGCCCAATATACACAGTTATCTACAACGTTGGATAGACGCATTATCTTCCATTAGCGATACAAGGGATTAAATCAGACGTACCAGCCAGCGCTCGGCTGAATTTTGTATTTATATTTTGTAATAGTTTCGTTATGTGTAGGATTTTGATAAGTCAAGTTGTGTTATGTTGGATTAGTTGGATTTTTGAGGGTTATTGGAAGTTCTCACTTCTAGGGTGTCCTAATAAGACTTTATGGAAGATAGATTTCACAATTTCTCTTATTCAGTGTTGTGAACGGAGAATAACTTTCAAAATAATTCTCACGGATTTTTCCAAAATTATTTTAGTTTATTAATTCACAAATAGGTAATGCTAATTCTTTTTTAAATTAAAATCCCATCACTCACGAATTTTTAAAGCAGTAAGTAATTTCATTAGTCTCCTTAATGTAATCAGAATCTTCCCTCCCACTCTCTACAGAACATCTCAACATTTCCACATCGACCTACCTACCTACTCACTCTCCTCACAAAGCCATTCATCTTTCCATTCCAAATTTCGATTACGAACAAAATACCGAGCTGCGAAACAGCCGTACATTGTAATCGCCGACCGATTTCCCGGCGAAGGAAAAATACATTTCCCCGTTGCCAATGGCAACAAGAAAACAGATATTATACACGGGGACGCCCCAACCGAAAACATAACTGCAAATAGTAGGCATACAGCCCCGTGCTAAAGTGGGCATAGGTATATAGAATTTTATACTTGTGTGAGTTAGGTTTTTACGCATGCGTGGTTTTCGGTGAAAGTAGATAGATATTGGGGTTTTTAGGGCCCGCGGGGGTGGGGTGCGGTCAGGGGGGACGGGATGCCCTAATCTGTGTCCCTTTGAGGCTCCCGATTGGAATTTAGTAATCATATTAGATTTTAAATTACACGTGGTAGCAAGTTAAAGGGTGGGGTTTGAGGCGCAATTTATTTCCTATTAGATAGTTGTTTGGGCGATGGGGATGTGTATTTAGTTATGTATAGCAGGTTATTATTAATCTGGTGTGGGTGTGGGTTTGTTTTCCTATATGATGTTGAGGGGTTTTCAAACATTGCTGTTTTAAACTGTTTTATTTTCGTTCTTAAAGTCGTAAGGGTCTTTGGTTCTTGTAAAATTTTTAATAATTAAATGAAAACGTCGAAGTTATGATTCAATGTTTGAAGCTAAGTGTTGAAAACAAATTACCTTAGCTCTTGAAAGCCGACGTTACCTTCATCTTTGTAGCTATTAACCAACCAGTTAATAACTCTTAACCTAAATCCGACAATAAACCTTAGCACATACAGTATACATAACAAAGTTATAAATTCACACAATCTCAACTCCTCTACGCAAAATAAACTTATTCTTCGCTAAACATTCTCTACTACGAAACATACACGTAATTCAACTCAGTATTACATGCGTAATAAACTCTTTATATATGTACAGAACTAAATTGTCAATGAAAAACATTACAGGGTAGAAAAAAAAACTTTAGAGTAGTTACCTATACACGGTTTAATCCCATAAACCGTGCATAGGTAACTACTCTAAAGTTTTACTTCGACTCGAATCGACGCGCCAACTGATACCATGAATTCAGTACATAATTTTAAACCGCGTTGAAATTGTTCGTCGGTTATTAATGAAAATCTGAATATCTTTTGACCGAATACCTAGGGTATTGCACTTTTGTATGAAGCAGTAATTTTTTTGCTGAATGCATGGTAACAGTTTACGCGTCGATGTTCCTTATACCGTGTATAAAAAAACTTTAGAGTAGTTACCACTCTAGAGTTTCTTTTCTAATTTCACACGTTCTGCTTACTGCTACGCCGCTACGCCGTAGCACATCTACGGTCTACGGCGCAAAGTGATTCCGAAAGCAACTTTTAAAATAGACTAGAAGGTCAACGAACTTACGTTTTGTAGTCCTTTAACCTACATTACATAGCAAGAGCCTCCTTATAGAATTCTACAAATAGTGCTTACAAAGAGCTTCTATGAGAAGCCTAAGTGCGAATTTCACCAACGAAACTGAACGCAATCAGCACATAAAACACGTTTAAGAGCTGTCAGTGTCATTATTTTCTTTGGAATATTGACACTGACAGCTCTAGAACTGATGAACCGGTTTAGATGTGCTGATCGCGTTCAGTTTCATTGGTGAAATCAGCCCTTAGTCGTTGATGACAACACACTTTGTTTATAGGGTTGAATGCATAGTCAACCAATTCAACCATACCCAAACAACATTACTTACTGGCGAATATCTTACCACGACATGGCTATTGTCGTTAAGACTCAATCGAGATAATATTAGCAATCGTCGTAATCCCATTTGTTTAATTCTAATTTTTTATTCGCTTGACCGTTACAGTGGACATCAGGTGGGCATAACAATTAAAATTCTATTGTGTCTCGTTAATGACAGCTGAAGGTTTAGGTAAGTAGTATACCAAACTACCTTCTGCCCGCGACTTCGTCCGCGAGCCTTCCTCAAGAATTGGGCTATCCATTACAAAAAGATTTTTTTTAAATCAACTGGTAGTTCCCGAGATTACTCCCACATACAAACTTACAAACGAATGAACAAACAAACAAATTTTGCCTCAGAGTATAAGTATACCAAATGAATCAACCGCATATGCTCAGCACATGTAACGGTCAATGTAATTCTGATTTATATTTCTCACTAATCTATTGCAGAGACCGATGTGTAAACAGGTCTCACGGTCTAACTGAATGGTACCTGCATGAAATTAAATGTCAGATTGTAAAGATATTGGTGAAATATTTTCGCCTATTTCTGCTTCAGTGATAGATTTTAATTAGCATTCTTTCCTTCCTAAATGTCAGTCAAAGTTTTACATTCACACACGAAGCTATACTTACATACTTTGTTTCTAAACTTCAGCCGCCGAGAGAATGCGTTCCTGACACCTTTCCTACTACCTGCCGCGCGCAAAAATTTCTAGCAAACATTCGTCCGTATTTCTGCGGACGTATTAAAGGCTAGGCAGATTGATATAGCCAACTGAAGTGCGTCTCTCGGATGTGCCGCGCAAATATTCGTCGGATAACTCCAAACTTGAGCGCGGCAGAAATATGCCCTGCAAACGCGGCGTGTTGCTGCTGCGCTCTTGTCTGAACACACTTTTACCGACATATGTCAGGGGGCTACTCTCTAAGTCCGTCAACGAAGATACGGGCCCGTCCGAAGGAAGTTAATCCGACAAATAAATACCAAAAAAAATATTTCGGACGGGCAACAACACATCGGGAATAGGGACAACTATCAAATCGTGTGGTCATTCATTCTTAATTCGGGCCCCGAACTTATCTTATGTTCGTAAGTGATACAGTAGCCCGTAACTTCAGCTGAAACTACGGACTTCGTGCTAATAGAGTAGGCCTCCAGGAAAGCATTTTCTCGGCGGACGACATAGAGATGTATCGCAGTCAGACTGACTTTCGAAAAACCTTGGGTTTATGATGACAAGCAGAGAAAGATATTTATTTTCACCCGAAGAAATAAGGTCATCCTCTTTACCCTTTGTCAGTGCCGAAGAAATTAGATTTTTTTGGTCTAAAGGCACCAATGATCAGACCAATACTTATTATTGGACGTGCCAAAATATATCTCTCTCTACCCATAAACGACCCATCTCCTCGTTACCAAACAGCACACCATCGTAAACACCATATTAATCGTTCTCTCCCCACAGGTATCTTCAATCAACCGGGTGTTGCGGAACCTAGCATCCCAAAAGGAGCAAGCGGCATCTGCGCAGAACGACAGCGTATATGAGAAGCTGAGGATGTTCAACGGGCAGGCGGCGACGGGGTGGTGGTATCCTGGATTACCGGCCGCGCCAGCCGCGCCGGCGATACCTGCACCACTGCCTCCGCAGCTGAATAGGACTACTGCTGAGGAGCATAAAAGAGGTTAGAATAGATTTATCATTAAGGAGGATTGTTGTTGTCCAAATCGTGGGGAATGTGATACAGTGTGCAGGGTTTGAAGCAAAAAGATGGAAAGCTAACTCAGATTAGAAAATTACCTTGGCAGTGCTAAGCGAAAAGACATTGTTGATATAGTCTTTTCGATTCGGTTTACGTCGATTGGCATATTAAGAATTTAACCAGCATTCAATGACTCAAAACAGGCATTTCACTCTTCGTTATTTAAAGCAAACTAACTCAGATTAGAAAAATACCTTGGCAGTACTAAGCGAAAAGACATTGTTGATATAGTCTTTTCAATTCGGTTTTCGACGATTGGCTTAATAAGAATTTGACCCGCTTTCAATGACTCAAAACCATTTAACTCTTCGTTATAAACAAGAACTCGCGGCACTCTATACACTTCGTATAAACAAACCAATGCAATTCAAAATTGCAAAATATTTGCTACAAACTTTTTCCATTAAAAAATCGCAATAAAAAAAGTCACACTCCTGACAACTCGATTGGATTAATCGTACAAACTACACCACATTCAAACGATTCAAAATATCTACACAAGAGCCTTCAAAACACCAAACGCGAGTTCGAAATATGAATAACGCTTTCAGTTCCAAACGCTTGTACATAGCTCTCCTCTAGTCGAGCGGAACATGTATCGACCGGCACCTCTATCTATCGATATATCGATATGACGTGACACTGCTAGATGTTCTTTTCCTATTTCGCTTTGACGCCGTGTCGCGATTCATGCCTTTGGGGACGACACGGATGTGTAGGGCTGACACGACGTTAAGATGGTTTAGCTACCGCTAAACCATCTTAGGTCTTGGAAATTGGTCTTTAGAAACCACAAAGTTTTTTGTTTAACAGTGCATCTAAAAGAAGTACGGATACCTACATAAACATGATGAAAGTAGTCATCAAGCTAAACTGCTTAGTATAAATACCATTTTAACTGTCACATCGAACCTCTCTTCCAACTTATGCATAAAATTATAATGCTGTCTACTGAAGGGGACACTTATAAACACCTCACGGTAATCCGATTAACGACTCAAGAATATTGCAAATTATGATAATTAAAACATCACTTTAGATTAAAACTATTGGACATGCTAATCCACTTTATCGGTCGGGCCAACTGAAAACAAGCAGCAGCTCAAATGTATTGGAAGGCAGATTATCCTCTCAATACTTAATCCTTAAATGACACTACAGAAAAGAAAACTTAAAATTGTTTTTAATACATTACGCCTGGGGACCAAGTCTACTAAATTACAAACGTCACAATGGTCTCTCGATGGTGAGCTTTTGACAGATTTGCCATACAAAATCTGTCAAGAACTCACCATCGAAAGACCATTGTGACGTTTGTAAAATAGTAGACTTGGCCCCCTTGTATTCCCTAAATTCACATTTTGCGAGCCTATTTCTATTAACCGGCCAGTGTTCACAAATACATTAAAATGTAATACTGCATTAAAATTAAACAAAAAACAAAAGTATGTCTCAAATTGTAAGCGTTCCATTATCAAAATCAAACCGTATTTACAAGCTTAGTCCAATAGGTTTTTTATGTTTTTCATATTTCTCGAGGCAGCCCTACCACCCCCTTTTCTTGGCAGGGTGGGGGTGGTACGTTGTTACCGAGTTTCTTCACAAACACCTCGCCACTGGTTGTTGCGGCCCGCCAGATTATATGCCTCTTTTGTGTTTTATTTGTGTACTTATGTATTCTGTGTACTATGTATGTATGAGTGTGAATGTATTAGTGTAATCTCGTTTGTGGTTGCGAGTCGCATGTTGGGTCGTGTTACTGGTGATGGTGGTAAGCTGGAATTGTATTTTTTTTTAATAGCTCAGCTTTTTTTTGGACACATTTTCGAAAAGTGGCCCAAAAAGGCCGTTTTTGTGTACCTTGTTTGCGTACACAAGAATGGATTGACAAAAGTTTATACAAAAAGTTATTGCTTGCATATTCAGAAACGAAAATCGATCCTAAACGAAAATCGATCCTAATCAAGAAAAGCAAAAAAAAAACATAAATTAACTACCAAAAATTTGGAATTTCCATGCCAAAAACAACACTAACAATCCCCCAAAGACTCGCACTCACTCATTCTTCCCTAATTCGTATAAAACTACAACTACCTTCCTGTGCTCATTCATCTCGTACGTCGGATGCTAATAAACCTACTCTAGTGAAAGGTCTCCTTTCAAAAATTACCTCAAGATCACAGGTCAGCTGTGAGGATTAACCCCTTGACTCCACACTCCTTCAGATGTGATGCTTCGTGCCTTGAACCTTGGAGGGAAATCAGAAGGTTAGTTTCGAAGAAAGAGTGATTTTGTTGACATTGTGGTTGTAATATCAGTGACGGAAAAATGCATTGGAACAAAGAAAACTGTAAGTCATATGGAAAAGAAATAAAAGTGCAATTTCGTAAAAGAAAGAGAATTTGTTCTGATTGTTGTAATGGCATCACAGTTATAATCTTACCGAAATTCCTGTTAATACCTAGGAGGCACGTCGACCCGAAAGTTTCAAGAAAGAGATCGCCTTTAGCTATAAATAAGACCGCCAACTGTTGTAAAATAGGTTATTGGATCCTTGTTATCATTTAAATAAAAAACTTGTATTCTTCTTCAGCCAAGCTCTATTAAAGGTTATTTTTGCCCGATTCAAGAAGAACTTATCGCACATTTTTGTCTAAATAAAAGACTAAATTCTCAATGCCTATACTTCTGTCTTCTATCTCCTTAGTACCACAAACTTTTCTTCATACTTTTCACGTGTTCGCGTTGTTTAGCCCCGCAGTACGTGACCCGAATGATATCCGACTTTGCACCGACGAGTCTTTGCTAAAAGAAGCGTCTTCCTCTAAGTATGTAACACGGTACCACCGTACACTTTTGTTTCGTTTCGGTCTTTGCCACCATTGGATCCAACTTTCAGTCTTCCGAGAATTTGCTCCAGCTCGGCTAAAGTTTTCATCGGGTTACGAGAGAGTGATTGAACGTTATTTGAGTGTGGGTATTCCGAGTTTTGTCAAGTTAGGGAGTTAGTGTTTATGAATATTTGTCTTTATTACTAAGAATTCTGTTTCGGTTTTCAACATTTCCAGTAACTAGCTTTCATTGAATCTGTATTTCTGTTCCTGAAAAAATTTCGAGGATAGGTAAACTTCAACTAACACAATTTATTTTGGGCCTGAACACTAATATTTATTTTAAAAAAAAAAAACTTTCTGCCTAGCCTTTTCCCAACTACGTTGGGGTCGGCTTCCAGTCTAACCGGATGCAGCGGAATATCAGCATTTTACATGGAGCGACTGCCTATCTGACCTCCACAAACCAATAACTGGGTAATACGATACCCCTTGGTAAGACTGGTGTCAGACTTTCGGGCTTCTGACGACTCGTAACGTCTGTCAAAGATCCACGAATGACAGCCGGGACCAAGGGCTTAACGTGCTACCCGAGGCACGGAGGAGTCTCGGTATGTAAAGACCCATCCACTGACCAACCCCGGCAAGCGTAGCTTATCCTGATGGATCGACCCGTGCGGCTGTTATTACTTAGCCACGAGCTCCTCATAGGCTGTATTACTTAGCTACGTGCTCCTTATAAAAAAAAAAAAATTACTAAAAATAAATCTGAAAATCTCTATCAAACACATCCAAGTAATTAATACAATCAAACAAAGCGAAATCACAAAATTTTAATGACAGCTATAAAATAACATACACAAAGGCCAGACATTGCTGGCAACACTATAAAATGGCGAATGCTTTTTACACTTCAAATATTACTGTGTTGTGTATATTTGTGGAGGGTGGGCACCGGCTTAATTAACTCGAGCAACGGCATTCAGTTTTATAAATTCGATTTCGAAAGGTGCCCGGCTGAGCTAAAGTTATATCTTTGTAGCAAAATTGCAAAAAGCAGCATTTTAGATTCGTAATTTTGAATTCCGAATACTGCTTCAATGAAGGTCATCTGAGGGGGGCTAAATTGTGCATATTATTTTGAATTAGCGAGATGTGCTTAGGGATATTGTGATTCGTTCGACGTTCAAGGAAGAACCTCGCATTTTAATATTACTTTTACAGTTATACTTTCATAGGGAAAACCGAGAACCCCAAAAGAGGCAGTCATATATCTACGTAGGTACATAGAAATATAACCGAATATATTTTAACGGCGTATGTAAAGTACGGACCGGACCAATAGCCGGCCGTACGAATATATACGAAGGGGCAGTTTTTATTGCCCACGGCCCGTCGACCACGGCACAAATATGTTTTTACCGAAATTACGAATCCCTTTTTGGTTCTGAGTTATCGTTATATTTTAGTTTGAAGATTTGATGTTCCAAATGTTACAACAATAAAGCTTTATTTTCGTATACCTACTCCGTATGGAAATGAAAGCTCAAAATATCTCTCGTTATGCCCCGGCCGCATCTGCGTCTATCATGACAGAGCAATGCGTGGCGAAGTTTCGTAAGCATTGCTCGCTAAAAAATTATTCCGCTAATGCTGTGGTCACATTATGTATCCAAGATGGCTCTCCATTATTTCGACAAGCGTTTACGCAGTCCGGAAACAACAGTCGATATGACCATCGCCAGTCCGACCACGCGCCACGCTTATTATGTACCGCCACCTGGGTGATAAGTGCTGCGCAGACCGAGCTATCGCGACGATAACCGATAATGGTTGGTTACATGATCACATCTGCGTGTATCGTATCGCTGTGCGAAGCTTCGTCGCGATAGACGCAGATGCGGCCCCAGCATTAACGTGACTTTAGTATTGTATTTGCTGAAAATTATCGCGATATCAATTATCACTTAAGTTATCCACTTAAGTTAGTTCCATAAAGGCTAATTTTATTGTGTACAATGATGATTCTTTAACTTATTCTAGACGTCACTCTGACGTAAGAACTAGACGTTACTTTTAGACGCGTCAAATTTCACATATTCAACCCTTAAAAATCGCATTATGCCCACAGTTCGATATCGGGCCGCAACACATTTTTAATATTCGACGCACTGTTTTGCTCACGGTTCGGTAGCTCCACCCAATGTTTCGGAAGTATACAAAATGGAAAAAAATATAAAAACGGTCGATGTATTTTCGCACAAAAAGCTCTCGCGAATGTGATTGACGCTCGTTGTAACAGACTACATATCTACATGTGGGTATGCAACGTGTTTTGATGTGTTACGCGTTTTTTCCAATTTTGTAGCTACTGCTTCCGCTGTACGCTTTTTTCCCGTTGATTTGGGAGTCAAATAGTGTGGTGGATACTTTATTATTCAGATAGTTTCTTTTATTGGGCTAGTTTTGCTTTGCATGTCTCTGACACGGATTATACTTTACTAGCTGCTGCCAGCAGCTTCACCCGCTTGGACTCTTTTAAAGTATAATATGTATACATATTATAAACCTTCCTCTTGAATCACTCTATCTATTGCTGAAAACTGCATTAAAATCCGTTGAATAGTTTAAAAGATCAGCGAACAGACAGCGGAAGTGACTTCATTGTAAACTATGTAAAGATTCACCTTATTTCAAGTATACAATCAACTTCAGAATTTTAAAACTCACACCTGCCTACCATTTAATTTCAGCTGTAAGGCTATTTTTTTTCTTTTTTTCCCATATACTCTCTCTTTCTTCCTAACTTTTGTCTCACATGCTGGTCGGATCAACTTTCCTAGTTTTATCTTTATTTCGCCCTGTTTAAGGCTGCCTGTCCACTGGAGCGGAGAGGAGCGGAGAGGAGCGGAGAGGAGCGGAGATGTGCCAATATTAACCAATAGAATCTACACTCCGAACCAAAGCTCAAAGGTGGGATTCTATTGGTTAATATTGACACATCTCCGCTCCTCTCCTTTCCTCTCTGCTCCAGTGGACAGGCAACCTTACACTTGGTTTGATGAAGTCAATCACGGAAGGAATAATAAATGATGTCGGCCTTTGGTATTTAATAAATTAAAAAAACTACACCATCAATGAAATCCTAAAAAACTAGTAACAAAAACAAACAACAGTCTATGTGTGTCAAATCCAACGAACCACACAAAATTGTCCAATATTTGCCCAATGGAACATGGCACAAATAATTGGACAAATTGTTTGTGTGTCGCTCTCTGATATACGTGCACACAATAGAATTAGCACAGTGGTGCGGAGACAAACATGCTGGCCACAATGGTTGGCGCTAATCGATCGCTAATATACTTGAGGATCTTGGAACGATAATTGATTTGGGTTATTCGTATTAAGGTTACGATGGTGATTATGACAATGGAAATGATAGTGGGTAGAGCGATTGGTAAAGTAAAGATAATACTTATAGAATGCGAAGAAGATATTTATATTTGACTCTAGCATAAAAAGCGTAAAAAAGAATTGGCATTAGTGATTTATAAAAAAAATTAAAACAGTTCTGAAAAACACATCATCAACACGGAGAATTTGTGAATATCATCTGTACATGTAATCTGTACTATATGAGATTCAAATAAAAAAAACAACCTATCAGTTAACGAATGAGCCTTTTTTTATTACTGCACTAAAACAGGCGTCGCCAAAAACAAAAACCGTCCATGAAATATCATTGGTGATAAAATTTGAACCATTTTCTAAACGTACACAACAGATCCAGTTAGGTATGAACCGAGAACAAATATTTGCTGGTGGCGAACCAGTGACGCGCTGCGGCCGCTGGCAAATCATTCGTGTTTATACTTGTTATACACGCAGTTTTACTCCATTTGTTTCGATCGTATTCTAAATTGTTAAGCAAAAAAGCCTAGTACACAGTAATAACTGTAAGTTTTCCGTATAAGGCCCTGTTCACGGCCTCGGGCGATGTGACTTGCATCAAGCGATAAGCGCGCGCGTCATCTTGTTCTTTCCATCGCTCTGTAATCGCTGACTCGTGGCATGTTCTACTGCTGGGGTTACATATTCACGCTATCGCGAACTAATCTTTGCGCGCTCTCTCTCGAACACTGCTCGACGTCTCGCTGAGCAACAGAGAGCGCGCGATGTATAGTTCACGATAATGCGACAATGAAGCCCCAGCATAAGCAACTTTTTTCATTTGTTTTCTCCGCAGTCACTGTCGCAAGGCGCTTGTCGCTTGAGCGTGTCGTGGCTAAGTGGTAATTCAGCAATGATAGTCGCTAGAAACTTCACTCCAGACCTTACGACATTAAGCGTTTCTAAACTAACATAAACAGTATACATATTTAAACTACCCTTTAAAAGAAAAAAGTCCCAGGTGTCACCACCAACTCGATAAAACAAAAACTATCAGTATCGAACTACCGCTCAAAGTTGAGTACTCTTGAAGCAGTTAATGTGAAACAATGCCTTTTTTTATTCAGTTCCCAAAGTGGTTTCCCGTCAAGTGTAGTTTTGTAATTGACTTTAGCATGTAAAGTGTTCTCGTTAGTCGAAACACGTGTTTGAGATTGTATTACAGCGCAATTATGCGTTTAGTATCGTGAATCGCTCATTCAGTAATAAACGGTGATTGTAATTGATCGTTTTGTGAAATTAAAAGGGGATTTTGGACTGCGTTGCGTTGATTTGGAACACTGGGCTGTGGTGGAAATTAATAATAATAAAATTGTGTTTCAATCGTGATAAATATTGAATGTTTCGTAGTTTTTCATTTGCTCAAAGTAACTTATTTGAAAAGTAATGAAATAGCTAGATCATTCGTTGCAATTGCTTTATTAATTAGACGAGAAAAAGCTAATTACAGTTACCAATCAAGTTCAACATCGTACTTAAATTAAGTACCCAAAAACAGTATTTACACAAACAGAACTACAGAACACTAAACTTTATTCATTCTAATCCCCCACATCCCTAAAGAAAATTATCCGAATTGGCCCCACTTGTACCAACAATAATAAAAACTGGACCTTATCGGCCCCACGCTAAGTAATTCAGATGGCCACGTCGAGGACATTTAGTGACCGGTTGATTACAAAACAAGCAAATCTATCTTGACCCCTACTGTCCCCAGATGGTCCTCAAACGTATTAGATGAGCGGTACATTAATTTGCCCCCGTATGGGGCCAAACTTAATTGGTTATGATCTTGTCTCCGTTTGGGCGTGGATGTTAAAGTATTTGGGATTAATTTGGCGATTTATTTGGATTAATGTATTATCTTATTTAGGGGCGTGTTTTTATGTCAATATTATCTGTAAATAAGAAGAAACAGAAATTGATTAACTTAGTGTTTCCCGGAATTCAAGCATCATTTGTGTAAAATCCTGAAAAATTTAAATTCGCTCTCAAACTTGTTCAAATTGCTTCTTACCTCGGCAAAGAACCTTGAAACAAGTCATTATGTATATTTCCACGTGGCGAAGTATAAAGAAATGTATCCAGCAGAACATTTATTCGCGGAAGCGTGGCGAATTAGGCGGATCGCGCCTTGTCCAGCCGCAGAGAGCTTGTTCTTGAGGACATGTCGTAACGCAGGAGCGGTCGCGATTTTTTACTTTGTAATGGGTACAAAAAGGAACACACAGGTCATAGACACATTAAAAGACGCAATGAAGATCATGTGGTACAAATTGCACTAAATCTGCCGGAACAAAAGAGAGAGAGACCGCCATTGACCTGGTGGTCAAATATAACAGAAGACCCCAAGAAAGCCTAACTTGGCGCAGAAAACTGAGGAGACCCGACCCCAAATAACGGGGTCAGGAACGGAAGAAGAAGAATTGGTAAAAAAAGGAAAAAGTTTCTGTATTGGTTGTCTGAGATCCTATTTTCAAAAAAAATACTAAATTCTTTATATCGATTAGGCAGGGCAGGCCGATGATTGGGTGTAGGTCGACTTATCGACGAAATCGTTTTGGATTATTTGAATGTTTTGGGTCTTTGCATACCTACGTCGGGTAAATTGGAACGAATACTATTTATTTTATTTAAATATCTGGACACGCACGGGTCTCTTGATGACTGGCCAGTGAGCTTAGTAACGTATGTTTAGATATTTTCGAAAAAAGCGTTAATAACCAAATGAGCTCTTCCCGCTTGTCACTCGGCCCCGCTTGGTTGAGTGACAGTATCGATCTCACATAATCGCGCGCCGGCAATCGGCCCCCACCTACGACCGTCGTGTTTCGCCCCGATAACTCCAATTCCGCTTTATCTCCCCGACTGCCGACTTTCTTCACTCCCTTTGTGCTTATTTTCTCCAATTTTTTTCCACCGCCCCCACTTTTATTTCGTTCCTTTTCTTATTTTCTTACTACTATTATTTTCTCTTATGTATTTTTCGTGTTTCATCCCGCCCTTCCGAGACCTTAGATAGAGGAAGTTTTTTCTTCGATCATTTGTAGGTCGTTATTGGTGGAATTGTGGTTAAGTACAGCCGCCGACAGAATTGATTTTTTTAATGAATACCCCTCCTTTATGTTCTTTGGGAAACGGTAATAAATAATGAAAATGTTGATTGTTAGGATGGAAATAATATTGTTGTAACAAAGGAATGGTTTCAGACCATTGATAAATAAACGGTAATTGAAGGAAAGTTTGTTAATCTTAGAATTTTTTATTTATTTGTGAAATATTAACTCGTTTTTCCGCCATGTAAAAAAAACCAACGGTTTACAGTCCGGGAGTGCCGGCAGAAGAAATGAAAACTTGAACATTAAGTTGTGCATTTTTGAATGGTTAGGGAATAATTTCACACAAATTGCTTTATTTATTAGTATACGAGTAAAAGTACTATAATTTATGTGGTTAAATACAATATTCATTAGTAGTAGTAGTAGTAGTATATTTATTTATTTTCAAATTATAGTCTAAAAAAATTAACAATTTATTTAAACACTATTCATGAATTATGTGTTGACTGCTTTTTTTTACGAATCAATAAAGGTAAAATTTCTTACTTCGCAATCTTTACGTAATGTCAAAGACTATTTATTTTGATATTTACTTTGTCGGTTGCTAGGCAACGTCCTGACGCGAGTTTTAAAATTTTTACCCATCCCAAAAAAAGTGCACAACGCCGCTAAAGAAGTTTTCACTTAAAAAAAATATATAAATTATATAGGCATACACAATAGTGTTTGCTTCAGTAGTTTGTTGTAACCTACATATTTTAGGCACACCCGCAGTGCACAACAAGTTATTCCACCAAATAAATCATAATTATAATGATCCAAGATCGCGTCAAAATAAAACAAATCGTTCGTTTGTAAACACAACCTCATTAGAGGTGTCGTTGTCCTAAGGGCGCGCACACATTGTCGCCAGCGACGCGCGATCAATCAAAATTGTCAACCGATCGGAAAGCCCGCCACGTTTCGCTGAGCGAATGTCGTGCATCAATCATGTTTCGAGTGCGACGTTTACAGCGAGTGTGTTACAATTTTGTCGTTTTTGTGTTACCTTTGTGCCTGATCGAGTTTGGTTTGGTTTAGTTTAAATGATAAATTCAACATTTCGTTTTGTTTTCATAGTCTTCGCTTGCTACTCCACTATCTTTCTTGGTGGTAAGCGATGATGCCATCTCGCTTACCTAAAAGTAACCTACTCCCTCGAGACTTAGAAATTCTGAGCCATATTCTTCGCGCCTCCCACAAAGTGGAACGATGACCTTGTGAACACCGCAAGAAGCCGTCGGATGCGGGAAACACAGAACCGGTCGAAGTGGCGGTGCTTGAGGGAGGCCTATGTTCATCAGTGGACGTCTTTTGATTGAAATGATGATGATGATTCTTCAAGACAGGCAAATGTCATACCTACTCTTCAGGAAAATCTAGTTCTAATTCGGCATTCATGCTTGAGCATTGTTCTAGAATACGAGCCTCAAACACTAGTGTGGCGTATTTCAAAAGTTCTGTCTCAAATTTTTATTTATTCGAAAATTTTTTGGTACTCTGCAAAGCCAACCTTTCTGCTATGATTACATAAAAATGTGTTTGAATCATTAAGTTATCTGGGACATTAGAAACAATTACTTACTTTAGCTCCAAGTATATTTTTACTCAAAGTCACGTAATGTCAACTTCCATTACTTATATTGGCTGCACGCCCACATAACGTCAGTGTATCATCAGAAAAATGTGACAGATTGCCTAACAGTACGTCCATTGAACGGACTCAGTAACCCGTGCGCACATTACCGACCCGGGAATCGAACCCCGGACTCAAGTGCTCCGACCATAAAGCAAATTAATCAATTAGCTGGAGGCATGTCGACAACATTACGAGTAACGTTTAATTTCGCTATCACCCTAACTTTGAGGGTAGTAAACAACCTGGGTAACTTGGTCCCTGCGTTCAAACGAATTGTTCGTGGTGCGGAGTCAAGATGACTGGTTAACATGTAATTTTTCTGAGGGGTAATTTTGTGCAATACTGCTGACGCATTTGCTTGATAGTCGTCGAGTGCGACGTTTTGTTCGAGTGCTTTGTTGATAGTTTATGATGAAGAGTTTCTCTTTGTATGTTAAACATTTTGTAGATGACGACCTGCTTTGAAGACTTAAAGAGTTCATTTGAATAGATTACCAGCGCATTCTCTTTATTCATTCATAGAAAATTGACGTTTGCCGGTAGTCAATAATAGGATAAATCAAATATTATGCTCATTCTCAATTTACCTAAATTCCAATAACTTATTGTTTTAAAGTTTAATGAATTTTCTAGATAGCCTTTGACGATTTACCTATAAGGGAGGACGAAGACTCGCTCAACCAGATTTGTATAAAAAAATCGGCTTGATGTTCTTCAATCTTTATAAAATATGATTTATGGTCTCCAAACTCTCGTTCATTTTTACCATTCATATCCTTTTCTTCATACTTACAATTTTGCCTCTCTTAATTTTGTCATTCACTAATGTACTAACCAAACCTCATTCTCCAGCAGATCCCCTACAATCGGAGGCTGGATCAGACGGAAATAGTGAACACGCATCATCTGGGGACGAGGACTCGCAGATGAGGTTACGACTCAAGAGGAAGCTGCAAAGGAACCGGACCTCCTTCACCAACGACCAGATAGATAGCCTTGAGAAAGGTAAGAGCATTTATTCTCTTTTTTTTTTTTATATTTTGCATAAGCACCTACTTCGTCATCATCATGGTCATTATTGAGAGCTGTTCCTTTTTACTGTTCAATAGCTTCTCTCCGATTTGTGTCTTTTCCAAAATAGTCTCTCTTTGTTCATTTTTAGCTTTAACTAAGGTATCTATCGGATGAGTTTTGTAAGCAATCATTTTAATTTCAGTTTTAGTTCTTAGATCATAAGCCATTTTATAAAGTTTACTTTTTATTATAATCTTTTAAGTATTGTTGTTACATTCAACTTAGCATCAAAAAGCGTATTTATCCACTCGCAGTCACATCCCCACATCCATCTACCTTCCTTCTACCAGTCAATAAGTCCCTGGAGCCTTCATAAACCTATTTCCCAATGTCCTTTTCATCTTATTTATTGTTTGCAATAACACGGTTATTAGTAAGTAAATAAATATAGTCCCCTGATGTTTGCCCTGCTCTCGGACGGTGGCAGTGGGCCCAATTATTGATGTCGCGCTGTTAATCTTACTTATTCTGTGTTTGTTTGTTTGTTTGTTTGCTCTCTCATATCGTATTGGTATATTGCCTTAGTGAGTGAGAGGTCTTTGTTGGGTTGCGACCTTATTTTGATTTTTGGGTTGTGATAATTTGGCGTTGTCGAATGTTTGTATTTTTTTGATGTCATATTATAGGAGTTGATTATGATTTTTTTTCTTTAGAATGGTACCTACTTTTTTCATGATTTGTGTAAGTCTATCTATTCCTTCTTGATGATATTAGTTTTAAGCAATTTTTCATAGTAGCCGAATTTTCAACGTTAGCTGAAACATAGGTTTCTGGTATTTGTTGTTAGGTTTTGTCTTTTAGACGTTGTTATGCGCCTCCTCTGTTTGCTGCAAAATATCCCACAGCTTTTATAACTATTAAGCTCTCAAAGATGATCTCTTCTACAATGATACTAAACAGATTTTCTTCTCCAACAGAATTCGAGCGGACGCACTACCCGGACGTGTTTGCGCGGGAAAGACTGGCAGAAAAGATTGGATTACCTGAGGCACGTATCCAGGTAAAATAAAATCCAGTTTACACCGCGGTAAGGTGGCTGTATCGATACGTCATCGTTAACCAGTAACTTTGAACTATTTACTAACATTGCGTCTAAGTTAGATCAAAGAGGGACTATTCATTTTATTTTTGTCAGATATTGTACTATGATACTAATCAGTGTTAGGAAAGATTACAATTAGATCATAAGCCGCGATTACGAGCTGTTGGTTGAACCACAGAATAGTACAGAAGGCGCACTCCGCATTTGAGGTATGAGGCTACAAGTACGCGGCGGCGTCGTGTTGGCGCGTCGGGCCAATTCCGTGGGCGTAGCATGGTCAAAAGCTAGAGTAAGCCCAGGTACGCACGGACGTGTTTTTATCGCGGCGATTTTTTTTCGCGTATTGGTATTTTGACGCTCTGCTTAGCGCCGAGAGTTGAATATCCAACAGTGTGTTTTCTTGACGCGTTGGGATACGCGCTGAATGCGCTCTGTTGGATTCTCAATACTCGGCTCAATACGGAGAGTTGAAAATCCAGTGTACAAAAAAAAATCGCCGCGATGAAAACACGTCCGTGCGTACGACTTACGCGAAGGGCTTACGCGATAGAGAGGCAACTTCTAGGCGAATATAAGTCTAGGTAATTAGCGCTATGCGACCTGAATTGCACTTTATTGTGTCGTAGCAAGAGTCGCTTTTTAATTAAATGATTTTGCGAAGTGAACCATCTGTATTAATCTGTGGCTGAACTTAAATGAGAAAAACAAATAGGAAACAATTTTATCGGAGTCGAAAATTCATCTCGAAAATCACATACCTAACTAGAAAACCTGAAAACGGAGAAAAATAAAACAGATATAATTTTTTATAAAACGTTACGGTAGAACTTCGATAGTCGTATTCGTGATATTTTACAGAGCTTGTACGGAACATAAAATCCAACAGAACATTTAACAAACTAAATCGTTGAAACAGATTTAAATAAAATCTCACTAAAATCGGACAAGGGCTATATTGGGGATGCGTTCATAAGGGCCTGTTTACACTGTCTGTTTGCGTAGCTACCCAGTATGTAGATGCGTCTTCAGTAAACATGTTAAAAAAACAAGGGTGGGTTAATATTATAGCCAGAGTATGTACTTATTACATAGCAAAAGTAAATATTTTGGGAAAACTACGTGGGTAATATTACCAACATTGTTTTTATTGTTTGAATTTTTCAACGGACCATGTTTGTCTTACCCGGGCTGTTTAACTGTTTGCTTATCATTAATGGGGAGTAATTAATAAGAGTAATATAATATTACGTTAGTTTGGTATATGTGATTTTTTGGTAATGTAGGTATTTCATATTCGGGGAAAGTAAATATTATTTCGTGAATGATTGAGGTTGAATCGTAATTTATTCAATATTTTTCGCAGACACAGACCTAATGAATTAATTATTATTTGTTAGTCTAGTTCAACAATGCGGGTATTCGTTTATTTATTGCAGAGCGTGATTGCAGAGAGGGATAAAATTCCCTAAAATACCAAGTTGAATTCAATCGGTTAGTGCGGTAAAGATCTCACCGTGAAGACCTAGTTGAAGTGAGCTTGACAAGACGGAGGGAAAATTACCTAAAATACCAAGTTGAATTCAACCGGTCAATGCTGTAAAAATCTCACTGTGAAGACATAGGTGAACTGATGTTCACCTACGTCACTTCACTTTTTTCTGTTTTTCTCGGTGAGTTTTTACGGAATAGATCATCAGTTTTAAATACGAGCTTGTTTGCAAGGTAGCGATATACCTACCTACGCATAACTGTATAAACATCGAGTTCCGGACTCCACCAAAGCGGAGAAAATTTCCGAAGCGGTGACCAGAAAAGATGTTTTTCAGCTAGGGTGTAGACTGGAGCGGATATGTGTGCTGGCTAGAGCGGAGATGTGTGTTGGCTAGATTGGAGATGTGTGCTGGCTAGAGCGGAGATGTGTGCTGACTAGAGCGGATATGTGTGCTGGCTAGAGCGGAGATGTGTGCTGGCTAGAGCGGAGATGTGTCCTGGCTTAAGCGGACATGTGTGCTGGCTAGAGCGGATATGTGTGCTGGCTTAAGCGGAGATGTGTGCTGGCTAGAGCGTATATGTGTGCTGGCTTGAGCGGAGATTGTGTGCTGGCTAGAGCGGAGATATGTGCTGTCTAGAGCGGATATGTGTGCTGGCTAGAGCGGAACTGAGCTCAGTAGTATCCACAGAAGCTGAGTGGAGACGAGATATGTGAATAACGAAATTCTATTGGTTGTTTAAAACACATATCTATCCTCTCCGCTTTAGTGGAGTCCGGTAGTGATTCTAAAATGGTTGTAGATATCTATTAAAAATCTCACCCCAAGGAACAATATACCGTAAATAATGTTCTATTCCACTTAACGCTACGCACTTAGTGTTGCCAACAGTTTAAAAAGTCGTTTATCAAAGTGTTGCAAACTTGGCGCGAGTTTTATAATGTTCTAATGTGATTTTGACTGCAAACCTTTTAAGTTTTCAACCTCTTTACTGATAATACTGCCATAAATCGAATTAAAATAAGTGCAACTTTTAGGTAGTGTCATGCTGAAATGTATAGTGTTCATTCATTTGTTTGCATTATGGCTAATGAAATTAGTTATTATACAACTAAAACATAGTTAAGTAATGATTTGTTGAATGGAGAAGAGTTAGGTACAATAACAGACTGCTAAAGGTAGGTACTTGAATGTAAAAACTTGTAGAGTAAAATCTAGGGCACGTAGGTACTTATCTATTGGCACATAGGTATCTGTTGTCACATAGGGCAAATATCTATTGAAATATTTGTATTGTCACGTGGTTTCAGCACAAAAACTTGATGTGCTGACAAGTGCGAACTCGGCTTTAGGATTCAAATTACAAACCAGAATAATCTAATCGAAATATACATTTTCAATCAAATTCCATTACCAAAAGATATTCATTCACAATTCCCAAAAATAACACAAGAAGCGTCAAAGTAAAAGAATATTAATTCGGGTAACAGTAGACACAAAAAACTAAAACTTGAGTAAAACATGAAAAGTACGTAAGTTCCAACTTCCAACGCCGGAGTTTTCTTGTTCTCTGCGCGAAAGAAAAAAAAAACAAAGATGGCGTCGCGGCGGTCGACATTGTTTTCAGCGGGAGTCGGGGCTAAGCTGTTACATTAACCTCTCGTCTCGGCCTTAGTTAACATTCGTGGGGTGCTATCACATAGCACGGGACCTTGGTGATGGTGTGGACGTTTTGTTTGAGCCTTTTTGGGCGGTAAAAGCGGTTTTTGAGTGACAGATGACTTGGCTTCTAGAGAGAAGATCGATTAAGTTGGAACATAGTAAACGCATCGATCTTATAGATTAGGTGTCCGATGATGTTACTATACTGGCTTATTAATTTTGTAAACGATTGTTTTATTTAAAAAAATTATAAAGGAAAGGCAACTTCTTATTATGTAGACACACGTTTTTAATCATACTAAAAAGCAAGAACAGAATACTTATACTTAATCTTTTGCACAACTCGTAATGCGAAGCATTAGTGTGCTCTACGATCGATTTTTTTTTTTTTATGCAATCCTCTCTTTTTCTCCTTATAATCAAGAGGTACGAAACTGTTTCATGACTTTCATGAAAGCCCTACCGCACTTTATATGAAAAAAGTTACGTAATACCCTGCAAAATTTTCATAATACTCCCCAAACATGAAAATAAATACCCAGAGTGGGGGCAATATGAAACGCAAAACACAGCCCTGTGTTATCACTGGATGCTCAGTCCAAGCTTCATTGAACTCTAACTATGCGGGACAAAGTCCCATTTCCCTTGTATAGTCAAAGAGCTAGGCTTTCAAGGAGTAGCGTGAACACAAATTGGAATTCGGCGGGACCCCACGTGTTGCGGGGTTCAAGGCTGTGTCAAACGATGGAGGTTTACAGTGCAACCATGATGACACTGAATTAGAAGGATGAATCAACTAATATTTTTGAATTTTGTTTGCTGGCTGTAAGAGTTTTTTGATGGTTGGTGGTTATGAGTGGGGTGGTATTAGGACTGTCGTCACAATGCTATTGAAAAGAAATCAGAAAAGAAGCAATCATTTTATAAAAAAATATCTACCTTGTATTATTATTTTCAATTTACATTCAACTGCAGAAGCAGTCAGCGTATAGCGAAAATACTCAGCGCACAAATCATTAAGTAGGGTAGTCGCCATTTTTATCTCACATAATTTTAATATTCCACAACAAAATGTTATGAGAATTATCCTGAATATTTTCCACGTGGCCACAGTTACAATAGCTGGCGGGGTGAGGTATCGATCCTGGGGCCTACAGGAAGCGGGGGTGCGTTTCCGGCCGCGGGGGGAGGGACGGTGTTTTGAAAAATTGGCACCCATTGCCGCACACAAACATTTTTACTATTAAAACAAGCCAAATTCTATTCTATTCGGTTCACAATAAGGTGGAATTAGGAATAGCGATTAGCAGTCTTGAGTAAGTGTAGAGATTTCGTGGTGTTAGAAATGTGTTCTGATTTATCTTGTTTTTGCGTTTTTGTGCCGTTTGAGTAAAGTCGTTTTATGGGGTTCAATATCGGATATATTTAGGTATATAAAATTATCGAATGTTAAATCCTTAATAACACAGTCGCTGACTCCTAAACTAGGCGACCAAACAATTAATATAAAATAAATGCCAGCTCACATTTTGATAACACTAAACTTGTTGAACTAATTAATTAGCATTTCAAAACCAAATTAAATCAGAACGGAATAACAGTTTCAGTGACAAATGAAAACAACACATAATCACGACATTTCAATAACAAATCCTACATTAAAAGCCGGGCTTTCACAACACAAGCCCACTGCTACACTAATTAGCTAACTTCACTAAAAATACCAAAACAACCTGCAATTAAAACAGAAACAACACGAAAACTAATAAATTAAAATACATCATACTGTATTAATAAGAGCGCAATTCACAAGCAAAAACAATTACGGTCCGCAACTCGTTGGTTGTGTAACCAAATTATGGGAAATCCCATTTGGTAAGGAACCCTCGGTAACTTTATTTTCATCCCAACTATGAGGGTAGGAGAACAATTTGTAAAAGGCCACGGGAAATAGCTGAGAGGCGGGAAAAAGGCCTGTCATCGCTGTCAGGGCGGAATATCTATAGATGGCGGGAAAAAATGAGGCACGTCACTATATTTTAGCGTGACGTAAGGCTAGGGACAGAAGTCCGAGGGCGAACTGTAGGGGTTAGAAAAGAAAACAGTCAGCATTTTTTGTTTGACTGATCTTGCCTTTTCTGTACCTACAGCACAGTCAAATAGGTAAAACTTTATTTATTTTAATTACAGAAAAAGAAGTCGGTTTTTCCACTTATCCAAACGCTTAATTTGTGCTTTTTGATAATTAATTAATTAAATTTAACGTGGCTACGTAAAAATGAATTCTACGTAGCATTAATAATTCGTCATCATTATTTAATTTTGTGTGTCGATTACCCTCATTATGTGCTGGGTAAAACTGAAATTATGCATGAACATGAACACATAGCTCTACCGGTAATTCGGTAAAACATTTTAGCACGGTAAACTGGATTGATAATATTTTTATGTTTACTGAAACTTTAAAAGACATTCGGATAACGAAGGAAAACTAAACTAAGGGCTACGTAAATGATGAAGTTCAAGTAGGTAATGTTCTTAAAAACTTTACAATTTCTGGAGAATGAAGAAATATAGTCATCCGTTTGTAAAACATCAATCAAAATTAGTAACGAATGTAACAATTCAAACGCTCTTAACTATAATCTACTATCAAGTGGGTGACTTTAGCGTACAATTCGCAAGTGTACACCCGGCCTTTTCCGCCCCTCTCGGCTTGGTTCGCAAGGGCCCCAATAAAATATTGTCGGCAACATTCTGGCGATTCTGTAGGAGACCGGAGCAATAATATTATGACATATTGCCTCCACAACCTCTTTGAACGGTTTTTTTCTTCTGTGAAATAACGTGCTTACTTACCTACTAACATTTATTTAGAGAAAATACATACCTACCTAGTTGGTTTTGGTAAATTATTTCCTGATTTATTGTACCCTATGTGTTACTATGAGATATTCAATCCCATATTTTTTATATTACGTTTATCCAATAATTTACTTATCTCTAAGATCTAGATAGATACTCACTATTCTACTTATCTTAAACATTCTACTAGAAAAAAAAAAAACTACAAACAAAGGACTATTCCTAAGTGTGTCAGCCCTTACCGCCTATAGATCTAGCAACAAACTAGCGTACCATACCTACCTATGTACTTGAGAATTACATAGGTGTTACACTATGCACAATAGTGGCAAGTCCGCCTTTACAAAGCGCGGGAACGCTTCGGGCGCCATATTGTCGTCGCCATGGCTGCCGGCGGAAGTGGCGCGCACGTGAGGGCTGCTTCCGGGACCGCGTTCCGTTTCACGCAGTTCAATGTAACAATATAGCGTCCACGCTCCGTTTGTTTTAATTGTTTAGATGTTTAGACTTCAGTTACAACTTAGAATTTTGTTTTGAAGTCTTGTTTTAGGATTGTTTGATGTTGAGTGATTTAAATGCATTAGATGGACTGCAGTTAAATAGAAAGTGATTTTCTAACCAATAAGATTGAAATTAGGAAAATGGTTTTCTTACCTTGTTCTAACAAGAATAACGCTGTATTTATAATACAGATTTTATTCCATTCTAGTTAGATTAAAAACAATGTACTTACCTAGAGCTACATAAATGTCGTTATTGTATTCCTGTAGGATTACATTTTATTTATTTCCAATCAGATCAGACAGAATACCAAAATTCTCATGCTCATTTTTTTCTCCAACAGGTCTGGTTTTCCAACCGGCGAGCGAAGTGGCGTCGCGAAGAAAAACTCCGGAGTCAAAGACGGGATGCACCAGCCGCTTCACCCCCCGCGCCCCCCACACCAAGGATACCACTCAATGGGGGCTTCAACTCTATGTACAGCCCGATACCGCAACCCATCGCTACTATGGGGGAGTCTTATAGGTTAGTAGCTAAGAATGACATTCAAACACAGGCGTAAAACACGTTACATACCTTCGCTGAAGTCGGGTCGACAATGAAAATTATTTTTTACGTGGTGTTATTTTTTGGCTCTATGAAATGCGTAGGATTGTAAAAAGACTAATTTGTTAAGCATTTTTGGAAAACAATCGAAAAACGGCTAACTCCGGTTAACTTAACTAAAGTCATTTCATTCTTTATTTTATCGTAGAAGACCATAAAAAAACGATCGAAAAGAAAGAAAAGCTCATAAAAATCTGTTCGCATGAGTAAAACCTTTAAACGTACGGTATCGCCATCTATCATCGAGCAGCGACACTAATTAAATTGCGCGCGAAATCGAGCGGCAAAGGTCGCGCCTTCTTGCGTTTCCCGCCAATGCACCGAGACGCTACGAACGAAGGTCGGCCGACTTTCCACACCGATTGATTTTTAATAGTGAACTCTGCGAGTTTTAGCTTTCGTCCCACAGCAAATTAACTTAGTGGAATGAGAATTACCAGTAGTTCAATCCACAGGGAATGTTTTTGTGTTCTATAACAAGTTTTCTTCTATTATATTTGATGTTCATCTTTGGTTGTATTAGGTACATTATAATACTAGGTTTGGCTTTTTCTTTTGCATCTACAACTTATATGTTACGGTATCAGTTGAAATGAAAACATTATTAGTTATGTTGTTGTTCTGAAAAGTGGTTTTTATTTTAAAATTCACAATAATATTTGTATCATAAACAATATTTTGTTGTCTCTTTTAAACGCAAAAGTAAATCACTCAGTCAAGTCAATTACTCAGTCATAAACGACAAAAAACTTGAACATATTATATTGCAAATCAACTACAAACGTCAAGACAGCTACAATACCACTTCTTTTTTTTTTCTTTTCTTTTATATTTTATTTGCCTTCAATATTTCACTGTGTACGACATTGACACTGCGCTTGGTTCCGACAGCGCGATGTCGGGCGGATTGACTTCATCGTGCCTGCAGCAGCGGGACGGCGGGTACCCTTACATGTTTGGCGACGTGTTGGGTAGTGGAGGCTACTCAAGAGCGCCGGCGGCACATCAGCAGCATGCCGCGTATTCACAGCCGCAGGGAACCTCTGGCACTGGTGAGTTTGACTTTACATGACCTTTTTCGTCTTTTTATTTTTTAATTAGATGATCCATAGTCCACATCATCTTCACCGATGAAACTATCAGGGTCTATATAGTAGGTATTCTTAAGTAAAATATAATAAAAGATTATAGTTATATAAAGAATGAATAATAATGATACCTTTTTACACGATAGCTTGTAATTCCTCTCAGTAACAAAATACAAAAACGCTACAAAATCCACGCAATCGGCACGAGAAGCTTTGGAAAATATTTACCAACTTCGTAATAAAATGTAAAAAAAATGCCGACTCAAGAGCAAGGGGCGTCTGGCTCTGGCCCACAAGACCGCGACATGATGGGGGAAACAAAAAAAAAGAGAAAAAGGAAAAATAGGTATTCATGCTCCGATTGGATTTGCCGTTGTCTGTTCCTTACAAATAGCTTTTAAATTGATTTTGTTAATAGATAGTCGGAATGGGAGAATATAAAAGACATTGAATACAGCATTCTAAATTAAACATAGATACCTTAAACAAAACGTGTCTAAACAGCAAGAATGTAAATTTATTATTCAGAAAAAGACTAAGCCGTGAGGGGCTGGCAATGCTATTGTTTTAAAAAGCCGTAACTTTTCCATTTGATATTATATATCACGCGGCGGACATTTTTAGCCGTAGGTGGCGGAAAGCGGTATGAATTATTGTTGTTTGGGGCGTTTCGCGGCATTGTTCGTCTGCCGAGTTTCCAGCACCAACCGCGAACAAAAGAGTTTTTCACAATTCAAAATGCACGCTCTCGTTTCATTTACTCTTTTGCGCTCTTTCGACGGGTGCATTTCCAGCTTCGTGTGGTATTAAATAATGCGGATTTGTTCTACTTTTCGCTTTTTGGCTCCGGTTCTTTTACGAATTCAGCGGGTATGAAGTATTTTTCATTTCAGTCTGAGTCAGAGATTAATTTTTTAATGAAAATACGTGGTATGGAATATTATTTGTTGTCTCGAATCATCATGTTATAAAATCGAAAAAAAATGAATGCAAAATAACTCCAAAACACTGGCAAACCAATAAATGTTGGCAAGTTCGCCACTATCATAAACAAGAGGGCACAGTCACAAACCATTGACTAAACGAGTCTCACAGGAGCTGTTTAGAGGCGATAATAACGTGTAATGAATGTAAACGGTGTTACCCCTTTGCCAGCGCCGGCGGAACGGAAAACTGTTATCGGGCGGCCACACGCGTGGGGGCTAGCCGATCGAAATAAGGGCTTCATAAATCTAGACGGGTAGCATATTTTGTGATGTCGTTTACAATATAAGTGCTATGTACGATAGTAATATATATCGGGACCGCTTTGTAGGGTTAAGCTGAAATTAGTGAGCAGCGATTATAGTTTTATTCATCATCATGAACATCATGAGACATGAGATCATCGTCAGACATGAGACAACATAAAGCTTTCTCTACCAGTAAACCATGGTTTTAATCTTTAGACAAAGGCTTATAACATCTCACAAAACTGAATACATAACATCAAACTGTTACCAAACATTCAAAACAGAAAGCAGAGACTTTAACTCCACTACTACACATACGACATACGTCACAAACGTACGGGTACGAATAGCTTTATGACGGGCGCGACGTCACATAATCGAGGCAGACCTACCGTGCACAGATAACGCGATTGTGTGTAATAAACGGAATGCAATCGGAATCCTATTAGACATATGGCCCGACCGATACTGATACATGACGTTAATAGGTTTCACGTTTGATTGTGTTAACATGTGCCGTCTATACGGACAATTTGATTGGTTGCGAATTGTGTCGTGAAATAGGAATTTTCGATTACGATTAGTTATAGGTCATACTGGCTTTGATGATGATTTAGAGAGGATCTGATTTGAATTCAAAAGTCAAATTCAAAATATCTTTATTGGGGCATATGTCAGTTATGGGTCTTAATAATAAATAAAGTTTCAATATGTCCTCCTGCCATAGGCATACAATAATTACGTATTATTATTAACTTTGAACCAGGTATTAAGCAGGAATTAATGACGTGTCAAGCCTATTTGGTACGGGTTCACTCTTTTTAGGATTAATACATATTATGAAGTTTTGTTTTCACACAAAATATTTTGAAGAATAGAACCCATGATGTTTTAAAATGATTGTAACCTATTTAATTGTGTCCACATTGATTAACCATAAATAATAGCTGCGTATAATGGCCTATTCACATATCTGAAACACAAAAATTCAATCTCAATTGTATCTAACTTTGCATGATTATTAACACCCTCCCTCTTTGTTCCATAGGTGTAATATCAGCGGGCGTGAGCGTGCCTGTGCAAATACCATCGCAAGGGCCAGACCTCGCATCAAACTACTGGGGACGGCTTCAGTGATCTCAGCTATTCGGGTTCCCGCATCGACTTCTGTCGATGCCTGAGAACCCGACTAACATACCGGAGTCCCCATCTAGCGGCGAAATTGCGCACAACTACGCCGACGCGCACTTGTCTATGAACGCAGCTATCAACATGACAGCCGGACATGATGCCAATGTTTTGGCGGCAGACTTGCAAGAACAAAACAATTCAGTATCGTAAGTGTTTACAAGAGACTGTTAAAATACCCCGTTCGTTTCACAACCCAGTTTTCATTTTAGTGAGATTAATTATCATTTCTAAATGGTGCAAGTTATTTTAATTTATGTACAATAGTTTTCGGATTACACCTTTAATATTAAGAGGCAACTGATGATGTTCAAACTTAGTCGTAAGCAAACGACCGTACACGATGATGTGTGCTGTGCACTGCCGAACAATTGTATAATTTAACTTATCGTTTGCTTAAACATAATATTTGTATAATAAATACGTCATATTTTAGGCATGTTTCATTGCGTACGGTCAATAAAATAGGAAGCTAGTAAAACAATAGCGTGCAATTGTAAATATAGAACAGCGCCATCTATTGTCGAGTAGAGAAAGTTTCTATAAAGGCAGCCGAGGTGTCCCCGGCGGCGGAATATAAATATAAATTGTTTGTGCCAACGTTTGTAATAATCGAGTGTTTTGCGCCCTTTGCGTGCACAACCCTTTTTATTTCTTTGATGTATGCAATAGGGGTGCGAAATGTTAATGCCATAGAGAAAAAACGTGGCAATGAGCTTCGTTATAGCGTTTGTTTCACACCCCTGCCTTCACCAACAAATTGTCATACAAACTAATCATGTTTGTACTATTGTGATGATTCTTGTATTATATTGTTACTAAATAGATGTTGTACGTAATGTGTCAACTCAAGTTCATTAGCACATCTTGAAACGAATTAATTTATTATTTATTGGTAAAAATAAGGTCAATATTGCTGTGATTAAAATATAGATTTATAAGATTATTTTGCCACATAAATTTTGGACGATTTGAACGAATACTAAATTTTACAGCACTGAAATTACTACCTGTACAAAACTGTATACAAAATAAAAATATTTCTGTCATTTTTTTTTTCATAATGGTGCTGGTTAACAGCACAAATTATCATTTAATTACTACTTGATAAAATGTACATTTATAATATATATTTTCATTAAAAAAATGCAATATGGACGTGGTATAGGCGGTAACGATGTATGTAAAGTAATTTAGTTTGATTAAGTGTAAAATAAATTATTACTTGATATAAGTGCATATAGATTGAGGAGATTACAGTGAAATTTATTAATAAATATTGCATTAACCATTAGCATTTTGTTTTCTTTGACTCTCTAACATCGTTTACAATGACGAATGGGAAGCTCGAGTGTATCTAATAATGCAACAATGGGCTAATAAAGATGTATCAAATATTATTAATAACCTCTTTACAGATGGCGGGAGTTGCAACCTTATTGCGTGCACAAAACTGCCAGTGTTGCCACCCTAAAAATAGTGTGAGGAAATTATTCCGTTAAGTATATTTGGGCGGTATATATTAATTTTGTGTCGGTTAACTTTGTATAGCACCCCAGTCCCCATGCATTTGATGGGGGACCGCGACAATGGGATGGGATTAAACGTGTTGTATTGGAGGTATTATAGTGATCTAAACGCAGAGGGATCGCAATACAGTGCGTTGCAAAATTATTGTTAATTGTGGAACGATCACTAAAGAATTCTGAATAATATCTGCTCATGAATCGCCATAAAGCATAATTTTATTCATGCATCTGTAAATTTAATTACGTAAAATATATTTTTTATCCAAAATTTTAATATATTTTTTTTCCTTTCGTATCCAGCATTTGTGTCGTTTAGAATCAAAACTCAACACCTTTTTATGCCACGAACGCTTTTACACACATCTGCAATCATCTACACAACTGCACACAATGCACATTTCGTCCACTCTTAGCGTATCATAAGCTGATCAGATAAAACCACCCCGTACACACAATACAATGGTCTTCTATCAAAAACACGCACGCAGCGCCCTCTGTGCCCGAAGTAAGCAACTGCACAGATTATCAACGCTTATAATTGGTTTACATTTTGTCTGTCTGTCTGTCCCCTATCTATTGATGAGGCCGAATGCGTTTGATTTGAATGGGTAATCTTGTGTTGTGGACTGACGGTATTCTAAGGGGTCTGTAATTATTATTCGAGTTTTTGTCGTTGTTAGAATTGAATTATTATTAAAGTTATGTTACGGACAAATGTTTTCGTACATGTCTGTATTTTTTTGTGTTTTTATCCTTTTGCAGATATTCCGGTTATCCCTTTCCGCAGACTAAATAATATGAGGTAAACATTGCATTACGGAAAAATTTATAATATATATTACTTACAGTAAGTTTATTGTACCAATTAAACAGGGTAATTAGGTATTTAAATAACATATTTATTAGATTAAAAATGAAAATGTTTACACTTCATGTCTATATAAAATCACACGTTACAGTCTTACAGCGCGTTTGATATGATGGCGTAATATCAAATATATATTATAATTATTAATTAATACACTTATGTCATTAGGACGTAGGAAGAAGAAGGTAGATTCTTCTTTAAATACATGAAATTTTTTAACACTTTCACTACAAACTAGACAATTGACAGTTCGTGAAAACTGACAGTTATTAGTACTTAACAAGTTTTGGTACAATATATTTTTTATACAATCTGATCAAGTCTCAAGCTCTTAGGCACACCGTATGACTCGCGACCACCACTAGTGGTCAGCTACAGTCACTCCTTATACCATTATGTGAGGGCTCACCGCTCATGTGTAGCCGGTATACAAAATAGACCCTATATTTATTTGAATAAAGATAAATTTACATTAGCAAACAATTGTACAAATACGCAAGCAAGTGTTGAAAAAGTTCTGTCGCTGGCCACTAGTTGTGGTCCGTCGTGGCCCATGTAATGTGCCACATTCCTTTAAATATTAGGCAAAAATAATATAATATGTGATAAACCAGAGAGCATACTCTTGAAGATTTTCTAGTACAGATATTGACATCTAGGAAGATTCCACGAAGAAGCGCCCTTCTCCGGTATTACTGTATTGTAAGCTGTTCTTTAGTAGGGAGCGGAGCGGAGTGATGGCTCTATATATACTTAGGTACTCGATCGAATGTTAGTATGTGAGTATTTCTTGTGGAGGCATAAAAAAGCCACAATTTGGTGTATAAGTACTTATATTCTAAAAAAATTGAATGTCATTTACTCGCCTCCAGTCATTAGGAGAAAGCGTTTACTTTGGCTACTAAAACTTGTGGCTGTGTGAACAATCAAGTTTAGTAATAAGTCCAGTGGTTCTTTAGTTTGTTTTATTCAGTCAAATTTCGTAGTTCGTACTCTACTTATGACAGGAAACTTGTAAATGAGACTTCACATTAAAATTATAGTAAAAAATGGCATTAGAAAACGAACAAAGTAAAAAAAAAATTTGGTCGAAAATTAAATACTTACAATAGTAATTCGTTTTCGAGAAATTTAAGTAGAGGTACTTAAGTATGACTAATTAATCTTTGGAAAAAAACTGGCATGCATTACTAGCCAATTAAAATTACATAATCAGTCGTAATTACGCTTTTAAGCATCGTTATTCAGGCCAAATTCACTTCAAAGGCATAAACTAAGCGTTTTATAAGCCCTGAAACGGTAGGGTAATAAATAAAAAAGCGCGTTTCTAAACGCGTATTGAGCAAAAGTAAAGCTTAAAAACGAAGTATTATATATTTTTCAATCGTTTAGGTTACCTTTATAAGGATAATATTTGAGATCTTATTTTAGAAAGCCCTTTTTAATTCTGTTTTTTTTTTTCGAAAGTACTTAAGTAAGAATAACTCGTTCCAGTAATGAAAAAAAATAAACAAGAAGAATAATAGGTAAGTATTACTTGTCACCTTAGTTCATACTCTTCATGCTAGTGTTTAAGTCGAGTTACTAAGCCAGTAGGGGAGTCCTTTCGTTGCGCATTCTTGAAGCAACAGGCGTCGTGTTACCGTCGGCAGTGTTCTGCTGGTTTGTTGGGCTGGAAAGTACAAAAGATAATATTATTTTAAATATGTTCTTAGGTATTTTGTATGGGCGAGTGAGAAAGTATAGTACTTGTCTCTTTCTAGCACAATGAGACAAACAAAACAAGCGCGAAGTCGGTGGAAATGTCTACAATTTTTTGTGACTGATAGGAAATTAATTAAACATACTCAAATTATTATTATATGTTTTATCCCTATAGATATATGTAGTTACAAAATAAATGTCATGAAAATATATTTCCTCCTTTAATAATAAAAGTAAAATAACTAACTATTCTACTCAAAGCATTTATTTCAATTAAACCATTTACAGGCACTTTTGAATTGTCAAGGAGTCGGTCAGTTAGTCAGAAAGTTGAAGCTAGTTGCCCATTCCAAAACGTAGATCTCTGTGGAGAAGAACGGGCAAGAAACTCCCAGGACACTCTTTTACAAAATCATGGGTAAGTACATTATTCTTGTTTCTTCAATATGTGAGAAAAATATTTAAAAAACAATTCAAAATAAAAGATTCAATAAGCCCTGGCAGATGACCAGTCTCAACTGACGGCGCCCGTTCACGAACTTATCGCGTATAACTAAAACCTACAAGTAAAATTACTTTTACGTTTGAGTGTTTCCCAAATTAAATTTTAATTTACCTAGGTCTTGCGTTTACGCCAGAGAACTAGTGTTCTATAGATCTAATTAATAGGGATATTGATTAAAAAATTTTGTTGTCCGTCACACACACACACACACATTTCACACTCACTCACTACACATACACTCAAACCCTACATTTATTCACCTCACCGCACAGTTAAACGTTTTACATTTTGTGTTTCTTTTCCGACATAAATTATAAATCTTGTTTTCTTTTACACCATTTGCTTATTGTTGAAACGTCCTCATTTTGTATAATATGGCTTTGATGTTGTTGCGGAGAATCACTGACTCCTAAGACACAGGCACATACACCTAGTTTAGGAGTCAGAGTATTAAAATTATTGTGACCTAGTTATAAGCCTTTTATGCTCTTAGTCCTTGGATTTTGTAATGTTATGGCTTTTGGTGAAATAAAGAATTTATTATTTAGTTTATTAAAAAATAACGGGCACGTATTTTTTTCTTTATTTACGTTATCAAAAGATTACCGGCAATACCATTGACATATTAAATCAATGGGCAATACATTGAGTTAAAATGTGGTATGACGTCACTCCCGGGTAGATTTTATACTGACTTGTGACGTAGCGAGCCCCCACTCCCCAACTTTAATGCGTTTTATCTTAACAATTTTTTATTAATATGATAAAATCAATGGGCAATACGTTAAGTTAGAATGTGGCATTACGTCACTCCCTTCCGATTTAATACTGACTTGTGACATAGCGAGCCCCCACTCCCCAACTTTAATGCGTTTTATTTAAACATTTTTTTATTAAGATGGTAAGAAAAAAATACGTGTCTAATATTTTTTTATTATTGAACTAGACAGAATATTTTTTGTTTTTCCCCAGTCAACATTCCTATTATCTGCTGATAACTGAAATAGGGTGCTCTATTTCGGCATAATGGTGGCTTTAATTTTGTTAGAACTAGCAGCTGCTGGACCCTAATTCTTTTTATAAAATAAAAGTAGCCAACGGTACTCCCTATAACATCAGCTATTTGCCAGTGAAAGTCCTGCCGAAATCGGTCCAACCGTTTCGGAGATCAGCCAGAACAAACAGACAGGCATAGACAATTTAATATATTATTTTATTTTTATAAAAGATGTTATTTGGACATTACAAAAAGACACTTAAATTTTATTTATTAGTATGTATAGATGTTGTAGACTCCCAAAGATTATTTCAAAAACAGGAACTTTGCAACGAGTTATCTAGGTAAATTTTTATCTGGAAATTAAACGCCACTGCGAAAAAAAACCAGTAAGTAATTATTGGGGTCAACATTTTGAATGAATAAGAGAATAATATAATTATAAATAAACCTACCGTCTCCAAAAATAAAAAGAGCCGTAAGAGACAGGTTCCGAAATGCTCGGTCTAACAGCCCTCGGCGGCGGGGGGAAGGGCGGCCTGCCCCTGTTGTGCCAGTGTTGGAACAGGAACCCTAGTGTGGCTAGGACCAGCCACATGAACGCCACAACGACATCTGCAAGAAGAGATAAAAGGGTTAAGGGGATGCCATAAGGTAGCCAGCGAAATTCAAATGTTCTTATACTTACATACAGTGAAACCTGGATAACTGGGACAATTTCCGATAGCAGAGGTGATATACTCGCTGTTTCAATTATAGAGGTACTTATGACGATAAAATCGAAAGAACTGAATCCAGATGAAGAGCTCTGGTTTGTCCCACCTGGGGACCTCAGCATGAGTTCCAGCTATGGAGGTTCCTCACATATCCAGGTCCCACTTAACCAAGTTTTACTGTATTTTGTTGCAATTTGCAGGCCAGTGTCAGGTTATACTAGAATTTTAATAATGAATTACAATAAATAACATTGCATTTGATGTTGTACCTAACCGCTAAAACGGTTAGGTACAACACTGCAGAATTTGATGTTGTAACCGTTTTAGGTGTAAAAAAGGCATTTGGAAAGTTTCCGAATACTTTTCTTACATCTAAAACTAAATATTCAGTGTTACGATATTAATTATTGCATTTCATAATCAATATTTTAATTCACTAGTTAGCCATATTTCTGATTTCCATACAGTAATATTGCCAAATTAACAAAAAATGCGAAATATTTGACAGCTATTTGCGACGTTGCCCACGTTCAGTATAAACGCTCTTAAGACTGCAATAGAGAAGAGAGACTATTTATTTTGGTCTGTAATTTTGGTAGTTCCAAATTTTGGTACTCTAAAATACTCTAATCTTAGACGCTAACATGGACCTTTCACCATGCAACAATCCATCATGACTCAAATCAGTGGAGGACATAACTGGAGATTTATCCTCGATGATTTTATATAATTTACATATACCTACGGTAAATGTATAAAATTTTAGTTTCATAACATCAATGGGTACTAAGCAAAGACTAAGGGTTCTCACGCACTAGATGGCACAACCACGACCAGTGGTCCCAGCGACCAGGGGGCCAAATCTACTAATTTACAAACGTCATAATGGTGTCACGATGGTGAGTTTTTGACAGATTTTGTATGGCAAATATGTCAAAAACTCACCATCGTGTCACCATTATGACGTTTGTAAATTAGTAGACTTGGCCCCCAGTACCCTAATTACGTAATACACGATCAATCAGAATCTGAATCGTTTTAAAACAGATTTCTAATCCATTGCTTCATAAGTTGGAAAAAATATCAGCTCAACAACGTAAATAACGCTATGAACTGCCGAAATGAAACAGATTAATCGGAATCGTTTACGAAAATGTGTTGCGTAATTATATAGCAGGTCGCAACGGCTAACTAGCCGCAGACCATACAATACCAATAGACTAGGGTTGCCATCCCCACATTTTGAAAACCAGGATTAGAAGGCGAAGATACCAGGACATTTCGGATTAAAAACAGGACGCAGTTAGGGTTGCCAACATTTCTTCGACGAAATATAGTATTTTTCAAAATAAGCTTTAAAAAATATAGTACCTACCAATTTTATGGAAAAAGAAAAAAATATACAAAGATATATTTGTTGCTTATTTATTTATATAAAAACTATTTTTTTTTGCAGTGGCTTTTTTTTTTTTGCTTCGTTAGTAACGAGTTAACGACTCACTTGAACTTGACGCTTTTGCGTTATCAGTGCCATAACTATTTAGGACTGTAACTTCTCAAAAGAAAGAACAACATCAAATTGATAATAATTGCGAACATCCCAAAAAAAAAAAAAAACAGGATCAAAAATTTCGTTTGACGTTGTCAATTTGACATTATTGACAAGTTTGGAACGCAATGACAGATCAGTTCGGATACATGATACAATAGTCAAAAGTTTAAGTAAAGGCGCGTTCATAACTTTTTTAAATGAAGGATTTGTTTGCTAGATTTTGGTGATGAAAATATAGTACATTTGCGTACTATATATTTCTTCAACAGTATATAGTACGCAGACCCAAAATATAGTACAATACTATATATTTTAGTACGGTTGGCAACCTTAGACGCAGTATAAGAGCAGTAGTAGTAAATAGCAACACGCAATGAAAACAGGTTCAACGAAACTCAATTTTCGTACACTAGGGCTCTCCATCTAACCGCAGATAGAGAGATCTCTAATGCGCTAAAATAGTAGTGAGAAAGAGACAACAAGCAGACCGCACGATAAACATAAGGTTGAAGGCGCGAAGTATAAAATAACAGGACTTTACGCAGGAACAGGACGTTCCTTAAAAACTACCCCAGACACCCCAGGACATCCCAAAAAGCAGGACATGTCCTGGGAAAACAGGATGGTTGGCAACCCTACCCTAGACGGCTACTACTGGCCGGCGCGGGCGTTGAGGCCGTCTAGTGCCCGACATCCTTTATGCCGAATGCATAATAAAGTAATAAAAATATTCTCATAATTACAGTTTTGTTTTGAAAACACAGCCATAGATAAATTGAAGAGGTAATTGTCCTAAGATAGACATGTTTTCGTTTGATTAGTTTCACATGTCAGTTTATTATTACAAAATAAGTAATCTCCCCACTTAAAATATATTTTATGCTCCTGGGCATAAGTTCACCTATCTACAATGTATGTCATAGGTTAGTCGCCTGAAGGACGCCCGCGCATAAGAACATTGGTGAATAGTACGATTGAGCCCTAAATCGCTGATACCTACTACGAGCTTAGTAGCATTTTACCAGATTATAACATACTAGCTTTTCCCCGCGTCTTTGCCCGCGTGGCGGTCGGAAACTTTCCCACGGGTACTTACTACTGGGGTTAAAAGTATCCTATGTGTTAATCCAGGTTATAAACAACCTGTGTGTTAAATTTCATTAAAATCTGTTCAGCCGTTTTAGCGTGATTGAGTAACAAACATCCATCATGCAAACTTTCACACTTGATTATCCTACTAATATTATAATTTGTAGGACAGTAGGATAATCACGTCTGAAGGGACAAGCAGGTGTACCTAAACTCACATGTCGCCAGTAAAACGCCTGATACACGATTGCTAACCGCGTCCCCGACAGAGGTTACCTTGGTTGGCGACCGGCAAGAATGTTTCAACGTTTGGTCGAAAACCATCATCTACACGGTTGTAAGCCACCAAGGTCGCCTCTGTCGGGACGCGGTTGGCAACCATGTAGCAGGCGTTTTAGTTTAAAGTGGTCTGGTAGTGAGCCTATTGCCATTAACCGGCTGCCACCTAATGACAAACCCCAAGAACACTAAATTCGACCTACAGATGGGACCCAGGACGTGCCAGAAAAAAATACACAAGAAAGAAATTGTATAAACATAGATATTATTATGTATTTGATTTGAATGGCATGTGTATATGTATTTTCATTTAATTTGATTTGATAATTTATTGTGTATACCTTCAGCTATCATTAACGAGACACAATTGAATTTTAATTGTTATGCCCACCTGATGTCCACTGTAACGGTCAAGCGGGTATGTGTGTGATTTTTATAACAATTTTATGTTTTAATTCTAATTTAATGTATAATGTAATGAACTAAATGGGCTATAGAACAGTGGTAGCCCAGTGGTAACTGCCGCGACTTACGAGTTGTAGGTCGTAGCTAGAATCAAAAATTCGAAGACATGTGACATCTACCAACCCGCACTGGGCCCGCGTGGTGGATTAGGTACGGCCCACTCCCTCTCACAGAGAGGAGACCAGTGTCCCAGCAGTGGGAACGACTGATTATGCTATTATATAGCATGGACAGGCAGCTAATGGACTTTGTCTGAAAAATAAATGAATTATTATTATTTAATTAGGTATATAGGTATAACTCACCTCTCCACTGAGTATCAGGTCGTGCCAAGAACGCCTTATTGAAATGCGGAACCACAGCTCTTCTTATGACATTTATAATGATGAACTTATAGTTGGATCCCATGTAATAATCAATGGACAGCACGGCTGCATACGCGCCAAGCACGGCACAGCATAGGATGTTCGCAGCAAAGGACACGGACACGACTGCTAGCGCCGTCAGCATCACCACCAGGACGAACAGGCTCCAGAAATTGAAGTTCCATTCTAAATATAATATGTCGCCTAAAACATTTTTTTCGGTTTAAAAATGTTGATAAAGCATTTAATTTTGTTATAGTCATATCTTGGTGAAGTGGTTTTTTTGATAAGGGGAGGAGAATTTTTGGGCTGTTTCATCACAACAACTGAATTTGGAAAAAAAACGCTGTTCTTTCAATAGACGTCAATCAAGTCTATTTAGTAGTTAAGTAAGACCTTAATGTACCATGTTTTAAGGGCCTATCCCACAGCCCAGTCACAGCACAGTCTATACTACACCTCAAATTGCTTAGCATAATCCTTCGTTATATCAAAAATACTGCAGCATTCATTTTTTAATAAATATATGTTTAAGTTAAGGATTAATGTTAAGTACTATGTATGACGGAAACATGATTCAATAAAAATTTCATGACAGAAAAAAAAAATTGGACATCTTCACAAAATTCAGAAAATCGAATAACATAAATACAAAATCACTGACGTTGGCCTTACCTGGTAATCTGTAGTAAAATATCGAAGCCAGTAAGAAGCCGAGGTTCAATGCAGGCAACAGTACTGCAAGCACAGGTATTCCGTACAGCCACCAGAATAACCACCATATTGCGCCGAAGAATAGCCCAGAGACCACTGATGCGGCTAGCAGGGCTAAAATAATATTGTGTAAAGAGTTTTTGCAAGTCTAGGGCCCGTTTGCACCACGAGTAACTAAATACGTTTAGTAACGCTAAACGTATTGAAAACATTGAAAACATCTTTCTGTTTCTGTCAATCGTTTGAGGATGACAGAGACAACGAAGTTTTAAATTCGTTTAGCGTTATAAGAAAGTAATTTGAGGTGCAAGTCGGCCTACTCGTAAGGCAGAAACTCTCAATGAATGGATAAGTTGATCTGATTACAAAAAAGGCAAGAGAGCCCTGTCATTTTTCAGTTCAAGATTAGCAAAATTATGGTAAGGTCATCAAACTGCTAGACTATGTATTAGGAACCTATTTAGAAAGGGTAGGTATTGAAATTGTATTTTTTTTTCTTTTATTTGTGTCTATTGGGGGTCTAATGCCCGTTTTCCCGAACCTAGTGTTAGGGAAAACGGGTATGAGACCACGCTATACGTTTTCCCTACCATACGATTTTGAAGCAGAAGCAGTAATGCTCGCGAAGGAGGAGGCGGAGCGCGCGAAGGAGAGGCAAATGCCGCGCCCTAGCAACCCTCCGCCTCCGCCGTAGGAGACGCACCGGGCGTCGGGAATTGGTAGCCGATTTCCGGCCACCGTAGGCGCGGGCTTGCGGACGGAGAGCAATGGGCAGCTAGCCGTCCGATAAGGACCAGGCCCGGGTCGACGGCGCGTTGTGTTCCACGCGCGCCTCAAAGAGACGTCAGTAAAATTGACGGGGTCCGCTAGGGCCGATGCCTACCGGGGTTGCGGAAAGTCCTAAGGGGAAACCGTGGCTCCGGAAGGCAAGGGAAGGAACACGGGTGGGTTTTAGTCAGTAAGAGTCTGACACGCCCTTCCGCTCCGCCCAGAGCGGGAGAAGTCATTTGATGATTTAAAAAGGGTATGCTCTCGTCGCTCTCGAGGTGGTCCCATATTTGGATAGTTTTTGAGTTAGCTTCAATAATACGTATTTTTCCCACTTAGTCTATGTGGATGATAAGTTCCTGTAAATAACAGTGACAAGAATGTGTGTGAGTGGTATTCGAATTTGTGTGGGGTAGGTACACCAACTAAAAAGTGAAAAATAAAACTTTTTACCGACTCCCCAAATAGAGTTTTTTTGGGGAGTCGGTAAAAAGTTTTATTCTATGTGAAAAATAAATTTAATTTCGGAAGTCAGTGGCAAGAATCGAAAATTCAAAACCAAAAAGCACCGACTTCCAAAATTAAGGGTATTTAATTTTTCACTTTTTGACAGAAAATTATCATCATATTTATGGAAGACGGTTTTTTTGTTGTATAAAGTTTTTTACTTACCAGGCTTATCGACAACCGCTATCAGAGCTATCAGTATGTATGTTATAATGACACCGCTGAAGAATCCAGTGAAAAACATTTCAGTCTTGAAGAATCGATGTCCGAAGAAGCATAGGAACACACCAACAAACAGCAATACTACACACAGTATCTGTGAGAACCAGTCATCTGAAAATTGATGTTAGGGTTAAGTTCATATAACCGCGTGGTACAAGATCAAACTAAATAGTGTTTATCGTCTACATTCAAGCGTCGTGCAGACTGGCGCGACGCGACTCTAACAAAACAATTTCTAAGGAAACTTCACGGTAGATTACCGGAGTCGCGTCGCGACGCGACGTCGCGGCGCTCCAGTGTGCACGACGCTTAAGAGCGTTCGTTCTGAAAGTGGGCAATGTCGCAAATAGATGTCAAATATTTAGCTGTTTTGATTAATTTGGCAATATTACTGTATGGAAATATGAAATGCGTCTAACTAGCGAACCAGAATATTAATATGAATTACAATTATAACACTGAATTTGATGTTGTAACCGTTTTTGATGTAAAAAGGCATTTGGAAAGTTTCCTAATACTTTTTTACATTTAAAACTAAATATTCGGTGTTACGATATTAATTAAGTATTGCATTTAGTCATCAGTAATATTGCCTACTTTTAATGATTTTATACTGAAAATTATGTCTAAACGAGTAAAACTTTTCACTGTTAGATTTTCAACTCTCAGCGCTCAGCCTAGCGTTGAAAATCCAACAGTGCACTTTTATTTAGGGATTCATTTAAGGCACTTCGTGAAGGTGAAAACGGGCATTAGTGTGAGAGACAGAGAGTTACATCTTTTTTCTCTCTCATGTAACGAAATATTCAGACGTGACGCGTCTTTTCACAATCAATTCTCGTCCAATTATCAAATCGCCAACTAAGAAGTTTCACCTAAAAAATGATAAAAAAAAGTTAGGTACAGATGAAAATTTACCAATCATCTCGCAGCCCCCTGCAGCGAAGTCGGTACAGCCATAACTGAAGCTCGGTACGTACACCGAGTAAGGTGTTACATTTAGATTGAGATATGTCATAGTACTCCTCGCCACAACAGCGTAAATGGCTCCAGTGCCAGGGTAAGCACTCAACATGCGTTGCGTAGCCGGCCAGGAGTTGTATGGAATCTTGGAAGAAAAATATTTTTATTATTTTGGGTACCTATTAAATTGTCGTGATAACCAAGTAGTGGTTAAGGCCACGCCGAGGTTTTGGGTTGTTTATGAACACTTCGTTCCAAAACACAAATAGTGGTCGCTGGCCGTAAAGTTGCTGGAGTAAAGTGGAACTAGGCTGGCCACATGACACATCTATCGCATGTCGGAGCAGCAATACACAAAAATCACCACTCAGTGGATCCCAAATAATAGGAAACGACTACGCGGCAGGCTCAGAAAGAGATGGCGGGATGAGCTGGACTCCTTCTTAAAGGATTGGCCCGCAATCTCAGTAGACCGGAAGTGAAGTGGGACAACACAGGCTTATAATAAATAATAATATGTATATGTATACATAAGTATAGCACCAGTTGTATAAAAATACCTGAATTAAGCAGTTAAAAATAAAAGGATGCTTACAATAGTTCCATATTTCTCAATACCCTTGAGGGTCATCATCTTCCTGATGCCAGTAAAATAAGGGTCATCGTAGAAGTTTAATTCTGGCAGATACATCATATAGAAGGTGATATTTGCTCCCAAAGGGTCTCCACAGTCACGGTCTTCGGCTGACCCAGCTGCCGCCGCGGCTTCTACTAATATGTAGTCTGAGAATGTCTGAGTATAAAGGAATGGATATATTTGAAGGTTTGGGAACTCCAAGTTACATCCGCCAGGTAAGGGATCTGAAAATATAGTTTTTGAATCAACATTTGCTTTGAACACGGCGTAGCATGTCTAGTAGGTAAGTAGTGTGTCCAGAACGTAGCGTGGCAGACACGACACGGCACAGACACACGTGTCCAGCAGTATGTCCTATTTCCCACTAAGTGCCTACTCGGGGGGGCTGGCCGCGCGCGAATTGATATTTATGCTGATAAGATATTGTAAAAACTGCAGCTAGTGGCTGCGGCCGAGGCAAACTGGGACTGTCCGCTTAGTGGAAAATAAGTTGAATGTGTCCAGTACGTGGCATGGCAGGCACGTCATAGACAATTTTCATGTAAGTACTTTAAAGCGGTCATTTATGTTAGTCAAGCCCTACTAGATAAACCGTTGTTCATGAATATGTGAAAATAATCACTACTTATAGTTGTACCTATATTTAACATATATACATATAACGAAGTCAAAAGAAAAACTATCACAGCTATTATAAGTAGGCTCTACTAGTTAACCAGTAACAGTCAACAAACTGGTTGGAGTGTACGTAACGGGGCACTGAGGAAAAAAGACAAAATTTCAGCAAAAAAAAAAAAAATACTCAAATCATTTATTTTCTCGATTCTATCGTATGTAACATCTAAATATAAGGCTAAAAGCATCTTGGTATTTTTTGTCTCCGACCAACGGTTTGTCCTAAAAACGATGTCGAAGAGATCCTTTTATAAAGGCGTCAGGGACTTAGAATTTTTTTGTTAATTTTTTTGTTTTTCGCAAAACGTTTCTTTCTCAATTCTATTGTTTAAAACACCAAAATATAAGGCTAAAAGCATCTTGGTGTTTTTTGTCTCCGATCAGCCGTTTGTCGTAAAAATTATGTCGAACGTCGTAAAATTATGTGACAGAAACGAATCGCTGCAAAACCGACTCCACGTAGTCTTGCCTGCCCTACCCCTAGAGTGTAGGTAATTTAAGCCCGCGAAGGCGCGGAGGGGCGAGGCGGAAGCTGCGGTGGTGAGCGTTATAACCATCTGCGACGATAAGCTCGCGTGGGACCGCCGGAGCCCCGCAGCGCCGAAGCCGTGACAGAAAGGATGCTTGCTGCATGTTGCATGGTAGCTTGCATGCAAGACACTCCCGACAATGACCTCCAAGGTTAATCGACCTTGACCTCCAAGGTATCACGACCTCCATAATCCCTTGACCTTGACCTCAAGGTCACAAACCATTAATATTGACCTGTTATTGCTATTGAGAAACGCGTATCGTAATTTTGACCTTGACCTCAAGGTCAGCGACTTTGTCACCTTAGGAGAATCGAAAATTTTGACTTTTTAAATTTTGACGTTGACCTCAAGGTCACCCCACTTTATCATCCAAGGTCACTTGACCTTGACCTCCAAGGTACTCATGATCTCCATAATCCCTTGACCTTGACCTCAGTCACTTGTCCTTGACCTCAAGGTCACAAACCATTAATATTGACCTGTTATTGCTACTAAGAAACGGATCTTGACTTCTGGAAGTTTGACCTTGACCTTGAGGTCAAGGTCAAACTTCCAGAAGTCAAGATATTTTGACCTTGACCTCAAGGTCAGCGACTTTGTCACCTTAGGAGAATCGAAGATTTTGACTTTTTAAATTTTGACCTTGACCTCAAGGTCACCCCACTTTATCATCCAAGCTCACTTGACCTTGACCTCCAAGGTACTCATGATCTCCATAATCCCTTGACCTTGACCTCAGTCACTTGTCCTTGACCTCAAGGTCACAAACCATTAATATTGACCTGTTATTGCTACTAAGAAACGGATCTTGACTTCTGGAAGTTTGACCTTGAAGGTCAAGGTCAACAACATCAAGGTTACTGACCTTGTGACATGAGGAAAATCGGGGAGATTGAATTTCAAAATTTTGACCTTGAACTCAAGGTCAATGACCCTGAGGTCAAGGTCAATGCCCTAAAGGTGTCTTATGTTGTTCCCCCACCCTACTACTCCCACATCCCACCGGATCCCGAAGGCTTGATTAGGCGATGGTTTTTGATGAAATTTTTCTGTCTTTTTTTCATAGTGCCCCGTTTCGTTAGTTATCCACTGACCAACAAACTCATAAAATGTAGGTTCATGGGTAAGAAAAATATCGTAAAAATGCTATAGAAAATTACTTAGATGGCATTTAGCCAATAAGTTATAACTAGGTGCATTATAACTGTATAACATTTAAATGTTAAGTAGGAAGAAAAAAAAACACTATACCTACCGCATTTACACATGCGTGCTCGTGATTTGCCTCGCCATTCGACGAATAGTTCGACGAGATATTCGTGTGGCTTTAGGCTACACGAGTACCCTTAAAACATTCGCGTCTATTCATTTCTACTTCAGATTCACGAAATGGATGACGTCGTCATTCTAGCGCGATAGCGGCTTTTACATTGCATTTGCAAAGTCAATATAATTATTTAGAGGTGCTACAACAAATACCTAATTAAATAAATTACTGGAGGAGCCCTATATACCCGTCGAGGGGTCCTTAATTAGTGAATTAATTATTAAGTACATTATTATTAATTAATTATAAAACTTTATTTCGGATGGCACACCTATAGAAATCTTAACCTAGTACATGTTTATTTACATTTTTGTATGACTCGCCACACTCACACAAGACATGACCCACTGATTCTGAAAGGGACAATCAAAACGTTATGCCTATTGCGTTCAGAATGCCGTTTTTGCTACCCCGTAGATGGGCCATTATTAAGAACTTTATTTATTTTGTAATGAAGGATTAATAAAGGCTCTCCTGCATCAGATTTTATTTATGCCAGCTTCTTGCATCGATTTGTACGAAAAGTAGCCATCAAAGAATTTCTATTCAGTTTTAAGTTTTTAAGTCATTCACTGGTATTACTATTACTTCAGATCTTAGAGCATCTAAGTTTGGATTCCTTATGATTGATTGGCTGACTTTGGTAAAGGTCAAAAAACATCATAACTTTATTATTAGTCCAGTCCATAATGATGTTGCTTGGTAGGCCGTTTGCTACGAAATGAACTAGAGAGCGAAAGTGTAAACACTAGTTCGTCTCGCTCGCCACGCCACTCGTTTCCCTTTGACTCGTGTCCAAAAGACCGCCCCTGACGCGAGCGTCACGACTTCACGAGCGGCAAGGCGAATGACGAACTACCGTTTTCATTAGATATTCGTCTTCGTGCTTCGACTCGCCGTTCGCCTCGTCCCTCGCGCGAATGTGTAAATGCGGCTTTATACTTATACAAGTACGAGTATGATGAAAACTACATATATAAGTAATTAATTAATTATGTAAGTAAGTAAGTAGGTAGGTAATAGGTACTACCTATTACCTACCTACTTACTTACTTACATAAAAAAAAAGTAGTAGGTACCTACCTACCTACCTATTAGGTAGGTAGGTAGGTACCTACTACTTTTTTTTTCATATGCGCGTTTGGTTAAGATGATCGAGTCGCACATAAGCGTGAGGGGTAACTATTGTTGGATCTCTTAATTAAAAAGATTATGATGTTTTTACCTAAGTGACTGGTATTTAAGTGAATAGTTTAGATATTTTCGGTTACCACAGCAGAAATAGCTTTGTTTTTCATAGTTTTTCGAAAAATACTATGAAATTCAAACATATTTTTGCGGTGAATAAAATCAATACCTATACGTTCCTACTGTGCGTACCTATAGGTTCATCCCTACTACGGAACCCTTCACTGTGCGTGATCTGACATGCACTTGGTCAGTTTTTCAATAGTCAGACAACTTTTATCTGAAGAATAAATATGACCAGGGCCAGATTTAGAGATCTGGAGGAGTCGGGGCAACAAAGGAGTGGAGAGTCAGACCCCCTGACCCCAAATTAATTTCCAAATAAAATGGACCTATTTTTTCAGTCGATTTTTCCAATAAATAATTTATTGTGAAACTAAGTAGGTAGGCTTAGAAGTTAAAATCAATCAATGCTGCAATAATTTTTTAATTTTTGATACCCAACATATTAAGGTACTTAATAAATTGAATCAAGCGTTACTTTGCGGAAATCCATTTTAAGCTAATGTAAATTACATAATATAATTGAAAGAACAAAAATAAAGAGTCGAGACACGGAATCGAATAAGTACCCAGCCTCGGAGGCTGCGGGCGAGTACCACCCCCATTGAGTCATTGGGATACTCCCTCAAGATGGGGAGTAAACTACAAGTGCTTATCAGGGCCATTTGAGATTTTGATATTTTACTGATTGCCTGATTGGACTGAACAAATAGGTATAGATAGATGATTTCTGTTAATATTTAATATTTACATGTTTGTACAAAGTACTGTAGGTAGAGGTAAAACGCGACAAAAAATATCAAAGAAAAAGTTGTTTACTAGTGTTTACAAGTCTGTTTTTTTTTTTCCGAAGTCTCTATTTTACTATGGGGGCGCCTCTTTGTTGCCGGTTACCCTCCTCTAAAAATTATTCTCTATACAAACGCTGTCATACCGTCATATCTAGGCTTCACAATGTGTCTGGCTGGCAAGAAGGAATGCTGACACCTGAGATACAGGACACATCCTAGATTGGGTGTCAGGAGTTTCACGAAATTCACCTGTAAGGATATTGCTGTTTACATTTTGTTTTTTGGTTTTTTATTATCTTTATTTTTCTTTGTACAGTAATTTTATTTAATCGATTCTCAAATCTATAAACAATCTATAAGCAATTGTTAGTTTATAATTGTATCATTTGATTGATTTATTAATTTATTAATTCTGTTTATTGAATTCGGTTGTTTATTTTTGTTTCCATTGTTCAGCTTTTTTTAAAAATTTTATTTATGGTTACGTCTGAATGATTTTCTTGTTTTTGGAGTTGGATATTTTTATGTTTTTTACCTACCACAGTCAGTATTTGTTATTGTTGTTGTTTGAATTTATTTGTATATGGTCAATGTACTTAATTTATTTTATTTTTGTCTAATTTATAATCTAATTTTAATATTAATTATTATTCAATTTGTATTTTGCTTATCCGTTTATGATCTAATTAATTTTTTTTTATTTTCACTTTTATGAATTTGTCGTAACTTAAAAATGTATGGTTTTACCACTGTTTTTTGTGCTAGCGGTGTTAACCTATAATTAATTGTTGCACCTGCAATTGTATCCTATTATAAATAATACACTACTAATGTACTGGTGTAAACAATTGTTGGTTAACCTTAATAAAATAAATAAATAAATAAAATCAAGCATGCTTTACTTGTCTAATTACTATATACATAAGTAATACATTGTTAACCCCTTGTTCTCTCCTTATGTAGTAGGCTTATGAAATAAATTTAATTTAATTTATTCTACAGATAAATATTAAGTATCTGACTATTGAAAAATCGGACTGAGCTTTTACTTGAGCAGTACCTACCTTGAAGAACCAATAAAATTACCCTGCTCAATATTTATAAATTAAATGTATGTAAGAATAAGAATAATTTATTGAATTACATTATGTGCGTATGTAGAAGCTATGTTATGCTGCTATGCATCAGCACAAGCACAATACAGGAAAACCACACAAGCTTAATATAATACGAGTATATGTGTGATATTATGTAGGTACTATGTTGAATCATTGAGTCACCAACCTCATCTACTTTAAAAATATTATTGTGTATAACACTGTGAAATACGATGTGTTTCAAGTAGATAGTAATTATCATACAAAGAAATGGCCCTGGAAAAAATAGCAGAGGAGAGATAGTGAAATATAAAACAAAAAACATCATACCTATTAGTTTGTAGCCATGCACTGAAATATATGCACGTACGGTAACATTCTTATTATCATTGGATATTTTAAATGTGCTATTGTTCTCTAAAAAACTTACAAGGCCCACATTAGTTCCAATAACATTACTTGTAGCATAAGGTTCGTCCATAGTTAGAGAGATGTTAAACATATGACTATGTACTTGAAAAACGATGAATGCTAAAGTTTTATCGACATAGTTGAAAATAAATTGTTCATTAGTTCCTCCATTTAATGTAATGAAGGAACCGTAAATTTCTCTGTCATCATACGTTATAGACTTGTTTAAAGGTATTGTTATGTAGGCATCTGGAACAACGAAACAATTGGATAAGTGTAGTGAAGAATACAGACACTAACGGTTTTTACAAAACAATATAAACATGTGTGTAAGATGAAACTACTGATCTTCTTCTTCTTTGTTTTGGTCTTGACAGAGCAGTCGTGGTCACAATGAATTATGTCCAATCGCAGGTCTAGTCTTCGTTACATGACAGTCTAGCGCATTCATTGACAGGGCCTCCAACCGCGGATTTTATTTGATCGGTCCATCTCATCAGTGACCTCCCGCGTAGCCTATTACCTTCCACTCTGCCCTGCACCACTAGCTGCTAACTACTGATAGGTGCACAAAATGATGACACTCCAGCACACCATTTTAAAGTACCTTAGTACTAAACAGTCTTACAGTATACTGCCAAATAGGTAGGTAGGTACTTAGGTAGGAGCAGTACATTTTTTATAGGCTCAAGTATTTTTACAGGAAGACGACCCACTGACCCAGATTTTACTAGCAACCTCATAATATCATATTATAATATCTAAATAATAAAGAATAATAAAAATTATGATTTACCTTGTGTAGCAACTAAACCAGCAAAGTACAGTAAGGAAATTAACATTAAATTAAATTTACCACCCATTGTGGGGAGCATTTTCACTTATCCAAGTTCGATAACGTTTTATAAAATGTTATTAGTTACTGATTTAGCTATTATATTACACCACTTTAAAAAATAAATAATTCAGAACAGCTGATCATTTTGACACTGACAAGATCACTACCACAGATCACTACTAAAATAAATACCTACGACATTAGTGTAATATTGGGACAACGAACCGGACTATCTATGATAATATATGCCACAATAATAAAATTATTCACATTTTGTCCCCTACGATAACACAATCAAGTCAACACGATCACGGTTGGAAGTCTTGGAAGGGAGGAAAAACAAGACAGGCTCACAGTAGTCTATTATCGGATGACACTGACTGTAAAATGACGGTGACAGTGACAGAACAGGACGGGTGCAGGACGGCAACGAATGAGTTGAACTGGTTGAACTTAGTTTTTTTTTGTTGAATGAAGTAATAGAACTTGCACAGATAAGTAAGAATTTAATATAACAGTGAAGCAAAATAAAATATTTTTTGTAAAAGAAAAAATGATTTTAAATAATTAAGAAACACAAGTTGAAGCAAGTACGAAGGGAAACTTGAAGTTGTGCCAAAAGTTATTATGATTATAACTATTCAAAAGTAAACTTCCGAAACAGTTAGTAAGGCCAAAATAAACCACGGAAGCGGGTCATCAATCTTAGAAAACTTAGGTTTTAATTTTATGAGAAAAAAAAAAAAAAATATAATAGCCTGCATAGTTTCTATGTAAACGCTATACCGCATACTAAAACAAGTGTCCTAAAGTTTCTGTAAGTATAAGTAAAATGTGAGTGGCTGTACACATTGTGTGTGGCGGAAGTCGCGTTACTAATAATTACTTTTTTGTAGGTACTAATTATTACTGAAGTTGTGAAGACTATGAAGTAATAATAATGCTCTACAATTACTTGAAAAAAAAAAAAAATAACTATATGACCTCAGTTTTAGTAGGTAGTAAGCGCCTTGAGAATGAAATCGTTTCGTTCTCGTTATCGATTCCGTTGTAGGCCGCTAGAGCGCACTCACGTCAAATTTTCAAACATGGCGGCGCGATCAATGAAATAGTAATGTGTAGTGAGTGTAGTCTAGTGTAAAAATTGAAATGTTTGATTTTGGTGTTGTTTTTGTGTGTGGTTGTTAACATTGGGCCATGGGAAGGGGCCAGGAGCTATTAAACGCCGCCCGCGAAGGCGACAAGCGGACAGTGGAAAAAATACTTAGTCAAATAACTAATATAAGTGGTCCTTTTACAAGGTGGGTCCTGATTCATGTTTTATTGTTTAACTGGTAGAATAATGAGCTTCAATCTATTGTAGACGTACTAGGCTGATATAAGGTTTTATTTGTACGTGTCACTGGCTTCAAAAATGATCTAAAAATGTTATCTTTATATCAACAATGGTGTATTGTTATCACGTAGTTTTTTTAAATGTTTACGTGCTTATCGTCGTTTCATGACACACGATGATTTCTTAGACGCTATTTATAATCATTATAGCATGTTTAATGTCCACTGAGGCACTGCTGCGGGTCAATAGTCATTTGTATTATAATTTCTTATTACTTCCATTAGTACTCTAGTAATTCGAATTAAAGATACCATCCCATTGCACCATAAATGCAAACCTAGTGTCACGCAATAAGGTTGATAATTGCATGCCAGTCATACAGCATGTTAGTGTGGTATAAGATTTGAAGAATTATCTTTTCAAGATAAAAACTTAATCTTAAAAGATAACTTGTTTTTATGGTTTTACTTAGTAACAACTTGCCATGCCCTTACCATTTGTGTGCAAGAATGTTTTAATACATTATAGCAATGACAATAGAATATAAAATACAATTATAAACTTTGATTCCTCAGTACTTGTGCATGTTATTGAACATAGGATGTAATAAATACTTATATATACCTAAATTCACAGTTTGTTTTCAATACTTACATGATAATCCAACTGATCAACAAAGTAATTGGCAACCAAGTGAACTATTTGAGTTCAACTCTCGGAAGTTGTATTAAAAATCAAATAAAACCTGTGATTATTATTTTTCATCATAGATAATGTCAGATGAAACCATGCTTTGTAAATAGGTATAAATATAGGTAGATACATTTGTTTGTTATGATTTAATGTAGATAGATTTTCCTTATAGCTTCATTTCAAAATCTGTGCATGCTTATCGTTAAAACATCTTTATAATTATACAAAAAATGCCATAATAACTGAAGAATGGTCCCCATTGCTGTCCCAGTTCAATAATAATTCATGTCTACTTCAAGCTGGGGCTATGTTTAACCAATAAGTATCAAATTGAAGATATACAACTGGAATTCCTTACACACTATAAAACCTAGTCTTTTAAGAAATACCCAAAAGAGGTTGGCAATACTAATAATAAAAAAAAAAATTCATTCCATTTTCAAACCATCACCTATAACTGCTGTCTTTATACTTTTATGCCTATATTTGCCTTGGTTTATGTAGCTCCGGGTAGTAAGTATCCATATACAGCCCAGTTGATAAGCAATGTTTCACGATGTGCGAATAGCTGCTACTTACCAAATAAAGTCAAAAATGGAACAGCATTTGTATGAAATTATCTGCCAAGTAAGTGAATAGGAACCTAATCGTAGGTGGTGAAACTGGCCCTAAGTGTTATTTTCGTACCTCCCAGATAAGTTCAACACTAAGTCCTTCATCGCATTCTCCTGCCCATATCCCAATTTATTTCGGGTCAGTGCAACATGCCTTTTTCTTCTATACTTACTTCTCTATTAGTTGTCATATCGGTAGTCACCCCCTTTCTGGCCCTTTCTTTCTTAAGTAAGTTTATTAACTTCTGTTGAACTTAGCATCATTATTTGAAATCAGGTGAAACCGTTGAGCACTTGGGCATTCTCTATTCCTTATTAGTTGTTGATAGTTATTGTTGTAAGATAAATTAAGTAGGAGGTACCACATAATTTTAGATCCCACTTACAATAAGTTAATCTTGTCTAAGTTTATCAGCTTGACTTATTTGTTGAAAACTGAAACATTTGTTACATTATCAGCAATTTGAATGACTGTTTTGTTCATTGTTTCAATTCTTTTTATTGTTGTTGAATGAATGTAAACTATGATGTTTACTGCGGTGTTTATATCATTGTTGATTCAGTTTGATGCTGTTTCTTTTAACTACACTACTTTTTTTTAAACTATTAATTTGGCACCCACGGGCCGTTGGTTGGGTTGCTCTTATGGTTCTGTCATCCAGTGTGATGAACACACCTCTAAGTTTAAAATAATAAATTATATTGCAGTTTATATTTTCTTTTTACTTGCGTCTTGCTAGTCTGCCAGTAACATTCATTATGTAACAAACAACACAATTTTAAAACTTGTTTTAAAAAAGTAGGTACCTATAACCAGTTAGGAATCCAATACTTGTCTTAGTTGCGAAGTTGAGAGGTTTTTCTATCATAAATTGTTATTCAGAATTTAAGGCACGTTTGGGTTTTGCTACATGATTATGAAAGATAATAAAAATAGGCATAAAATGTTTCATTAATTGCTCATCACAACATGGCCCAGCCGTTTCCGAGATTAGAGCCAACAAACAGATAAAATTATGGTATCTTAAAACAGATGTAAACATTTGAATATTACGTAAACACGACAAGGTGCTTAGTACCTACTCGTTTAGAATTACAATCAGTTGGTAACTTTCGAACAACAGAAAACCAAAAGCTCAAAATATTATGGAACCAAGTAACATATTCCAGCGAATAAAATGCAACTAGCAGCGCCCGCGGCTGCTACCTGTTACAGCGGTACTGATCTTAATTTTTTTTTTTTATAAAGTTGTCATAGACAACTAGATATAGTTAGTAGCAAGGTTTAGATCTCAGAATTACTCTGAGGTTTAGATATTTGTCATAGACAATTATCTTTTAACCTTGCCTAGGTCTATATCAAATGCCAAATAACATAAAGTAGCTTCTACCCGCGACTATACTAAATCCTATGACTTTCGGCAATACTGTAGCTTCCCATTTATTAAATAGTGAAAGTATTTTCGGATCTGTAGTTCTGATAGTACCTATTAGAAGATATAGATGTGGTTCAGCTGTAAAAACGTAGATCAAATATACAACGAGAGACCAAGCATTTAAATTCAAAATGGTAAGAATAAGGGCCTATTTCACAATGTCCGAATAGCCACTACTTACCGAATACATTCAAAAATGGAACAGAATTTGTATGAAATTATCTGGCAAGTAAGTTAGGTAGTTAGGAACTTAATCGTAGGTGGTGAAACAGGCCCTAAGTATGACCCAGTCGTGCCATTGCTGTCGCATGCAAAAGACATCCAAATCAGCATGCGAAAGATTTCCCGATACCCCCAATTTCCGAATGAGTTTGCGAAACTTCAGTATTTCCCTCAGACCGTTTATTGCTGCAGTCTATAAGAAGGCCTATATCCAGCTGTGAGAAATTACTGCCCAACATGATAAATGCGTAAGAATAAATAAACGAAAATCATCTGCGCACAGTTATCTATTTAAGGAAGTAGGATAAGTCAAACCATTAAAGTGAAGTGTTTGGCGTTTGGCCAGACGCCAATCGATGTTTGAGAAACGTACGTTGAACTTTTGTCTTACTGTCTGCCTATATCTAACGCTGTAGTTTAAGGGGTGGCAGTGAATGGTTTTTAGTACAATATCTAGAGATCAATCAGCGAGAAAGGGTTAGTTTTGGTCGGAAATCCGGAGATCAACTCAAGTGATCGATCCTGTTATGGGAAAAAAACAGGGTATAAAGAAACTATTAATCAAGCCAAGTTATTATTAAACAAGTAAAGTCAAAACAACGTTAATGAAAAGGCTCTTCAGATTTGGAACATTTAGTAATAGCCCTTTCATCCCCCAATAATTCATTACCAATTATTGAAATTTTCCATATATTATTAAACTTACTATTTTTATTCTGTTTTGTTGATAAACAGCTTAAATCAATTAATATAAATAAATATAATTATGGTGCTGGCTGGGTAGCTTCCCATTCTGCCTACCTACTCTCTTGTTACACGTTCTGTGAAATCGTACCACAAAGCTAGTTAACCATGATTTAACAGATCTGACAACCCTATGTTCAAGGAATTTGTATGCAAAACACTCGAACCGGACATAGCAAGTTTGGCCAGCAATAAAAATGCGCTCGAAAACTGCACTTAAAACATGCGCAAAATTTATTAAACAGCTGTCTAGGGTCCATGTTTAGGCTTCCTATAATTAATCCGAATTTGAGAACCACCGTTGCATGTCCTCGAAAAAGTGCCAGCAAAAAATTGCAAATCACTCGATGAATTAAAATTATATCATTAATATCTTCGAAGCACTGACAATGTTGAATATTTTATTACCAGCCCATGATTATTATTTTCTACAATGCTTGAATGAATCGAAAACGTGTTCATAAACTATTCGACCGGTTTGGTCTTATCCTATGGAAATCCCCGGGCGCAGATATATATATCTGAGACAACCCTACTGAAAGATATAGTCGATACGTCTCGCCTCTATAAAGCTTGAAGATTTAAACTTACGTGAAACGAATTCGTTACATATGCTATATATTTCGGTACATATGCTAGGTTACGAAGTATGGGCAATTTTTTGTCCATTAATCAAGTTAATAAGTTAATTGTACACTTATAGAAGTCCTGAATGAACTCACGAACTCTTGAGATCCAAGATATTCGTGCGAGTGTTCATAATCGCGTTGGGTTTTTTGTTTCGAAATGGTTAAATACTGAAAAATGGGGCTCAGGAAAGAGGTGAAACCTGTGAGCCTAGCTAAGTAGTACTCACTGTGATAGTGAAACTCAGTGGACAAAAATATTATGTTGCCAAACCTTATGGCATGATCCCTTAGTTGCCTTTTACGGCACCACATTCCTTGCGAATCTCGGATTAAGAATTGCGTGTCAACCTTCGCGCAATCTGTTCGAGTCAATTAAGGGAATTGGGGTCAAAATCTTTAGGACCTTAGTATGTAGGCGATGATACTATAGACCTGTTACTACTATCGCAGTTTTTTAACTAGCTCAATTACTTTATGGTACTTACTTTTACTGTTCTTATATCTGAAGCCTTGGATTGTGATACGGAATCATCGATCTAATACAATACACCAGACATTGAAGCTTTGTGATCTAATGAGACCATTATGTCACTTGATTTTAACCCTAAGAAGATATAAACGGACCGGAGTGACGGAAGGGTACCTACTAATTACTTGATAGCATTACTTATGATAAAAACTTTCACTTGCAGTTTCAAAAATATTCTTCAAGTTGGAAAATCCCGGGCAGTAGAGTTAGACATTGGTGCCGACGAGCAAGTCTCAAACTCGGAAAACCCTGAGGAACCGAATTGGTTTGTAAAAAAATGCAAATAAAAAAGACGGCAATCTCGAATCTGAGATACCTACGTCTCATAGTTTAAACGGAAAGTAGGCAACGTCGCAAATAGCTGTCAAATATTTCGCTGTTTTGATTAATTTGGCAATATTACCTACTTTATGGAAATAAGAAATATCGCTAACTAGTGAACTAAAATATTGATTATGAAATGCAGTTTAATATCGTTACACCGAATATTTAGTTTTAGATGTAAAAAAAGTATTTGGAAACTTTACAAATGCCTTCTTTACACCTAATAATAGTCCTCCAGATCGAATTTCGGCCATGGCGACCAATCTCAACGGACAACACCGGTGTTAATTACACCTAAAACATTTACAACATCAAATTCACTGTTATAAATTTTGCAATTCATTATTAATATTCTAGTTCACTAGTTAGCCATATTTTTTATTTCCATACAGTAATATTGCCAAATTGATCAAAACAGGTAAATATTTGACAGCTATTAGCGACGTTGCCAACTTTTTGAATGAACGCTTATAAGGATAATATTATCAATCTAATTTGGAAGGAGATATTTCTGTAGGCGTAAACGACAGTCTTAAGGATGACGAACGATTGCGTGTGCTTAGCAATTTAGATACTAACCTGCTTAGCCTCCATAATGTATTACGCATCAACAAAGCTTCAAGGCACCTTTTAATCAGATAATGGACTTATCACATCGACCCAATTTCATTCCGTTTCCATAAATCTTCGTAGGTTATAAATTGCAGCAAATGCCTTTTGAAGCTCGCAAGAATGGTAGCGCAACATTGGCTAATATCCTTATTGTTACCAAGCAATTTTCATCTTTAAATGCTGCAGCCTAAAGTTATGTTTCCGGTAAAGAGGTAAGGAAGAAATTTTCTCGGTTTTAAGCATCTTTAAGATGAATATTATCGTTAAAAGAGGAATTTGGGATCAGCTGTTTTTAATAGCCAACTATGTCATAAAAAGTGTTTGCGTATTGTAGAGATCTTAGAAGGATATTGTTTCAAGTAAACACTAACTAAGATCATCCTCCCAGCACTACTAATTGTATGGGAAGACCAAATATACGATGGATGGATTTAATTGATTGTGTGAAAGACGAAACAAGAAGAAAGGGGGTTATTGCTGAGATGACGGCTAATAGAGAAGACATGCTGAGCATAATAGCTCCTGCCCTCAATTTTTTTAAATCCCTTGGCCTGCATTTCGCCTGATGGAAATCGATGATCAGGCCAAAGGCGGAAGCGAGCTTCACCCGAAATCCCCAACCACAGAGGAACTAGCTATCTTACCTCTAACTGCCGAAACACAACAATGCTGTTAACATTGTTGTTATGGCGACAGACTTAGATAAGGTGGTGGTAACTAGCCAGGCGGACTTGGAACAAGGCCCACCAACCAAACCGAGAAGAAAATTTTGCCTCCTCTGGGGTATGAGACAGGTGGTATAACCAGTAGACCAGAGGCGGTTGAAAATTGTTCAAGTAGGTATAAAAAATTGTACAAGTATGCTGAAGCAGAACCCATGGAGTGCGTCACTCGTTACGCTTCGTAATTGTTCATTATTTGAGTTCGTATGTATAATACGATTTTAATTATTCATATCTGGACTGGCCCATTACTTCACTTCTCTAATTGATATTGTTTACTTACATCGTACATGATAAGTATATATGAAAAGTATATTATTTTACAATGCTTTTGTATTTGATTCCCCGAAGGATGACGAACGTAATTCCCATGTTGGTTATAAATAAATTATGTTCAACTCTTCCATCAAAGTCACGTAACGTAACTTTTGTTTCAAGCTCTGTATTAAATACAAACACGTTTAGATATGTTTTTTGAAGTAAATTAAGTACATCATTTAAATGGGAACTTCGTACTACCAGTAACCAACCACGCAGGACGTAATATATATTTTTTAAATTCTTTGAAAGTGTCAAGCATTTTAATAAAACGTTCGAAATCTTTTTCCATTTCAAAAACAACGTCTTAAAGTATTATTAAGGGGTTGTTAATTAATGGTTCTTCCCCCTTGATTTGAATGTAATCTTTTTGCTGCAGAATCAGAGCAGGCAGCAGCGAATATCATTGGCTCTGGTCTAATGAATATTCATATTAACGCGGCGGACATGACGTTATCTTTCAGGAAACGCATAAGATCTTTTGTTTCAACGAAATAATTTATGATTTAATTTGTTATGTAATTAATGTAAAGCATTGCTTGCTATGTTTTTGCTTGTCAAGGCTTTGCCCTCGCGCAGGTATTTGAGCGTTTAACTTTAATGACTATGCATCTGCTTGTGTGGTTCAATTCTAGTTATTTCTTTAAGAGCGTAAAGACCATAGGTTCAATAAAACAACATTATGTAGATATTTTTTCTACTACCGCCTATTTCCGGCCCTTGTTCACTTTTGGGGTCCTTTCAATCCAATTACTAAAACGTTTACCACGTACCTTGTTTTTATTTAAATTATTTAATTATTTTTGGTTAATAATAATACTTAACACATACGGTAAATGACTTAATAAAACTGTGACCACGTCAGTACTTAAAATGACTAAATTCTATACAGTTAACAAATCGTCACATCACCAAATATGCCTTTGGGTAACGAAATATCCTGTTCAGTAATACTTTTATTTAGTTGCTAGCGACCCGCATCTGCTTCGCACGCTTTTTACGAATTGACAGAATATCAAGATTTCTTTACTAAGTGTTGGTTTTATACACAAGTTTTCTGAAAAAAAATTCGAAATATTGCTAAAAACCGAACCAAAATCCATTGTGAAGTTTAGAAGAACAACGCGGTCACAACAGACAAGCTCTAAAAACGACTTTAAAATTTATGATATGTATAGATTTGAACAGTAACAACGAATTTGTGGTTAATTAAAACGTTATCAAATTGGGGATAAATTGTCCACAATTAGAACAGTTTGACAAATCATAGCATAGTTAGCGAGATTCTCTTTCTAATTAGACCGTTCGTTCCCAAGCTGAATAACAGTTAACCCAAAAAATACCGCAATAAAAAGTTCTAAGTGAAGCGACCCGTTTGTTGGTCCTATGATTCATTCACCGGTCTTTTCGTTAGTCACTTTTCGGTCGCGGTTTGAACGCTCGCTTAGCTTTCTTGTTAATATTTTTTAATCAATATTGAACATGAGAACGGAGTGATAACACAACTGAGTTTAAGTGCTACAAGTGACGGAAGTCTTGAGAGGTGATGGGCTTCGTTCCAAATACAATGAAGTTTAATTTTTTGAAACGGTATAGTTCTGACCCTAGTGTGTTCCTAAGAGGCGTTATTAGAAGGCTCAGGTTTGTACCTTTGTTTTTCTTTTGTAACTAACATGTTTATGTGATGTTTCTTTTTGTGTCTAGTCTGTTTTTACTGTGTACTCATTTCGTTACCAGAATTGATTAATATATAACCAATTCTGGTAAAAATCCCATGTAAATATTAAGTACTTCTACTATCATCTTTAACATAATTAAGTTCTTTTTAAACTTGAAAGCTTACGTTGCTATGACATAAGCCCATCCAGCTACAAAAATAAAATAGATTATTTAGGTATAAATAGCGAACCAGTTTTTACTATCTAATCTTTGTGGTCACAATTCTCGATTATCATGTAATCTATTCCTAGTATCAGAAACTTGTTTGATTTGATATTTGGCAAATTGTTTGTTCAGTGCAATATAAAGAACTGCCAAATAGGTAGCATGTCACTGAACTTATAGATTATTATTAGTTATGATATGAAATTCTTTTCTGTTAAAAACGTTGATGAAACTGACGTACCATCGTGGACACAGGCGGTGATCCACTTTTACTTTTCAACCTTATTACTAAGGGCATAAGGGCGTGGTTCACCGCAAATGACCACTCTTGTACCTATTTAACCTACTATTTATTATTATGAGCCTGTTATCGTCTTTCCATTTTTCTAGTATAGACATCCTCAATATTATATACCGGTTAAAACTTGATCGCTTTACTAATATCCGCTTAAAAAAGGCGTGCCCCATTTCATGACAAGGAAAAAACGCATTAAATCGGAATCCTACGCAATAAGCAATTGTGGTCCACCCGGGTAACGATGTAGCCCATTTACTACTGTGGTCGTAGTTGTATAAAATCTACCATGTTTTATAGTTCTATTCTCGCGCAAAACAGGTGCCATTACTTTTTACGGTTGGTTAAGTTTTGTATTATCATACAAATAGAGTAAGGAAGCTATTTTTGCAGTAAACGTACACTTTTTTTTTTTTTTTTTTTGACTAGGGCATCTCTCAGGTTACCACTGAGGTATTCGCTGCTTAACCGGACTTTCCTGTGGCTGCCTTAAGCTCCTAAAAGAAACTCAAAGCCTCCAGCCAGGGGAAAAACGTACACTTACGACTTTTTGTTTTAATAGTTGCAGCTTTTTCTCGAATATTCCGAATGGAAATGGAGTAGGGGAAGACCAGCGAAAGAATCGACGGATTGTGTGAAAGATGATATGGTTGGAAAGGTGGTTGAATACTGAGATAACGACTGGCAGAGATGTAATGAAAGACGACATGCTGAACTGGCAAAAGAAGGATAAAAAGAAATAAAAGATAAATTGTATATGAACAGGTGGATGAAGCATGTTGATTATGTTAATGATTTGGCACACTTAAACCCAAATGGATGAACTTCCATTGGCTTTTAATTAATAACGCGTTTACCGTAATAACTAAAACTAACGACATTATTGTTCTTGCTTCAATGCTTAAATAACAGTGTAATCTAAGTCTATGCAGTGGTCTTCTATATCCTGACGATGATAATGCAATAAACTTGTTCGTGATTGAGAAAAGCAGGAAATTCCATTCGGTATTGTATACAAATCATCGGATTTAAACAAATAGTGACGATTGACAAGTTACCAATCGATTTAACACTTAAACTAATGATGAAGAATCCATCATTAGGTGCTTATGTGGATAATCCACTAATTGATTAATTAACTTAATCAAATACATTTAACTTTGCTAAGGACACCGGAACATTCTTAGGTTTTCCTTCAAGGTTTCCAACATGTTCCTCTATTGATGCGGTTTTAAGTTAAGTCATTAGGTTGGTATGTTAGTAATTACGTCTTAAGTATTTATTTCATATTTGAAATGCTGCTGGTTATATTTTATTCATTAACAGTTTGTTGTTATGTTACGACTGTCTTATATCTAGTGTGTTTTAGTTTATTTTTTATCGTTTCATCAATAGTATTGTGAGAAGTTGCTTAATGTTCTAGATTCTGTTTCTTAGTTTGTGACTGTATGTTGTTTGTATGTAATTGTTATTGATTTTATATTCATACTGACTGGTTGAAATGACCATCTCTTGCCAGTAACAGCATCGGGCGACTTATTTTCGTATTTGTGTGTTTCTGATATTTAAGGTTTGATTAAAGTCCTCGGCTTTGCCTATCCAATGCGATATTATTGCATTGGCGTTGTGCAAAAACCAACTATGTACTTCCTACCTTACTAATTACTCTTCCAAAACATAGTTCTTTTGATACAGTTATTTAACTGGGTTGATTGAGTAATTATTGAATCTATTATTTATTTCTGCCAGTTTACGAAACTGTTTCATTACATTCGTATTTAGAATTGGTTAAACACTCATGTAACCTAATTTCCTTTTAGCCAGAACCCTAATGCAAATTACCTCAAAGCATAATTACCGAATATGGACATTGCATAAAATAATGATTTTCGTTAACAAATGAATTGTGTTATACGATATCACCAATAAGTCCCGGTATTCCATATCCTTAGTCTAGTAAATAGAGCTAGATACTATTATACAAGTTGACTTATCTATTAGCCATTTTGCATTTCCTTGGTCCAATTCGTGTATCTTATCTCAAATTATCTTATCGTTCCTCTGTTGTGACAATTACACACAAACTTCATTCAACCAAGCGTTTGTACACACCTGTTTGGTGTTGAATAGTTTTAAACAATATGTTTCCCTCTGTGGACAAACTTTGTAAGTTATTAAATTAACCATTCCGTAACTACCCGTGAGTCACGATTCTACAATTGAAGTTTTATTAAGTTTACTCGTCACTTCACACATTGTCTTTGACATGGCAAGTACAAAGAGTGATAGTGAAAAAACAGTGCAGTGCTGCAATTATAAAAACAGTTTTGATTTGAATCTGAGCGACGTTCGGTACAGCTTCCACAGGAGTTGGGTTAAGACGAAGAAGTTTAGTCACAGAATGTTCGGGGATAACAGGTGAGTGAACTTAGATGTAGACCAAAAAAACTGTACCTACCGGATGTTTCTTGAGATTGTGGTTGTTCTAGAGCGACAAAATTTCAGACACGGATTGGTTTAGGTAAAGAACTAAAGGTATGCTGGATTACCAATATAGTGCTCCTGATTCTATCGGGAACTTCGTCCGATTTGTAGTAGTGACAGTGACGTATATGCCACTGATTGTATTGTTGTTTATGTTTCACTTACGATTGTATGACTCATTATACAATGTCGCCCATGCGCATGTGACCGCCCGTAATTTTCTGAATATTCATGAAAAAATATCGAAAATAAACTTCAAAAGGGGGGTCTATCTATAACATTTTTCATGTTATTCAATTTTTAATTTTTTAAAGATTTGCTTTCTGTTTTTTGACACATCTCCGAAGTTTATGGGTCGATTTGGATTCTGTTTATTATTTCCAAAAGCTTATGAGTTATTTTAACAGGTTAACTAAAATTTTTACAAAAAATTATCGACTACGAAAAAAAAAACGGAATCGAAGTCATTTTTTCGGTAAAAAATTGTGTATTTATTTTAAAAAAACTAGTGAAAAATGTTATAGATAGACCCCCCCTTTTGAAGTTTATTTTCGATATTTTTTCATGAATATTCAGAAAATTACGGGCGGTCACATGCGCATGGGCGAAATTGTATACATACTCACTACATCTGTATGTCCCGTTATAGTCAAAAAGTGATACGTCTTCGATCAAGTTACTATGCGGATGACTTTATTAGGTTAGGAGAAAGTTGTCTTTTGTTACTCTACCACTATAAACAATCCTGCAATGCACGTTCACTTTTGGCTTTGTTCATGATTAATTTTAGTGAGCCTATATTTTAGAGAGGCAATTATGAAAATAATTAGTTTTGGTGTTAAGGTTGTATGAAACAGATGAAGGTATTATTGACGATGGTGAGTGAAAGTTTTGATTGGAGATGCCGGATCAAAAATGTGTGCAAAAATTCCAGGACAATAATAATTGCTATGTTTAGAAAAAGAAGCCGATAAAAAGTGTTTTAAAACAACAACCCTGTGCTTCTGGATGAGTTGGGTATAAGTTATTAATCAGTGTTGAAAGGGAATAAGACAAGAATAAAAAACGTAAATGCCATAATAAACATGAACATAGATGTAACTATGAAAATAATAATTGTAATAAATAATGTAATATTCATCGTTACAAAATTGTTATTTATTGGTCCAATATATATGTTAAACTTTTCATCCTCAAAGGTCGGACATAACAACAAAACATCACACTGACAAATAAATTCGTGCTAAATATTATCTTGTTACTTACCTAAAATGGTTATAGTTATCTCGTTGGTATAATAAATTAATAATAATGAAACTGGCCCCACCGTCGCGCGTTATCTCTACGTTGACGTTTTGGTGGGATTTGCGCTCTCCTGGCCGTTTGGCCGGCTGGAGTGAACACAGACGAGGAAGAGAGCTCCTATCTCTTTCTTGCCTTTATTGGCCGGCTTGAGTGGAGATTCACAAGAGCAAACGTGCTCGGAGGAAGGAAGTATTCCAGTAAGATGCTGGTAGGGATCTTGGCCATCTTCCGGGCTCTAGGATTGTCCTGATAGCCGTGCAATACCTCTCCACTCCTCAAGCACCTCAGAACTTGTTTCACCCTTGTCGTTACATCAATATGTGCCAGCGGCAGTTTCCGGGCGCCATTATTGACAGTGCAAGTCACCCCATGCCATTTTATCTGTGTATATTAATTAATATATTGTATAACATTGGTCAGGCAGGGACATACCTAGTTCTTCTATAAGGTAACTAAATCACTAAGCCACCCTAACCGATGCCCAATATGTTTTGTTTCCATGTTCTGCAATAGTTCTGCAGCAACCGGGGGTTGTCCTTGGGTGCACTTTCATTGTGCATACAGGAATAATCGTCGGTTCCTCATTTCATGTAAGTTTTGCGAGTTGACTTCGGCCCCGGATATATAAACATAGAAAACTGGAACTCTATCAATAACATTCTCCGAATTCGGAATAAGAACGGGTCCAAGGAGTTTCCCCCGTTCTTCTCCATACGATCCAATGGGCGACTGCTGGCTGACCGACTCCTGGACAATTCAAAAGTGCCTGTAAATGTTAAATTGAAATAATGCTGAGTTCGAGTTTGAACACATAGGAGTAAAATTTTAATCAGTGTTACAAAATTTTACTAAGGATACATGTTTATTTATTTTATTCTCGTATAGGTAAAAAAAACAAGTAAGAATAACTTGGCTGCGAGGTAAATGAATACGTGCTTAGTAACAACACAAGTTTTGTGTATCTCGATGATATTATGTAAAGTAACTTGGATTCTCCGTATTCGGAAAAAGGACAAAGTAAAACTTTGTATTTCGTTTAAACCTTTGGCCTAAATATAAACTGGAATTAAGTATATTTTTACGCGAAAACTCGATTCAATCTGTGGCGTTGAGTTAAATTTTTTCATCTGAGTCTTCAGATTTAGCTTGTTGAATGGTTTCTGAAAGCCCTACTGAAGTTATTTGATTGACTCTTAGTTAGTTTTAACTAATTAATTCCAACAGTCAATAGCAGGATGTTCGTCTTTCTAAGTTTAGACAGTGTTACACTATTTCATAGGAAAAATCTATCCCATAAAACAGTTCTAATAAAAATTAAATTTTGAGCTTGCGACTGACAAGTGTAGTTTATCTACTGTGACGTACACAAAAGATAAAACATTGACTGTATCATACACAATTAGAAGCTTACTAATGTGGGTTATCAATTTATTTGTAACTCATTAGTATTAAGTACTTGTGCACGTAATTAAGTGTTATACTTGCTTCATCGTCATTATCTACGGCTTGTACTTACTGCCGAGTTCGCATTTTCATAAATTGCTATCTTCTTTCGCCGCCCCCATTCGAGAGCCCTTGATATCAAGGACTGATCTTTAAATTAATTTTCAGGGATATTTGAAGTGATTCATCATCCTGTTTTTCTATTTTCTTATTGGAATCAAAAGATTGAAGATTTTCACTCCTCAAAAAGATCTTAGAGGTTGGATTAGTTGATATTTATATCACACAAATGTCTTGAATTACTCAGAATCTCATTTAAAAAAATCAATCTGCCTAGCCTTTGTTGGGGTCGACTTCCAGTCTAACTGGATGCAGCTGAATACCGTATCTTACATGAAGCGACTGCCTATCTGACCTTCACAACCCAGTAACTGGGTAATACGATACACCTTGGTAAGACTGGTTGTTAGACTTTCGGGCATCTGACGACCCATAACGACTGTCAAAGATCCACAAATGACAGCCGGGACCAATGGCTTACCATACTTTCTGAGGCACGGAGAAATGTCGGTATGTAAAGATTGTCACCTATCCACAGACCAACCCTGGTAAGCATAGCTTAACCTGATGGATCGATCCGTACGGCTGTTATTACTAAGCCACGAGTTCCTCAGAATTTCATTCATAATAACGATAATAACAACAGAATGTTTATCAATTCCAATCCCAACGCTGTGATTATAGTGGTCAAATCGATTTGAGAACTCGTTTATCTGACCAGTGACGGTGATTCAAGGAGGCTTTGATTCTTGGAAAGCCCCAACGCACGATGCCTTTGACGGCAGGTCCGCGACACGTAACTTCCGGTTCTTGGAATATCTATACACTGGTCATTTTGCATATCTGTAAGTTCCTTTTACAATATGGACCTTATAGTAACTACCTGTAGAGTTCGAATTGGCATGGAAGGCGTATGTGTGTGTTTTTTTAAGCAATGGGTTTTTACGCTTACCTTGACATTATTTGCTTATTTAATTTATGTGTGCGTGTTTTATGTGGCTTTCTTGTTAATTTACAGTTTATGTTGATTTAATTAGGTTAATTATTTGTTAATTTATGTAATTTTGTCGGCTCGGAAAGGCTCGTCCCTCCTTCAGGGCAGGTGTGACCTCATACTAATGTTATGCGGGAACTATACTTTTGTTTGTGTGCGCTTTTTGCCTTTGTCTGTGGGAAATGTTGAGCGTTATAGTTTGGGCTTAATGGGCATTCTTAAAGTAAGTCTTGATAATCATATCCATAACAATGGACGGTTCTTGTTATATCTAATGCGATAATGACCTGTTCTTCATGACTTGTTCACATGACACAAAAACATAACTAAATGTTTGTACAGCTATTACGCAAAATTGTACCGTTTGCGCCATTCTCATAATTGTTTATTTGGCACTCTAACGGTTGACCTGTAAAATGTTATGCCAGCATACTTACCTGCTTATTAGTATCTTTAGCTTTCGTCTCAAAATCAGAGCAAAAAACCGTGTCATTAGTCTGGCTGGTCGTCGCAATTTGGGGATAGGATTAGCCCTGACCAAAACTCTTAATTTATGGGTAGTCAGTTAGTACTTTAATACATCTAGCCATACAAAACATAACATCACGCCTTGTTTCCCCGAAGGGTTGGGCAGAGGTGTACCTGCCTGTAGTAGCACCCACATTTCGCCAGTTATGTTTCAAGTCCCATGTAATAGGGGGCGCGCCTATTGCCATTCCGGGCACAAATCCAGACTCCGGGCTGCTACTGAGAAATTCCAGATAGAAAAACCCAATAACACTTTGCCTGACCCGGGAATCGAACCCAGGACCTCATGCTCAGCAGTAGCGCTTGCGACCACTAGACCAAGGAGGCAGTCAACTTTCACGAGAAGTCAGACTTTAATACATTCTATCTAGCCATTATACATAAATCTACATTACTAAGACTTAAATCTTACTTGACGCGACTCAATTTGTAAACAAAAGGCTAAAATGTTACAATCATATTGTAGAGATAGGTCAATCCTCTTATATTAGATAATCCTATTTTGAAAATTCTGTGAAAGTAGCAGGAAGTACCTAACAGCCTGGGGTTGGAAACTTGGAAATAATGTAGTGTTTTTAGGAAGATGGCAGGCAATAAGCTTATTTTTAGGGATGCATCCGATACCTATACCGAACTACGAACTAACTAAGCTCGGGGAAACCCCGCGTTTTATTCATTCTAGGGATGCATCGATACGCCATTTTGCCGATACGATACCGGTACCGATACTCTTGTAAAAATATCGGCGATAACGATACGCTTATTGAATTCAAAAATGATGGTAAAATAAATTAACGAAGTGTATAGAGTGCCGCGAGTTTCTTGTGGCACTCTAGTGTCACTGCCTCGGCCCGGCTAGGGTGCCGTGAGCGTTGCATTGTCACTGTCACTTGATATTAAGGTTAGGTTAGAACTGTGACCACACAACGCACGAGCCGAGCGAGCGTAGCGAGCGGTGCCGCGGTAGCGGCCGGCGAAGTGCCAGGGTCCGTTTAGGCACAAGAGAATGTAATGTTTTGGGAAAATGGTGTTTTACAGCGATTAACCCTCGACAATCAAACAAAATACCAAGTGACGTGACTTAGTGACAGTGACAGTGACAATGACAATCCAATGCTTGCGGCACTTTGGCCGGGCCGGTGTTACTAGGGTGCCTGTAGCGGCACTTTATCCGATAGGGATAGAGTGCCACTGGTGGCACTCTATACACTGCCATAAATTAAACACAAGTCAGGTTATTTTTTTAATTAATATAACATCAACAAATAACAGGACAAACTAAATAAAACTGTTTAAAACTATAGATAGGTTGAGATTAGACGCACGACAACAGTCAACCTAGCGAAATGGGACAGTTAAGAGAGTGCGAGGCCAAAGTGGGCGGGTGAAACAAGACACTGAATGAATAAAGCGCGGGGTTTCCCCGAACATAGTTAGTTCGTGCCTCGTTTGCAACGAAATAGACGAGACAACACGCGCGTTTACATTACATTTTTAAAACGCGAAATTTGAAAAGTATCGTTGAATCGGCCACAAAAATATCGCCGACGCCAAAATGGGGAATTTACTCACTGCACTGCTTCCTCGTACAGCACAATTCAGCCGATCTTACCCCCATCTTAATATTAATAATTGTTACTTGATGAAATTTAGAGCGATGCGTTTGTCTTAAAAATGTCTTTCCCCAAATACTTTGTTCAGTAAAAGTACCCACATTATGGTTCGTTACGGCAAGTGCCATTGTTGACACATCTGAAGCTATTCATAATTTATTGTTACGGTAAAAAGAACCTTTTGCTTCATACTTTTACAGTTTGTTTTGGGTTGTACTTCTGATGAACTGTAAAAGGTGCATAGTTCGACGACCGCACTTGGCCGGGTCAAGGGCGTAGTAATGAGATTTTGTAAAGCTATATTGATTTTTTAAAAGTAATCGAAGTACAGTCCAGACCAGTCTTACCAAGGGGTATGGTATTACCCAGTTACTGGGTTGCGGAGGTCAGATAGGCAGTCGCTCCATGTAAAATACTGGTATTCAGCTGCATCCGGTTAGACTGGTAGCCGACCCCAAGATAGTTGCGAAAAGGCTAGGAAGATTGATTGAAGTAATCGAAGTCTGTTGATACTTGATAGATAAAAAATTACCGTAAAGGTTTTCCTAAACCATTAATAATAATAATCTTATCAATTTCTATTTAGAACAACAACTGTTTGGGCGTGTTTTCATTTGCTGCCGTGCTTTCTCGTAATAATTACTGTATGCGAGAACTATATTATGACAAAGACTTTAGGTTAATGCTGTGTTACAAGTTTGTAAGCCTTTATAAATAAATAATCATGTTCACTGTGAAGTTCGTTATGTATGAGTAATTTTTTGTTTTAATGACGTAAAAGCTATGAATGAGGAGGAAAATGATATTTTACTTAACAAACGATGGACACTGCAAATAAATCAGTAGGCGTCGGTGCGTGTAGTAGAATAAATGTTATTTAAGTTATATTTATGCTGATCTGCGTAGCATCATAACAATGTTGTCGCAACTTATCAATGTATCAATCATACGGTAATTTCGACCAATTTCTCGCGGCAGTCGTGGCCGAGCGGTTAAGGCGTCTGACTAGAAATCAGATTCCCTCTGGGAGCGTAGGTTCGAATCCTACCGACTGCGAATTTCTTTTAGTATTTAATTTATTTTTGCTTGTTGCAGTTTACGCAGAGGAGCTGGCGTAAATGTACAAGATGACAATGGATATACACCACTTCACCAAGCTTGTTTGAATGGTCACAGGTAAGTTTCAGATTTTTGTTTTTTGGCAATTATAGATAGATTTAGATAAATTTAATTTTCTATTGTTAAAGCCATTTATTATTAAAAGAATATAATATTTTTTACATGTAACAAATAATTTTTTTTAATTAAACCATTATTAAACGATATTTTTTTTAACTTTGCCTAATATTCGATAGCAGGAAAACAAAAATTTGGTACCTATTTATAACTCGATGGTTGCACAAGTTTTAAAATCTGTGGTAAGGAAAATATAAATGAGATAATCTGTAACATTTGATAATATTATAACTGGTAATAACTAATAATTTGATACTTATTATTTTATCAAGTTATTTTTAGCAAAGATATCACTACATAGTATAAAACAAAGTCGCTTTCTCTGTCCCTATGTCCCTTTGTATGCTTAAATCTTTGAAACTACGCAACGGATTTTGATGCGGTTTTTTTTAATAGATAGAGTGATTCAAGAGGAAGGTTTATATGTATAATACATGCATAATATAGTAAGCTATAATTTATAAATTAATCACGCGGGCGAAGCCGCTGGCGGAAGCTAGTTAATAATAATATATTATTGGGATGAGTAAAAAATTTCAAACTCACGTCTGGACGTGACCGTAAGATTCGTTGCCTAGCAACCGGCAAAGTAAATATCAAAATAATCGTCACTGGAAAGGCAAAATTACTTAACCGCCATTGCCCACATTGGCGGTTAAGTAATTTTGCCTTTGAAGTGACGATTATATTTAATTATTATTAATATTTTTTAGCAATAGTTTTTGACTATTTTTGCTGATGAGCACTAAAATGATTTTACAGACTAACTATAAATGAATAGGCGATATTTCAGGGCTACTAAAGTAGGTACTTATAAATATAAACAACATTTTTATGTGAGTCCAATTCCTTTTGAAAAAGCGAAAAATCTGTTGTTATATATTTTCATTCTTACTTAATTTAGTAATTCAGAGTTGGTCCCATAGTAATAGTTGCTCATTTTCATGAGTATTTCACGCCCCAACAAAAATGATTGAAATTCAGAGTCAGCCTTTTTTTTCTACATGCAATCCAATACTACTTATGGCAACGATACAAAGTACTTACAAAAATTATAGCAAAAATGACAAAAGAAAAAAACATTTTTATACCATTTTTCCTCCTCATCGATATTATTAGTCTGTCTGACGTCAAGGGAACAGACAACGAATAACGTTAAAACGGGAAAAACGTGTTGATATCATAAATGAATCATTAGCTTATTCAAATTACTCGTAAACAATAGGATACTGGATCAGTACCTATGTATTGATTTTTATAAATTAGCAGAAATATGACTTGTTTACTATTTGTGAAAACATTTATGAGATTTGACTATAACTAGGTATAGAATAGCCCAATAGACACGCTGACATATTTTTTTATGTCATTATTAGCATAGGGCGATTTTTATACTTAGTTGTGACGTAGCGAGCCCCATTACCCAACTTGAATGCGTTTTATAGAAGTATTTTTTTATTAATAATGATAATAGAAAAAAATACGTACTGTCTAGTCTTTTTTTATTATCTGACTTTTGACGGCCTAAATATAATTTCTTTTTTTTACCCAGGCATCATCCCTATGGTATAATAAGGTAGTGGAGTTTTAAAAAGCTCTGTGAATTTTAATAGTCCCTCTAAAAACTTTATTGACTTTTATATTAGTAAGAAGTTTAATCAAAACGGGTTTGACGCAGAATGTGCACTTCGGAAAACGTGCACTTGACGCAAAATGTGCACTTCGCAAAATGTGCAATTCTCAAAATAGCACTTCTCAAAATGAGCACTTCTCAAAATGAGCACCTCTCAAAATGTGTGTAAATTTTATCACAATGGGTCAAAATAAAACCCGGTTGCTTAAATTTTTTTATTTTGTTTGATTTTTAGCACGATAAGAGTAGTTTCTTAGAAAAAACGAATCACGTGCAGGAAATTTTTGATTATGTATTTTCAGTAAGTACACACATAGTATAAGGACTCCAGCCATTCATTTTAATATGCTGTGCTGTGTGTTATTTTAGTATACATAAAAATACAGATAGATGCAGTCATCTATATGTATTTTTTAAAATAATAATATACATATTATTATTATTATATATTATTCTAGCCTAATTTACCTCAACTAATCGTATTTATCACACTTACAAAGAATACAGTTCTCTTTACAAAAATATAAGTACATATTATTTTGTAAGTTTTGTACTCGATTTACAAAAAAAAAGGGAAATTAGGAAGTACATATTATATTAAATGCTATATTCATACATGCTGAATTCATATATTTAGTAATTATAATAAACATATGAATTTATAATTTCATTCCCATTTTCTAAAAAAAAAACTAATATGGCATAACTACATGTATTAAAAAAATACATAAATAGTTAGGCCAGTAATGATAACCTTCGCAAATCTCTTACTCTATATTATCATAAATAGCTTAAAATGATTTTAACAACTTATTATCCACCAGCAAATACTATCCTACCAAATATAGTAATTCAAAAAAAATCTGTCACAAGAATATAAAACATGGCAGTAAATAGTTTTAAGTCACACTCACAATTCATCAATTCACACTCATTTATTTAGAGAAGTGCTCATTTTGAGAAGTGCCATTTTGAGAAGTGCACATTTTGCGAACTGCGTATTTTGCGAAGTGCACATTTTGCGTCAAGTGCACATTTTGCGAAGTGCACATTCTGCGTCAATCCCATCAAAACCTCTCATCTAGGCTAAATATCAAATCCTGTAATTTTTAAGAACATTCGCATTCGCATCTCATTCACAATCTGGCAAAAATACAATCAATTTACCAACAGTTTTTTGACAAGTTTGACAGATTGCGACTAGAATGTGAACGTTTATTAAGTACGAGAATTGGCATGCAGCTTCGAACGGTTTTTATGACTTGACAAAACATCGAGATTGCTTTAGTAAATTTTATATTAATTCATGTTATATTATACACATAAACCTTCCGGAATAAATGCTCTATAGGGTGGTGGATAACACCATCAAAACCTGTTGCGGAGTTTAGCAGAACAACATGGGTACCTTTTGTTAGGTTTTGTTCTTTTTAATAAAGCTTATGGCTTATGTTTATGAAAATAATTGTTTAAAAGAGTTAATTTTGTTAGGATTTTTGTTTTATATAAATATAATTATGTCTTAGATATTATCAATAGAATGTTGTGTCAACGATCCAATCCTACTGTTCGGGAATAGCAACCCTTGATTAAATATTGATTAGTGGAACGAATGGCTCAACGATTGGTCCACGACACAGGAATCGCCCGATATCGTGGGCCAATTGGAGAGCGGGATTTGCCGCCGGGATGTTGGGGGTTTTTTGGCTAGGAGCGGGTGCGCAGGAGGGCATTCTCTCCCGGGTGGTGGATTGCGAGAGTCGATTAGAATTAGTTCTGAACAGTGTAATAAGTATAACAGAGTCATTTTGTTTTTAGCCTATGTAATAAAACTAAGTGAACAGTTTGAGTTTCTATTTATACAGTCTTCCGAGATAGAATATTATCCTTTTGAGAGTTGTGACCGCTGAGGCTTCGAGTATTTCATACTTCAGAAGTGACAAGTGCACCCAAAACGTAAGTACACGCCCAAATTGTATCTCTACTTTGTTTGATTTGATCATAATTACGAATCTTTCCTCGTAATTTACTTGAGACCTACTAGTCTTAGGATATTGCGGTAATTATGTACCAATACGCTTTTGTTTTTTTTAGATTTTGTCATCATGTATTGTTGAAGTGTTGAATGTTATTATGTTGAAATATTGTAATAACATTTTGTTTATCATTAGGTACCATTATTAATTTTGTGGGTCGTCAGTATTTTAGCGATTGAATACCCGTTTACACGGTTTCGTGTTACTACTGACTGTGGAAAACATAACGCTTAATAAACAATTGAATTGACATGTGGACCAGGGTTCGAATTCCGGTCAGTAGTCAGATCGCGACCTTAAAACTAAATGGTCGAGGGATATAATCAACGATAAAGTTGTGCTATAGTTTGTCGTTATAGATCTTTTAAGTTTAGCTTTATGGGGTTGGAACGGCGCTTATCATTTTATCAACCATCGCGTCACCCGACACGTCCCGCGATAAGTTGAACCGATGCGAGCGAAGCACTTGACGCCGCATACCACATTTATCGCTTGTGGGACTTAAGTGTTAATATTTGGAACAAAGGTGCCTATGGGTTATTTTTAGAACAGGACGAATTAGAATTCTTTGTGTGTAATACGAGAAAGAAAGGTGGAATCAAAGCCCAAACAAACTTGCTCAGCAAATAATATATGCTCAACTAAAACGATATAATCTGTACCTTATTCTGTTTTATAATAGTATTTAAAGAGAGGTTAAACGAACGCTTACAGTTTTTGTTTGTCTAAAATCACTAACTCCTCAATAGGTTTTAACTTCAATATACAGTTCTCAAGTTTCTTTGCCGCGAGATTTCAGACAATGTCAAATTCACCGAGTCAACGAAGGCTCGTGACTCCGGATCGCAGGGAGCCCCACTCTGCCACGCGGAGCCGAAGTCGGCTGCGAAGTCGAAGCCCCGAGCTGGACATCGAGTTGGGTCGTGAGCGACTTCGTATGCTGGAGAATGAAGTACGGCGGGAGCGCGACCGTGTGCGCGCCGCTGAAGACCATCACCACGCGTCGCGTCGCAGCGATGAGCCGCGAGTGGAAAGCCGTCTCCGCAGCACCTCCACGTCGGCACGGCGCCGGGACGCCGAGCCAGGTGCAGAGCAACGTGCGGAGCGTGGACCACGGCAGCACGACCGCACAGAACGGATTCGAAGGTCACGTAGCCAATCTTTTTCGAAAAGAGACTTATTTCATATAATTAGAAATTTGAGGGATGGTCTCGCATTACCACCTGTAAATCAAAGCGCACCACAACCACAGAGAATTGATCATAAAAACATATTACCAAATTTTGATCCCTCGTCCAAAAACCAGCGAATGGACGTGTGGTTAAGAAAGGTAAATGAGTGCGCTTCGGTATACGGTTGGGATGAAAGAACTACCATTCATTTCGCTATGCAAAAGTTGCAAGGTCTGGCCAAGACATGGTACGAAAGTTTAAATACTATATTATTTACTTGGCAAGAATGGCAAGTAAAATTATTAAACGCGTTTCCGTGCGAACAAAACTACGGTCAGACGTTGGAAGATATGATTAAAAGACGAAGCCGATATAACGAATCTATAGAGGTATATTATTATGAAAAATTAAGTCTTGTTAATCAATGCAATAAAGTAGGTACCCGCGGTGCAGAATGCATAATACATGGCATAACAGACAAAACACTTAAATCAGGAGCTTTAGCACTGCGTTGTACCCACCCCGATCAACTCTTACAGTATTTACTCAGCAATAGGGATTATAATCAACCTGGCCCGGACCGTTTTCATGTTAGGAATAGGAATATTGATAATTCTCAAGCCGCCAATACAGCCAGCGCTAGACCTAGTGCCAGACCGAGCCACGACAGCGGATGTTACAATTGCAAAGAAAAGGGACATAGTTTCTTGCACTGTACTAAGCCGTTGGTAAAATGCACACGTTGTAATAAGATCGGTCACACTGCGGAAAAGTGTTATAGTAAGTCAGATGAAAAAGTAACTAACACTAGTGGTATCAGTGCAGAAAACTATTCGAATTGATTTATAAAAAATGACTAGCTCGTAGCCCGTAGCTCTAAATTTATAAAATAGATTAAAGTCAATAGTTGTGCTTAGAGCTTTTATAGATCTCGGCAGTGACGTCACCCTGATTAGGGAATTCGCTGCCAGGAAACTACGTGTGTCTCACGATAATGTGCCCACACTAATGAAAAGATTTGGCAATAACAGTCCAGCCGCTAGAAAATTTTACTCTTGACATAGTGTCGATGAGGTAGAGGCTAGAGTTGCTTGCATTTATTAGAGGTCCCTGTGCTTATGGGACAATCGTTCACGGAACAATCTCACATATCAGTCTATAAAGATAGGAGCAAATTGTTATTCTATAATATTGGGAATGAATTACCTTGTTCTAAACTTGCTGATGACAGCTAGTGCAATTGATATTTATGGTCCTGCATCAGTTAGAGTAGAGACTCAACTTGAGTTCGTTGGATACGTTCTTTAAAAAAATAAGGTTGCGGGAAAGCCTCATGATCAGTATTTCATCGTTAGCGGATTTCATTGTTCAATCAATATGGACATATTAATGTATTGGTTATATTGTTTAGGGTTTTGCCGAATTTCATCTAAGCTAATCTTTTGTCAAGCTGTCGTCAACGTTGTGAATAGAGTTATTAATGAACCGTCAATTGAGTCAAAAGTTGGGCAGCGGTTCGATGAAAGCAATTTCTAGGCTTGGCCAGCTACTTTTGCACTAATTTCGTCCCCTCTTAGGAAACTATACAAAAGGACGCAGCCTGAGAGTGGAATAATGATCAAGAGCGGGCGTTCGAGAGCCTGAAAGCTAGTTTGGCTAATATGCCGGTTTTAGAAATATATGACCCCGCTGCTGAATTAGAATTACTCACAGATGCAAGCAGGTTAGGAATCGGTGGGATTCTTCTTGAGCGAAAGCGAGACTGCGAGCATTTTCACCCTGTAGCATATTATAGTTGGCAGACTTCTCTACAGGAGAAGAACTTCCACTTTTATGCGTTGTAAACAGTAGCAGTGGTTGGCTGTTGGCTCCGTTCGTAAGTGTAGAGTTTATCTATTAGGAAAAGAATTCAGGGTAATCACCGAGTGCAGCGCATTGCGTTCTACATTCTCAAGGCAGGACTTGTACCAAGGATAGCACAATGGTGGCTGACATTACGGGAGTTCAACTGTACTGTCGAATATAGGGCTGGAGTTAAAATGAGTCATGTCGACGCATTGTCTCAAAATCCTGTCGGAGCATCGAAATTTCTCGAGGATCAGTATCTGACAATAATGACCATGTAGTGAAGATTGGCTTCATTGTCTTCAATTAGGCGACTCTGCTCTGAGCTGCGTAGGATAATAGATGTTTTGAATAGTAAGCTAGATGAAAAAGGCCTACAATATTAAACAGAATTATGTCATGAGAGACAATAGGTTATTTTGCTATTTAGCCGGTGATGAGGAGAAGGTCCGATGGGTAGTACCAAAAAGGGCAAGGTAGCAAGTATGTAAGTGTCACGAAAACTTTGGACAGGATTGAAAATAAGTATTGGTTCCCCAAAATGTCCTGGTTTGTCAAGAAGTATGTGCGCATACATTGAGAGGGGATATAAAAAAATAAAAAACACAAGCACTCGAGAAGGGTTACTGCAATCACAAAGGTAGAGATTCCATACTTTATGTGGACAGCTTTACCCAAATACTGTTTCTTTTGACCCGTTACCAAGACCAACACCCAAAATGTAATTAGGGCTTTAGAAGATATATTAAGTACATTCAGAAACCCTGACCATCTCATAAAAGATCGTGGTAGCTATTTTACCTCGCATACATTCAAGCGATTTTGGTTAGATAAAGGTATAAAACACGTAGCCAGGTCAAACGAGCAGGTCGAGCGGTACAACCGCGACATTCTCGATTCCTTGAAGGCGTCTGACACTAGACATGGTGAAAAGAGATGGGGACAGCGATTTGGGTAACATTCGATGGGGCTCAACAACACCTTTCAAACAAACCATAGGAAGGACACCTTCAAAGGTAATGTTCGGAACCTGTATGAGCAGTGAAATTAGACCCATGCTTAATGTTGTCACAGTAGCCAATCGTAATGAATATGATCTAACTGACATACGCAACGAAGTTGAGGCTAGAATAAATAGAGAGCAGGCCAAACAAAAGGGTTAGGCAGAGGTATTCCTATTTGTAAGCCCCATGTAATAGCGTAATCGTATTGGCAATCATAATATGGAGCCTATTTTAATTGCCAATACGACAATAATACTGGCCATAATTCGAATTAGAATACGAGGATCCTGTTACGTTGTGTTTAATTTAAAAGACTATTACATACAGAATATTATTTGTTGTTACAGATCAAGTACGCGAGAATCGATCGGTTCGTGGCTTGATGTAAAAAGTACCAAAGCAAGTCCTTTCGGCTGCCATCACGAGTATAAATCGATCGGCTCGTGCGGGCGTCGCTAGGCATCCTGATTAATCGATCGTTCAGGATAGTAGGGCACCCTGATTAATCGATCGTTCAGGGATTTAGTTTGTTCACGACATTAATCGATCGGTCGTGAACTTACTCTTAGATGTTTTGTGACCCAATTAATCGATCGTTTGGGTTCACCTTGTTTCGACCTACAAATCGATTGCTGAAGGATTGCTGAAGGATATGCTGAAGGAAAAAAAAAAAATATGTCTAACGAAGCAGATATACATAAAAAAAAAATTGTGTATAAGTTTGTCCTCTCTACCTATTTTGTTTGATTGTTGTTAGTTCATTAAAAGTCAGTAAAATTTAAAATTGTATTATGTTATATTATTGTGTATTGTATTATATTCTACAGTATTAGTAGTATAGTAGCAGTTATTAATTATTATTGTAATTAGTTCAAGCAACTGCTCAAAAGTCCGATTGTTAGGTTTCCACCTGGAGCCGTGTGCAGGGCCGCACACGATGTCAGGACGGACGATTGTTAGGTTTTGTTCTTTTTAATAAAGCTTATGGCTTATGTTTATGAAAATAATTGTTTAAAAGAGTTAATTTTGTTAGGATTTTTGTTTTATATAAATATAATTATGTCTTAGATATTATCAATAGAATGTTGTGTCAACGATCCAATCCTACTGTTCGGGAATAGCAACCCTTGATTAAATATTGATTAGTGGAACGAATGGCTCAACGATTGGTCCACGACACAGGAATCGCCCGATATCGTGGGCCAATTGGAGAGCGGGATTTGCCGCCGGGATGTTGGGGGTTTTTTGGCTAGGAGCGGGTGCGCAGGAGGGCATTCTCTCCCGGGTGGTGGATTGCGAGAGTCGATTAGAATTAGTTCTGAACAGTGTAATAAGTATAACAGAGTCATTTTGTTTTTAGCCTATGTAATAAAACTAAGTGAACAGTTTGAGTTTCTATTTATACAGTCTTCCGAGATAGAATATTATCCTTTTGAGAGTTGTGACCGCTGAGGCTTCGAGTATTTCATACTTTGTACCCATGTTGCAGATAGGAAAAGCGACTTTAATTTATAATATTTATAGAAATAGAAGTTTACATCATGCATTAGCATCAAGCAAGAAAATTAACACTATCATTCCTTTTCTAGAGACATAGTAACCGTGCTACTATCAGTAGGCGCCTCGCCATGCATGGTGGACAAGAAAGGTGCTACGCCCCTTCACCTGGCCGCGTTCAAAGGTGACACCGACATCTGCTGGAAGCTGCTCGCTCACAAAAACCCGCCATGCAATATTGATCAGCTGGTAAGTTCTAGAAACTTCTTCGTTGTTTTGAGGAAAGATCGGACGTATTTTTGCAATTTGCAAGTCATTGTTAGGTTAGATAATTATAACAGATATGTATATATATATACAGAATTATAATCATCACAATCATTAATTAACAAAGCTAAGCTACATTTGTTCTATAACTTTTCCATAGGAGATTCTTTTCTAATTTAATTGAACTCTGTAGGATTTTCCTTAAACAGCTTTTGTCTGTGAAAGAACTATAGGTAGGTACTGGCAAAACAATAGTTATTTATGCTATAAGTGCGGAAAGTAGGTGATTTCCGACGAGTGGCACTTTCAAGTGACAAGTCGGCACGAGTCGGAAATCATCTCACGTGTATCATACAACGTTTTACTATGTATTGTGCGGACATACCTAATACTCAACATAAGCTTTAACATATATTTATTTCTAAATGAATGCCGCAGTATTTTTGATATAACAGAGGATCATGCTGAGCAATTTGAGGTAGTAGGTACAGGCCCTTAAGTTCCAGAACCTTCCAGGAATGTTGATTACGTCACTGCTTCGCCCTTCACTTACGAGTTTAGTTTACAACACCCGGCCCTCGCATACCTGCTTTGAGGCATTCCAGGTCTCGTGTCAATGTATTATGTGTAGGAAACCTTAAGTTTAATGACAAACTTAGGGAAGGCCTAGAAATGTGACCTATTTACTGAACAATACAGTATGTATTTACTATGTCGTCACGTCAATACAAAAGTTGGAAGAAACTTTGGGTGGTGATATAAGGGCAGAGTTTTGAAAGAATACATGAATAGCAAAACTTAACTTTTCTTTATGATAATGTAAGATAATTTATATCAAAAGTTTTGTTCGATGAAGTATTTTCATGAAAACAAACTAATATTCCGTATATTATGTAAATGATACTTCATAATAATATGCGTCGATTTGATTTGAGGCATAGAAACATTAAATGAATCAAAGTCTAAAAAGTTACGACTATCCAACGATAGTTTATTAGTCACTCAATCAATCTGCCTAGCCTTTTCCCAACTATGTTGGGGTCAGCTTCAAGTCTAACCGGATGCATCTGAATATCAGTATTTTACATGGAGCGACTGCCTATCTGACCTCCACAACCCATTAACTGAGTAATACGATACCCCTTGGTAAGACTGGATGTCAGACTTTCGGGTTTCTAACTGTAACTACCCGTAACGACTGTCAAAGATCCACGAATGACAGCCAGGACCATCGGCTTAACGTGCTTTTCGAGGCACGGAGGAGTCTCGGTATGTAAAGATGGTTACCCATCCACGGACCAACCTTGGCAAGCAAGCTTAACCTGATGAATCGACCCGTGCGGCTGTTATTACTTAGCCACGAGCTCCTCAATAGTTTATTAGTCACAGACAATGTAATTGCTTGTACAACAACATAGCAAGCCTCTGGTACATTCATTGATAGTTATTTAAATACAGGGCTGCCATGTCCGCATAACGGACCCCGGACAAAAACTTCAAATACTCCGGACATTTGGGTGTAATGAAGATTTTTCCCCGGACGCCCTCGGAGAATTTTTTATAATAAAATAAAATAATCATTAAGTACCTACCTACCTACAATATAATAAAAAAAAAAATTAAGTAATAGAAAATCAGCTAAAGCCTCAACAATACAAATAAAAGTTTTTATTTACTAATCAATTCTCTATCTGAATTATTATGTTAGCACAAATAAAATTTACGAACGCTCATGCTCGGCGCATGTGTATATTTGCCGCGCGGCATGCTTTAATTTATTGCAAATAATTCAATTTAATCCAAAAACCCCGCTCGGACGCTCCCCGGACGCCCACCAAACTGGGACAAATCCGGGGAAAGTCGGACGGATGGCAGCCCTATTTAAATAGGACTAGCCTGGGAACCGGTGACTTACCTTACCCAGAACCGGTCAGTATTTGCAGGGGCGTCGACATTTGAATACCGATAAGATATGGCCAAGTAAAAGGGCGTGTTGAACACGATTTGCAACAGTTTTGGATATAAATACGACTAAGTAAATTTGTTATTCACAGCTCAAGTAACAGGCCTTGGTTTTAGCGTCAGAAATACTAGAATTGAGGCTTCGAATACTGGTTTCTCTGACTGGTTTCTACGATAGAGTTCCTTAGAATCAGCATGGGAGTTAAAAGAATTCGCATTTAAGCTTAGGTACCTTCTGAATGCAGAGGTGTCTCAATCTTCTATCATTGCAGTAAAGTAACTGAAATCAACATGAAATCCACGAGGCTTTTTCACATAAACGCTGATAGATAGTTGGCCGTTCAACAATCGTACAAATCCTTTAAAATGCGGGAGACATGGAATACATACATAACACGCTTAAGTACACTGTTCTCCTCAGCATCTTAAATAGTCGCAATTCCGTACCCAAAATCGTATCCGTATTATTCTTAGGAAAAATGCCCTAAAGGACTCGAATAGGGAATTAAAGTTTGTATGGAAATTCGTCATTTTGTAGGGACATTCCATCTAGCACACGGTTTGTACGTTCATCATCATTTTCATTTCAGCCGAAAGACGTCCACTGCTGGACATAGGCCTTCCCCAAGGACCGCCACTTCGACCGATTCTGTGCCTCCCGCATCCAACGTATTCCTGCGGCCTTTACAAGGTCATCTGGCCATCTTGTGGGAGGCCTTCCAACGCTACATCTTCTCGACCCCATCGGCCATCTGTTCTGCGAGCAATGTGCACTGCCCATTGCCACTTAAGTTTGGCATTTCTTCGTTTGTAACGTAATAATCCCCTAACCCTTTGTCCCACAGACGTCTGACCACGAAACAGCATTGCTGATAGCCGCTCAGTTCGGTTTCGTCAACGTGGTGGCTCAGCTGATCTCACAAGGCGCCGATGTCACCATCAAGAACAATAACGATGAAAGCGCCCTAGACCTGGCCGCGCAGTATGGGAGGTGAGAACATGTTTTAACCAATGATATTATAAGTAAAAAGACGTAGATAGGTTATTTACTTATCATTCGATCTTCAAAAACGGCACAATGTCACACTATTAGATGACACGTGGAAGTAGGACGGCATGATGTAATTATCGGGAGCGAAAAAGAGACAAGACGAAGAAAATGTGGCTAATTAGCCACATTTTAACGTACCGCTTGCTGAGCGCCTATAACCTATCTACACCTTTTTACTTATAATATCATTGGTTTTAACCGTTTTTATTTCACTTTAAAATAACAATGGGATTCGTGAGTGATGAATTGCTATTGTACCTGCTTCGCGGACAGGGTGACTGTGAGGATCACTGCTAAACATGTATCTTTTAAGAAGCCTATTGTGCTCCTGCTGCAAGATTCACATCATCGCAAGTCAAGTCGGAAACTGCCAATCATCATCATTATCATCATCCACAGCCGACTTCACCTACTGCTGAGCATAGACCTCTGTTTTCTTGTGCCAATCCGCACGTTCCTGTGCTAGCTTCAATATTCAATACTCAATATCTTTATTGCTTTACCATAATGTGTACTTAGGTGGTAACCTACAGAATTCCTTTAAATAATTCATTTGCAGTAACTTTTAATAGCGAGTTGTGATGAATATTTTCTCGAAAACGGCTCTAACGATTTCGATGAAATTTGCAATATAGGGGTTTACGGGGGCGAAAATCGATCTAGCTAGGTCTTATCTGGGAAAATTCGTTTTCTCCGTATTTTCGCCCAAACTTTAGAATACGATAGCTACCTTAGAATAATGACATGGTAGCATGGAATTAGTAAGTATCTACTATCATGGCAGCATGGAATTAGTATGAACTATCATATACTATTAAATGAGCATTCTCTATTTTCACCCTAGCAGAGCTCGGTCGACCACGTACTTATATTGATTAACTATAAACTTTTCTCATAGGTTGGCAGTAGTACTGCACCTACTGGAAGTGCGGCCGCATTTAGTTGACCAGTACCGACACCCCGCCTGCCGTAATGTGTTGTTCACATCGACCCCACTTCACAGGGCCAGCAAGAATGGAAGGAAGTAAGTTTTCTGTTTACATGGTTTTTATATATGATTCGCAGATAGCAAAGCGAATGAGAGCGTAACCTGGACATGCAAATATGACAAAAATGATAATTTTTTTTTTTGCGTTTTAGAAAAGAAGCCAGTAGGAATCGTGTTACTATCATACAGAAAAATTGGAAAATGCTCCAAAAAAAAAACTTTTATGACCATGTCTGCTTTTATAATTTTTAACGTGACGTTATTATCGTAGACGTCCACGTCATGGCATCACGAAAACACGGAAGGAAAATGTATGGAAATATATGTAGACACTTTGAAATTTCCATCAACGATAACTTTAAACGTGCACGTATTTCCATTACATTTTATGGACGCGTGGCGGGGTCCCCATACCTTTTTTTTTGTCTGTGTAATCATCAAATAACTTCTCCCGCTCTGGGCGGAGCGGAAGGGCATGTCAGACTCTTACTGACTAAAACCCACCCGTGTTCCTTCAGTTGCCTGGACGTTGCCAGGGGCCACGGTCTCCTCTTAGGACTTTCCGGCAACCCCGGCAGGCATCGGCCCTAGCGGACCCCGTCAGTTGTGCTGACATTTCTTTGAGGCGCGCGTGGAACACTACGCGCCGTCGACCCGTGTTCCTTATCGGACGGCGAGCTGTTACTTGGATAAGTAGGATACCTATAAAACCTGACCTGGAGTGATATTCGCCTCTGTAACATATTTTTCTTTCTACTCCTTTGATTTAGAAACAAACTGAAAAATCTTCATTCTAACTTAAGATAGCTTTTATTACTCATTATTACAACCTTCTCAGCTTATACATAGAAGGTATATATGCTATTTATTAAAATTATGTTAATGCAAAGGCGCGCGGCAATTGCGCCGTATTCATATTCATTCGTTCGTTATAACGCATCGATAGCTTTCCTGCCTGTTTACATGTCAGTGCTGCCAGCAACAATATTTTAGTAGATGCGGTATATTTGTGCACAGTATAGAAAAAAGTTTTCAGAAAATGTTAGAGAAAGTTTTGGCCGTTATAGTTAATAAGACTAAATTCTTAGTTCGTGCTCCTCTATAAAATTGAATGATTTTTATTTCTGTAAACCCAAGTAAAACTTTTAAGACACTTTTACACGTCAATGTTTTGTTTTTAATTTTCAAACAAGGTGGTGCCTCTCCTGTACCCCCTTTTTAGGGCTTCTAACCTAGACTTATGCCCGATTTCATTTACACTAGGAAACATCTAAACCCAAATATTATTGCTCTGTTGGATTTTCAACTCTCGGTGCTTAACCGAGCTTTGAAAATCCAACAGTACGCTTTTATTTAGACTTTCATTTAGGTGTCACCTCTTGTTAGGGAAAACGGACATTAATGGTGCATTCTCGATCGGTCAATAAGTCACGGGACTGGTTCAACACGTATTGACCGCTGCTATTTAGTAAACAATCCATAAGTTTAATCACAATTGATACTTTGAAAGATATCCGTTGTTCTTCATTTAGTCACTTGTCGCGTCAACCGTTAGGTACAAGTGGTCGATACGGTACTAAAGATGTAATGTATCGAGGAATCGATTATTATTTGACGGAAAGATATTGTTGTCCAATATATTTAAAATTTAAACAAAAACAAACAACAAAATTAAAACATAATTAATTTGGGAATTCATCTAGTTTTAAACCATAATTTATTTTTCATGTATAAATGTGTTAGAAATAAATATGATCATTACCTAGTCATTTGAAACAGAATAAATTGAGAGTCTGCCGAAAAGCAGTTCTTGGGCAGAAATAGTCAGTAAAAGGAAAGAAAATTCGCCGCGCAATAGATAAATGATAATGTCCTTTAGTTGCAAAATACTAACGGGCATAGATATCTCTTTCAACCTTCTTCAATATGCCGTATCCAACTGTCAACATTTCGGTATCCTTGTTACCCTATGTGTCAATTTTCCGCGCCCTGTCGAAGGGTTAAATTGGCAACGCGTGGTATGCGGTATCCGCCTTGTGACTGTTGATTTTAAAGGCTCTATGTTACGAGAAATGGCGGTTTGTTTTACGTATTAGGTGTCAAAGATTTTAATGTACCATTAAAGAAGTTCATATCTAACTACACACATCAAAAGTGTCTAGGGATCAACATATATTTTTGCAATAACTTTTCTCCTGATTGATATTAATTAAAATTTTCTTTAAGGATTCATCAAATAAAGTGTTTTCGTTTGTCACAGTAACGATAAACCAAGTCACCTTTGCATTAATAAAGAAATTTGCCATTTTCCTAATAAAGGGATTTTTGACATTTGAACCACTAACATTAAAGTTCGAAAAAAAGACTGAAATAACAGTTTTCTTTAAAATTTTATTGGGTAACTTAAACAATTAATAATCCGTGTTTCTACCGCGAACACTAACAACACAAGAACATCGGTTTGGCATACTCAAAATGAGTTCATCCAAATCACGCTGTGGAATGGCCGCCCATGTTCGTTGCAACAACAAAAAAAGGTCTTCTTGCGACTGGATACCCTCCATATTCGGCAGAGCTCTTCTCTGTAGCATATCCCATGCATGCTCAATCGGGTTCAAGTCTGGCGACTGAGCAGGCCAGGGCAGGACATTGATGTTAGCTGCGGCGAGAGTCTGTCTTACAACTCTTGCGGTGTGCGGTCGTGCATTATCATGCATTAACTGAAATAAGGGACCGATTTGCACTTGTAGAGGAACGATGACGTCTGATACAATCGTCTCAGCATAAATTTGAGCGTTGAGGTTGCCTCTAATCCAAATCAACTCAGTTCTTCCGCCGATCCAAATACCCGCCCATACCATGATGGTTCCACCACTATAAGGATGGACTTCCTGGCAGGATTTTAATCGCTGTTGGCGTCCAGGGGTTCTCCAGTGTCGTATACGTCTTGTATCCGGTCTCATACCAAAACGAGACTCATCAGAAAAGCACACGAAACGCCATTGTTCTTCTGCCCAATTTCTGTGTTCAAGAGCCCATTGATATCGAATCCTACGATTGTGCATTGCTATAGGTGGTACCCGTAGCGGTCTTCGGGAATGAAGGTTCACTTCATGCAAGCGGTTTCTGACTGTTTGGTCGCTAATTAAGTTCCCTGAAGAGTGATGAAGCCTCACGGCTAACATCATGGCGGTTATTGTTGGAGCTCTTCGAGCTAAGATTTGAATGTATCGGTCTTGTCTCCGTGTGGTGCAGCGATACCGTCCTCCATGGCGCTCAGCCACGGTACCAGTGCTTCGGTAACGTGTCCAAAGTCGACTGATAACACTCTGACTTGTATTCAGAGCTAAAGCCACAGTACGTTGCCGGGAACCAGCTTCTATCATTCCCACGGCTCTGAGCATTTCTTCCCTGCTTAAATGACGTCGCTGCTCCATAATAACGTTGGTTTTAATCAGTAGTAGGGAAACAGTAGCACTAATAATGTCTTCAATGCGTTGTATGTTTTTATAGGGAAAATATTGACAGCTGATTTTCATCTTTTACTCGAATTTGATTCACAGTTCCTGATTCAAATTATGAAATGCACCAAAAAGGATCCATATAAATTTATAAAATCATAAATTTATTACAAAGCCACATCTCAATCTCAAGAAATCCGCATAAAAATGCTTGATCCCTAGACACTTTTGATGTGTGTAGTTTGAAAACAAAATCCTGTGAACACGATGTCCACATCTGTTACAGGCCCGGTTCTATAACAGCCGAGCGCTGCAAGCAAGAATAGTCGTTACGGTGGTTAGTTATGAATTTCTATGATGGTACTCGAGGTTAGTCAAATCTCTAAGTCTTGTCAGTCAGGGCTCATTCGCTAGATATGTTTTGCAATGGTTATATAGCAGTGTACTGGCACCAAAACTAACTTACTTCTCACTCTTGCCATCTGAAATCTGGTGGTGGTCTCGTAAATCGACTTCGACAAAGATCAAAATATCTATATCTTATTATCATCAAATGGTAACGAAGAATGTTTGTCCTTTTGTCTGAATGTCTGTTTTTTGGCGCAAAAATGGCTGTAGCACACAGATAGCTTATAACCAGGATTAACGCATATGATACTTTTTATCTTGGTAGTACGTTACCGTGGGTTGTTTTCCGACATTCACGCGTGCGCACCATCACTAGTGAATGATAAGGTACGTCCTCTATAGTATCATTCATAGATATTCGCTTATTTGATTTCCATAATATAATCTAGTGAGATGTCGTCAGTAACTATCAAAATATAATTCCATATTAAACGTGTCATCCTACGTAAGTACAGTTGGCCTCACGTCAGTGGTAACATGACCAGTATAAGCTGGCCTCTTTTCTATTGAAATTCCTTGCTACGCACGCCAGCGACGATGATTTATTTTAAATAAATGACAATAATTAAATATTTAATGTTTAGTATAATGTTATAATTAGAATCAATATTATATTATTATTATATAAAAGCAGCTTCCCTGCTGGCCCGTCTACGGGGTAGCAACAACGGCATTCTGAACGCAATAGCTCTACGTTTTGATTGTCCCTTTCAGAATCAGTGGGTCATGTCTTGTGTTAGTGTGGCCAGTCATATAAAAATGTAAATTAACTTGTACTAAGTTAAGGTTTCTATGGGTCTATGCCATCCGAAATAAAGTTTTATAATAATAATTATGTAATTTAATAATTTGATATCAAACATTTACAGTGCCCTTACAGGGTGCATTTCATGAAATTTTAATTCATGCTTGCTACCTAACCAGTGTTTTACATGTTAGCAAATAAATAAAGTAAGTATATTGAAGGTCGAGAGTGTTACCAAAGACGTGCAGTCGAGTGCACAAATGGTGTACGTGCGAATCAGTAAACAATCGAAACAGTTGTTTTGTTAACGATGGAAGCTATGCAAAACAATAACACAATAGATCCAGAATGGATGTAGGTACTATCGTGGACGGACACCCATATCTATAAGTACACCGTAAGGACTATTTCTGCTTGTACTTGGTACAAGTACATCTATTTGCGGTTGCTGTCCGCGGTATGGACAGCCTTTGATATTGTTAGTTCATTGCATTTAGAGTAGGTACGTTTTTAGTATGATCCAGGATTAATACGAAGCTTCATAATATTTAGCTTTGTTCTAACTACGCACTTTTTGAAACTGTTGGATATAGCTATTCTAGCTAATCAAAATTATCAACTGAACATGAGTAACTTACTTGCGTACTTTGCGGTCGGCGCTTGTCGTGGCAACACCTCGTCTCCGAGTTCGCAACAAGTCAATCGTCATCCTGAGGATGCCTCGTTGAGACGTGAAACACGTGTCGATTTCTTACAGGGTTCTTTAGCGATTAGGTTGCTAAATATACGTCGTCTATTGCCATTGTTACTGTAAGTGTGTTACTTACGCAATTACCCCGCAGGTGGCAAGGTTGAAAATAAGGATGACAGCTCAAGGTGCGCTGTAGGTACCTTCGTAAATATTCAAACCAGTCAGTATTGTAATATTCGAAGCTGTGACATGCTTCGAGCATCCTAAAAATTCACTTGTAATGAAAAACAATCAATCTGCCTAGCTTTTTCCCAACCATGTTGGGGTCGGCTTCCAGTGTAACCGGATGCAGCTGAATACCAGTATTTTACATGGAGCCACTGCCTATCTGAGCTCAACCCAGCAACTGGGTAATACGATACCCCTTGGTGAGACTGGTATCAGACTTTCGGGCTTCTGAAGACTCGTAACGACTGTCAAATATTCACGAATGACAGCCGGGACCAACGGCTTAACGTGCTTTCCGAGGAACGGAGGAGTCTCGGTATATAAAGATGAAGGTGGTCACCCATCCACTGACCAACCCCGGCAAGCGTAGCTTAACCTGATGGATCGACCCGTGCGGCTGTTATTACTTAGCCACGAGCTCCTCACTTACTTGTAATGAAAAACAATGTTATAAAAGCAAAATAATCGCTTACGTCTCTAACATGATACCTTTACGCGTCTACTTGTAGCGTCGTCATTATGTTTAGCGAATTAAGGTTTATTAGAATTAGAATTTAAGATTTGCTTCCTCGCGCTGAATTTATTAAAAGGTTTCGTTCTATTTTCTTTGATTTGAATACCTTTTATTCTATTGTTCTAAGTCTCTGCTCGTGTAGTAATTGTGTCGACTGATTGATGATGACTATCTTTTACATAAGTTGTAATAGGAATGATGCCTGGGTATAAAAAAAAAACAATTTAGTCCGTCAATTAGAATAAAATAATATTAGACACGTATTTTTTGCTTTATCATATTAATAAAAATTGCGTAGATCTTCTTCTTCTTCTTCCTAGCCTTTTTCCCAACTATCTTAACAACTACTACCTTAACTTTTTAGATAAAACGCATTAAAGTTGTATAAAATCTACAAAGGCGTGACGTCATGCCACATTTTAACTCAATGTATTGCCGTAATTACGTAAAAACGAAAAAAAAAACTGTATTTTTTAATAATATACCAGACCGTCCCTGTTACTGCAAGAACTGTTTGACCAGGAAAAAGTGCACATATTTTTAAAGATAACAAACTTATCTGCTATCTCTCTCTACTATTTATAACTTGTTTGCTCGTTTAAACAAACATAATTAATTTCAAATTATTCATGCTCTGTTATTTACGAAAAATCGGCGTGCAATCGGTACATTCATTTATAAAAATCAGGGGCTTTTGATAAAATTTCTATGCGTCCAGTACGGGCTTCGTTAGCTACATGAATATGAATGATTGGTTTATGAATGTCGATGTGTACGACGTCCAGTCTACCCGTTCGGCTTGTCGCTGTCGACTACAATTTTATTATTGGTTTTACTGAGTTTGAATATGTATGGTTTGTTCCAAAAGTACCTGCAAACAAATCCTGTACAGGTTAAATTCTTAAGCATTCACTCACTAAAGAGAATTTGTAACACATTCATATTAGTTCAGAAGATTTCTACTTTATATCTCACCTGTTCCAATAAGTATCGTTTGAATAACATTATTAAATAGTATTGCACGACTCATAATGCGAAGCATTAGAGAGTGCTCTACGATCGAAAAAATTTTTTGCCCCGTTTCTGCAACTGTTTTTATTGTTACACTCCTGTTAGTACACAGAAACTACTTAATTTATATACCATTGTATAGATGATTAAATCGAGATTAATACTGTACTTTTTAACAATTGATTTAAATAGAAAACATTGTTATAGCAGAAAAAAAACAAGAAATTGTGTTTTCAATTTATTTTAGAATGGTGTATGTTCTTATAAATAAATTTCAGGACTATCTACAGAACTTGGCATACATTTAGATCTCAATCCTATTGTCGGCGCATTCGACTCCCATTTTCACATTTATGTTTTTGATGGGATATTCTTTAAGGCATCTCTTTAGGTCATGAGCTATACGAATATCAAAAAATATTTGACCTGGGTTTTAAAGGAGAGGTGTGAAAATTGATTCGCTGTTACAATGTTTAGTAGATTCTTATAGTTAAAGCAAGTCGCCATTCGGCGAGTGAATGCAGATTGTGTCATCTTTATTGTTTTAAAGAATCAAGAGTAGAGATAAGTAATCTAACAGCAAACAGCAGCATCTATTTTCTACGTTTGTCACTAGTCTATCTTTGATATTGTTCGTCTGAGTGTGTCTTATGTTTTAAAAAGTTATTTTGTTACGCAATCAACCTATTTCGTCTACATGACCAGCTTTAACGGATAATTCCTCAAATCGGGGACGTGGCAAGAGCTCTCATAGACACTGGCATGGACCTTAACGTGAGAACTGACAGCAGAATATTTTATGTTTTTGAAAAAGTTATTAAGCAACAAATCTTTTTCTGCCTATATGACCAACCTTAACAATACATTTTCCGCCATCAGGGACGTGGTAACAGCACTCATAGACGCTGGCATGGACCCCAACGTCAGGACTCACAGCGGAACACCTCTTCATGAAGCAGCCCGCTTTGGAAAACCCTCAGTAGTCCGCATCCTCCTCAACAAAGGAGCCGACCTTCATGCCCAGGACGCTTCAAGAAAGACAGTCTACGACCTCCTTGCTGAATATCCTGAGGAAGCGACCAGAAAAGTCAGGAAAGTCATACGAGGTATGTTCCAAGCAGGTATGTTGTCTACTGATTTCACTGGTGTTGATGGATTAAACGCAAAATCGGTACTAATTTTGATTGGTAAAAAGTTTTTATTACGTTTTAAGCAGCGTTCACACCGAATATAGTCGGCCGCCGACTGTGAGCGTCAAGATCAAAATGTATGAAAAACAACGCCCGCTGCCAACTGACTCCTCTGCCTAGCTTTTATGTTGGGGTTTTCTTCCCGTCTTATTGAATTCAACTAAATACCAGTACTTTATATGGAGCGACTGTCTTATCTGACCTCCACATCCCAATTACTGGGTAATACGATACCCTTTGGTAAGACTGGTTATTAGACTTTCGGGCTTTGAATTGAATTGAAGATCCACGAATGACAGGTCCATCGGTTTAAAACGTGCTTTCCGGCACTGAGGGGTCTCGGTAAGTAATAGATGATCGACCCGGGCGCCAGTTATCACTCAGCCCCGGGCCCGGTTGTCCGTTTTTCAGACGTTCTAACATTCGGTGGCTGACTATACGTTTGGAGTGAACGCGGCCTTAGTGTGACATCACCTGTATGACTGCTCTATGTTTGGCTTGTTCTAGGTTTGGACGAAGTGCAATTTTAATGTTGTTTTAAGATTTAAGAGCTCTGGATCAACATAGCTATACAGTATACAACTATTTTCTTGAAGTCCCTCGCCAAACTTCGTGTTTAGTGCGTCCGGTCTGCACCAAGTGCAAAGGGTAACTGATAGAAATCAGAGGGCTTAGTGTGAGTTTCATTTTACCATCTTGATCTTACGCATCAACCGCGTTCGGCGCTCCGATTGGCAGCTGGCCGGCCTTCACCGGTGAAGGGCCAATCGGAACGCTGAACGCGCTCGATGCGTAAAATCGAGATGGTTAAAAGAAACTCGCACTAGGCCCTCTGACGACTGACGAAACACGAAGTTTGCCGAAGGACATTAAGGGGGATGCGCCAATGTAGCCCGCGAGATTCAAATGTTTTTACGTTTTTTGCAATTGGCAGGTCAGAATCAGCAATACAACTCCTTAAGTTAGCATAATCCTCAAATGTCATGATTTCATGAAATAGTCATTCAATAGGATTACATGCCTAGAGAGTTGTATTGATGACTTTTATGATTATAAATCTGTAAAGCCATATTTGTATCGGTCGCAAATCATATTACAATCAAGATACAACCTGACACTGACCTGCAAATTGTAAAAAAACGTAAGAAAATTTGAATTTCGCGGGCTACTTTGGCGCATCCCTTTTAAGAAAATAGGTGTACTGTACTAAAATTATTGTTGAAGATGTATTTTAAATCTTTCCATGTCTAGTAAAATGTGTTCTAACACTATTTTAACTTGTTAATAAAATAACATAACATCACGCTTGTAATTCCCGAAGGGTTAGGCAGGGGTGTAGGTTACACCTATGGTACACCCACATTTCACCAGTTCTGTCTACGTCCTGTGTAATAAGCAGTGATCGGAATAGGCTGAGTATATTTGCCTAAACTTCGGAGAACACAGACAGAAAGTGGAGACTTCCTTATGACAATATTTTTTTTTCCCGGGTTTCGGGTAAAATCTTCAGTAAGTTGAAAATAAGCTTTATTTAAGATGTGTAAAGGCTATTAACGGCGTTAACTAAACTTGCAATTAACAAATCTTAGGAATTTTCACTAAAACTAATCTACCTTAAATCATGTATTAGAATTATCCTTAAACTGACCGATAGTTAAAAATAGCCTTTACACATCTTAAATAAAGCTTATTTTCAACTTACTGAAGATTTTACCCGAAACCCGGGAAAAAAAAATATTGTCATAAGGAAGTCTCCACTTTCTGTCTGTGTTCTCCGAAGTTTAGGCAAATATACTCAGCCTATTCCGATCACTGGTAATAAGGGGCGAGATTAAATTTTTATATTTATTTTTAAAACTTACATGTATTTGCACCCAAACCTAAAACAGGATGGTCTTATCGGTGATTGTGATATATCCTGCGCATTCCTATATTTAGCTGTCAGGCAAATAATATTTTCCTTGTGTGTGCTAATTTATTTAACAAGCTATTATGTGAGATTTTGTGATTAATTTATTAACATCGGTTTGAATAAAATAATAAAAGTAATAATATCTATCTATCTAGCCTGTATTGTCACACTGGGCAATACTGGGCAATTTTATAATAAAACCTAAGTTCCTTTATATATAACATTAAATAATAATGAAAATAAATCCCTAATTGTGATTAATTCATACCTATAGAAATAACTTTTACTTAACTAATAAAATAATGAAATATTATTTCTTAAGAAAATCAATCTAAATGAAATGTACAATTTTGACAGAGTATGAGAACATCATGGGAAACTTTGACAGCGACAAAGAGTTACCGCCATTTCCCGTCCAGGATTACAGCCCCGACGCCGTAATGTGAGTCTTATATTCATATCTTGAAAGTTCAAATTAGAATGACACACCGGTTCGAAGTTCTACGATTTATTTCGTAGTGGAAAATGAAAGTAAACAAATGAAATGCTAATGTATTTAAAGCCTGACTGTAAACAAAACTGGGGCAGTTACCAATAGGATATAGGAACTGCGATGTAAAGTGGAAATAATCTAACCAGACCTTTCTCGATTCTTTAAAAATAGTTTCTATAGAGCAGTATCAGAGTTAGTACTTCATTTGTTTACTTTTAAATACAGGGTTATTGGTTATATGTCGGCAATCCATTAAGGGGATGTAGGTGAGGTCATTTACAATCAAATGACCCCTTTTGACTTCTACGTAAATGTCAACCATTTTCGAGTAGCATTTTAAAATATAAAATGTCAAATTACTCGAAAATGGTTGAATGTTGCATAGGGGTCATAAGGGGTCATTTGGTTGTAAATGACCCCTCCTAAATTCCCTTAATGGTTACCGACACCAATAACCCTGTATATGTTCTTGCAATTATAATCGTTTTTTTCGATTCTACAAAGAAAACTTTCTGCAAAAACAGCTCAAAACATTGAGCCTAATCTATAACGTTAACTTGAGACTTGAAAATCAGTTCATGAGTGACTTTTTAAACATTTATTTTCAAAGAAATGCAACAAGATCTCAAGATAGCGTAAATGCATTTTGCGCACAGTCCTTTGCATCAAACAATTCTGTCCCACACACTTTTTTTCTTTTCGTTCATGAATGTCAGAATTCACATTTTAATTTTTCTGCCTTTGACTGTGCGACATTTCACAAGTACACACAATTCATAAAACATCAAAAAACTCATTACGCAAAAACCATTACCACGGTGAGGGGGTATCTTTTGCTTCATCTTTTTAATACTAACACGCACGATTTCTTTTTATTTAAATCAGTCCGTTGATTCGTAAAGGGAGATCCGTGGTGGCTTAAAGGAGCCTGCTCACTCAAAGGACAGGCTCAAAACATTCCGTTTTAATTGGAGTGCCTCGTCTCAATTACGACATACGACGTGTCTCCTTTGAACTATGGTTGCTATCTTAGAACCTCGTTTCACGTTTAGGACAGTTTTTCAAATTATTTCAATTAAAAATTAAATAAATAAAGGAAATTATGGATTTATGCTAAAAGTGAGGAACTCGAGTAATCTGGGTACCTGTGATACGGTTTGGGTATCTTGAAAAATATACACACAAATCTTAAAAATAATGAATCAATCTAAATAATTATTTCGCTGATTGTAAAAGTTATTTTCAATTTAAATTAAACATCATGATAGGTATAATAACACATTGGACCAATACGCAATTCCTTAAAAACAAACTTATCCATACTTTCCTTAAAATTCACTTGTAAAAGAAAACGCTCGCGTCCTCATAAATAATAATCACATGTAAGTTTACAAAAGAATGGACTGTAAACAAAAAAACTTTGAATGCGGGTTGCCTCATTAAAATGTTCCGTGTCTCTGATTTTGTCTGCAAACAGCTAGGTGAGGCGACTGTGACACGAGAAAAATATCTCCCAACGACGTCCTTTGATGGCGAGCTAAATACTTAAGGATGAGCACTTTCAGCTTTACTGAAAACGTGGACGCTCCCAAAGGAATGAAATTTGAACCTAATGAAATTTTAAAAGAAAGCTTCTCTCCCTATTGAATAAAGTTACACTTAAAAACATTTTGATAATTAAATTAATTTCAAAAGAAAAAAATATATATCATCTCCACATGATACAGCTAAACACCTACACGAAATAACTGTTTTAATTTACAGGTCTTATAGCGATATTGCGACTGCTAAACTGACTAATCCCAAACTTAACGCTTCCCCAGAAATGGACAATGATAGAAAAGGCAATTTATATGTGATTAATGCTTACAATCCAACACCATCACCAGAGGCACGTGTAAAAAACCACGTTTTACCTAATAAACATATTGTCAATAGTTCAATTAGCGTCGATATGAGGGAGCGAAGCGAAAGCGTTGTTCTGAAAGCCAGGAACAATAATAAACTTAAGATTTTAGGCACCGCCATTTCATCGGAAACTGCATGCACAGTGATAGAAAATCAAAACAAAATCATTTCCGAGTTTAAATCGCGAAACATATCGAAGGCTGGCCCCGATTCAGAGAAAGAAGTAGGTGCTGTAGTGCAAGCAGTACGAAGCGTTCTGGTTGACCCTGGTGAAAGAATCAGGCGAAGCACTATGGAGAAAGTGCAAAGAAATCAGAATATGGTTTCAAATGATTTGAATGATTTGAAAAAGAGACCACAGCCTTCTCCTAGACCAATTGCCTATGTGGTGCCTAAAATTGTATGTAAGCCTGATGAGGACAGTCCTGACACAATATACGTTAACAATTGCGTTGCTAAAAACAACGATTTTGTTGCTAAAAACAACGATTTTGTTGCTAAAAACAACGATTTCATTGCTAAAAACAACGATTTCATTGCTAAAAACAACGATTTCGTTGCTAAAAACAACGATTTCATTGCTCAAAACTACGATTACGACAAAGAAACTATATATGAAAATGTTAATAGCAAATTTTCGAAGGATGTCGTAGATACAAATATAGCCATTACAGATGATTACGTATCTATGCAGGGTAATAATCAGTTTCATAGAAGCTATACATTTACAAGTACTTCCATTAAACCTGCTTTGGAAAACAATGAAGACGATTGTGAAAATCCCGAAAACTATGTTACAATGTCTCCTGCAGGACATCAGGAACGATCATCGTCTGTTCAACTCAACAAAACAGATCTCGTCCACCTTAGAGGTAATATCGGATGCATTTATGAGTCCCATGATTATTCGTATATCTATGAAATAAATCCAGGAGCAAGCCGTGGATATGGCCAGCCTTTCACTAAAACAAAACAGAAAGCTATACCAATGCCATGTTATTGTCATGAAGATCCCGACAGAGAAACGAAAATTCAGAGAATGATTAACGCTAGAGCTCGTCCGATTGGTGGTAGCCAAAACATTTATTACAGTTGTGAGGAAATTTATGTTTCCATGAAAAACAAAGAGGGTATTTACTCTTCATTAAATGACTTGTCGGGTTATAATACTAATCATAAAATGGTTGAAGATCGAAAGGATTCAACTTGGGTTGATTCTTATGCAGAAAATGACGGAACATTATACAAATTTGATGACACTGACTTTAATGAATCGAACCAAGAAAAGGCGTTGACATTAGACGCCAAATCGGGTGGCATATTAAGGAAAAAGCTTTCTCAAGTAAAACAACTTCTTGCCGATTGGTAGAAAAAAATAGATTGTTAGCAGTTATTTTTTTAGGTTTTTTATGTTATAATTATTTATTTATTAAGTATTTACTTATTGTTTATTTTTCTTACTTCAATTTATGTACGGAATTTCACGCTTTTGGTGGTGGCAAATGAAATTAAAAAATTAACATAATTCATGACATCATATTAAATTAAGTTAAACTTATTTTTATGATTTATTTTATTTTTTGTCGCTTTATGTGTTTTACAGGAAAACCACAGTGGCCCAGAAAAATACTAATAATAACGAAAGCTTTTTATCTCCATCTTCATCGTCTCTAACAAAAAATCATCCTCAAAGTTTTGTTAAAAAGCTTGCTTCAAAATGCTTGGGCTTGAAAGCAAAATTTAATTCAGCTCCTAACATATCTAACAGTGAAGCGGAAGTCGATGTTAAATCGAAACAATCGGATCAGAAAAGCAATTCAAATACAATGCTTATAGGAAATAGTAAATTCTTTAAAATGCTGTCGAAAAAGGAGGAATCGGGTGAAATTGTATGTAATGACGAATTTGATACTATATCACTAGATCGGTTAGGCACGTTAAACAGAGATTCTGTCGTTAACAGAAGTAATAGAAGCTGTCCTGGATTTAAAACATCTTTACCTAATATATCGGAAAACAATGAACTCAGCGGTTCCGAAGAATCTATCCCAGAATCTGTGGTAATTACAGAAATAGACTGTACTAACAGTAACAAAGACTTAAATATCAATGAAGCTGTTAATAGGTCTATGAAGCTAAATATATTTGAACCTAGGGAGATAAAAGATCGAAAATCAGTCACTTCAGTTGTATCTATAGAATCAACAAACTCACTAAACGAATGCTACGAGCCATATGAGTTTACTAAATTTGACACTGGTGGTAGCATCAAGAAATTATCACTTCCAAAACCTCCTCCGAGACCGACAATGGCGGCTGGTGCACATAGCAACGAAAATATTTATGCAAACGTGGTGATGGAGATTAAGACGATACCAAAACCTGCTGCAAGAATCCACATTCCATTAAAACCTCTTGATGAACTGCAAAAGAAAACGTTGTATGAGAATATAGCTGTAATTAAAGAAAAGAAACAACCAGAGCCTGTTAAAAGAACTTTTGTTCCTAAGAAACTTAGTTCGGACAGTTTTGATGAAAAATTGTCGATCTGCAGTCGATCGTCCACATCGTCGTCGGATTCTATGATAGACGAAACTAATCTCGAAGATATTTTACTATCTGAAAAGTCCAAGTCTTTTCGACATGGTAAGATTTCCGTATTTTCTGCTTCGAAATCAACAATATCTCGAACTCATTCCGACTCTTCAGATTCTTCGGATATGACGGAAAATAGTGCTTTGGAAAATGTTGATTGTAGCTGTGATGTAGAAGAAAAACCTTTGTATTTGTCTATGACTGGTACCATGCCGAATAAAAAGGCCGACAATTTTGGTAAAAAGAAAGTTCTTTTTAGACATAGAACATTCACAAATATTGAAGTAGATAGAAATTCAGTTAAAGTTAAAGATTTACCTCAGTGGAATAATGCATTTTTAAAAGAAACTTTAGCCCATTACCACATAAGAGGTACAGGACACTGCATATATAAAGCGCCTACAGTCAAAGAATTTATTTACATTTTTAATAGAGACACGCTTTATAGTGATGTACCACCATTTACGAAAGTCCCCAATGACAAAAGAGACAGCTATTATGAAACTGCCATATGCTTTTGTAGGCCCAGACCACGCAAGTTCCACAGTAGTGCTGAAGACCTTTTAGATAAAAGTGTTCATGCTGAAGATGGAAAAGTTACTATAGACATTGAAGCGCTTAAAAACAAATCTGAAATGATATCTTCGTCATTTCAGTGTTACTGTGATTCTGGCACCTGCACATTGCACACAAGCAGACGTGATTCTCCTGTTGACCTAATTGTTAAATTTTCTGCTATTAAAAGGAGTATTTCAACGCCAGATATTACTTTAGAGACTTCTCCTTATTCGACAGCATCCAAATTAAATATACCAAAAAATAAATCTGTGCCGAGCCATTTAGAAGACCCATACGCGGTAGTAACTCTAGATGATATTATCGCGAGGAATTCTAATCTGAGTGCAAACAAAACTGATCTAGACAGTCCTATTTACACTCCAATGTCACACCCTTCTACACTTTCGTCGTCTTCATCTGCACGTCCTTACTCAATCAAAGACATTGCAGAAGTGATATCATTAAATGAACATTCAACATCGACCGCCACTACTCTATCTCACGCTTCTGGTGTCTATTTGCCTATAAGGGAATCGAGCTCCTCGGAATATTCCGGTCACTGGTCACTTCACACTTGTAATTCTAACGCTACAATAAAATCTGACGGGTCATTTAAGTCCTGTCAAGACTCGTCAGATGATTCCGACGACGGTACCTTACACTCGGACGAGGAAGTTTCTGACGCGGACACAGTGAAGTCAGAAGTAAGCACAGCGAAAAGACCGTGGGTCCACAGTGACTCTTTTAGATTTGGAAGTAAAACCAAACCTGAAATCGATGTTATCGTAGAGGAGAATTCGGAAGATAAATCAGAGGTTTCTTCTTCGAAACACGAGAGTGGTATTTGCGTCGAAGGTTCTGAAAGTTCGTCGTCTGAGTGCGAGGATGATAGTGGTATTCCGAGGGTCGATACGGACGAGTCGCTTGGTTGTGCTTCGCTTGAGCGGGATTCGGGATTGGTCGGGGGTGTTCGCAGCGGGTCGGGGCGTCGGCGGTGGGATGAGGCGGAGGGGACTAGCGAGGGCGATGCGCTGAGCGTGTCCAGTGCAGCCTCTAGCTGTGCGCCTCTACTTCTGGCGCACCACCACGAATACAGCAAAGTTTCGGTAAGGAAAATACTTTAATTAATATTTATGATTCTTATAACTTCTTGTTGTCCCTATAAAAAATATATTATTTTATCGTAAGATATTGATTCGAAAATCGAGATCTCTGTCTAAAAATTCATCGACAATTTTCAGCGCCATCTAAATGTTATGTAACAATGCAACGAAAAATAATTACACGCTATTGCGAACCAATATTGATTACCTATCGTATTTTCTAAGTATATTTCCACTCATTCCACATCGAATTCCTTTATAATCCAATCCTTTATGTCCAATCGTTTGAACTTTATCAATAAGGTTAATCAAGTCAATTCTGATATGTGATATTAATATGAAGTGAACTACATTGTGTACAAAAAAATCAATGAATTAACCTTTCAGAAATCGGGTTTTTGAGGTCGATTAATCACCAATAAAGCGTTAAAAGCGCTGAATGAATTGATTAAGAAAACTTTCAAGAACTTAAAACATAAGAATGGTCGTTCGTTAGTAAAGACAGGGACTAATTGATATATTTATTGCTTCGCTGTCATATGAACGAGGTCCTAATTGGTTGTGGGAAAAATACTTGTAATTAAACACAATCAAGGGATTAACATTCAGTTGTGTGTGACGGTATGTGCATCAATTTCCGCGGGAATTAAACGCGTCTTGAATTAGGATCTTTTCTAAGCATTCCACTTCATTGAGGGTTTTCATAAAATTCACGGCACTAGTTAGCGCTACTTTGACAAGAGGTCTTCCATTTGGACAGAGAATATAAAATATATGATGACGTTCATCATTCAGCCACGACTCAAGAAAATAGCACTTTGACACTTTTGACAGGAGGAACCTGACGTCTCAGAGCTGCCACCAGTGCCATCTACTGAAAGTCATTTCAGAACACCCCATTCTGTCATCTAATCCAAGTTGCCAAAGAACTCAGGAGGAATTAAGACATTAAAACATATTCGGTAGTAATAATTAAGTAGGTAATTAAACTTATTAGCCTCCTATTTGATTAATGAGTCCGAAACATGCATTTCAATGTTGTTTGTCGTAATTACAAGAACAACAGCTAGGTATATAATGAATTCGTGTTTTGTCCCGCCCGATGACCTGTTGCACGATCGCCGAGTGTCACGCGAAGTCGGGGGAAGTTATAAAAATGAACAATTGCGGTCACGGTGTGCTGTCACGAAGTGACACAGTAGACTAAAATGCAATAGGGATTAGAATGAATTCAGTCACGGTTTTCTGTAACGAACGAGGATAGCAGAACTGGAATACATTACCGATTATCAGCTTGGTGTCAAAATCACGCTGATATCCTCGAAAGATTTCTCACAATCATATTGCTCTTACGTCATGGGATAGATCGCCGTTATTATAAAATTATCTTCGTCGATTTTGCAGATCCACAGTAGAAAGATTTTTAGCAAATAGGTACCGACCTTTTAATCTTCTATGTAAGCCAATTCAGTAACTCTTGTTTCTGGGAAATGTTATGTGTTATTATTACGTAAAATAAAAGTAGTGTAGGAAATGATATAAATTCTGTCTAACCCACATTACGAAAATAAACTACAATACCAAACGTAATGACGTCTAAGTTTTGAATAAAAACAGAATAAAAGCTCGTGAGAAAAGCGATTAACGTAGCCATATGTTTGTGCATCTGATGTTTGTGTAGCAGACAGTTGATTAATTTATTTACCAGTTCTTTAACGAATTGTGTCACCATCATCTTGTTGCGAGCCTGAATGAATTTTCTTTGTATTCCCACAATAAAGGGCAAAACATGAGGATACACAAAGGACATCCTGTTTTGATGAGTAACAGCAAATTTTACAAAGGATCAGACAAAAAACAAACAGGCAGGAAAAAGCCAAAGACCTGGTCCATAAAAGTTATATTTTCGCTTAGAAATTCTAAATTCCAGCCATCATCATTTCATCCATACCTAGAATTGCGAAATATTGACAATATTCTTTAGCTTAACTAATAGGAAAGACCCCTTAATCATAACTTGTTATATCATTCCTTAGCATTATCTCGTCTGCAGAATTCCGTCTAAGCCGCCACTTATCTATATTTAGTTCAACATATGCAGCATATTGTTCATAACTGGTACATCTCTTGACGGCCACATGGCACGACTACGCGATGAGTTGACGCAAAGAAATTGGGCGGTCAGTCGCGCCGTCGCGTATCAAACCGACGCCTGCGTTTGTACGCTCCAACGCATTCGATTACAATCGGGAATCGAGATATTGGCGCTATCGATTAGGAATCGGTAATCGCCGAATGTTATGCGCGGTTATGTGGTTCTAGGTGCAAGTGCATATTATGTGTGTTGTTTTAGTGTGAGTGGTTTGTTTGTGTGTTTTTAATGTGCAAAACGAAGTGCGTGTGAATTGAATGTAAGTTGCAACTTTTTGCCTTTAAACATAGCTGTAGGAATGTAGGGTTACATGAAGATAAGTACTTATCTTCATGTAACCTTATATTCGTAGGTACCTACGAATTGAGATAATCATTAAAATTTAATTAAACCATTCAAACATTGACCTATTCTCCATAAAATACTTGATGCAAACGAGTAAAACAAACAGATACATAAGAAAACATTTCAAAAGTGAGAGCGACGATGTTTTCTTAAATAAAACACTTGCTACTAGAATATTTATATAAACAGAGGTATCTAATAGATACAATCTTGCAGCGACATAATAAAACCTTGTGTCAAGGGCCCCATAACCCAATTCCAATGTTTTGTAATTTCACATGTGAACAAAAATAACATATCAAAGACTATAAAAGAGAATCCACACTTTTTATAGATGTTTCGTAGAGTTTTATTGAAATTATTCTTCAGAGCGTATTAGAAAATACCTTCTGTAAAATGATGTCAGTCAGTTGCTTTTGCCTAAAACCTATTAGGATTCTGCTTCGCACATACTGCTATAAGTTTCGGAGTGCGGGAAATCCGTGAATATATATAACTAAATTTGTTTTTTTCATGATGATGAGCAAGCCCGTAGATGCACTTATCGGTTCCACATACATCGAAGACGTAGAGAGTCTTTTTGAAGAAGGCCTTACGTAAGTCTTCTCACTGCTCTGTTAAAGAGATGTGTCTAATTGTCTATGGCCTTCCCTAAACCAAATGTCTTCTTGCACACAATATGTTAACGGAAGTCAATGAAACCAAATGTCGTGACTATCCTAACGTTATCACCAGTCCTAAAATACAGCCCAGTGATGTAATTGCAGATATTTTGTGATCATTGATGCCGAATGTTTAGCAGCACGGAAATATCTTGCGCTTGGCTTCCAGCCAGTGGTATTCACGTTTACGCGGAACACGCATTGACAGTTCACCACGGGAAATACCTGCAGGTGTTTATTGAAAATTAAATGTTTTGCTTGTTTCTTTGTATTTGTTTCAATGTTTGGAGTTGTTTGGGAAATATTAGATTTTAGTCGTTCTCAATGTTAGGGTCTGTCAATAATTCTGCTGATGTAATATGACTTTTGCAAGGAGCCACTGCTTTTTCACTCTCACATACGGTAGCAAGTCTTTTCGGCTTTCGACTTAACTTACCTTGGCATACTGGGTAACTAACAAATCCTTTAAGGCTTAAAGCAAGATGATGGAGTCATCCCATGGTTTGAAGTTTTTAAGCTATTGGATGACTCCATCATCTTGCTAAGGCAACATTTCTTACTGTCTGCCCAGTAGGTACATATTAGCAAGATTCTCAATTGTTTACGAAAGTTAGTGTATTTACAACATCGATAAATAGGTTACTAGGATTGGATGTTGATCTAAAGACCTTGTCCTCTTTTACATTCTCGATTTAGTATGGTATTGCTATACAACTCATATGTTTTGTAAACTTTGCTTATCTTGTGAGAGCTTTCAGATGGTCATCATGACTCATGGTTAGAGGTCAATAGTCGTTGAAAACCTTATTTGTTTACGCCAGTTGCAAACATTTGTGAATATAAATTACTCAGACTAGTCGATAATAACTTACCGACAAAATCTGCGAAGCTGAATATCGGTCTGCATTCCTAAGAAGCGGTTCGGAACTTAACTGTTCCAAGTCAAGAATTAATTTTTCCCTCTACGTCTCATCAATGCAGTTTTCCAAGAACCGACTTAATTTAGATTCTAATCAACGAGCAATAAACGGTCAATTAATGAAACTATTTCTACCTATCGCCCAGTCGTCTGTTAATGATTGCAACATCCACATGTGGCCAAGCAGACGCCCATCCACTGTGCATTGTATAGGTACTATGTAAATATGTTCAGATAAATAGATGATTTCATCGTATAGATGTAGGTTACCGGGACTTGTTACAGCTTTTACGAAAAATAATAAATAATATGTGCATCAGCTCAGTCTATAATATCGTTGCATAAACATACCGAAATATCCTTCCTGTCGATAGATTAATATAGGTTTGGAGAAAGAAGAAAAGTGGATTTTAGCTAAAATGTTTTTGTTAAAACTGAGGAGGTCCACCTGGGCACTTTGCTATACCTTTGATGGATATGGTTCTGATGTATGTTCGTGAGGTTTAAAATACCTCTTCCAATTAGCGTATTCGTTCTTCGACCAGATACGAACTGCCAATTAAGAATACATCAATTCTGATGAGGCTATCAAGATCTGCAAATTAATGTTTTTCGCGGTAGATATGGCCTTGGTTGCAAATAGCAGTGATGGATTCTAGAAATTTGAGGTTTTCTAAAATGTTTTTGGTGAGCATGCCAACAGTGTCGTCTCATAGCTGTTTTTATCGTCTTAGAAAAGTAATTCTTTCGGTTTCCTGTAACAGGCGTTTGAAGGAGCATTGATCATGCTGAATACGTTCAAACGCCTCTTGAACATGCAAAGTTTGCGTCAGTGACTTTTGACTGAAAACAGTAGACAATTTGACTAACACTAACACGCAACAATTTATAACAATGTACAATTTTACTGTCTATAAAAGGCCCTTCGTTGAGCGACCCATCCATCACGTGCAACAAGCCCCATCGGTCACGGTCAATATCTCGCGTACAAATCAATGGCGTGTTCCGGCGCCATATTAATCGCTGTCGCGCGCATCAACGTTGTGCTTGCGCCGCCAATTTATATCTTAGCCCTTTGAAGTCCTTCGTGCTTGAAGACGTGTTTCATGGAATGGGGCTTTGAAATTTTCATGTTTGTATTGTTTTTCGGTTTATTGCTTTGCGTGTTAATTTTGTTGTAGAATTTTGCATTGGTTTATTTTGGGAGCTAAAGGGATGCAACCTGAATAGGTTCTGTATGGTACTATTTTTGAATTGATTAATTAGGCTAAGTTCAATGGTTTATAGGTCATAAACATTTTAGGTGGATACGCATACTTTTGTGGTCGATCGATCCTAATAGAAATCTATAGGGGTCGCCAATATAAAACGTTTACTTATAGGAACGAAAGACTTAGAGATGGTTCTCGTACCTATAATATATAATAATCCTCTGTACGTCCAGCCCCATCAATATAATGTCTGTTTATAGCATCCAAAATTAACATAATTGATCGCGGTGGCAGGCCACCCGTCAAAGCCTTCAAAGTAACCAAATTACCTCCACGAATTTCCATCGGTCAAATTCCCATTTCCGCGTAAATTACACGAAATTAATTGGCGTTAACAGTTACATTTAAGGTAGGTGTAGCCACAAACTACCCCGAAATATTAGTCCCTACGGGAATATAATATAGGAAGCTATGAAAGCATGCTTCATGGAAATTAGGTTGGGTCACGCTGGGTTGGTAATTAAATGGCTGTTGTACTGCATGGAAAGTTGTTCGTGATAATTGTTATAGCGTAATATGTAAACATGTCGTGATTGTAATTATAGATAAGTGTTATCGTATGCAGGTTATTGTTACGATATTGTTTATAGATGATGGTGACGGAAGTGAGTAATTTATTTAAGGGTACGAAATTTTCGATTAAACCGAATGGTAGGTAGGTACCGAAACAAACGACAATTTCGGCCAAGTACTGTCAGACTCTCAATTCAACCAATTTTCGGGGCAAGAATGGACTCTGTCGCAAAAGTCAGATCCTTATTGAACTGCCTAAAATTACCAAACGTGCAATGTATGTGATCTGGCTGTGTTTGATGTGTAACATCTTCATTTTCGTTTTCCTGCAATCTGTCAGAGTCATTTCGTGAAAAGGGACGGAAGTGTGTAACAGGAAGCCGGGGAAACGCGCGCTATTTGATTTGACCAATGAGCGCGCGCGGTGCTAGAGTTGGCTGTCAGATGGTACCAACCCATTTTCCGAGAGGTTGGCACTGTCAGCCAAGATGTCAGATGTTACACATCATATGAGGCTACTGTAAGGATCATTTATTTTTATTTTTATTAATAAAATAACCGTCTTCCGAGACCAGTAGTTATGGCAATAACCCCTTTGACTGTTCCATTGTAGTGGTATTAGCCAGGCCAATGCAGTTAACGTTTATGATGATTCTGCCTAAACGCAACATCTTGCACCACTTCACTGGGCCAAAACCGTAAATAGGCCAACACCAAAGAACAGACATTTATTTATACGTAAACATTACGGTTTTATACACTGTTTACTGTTCCCTCGTTTACTATTGCAATTAGTGAATTTGTAAACCGAGCTTCGTAATATGGGGCAGCGTTTAACGTGGAATGGTTTCAGTTGTAATTTAATGACAGATTAAATGCATTATCGTGTTTGTATTGTTAGAGTAAGCTGCAGTTAATTCGCCGGTGTTTTTAGTACTAGAAATACTCGTTCATTTAGGTTGAATTGGGAAATCACAGTGTTGGTGACATTGCTACGTCGATTGCTTAACAACTGACTTCCAGTATAAAGTGAAAAATAACTAAAATTTCGGAAGTCGGTGGCAAAAACGAATAGTGTAACTTTTTTAATGGTATCGTAATCAGTATTGTTGCTACGAATATTAAAAAAACTTTTTACATAAAAAAAAAAACAACAGACTTCCAAAAAAGACACTACAGTCTAAAATTACTTTAATTTCGGAAATCTGTGTCTTTGGTTTTGAATTTTTGTTTTTAACCACCGACTTCCGAAATTAAAGTAATTTTTGACTTTGTAGTGTCTTTTTTGAAGTCGGTTGTTTTTTTGTAAAAAAAATTTTTTTTTCTTTTTAGTTGCGGTACCTACCCCAAAACTATCCAAGTAAAGTTAATAAAATGTATATAGGACCACCTCTGAAGTATGACCTACTAATCAAAAAAAGAATCATCAAAATCAATTTATAATTGACGGAGTAATCGCGAAACAAACATACAAAAAAAAAAACAACAGACAATCGAATTGAGAACCTCCTCCTTTCTGAAGTCGGTCAAAAATGATCGCTGTCGATTTCTGAAAGGTTAAACCTTAATTGATTCTGTGTATTTTTGTATCTAGGTGCATTATCATTACAAGCCAATAAAGAAAAACACAGATTTCTTTATCAAAAACACCTCATCTGGTTAAGTGTCGTAGCATTCGATAGATTTGCATTGATACTCAATTCTCCTAGTATTAGGATATAAAGTATACAACATCATATCTAGCTGGATCTTCTCTAGCAGAGTCCCTATAATCTCGACCAGTCTACCATCTGTAGGCTAATAGGCTTTTATGTAGAAAATTGTCCATTCAGTGACCGGCTGCAACCAATTTACCCCTCATCCGCGGACCAGGATTGAATTACTTGGACCACTTGGGCCACGTGATCCTGTCCAAGAAAAAAGAAAATGGCGATTTTGTATGGGAATTTTGAAGATTGGTTTCTGGGGTAATAGTAGGTACAGTACACCCCAAGTCGGTGGTAGCACTTTGACCTTGATCTGGACTAGCGTAGCACGGAGTTTCGATTGAATGCGAGGCTATTTTGTTACTTGTTTTGTTACCAATGACGAACGGTTTACTGTAACAATAATTCCAACGGATCTTTACATAACTTTATAACGATCTGTCGTATGACTTAAGAATTCGGAGATACGCTACATATTTATTTCTTAGTTTCTGTAATGGACTTTACGTCATATTCCTTAGTTACACACAATTTCTGGTTGCATTTTCTGGCACTGTTTCAAACTGTTATTTCTTTCCTCAAATCGTAAAAAAAAAACTGACATGAAGGTCAAAGAATCGGCTCCTACTTTGTTTATCTGAGGAAAATAGTTTTCGTGGTAGTTCCAAAACAAAATCTAAAATACGAGTATTATTCCAATTCGCTAAAGAAATTTCTTATCCGCTCACGTCCTCCCGCTACTTGTACCAACGTACGATGTTATCCTCATCGCCATTCAAATTCCCTATTACTCAATTGCGGGCACTTATCTCGCTTCTGCGATGACAACGAGATGGTACAGAAATAGACGGCAATTTGATTGCTATTCTCGTAGATAGGCAGCCTTCTAAATTGCTCATTAACGTTCATTTGTATCGTCAATTTAGATCAGAAATTTGTATTATTGGTTCTATGCAGGTATTTTATAAGATTGAGAAATTAATACTAAAGTTATACACATGATTTTTTTTTTGGTATAGCCTGGAAAAAATATAACCATAGTCACAAACAAAATGATATACCAATATTATTGCTGTCTATCTTAGAGAATATTTTGAGCACAATCACTCCTCCACACCTGATTATTCCCATCTGTTTTCGTACCCTTTTCCCAGCTCCAAAAATACCTATGCATCCCAAAATCCCACAGAACCAACTTTACCTTACCGATGACCACCATAACACGTCTCGTATGTATTGCAGCCCACCCCTCCCAAGAAACCTCCCCGGAGGAACCTGTCAGTGTCCCCCACCCACGCAAACTCCCCCTCTTCGGGGTACAGCTATGAGCTGAGACCCCACGCGAGGAGTCAGGACGATTTGGATGATATACAGGTAATTTTTGCTATGGAAGTTTTTGTAGAAGAGTTTGTTTTTGGTAGCTGGCAAAGGATTTTAAAAGGTAAGCTGTTAGACAAAAAAAAAGTAGTTGTGCTGTAGTAAAAAAAAAGGACTAACGAATTGATTTAGAAAATTATTGACTGTTGAAAAATTAAATATAAGTAGTTTCTTTTGGAAAAGAAGATGCTAAAGGGAGTTAACATTAGTAACATTTTGATACTTATACGAATATATAATATAAGGATTATAAGGAAAGCCACATTAATATACTTTTAAGGTTAGGCTCGACATGATGACGAGTGATCCTCATTCTTCAATGAAGGTTTCGAACTAAATTCATAATACACTTTCTCCCATCATAAATCTTGCTTTGCGACGTATCGTATAGGGCTCTTTTGCCAAGTGTAATAGGACAGGCTTTTAGTTTTCAAATACTCCGTTCCCGTTGATTGCATCAAAAAATATACCAGTTTAAATAAATCTAAATTCAAAATGAACCAAAGATTTGTACAATTCCCATGCATGGACTACGGCTGTATGCGGTCATGCGTAGTGCACAAGAATTTTAATGTGGAACGGTCAATGTTAATGTGATTTAAACAATAATATTAAGTCACGTTTCCATATAAATAGTAATGTTGTTTGTAATTGAACGTGACTACTTATTCTTGAACCTTAGCCTAAATTAAGGCTAAGGGGTAAAAACACAATAACAATTTGGAACGACGGCTTCCAAAAAATAATTGGAACCAATGACCACCTTTTTGCCAAGATATGTAGATTGATCGATCTATCGATGGGCGTGGCGGAAGATAGAGAGGCTAATGTCTAGTTTTTGGAGTGTATCTATCTAGACTCGGAAGCCTACTAGCTAAACACCATTTGAAATAAGATAAGACATTTAAATAAATCTTTTTTACAGTCCGTTCAAACGATTTTGACTTCTATTGCGTTGGTGGCATGACAAATGACAGCTGCAGTAAACAGTTGGTATTGTAACCACTTTTTTGCTTTTAATGCCATCCTTATATGTATAGAAGTCAAAATCCGTTGAACGGACTGTAAAAAAGATTTATTTAAATGTCTAATCTTATTTCAAATGGAGTGTATCTAATGAAGATGACAATATTTTCATAGCCAGACCATGGTGCAGGAGTAGATGTATCAGGAATAACAAATACTACACAGCAAAATCCTAACATACTCAATTCTTTGTTACAGGGTGCTAAACACTACCTCAAACACGGGCGGTCGGTGGATCAATACGTCGACAGCAAGCTATCCTACTCGGAATACGAAGAGAACCACAACTCGCCCCGAGTAGCCCCAGTTCCTAACCCCAGACCAAGTCTCAAGCATCGCTCACAACCAGTCGCCATCACGGCTATGTACGAAAACATCGTCATCAAAGAACAAAACCCCAGAAGAAAACTAAGAAGAAACAACTTTGTCCCTTCAAACGAAAACTATGAACAGAGAATGAATGATAACAGAGTACGAAAATACTCGAACCAAGAGAAGTCTTCCTTAGAAAGTTTGTTAGACGATCAGTCGATGAATAGTCCGAGCGATTGTGAGCGGTATTATGAGGGGAAGAGGGCTTCGATTCCGTTGTCGCCGACGCATTATGAGCAGCCACCGACGCCTGACCATCCACCTCCTTCGGCTAAACAGGCTGAGAACAGCATACATGAAAGGATTAGGCCTCTGAGCCAGGTTAGTCCGAAATAGAACTGCTACTGTTTTTAGTACATGTTGTTTACGGTTTTCGGTTTGTAGAAATGATGATTAATTACTGATTTTATTGTTTATCAGTTCAGTTTATCTGATATTGGTACTCGTATCGGTTCCAAAAAGTTCATAAAATGTTGTGCTAATACGAAGATAATTCTGACATCATGTTTGTAAATATTTAGGTACTATTTTTCAATTAGAAGGTTATTATTTTTTATGTGGTAATTGTCTTCCTATTAAAACAAAAAAATTGCTTTCATAGCAGCGTGAAAGAAAAATGTTATATTATTAATTTCTGTGACTAACTCTACGTCTATGTAAACTTTGAAACCCTTATGAGTACCAGAATCATCATTTCTGTAACCTGAAATTAAACGTACTTATATTGATACGTCTAAGTGCGGTATCACCGATGAAACAAAACGTATTCAGCACTTCTAAACCGCGTTCAAGAGCTGTCATTGTCAATATTCCACAACAATTTTGACATTCTTAAACGTGGTTTAGATGTGCTTAACGCGTTCAGATTCATATATAGATTCAGTTCAGGTGAAATCCGCCCAAAAACTCCCAATTTATCCACCTGTATGAACAAGGCACCCTTATTATTTATTTAACAAAGCACAAACACCTTGCATGAGCATGTAACTAGAAAGTTTATTTATAAAAAAAAAATCATTTAAATTATTTTAAAACATTTCAGCTAATTATGGAGGTTGTAGAAGAGATAAGAATTAGAAAAAAGTCGCAGGGTGACATAGTGAATAGCTGATTATAATATTTTTAAAACCGTTTTTGTTTAGCGCCCTAGTCCTCACCCCTATTTATAAAAGTTCAACAGGAATGACGCATCTCTATTGCCATCTCATTTTATTGTATTGAAAATGACCGATGACAGCAAGAGATAGCGTTCATTTTGTAGTGTCCTTAAAAGGGGTTTATTTTTCACTTATGGTGCTTTAAAGTTATTATTAAAGAGTATATTAGTGTTGTCTGTAAATATACATATTATTTTATTTGCTTAAGTATTCCGTAAGGTGCTATTTTTAGTTGTAAGCTTAGATTTAAAATCGTTTTGTGAAATGTGCAGTTATGAAATATAATTTTAGAGTGCAAACATAGAAGTAATGTACAAAAAGTTTATATCTTATATCTTAGTACTTACGTTTTTTTTTTGTTAGTCTAAGCAAAGGCAAAGGGTTCCCCTTTTTCCTTCCAAACCATGTCTTGTTCGATGTCTGACCACATTACCCTGCAATCATTATTAGATCAACACACCATCTTCTACTATGCTTAAACTGCATTAATTTTTCCAGTAATAAAAGCATATAGGTACAAATTATTTGTATATTATTTCTATGACACATATTATCAATGATATAACTGACTACTTATACCTATCATTCTTCTCCTTCTTCTTTTCGAGTCGATGGTAAGCCATGAAAAACGAGTTGGGCCCAGTAGGTGGCCACACCAATCGCGGCATCAGTAGCATTTTGTAGGTCCTCAGAAGTGCTGGTGTGGGGACACTTTGGACACTTAAGGGACATGGTTTGGTCGCACTGGGTATCGGTGGGGTATATTATCCCCCATTTTGCTGGATTGTGCTTGCAGCGGCCTACTTGGGTCCGCAGTAGATTGATTGCTTTCCATATAGGCCAGTGGAAGTCTCGTCCGGGTAGCAGATGCGCCTACCATTGATGATACCTCATTACCGATCATTGATAATATGCATAATTATCGTCGGAGCAGTCGGATCTTTAAAAATTCATTGGCTTTTTTTTTAACTGATTCGATTATGAAGAATATCTTATGAAGTGCCTTATGAATTTCTAGAGCAATGTTTTTTATTTTTGCAACAAAACTATTGTGATTTATTGATGTTGTTGTGCCAACATTGATGCATTTAACTAATAATGTCTGTTTTACCTACCGAATTTATAAAGCATTTATATAATATAACATCACGCCTGTAATCCCCGAAGCGTTAGGCAGAGGCGTAACTATAGTACACCCACATTTCGCCAGTTATGTTTAAGTCCCATGTTATAGGGGACGAGCCTATTGCCTTCAACCGAGCACAAATCCGTCTGAATTCGTGCCCGGTGGATGGCAATAGGGCCGAGCTGCTACTGAGTAATTCCTGATAGAAAAACCCAATAACATCGCCCACACAAAGCATTTAATTTTCTATCTTCTTTTCGTGTGGTTAGTGACTGGCCTGACCCAATTCTCGTACTTAAAAAACGTTCACATTCTAGTCGCAAAATTTTGGTAAATTGATTGTATTTTTGACAGATTGCGAATGAGATGCGAATGCGAACGTTCTTAAAAATAACGGGAATTTCCCCACTGTTGTTAGAGTTTTAAACCCGTCCATGGGCCTCTTAGCATGTCTCAGTCATGCTGGTTTCCTCACGATATTTTCTATTATTTCACAAAACGATTTTATTAATTTCCATGTACTAGTAAGTGTTATATTTTACCTACATGACAGTATATTCAGTACGTAGTTGTTATTTCCCTAGTTTTTAATTTTATTAATTGGAGTTTGAGTATTATCTTATGTTGCAATTGGAAAGACAATCAGACTGACCCAAAATGTATCGGACGAAAATGTGAAATTATTTTAGTTTAAGCTACTTATTTAAGGCTTTGTGTATTAATTTTGATTTTATTTAGTTTCGCAATAAAATTTTATTTTATTTGAATTTGTTATTTTATTATTTGCGTTATTTTTTCTTGGCTTAGTTTTGTAGTGCCAGTTTCTCCCCGCACACGTTTGTTTTATTACTAGATTATAATTTGCACATTATTTTCCGTATTTTCATGCACTTCCTTGGCTTGGCGTCTTGAGAGCGCCTGACCAAATGCATACCGCAACACGTAGGTAGTCAACGTAGAAATTGCTTTTCAGTAGTCTATCGACTCTGTACGATAATTTTTAGCCGGAAAACTGTCCTAATATACTTTTTTTTATTATAAAGATCATAATTATAAATCCTCTGTTGCATAGTTCTTATTAAAACCTTACTGATTAATATTCCGGGCAAGTTATTTTAATATCTAAAACGACTATGCAAAAGTCGAGCAAGAGCCGTTCGCCTAAGTAGACTATAATAGCAATGACGTACCCAACGACTCGTTGCAGTGCAGTGCCAAGCCTCATTTAGCGATTGTATATAAAAAATCAAGCTAATTTGCTGTTTTTTTTAAATTCCTATTGATTTGAGATGTTTATAGATTTGATTTATGCCCAAGTATTGAAGTTATAAATCTAAAATTGAGAATACAAGTAAAATAACTTCTGATTCATTGTAAACATTATAATCATAGTTAGTTTGCTCTGACACAAAGTCATGCCTAAATTACTATAATACCTCCCCCATCCACAAGTTCTCAACAATATCGTCTTATTTCGATTTGCCCACTAAATATAATCAAAGTTCTAAATCGTAGTTCACTACGAACTAGATCGTAGTTCATTAGGTCGATGGTTGTAGTTTAAAGTCTACTTCCCTATGTATGGAACGTTGTACAAGTTGTCAAGCTGATTGTGCTGCACGTTGACTAACTGACATGCATATTCAGGCCTCCTCGGTTCATCGCCGCGCGCCGCTTGTAAATTGTAGGAATTATCGGCATTGGTGGTTCTTGATTCGCAATCAAAGTGAAAGTGGAGACGACGACAAGGTTGAGTGTTAATGGAGTTGTAAATCTGGATAGAAAATGATGGGGAATACTAATTATTACTATACAGTAGAGTATTTGGGTATTTTCTCATGATAAGGTCTGCTTCAATGTCCAAAAATAGCTTTATTGTACCCAATATTTCTAAAGATTACAATGAGTAAAGCAACACTTTACTCATTGTATTATCTTTCGAAATTTTGGGTCTTTGAATCATATGAAGATGGAGTTTCCAAGCTATTCAGATACCCACTTCTTCTACGGTGTTTTTCAGTGGCTAGTAAATAAACAATTCATAGCCCTTGAAAATAGCTCCTGAGCTCTGTAAAATAATGTGAATTAGGCTACAAAAACTAAGTAAATCCAAGTTAAGAGCGTTTATCTAAAATTTGGAAACAACGTCGCAAATAGCTATCAAATATTTACCTGCTTTGATTAATTTGGCAATATTACTATATGGAAATAAGAAATGTGGCTAACTAGCGAACTAGAATAGCAATAATGAATTGCAATTATAGCACAGAATTTGATGTTGTAACCGTTTTAGGTGTAAAAAGGCATTTGGAAAGTTCCCAAATACTTTTTTTACATCTAAAAGTAAATATTCGGTGTTAAGATATTAATTATTACATTCCATTATCAATATCCTAGTTCGCTAGTAAGCCACATTTCTTATTTCCATACAGTAATATTGCAAAATACCTAAGTCAAAACAGGGTAATATTTGACACAATTATATTTGCGACGTTGCCCATTTTTTTAATAAACGCTCATAAAAGGTAAAATTATAAAAATTGATGGCCTTGATAAGAAAATGGTTTCAATGCGAAAAACGAGTGCAAAAGGTTTCCAAAATGAGGTAAGTAAAAGCTTCAATATGAAAATTAACAATGATCAATATTTCTAAATATTTGCTGCTGTCTCTTCTTTGCAATAAAATGCACACCCACAATATTTTAGCACCATATTAATATCTTTTCCTATCAAACTTTTTTTTGAGGTTATCGCCAAAATGGATGCTACTTTATGCCTCGTGAAAACCACACCCAGTGGTTTAATTACCTGAAGACCTAATTTCTTTTTGTTTTGTGATTAGATACTTCAGTTGTCTGCTTCGTTAGGGTAATAGTCGCAAGCGCAATTGTTGATCGTGGACAGAAAGCAGTGCTGCTGGGGAGTTTATTGCGTCACTTTTTCCCCAGGTAAAGCACTAAAGTCAAAGTCAAAATTATTTATTTGCTTTAAATGCGGTAATACAAAGGTGTTAAATGAGTATTCTTGTGCGATGTCACATTTCGCCATATTTTGGCATGCAAATATTAATAGTAGGTAGGTACCTAAGGCTTATTTAATTTACCTAGAGTTGAAAGTATTGACTAAATATGAAATTATTAATAATGACTAGGAACTGGTGAAGGGCAGGCGTTTCTGGGGGACTGTCTTATGTAGGTACTTAATTTTGACGTTCGAAGAGTGCTGATTCTCAGCCTAATTTGAATAAATGACTTTTGAATTTTTCTGGGTTCGATCCCCGGCAATCCACGGCCCCTCCCCGATACTACATAATTACATTGAACATAACTGTCAAAATGTAGATGGGTTACCTGTCCATCCCTTTTAGGAATATAGTCGTCATATTATGGTGATTTTATGTAGCGATTGTACCTACCTATACGCGATCTCAAGTTCATCTGGTATACAAAAAGTAGCTTCTAATTAGATTAGACCACTTAATTTCTACATTCGGAAATCACCATTACCTTATCAAGAAAGTTAACGAAAATATTTGGGACACAGCTGCTGCCTTTTAAAATCTGTGACATTAGATGATTATTTGATATATTGATAACTGGTGATTAGCATTGGTGGCTCTTATTTGGTCACTGTCTTATCTGACGACAAACAAATGATGATGCCGACGATTGATGGTGTGACGGACTACGGTATGCGAGTCTCTTTATCCATATTAAGTAGCCTTAACTTGGCATAGTTCTCAGAGAAAGGGCTCGTGCGTAAGTATACCTATTAATCTCAATTGTCATGGTGCTGAATTACCATTTGACTATTTACATTAACACATAAAACAGGTATAAATTTTTAAAACTTAGGTATCCTCGTTTAACCGGTCCTCATTCAACATTTCTCCCACCAGGAATACAAAAGGAGGTCGGTCCTCCGCGACAGTCAGACGGAGACGGAGGTGAACCTCCTCCGAGCAGCATCAGCAGCGTCAGTGGCCAGTGGAGCCACAGACAGGAGCGGGAACACTGACAACTGCGTCGAAGAGTACGTGTGCGATGTGCCTTTTGCTGGTAAGTCGCTTTTATCTTTAGGTGCCATTATGACGAGTTTATTGGGGTTAGGTACTTTTAATGCTGGCGATTTTTGTTAAATTTGAAGGTGTGACGAAATTTCGGGACTTTGGTGTCATTAACTTAAACAGTTTCCATTTTATTCATAAACGTTGATTAAAGTTTAGAGACGTTTAAACGTCAAAAATTTATGGTTAAACAGGCGCTTTAACTTTAAGTAGCATTTATGAATAAGGGGGTTTCGTGATTAAGATATTTACTGCTCATTTTTAGTCCTCTGTGTTATTTACGGGTTGGCCCTTTGGTCTCAACTTTCGCTATTCAGATGAGAAAAGATTTTAAAGAGCGGTGTTTGAAATCCATTTGAAGAAAATAAAGCCGATTATCATTACAATCATGGGTGAGTATCTTGTTACCAGATTCTGTGTGATCAGTTGTTGAAGCATTGCCAGAAGTGGTTCTATCTGGCTTTTATCACAACCTTTAAACTTCAAATACTTACCTACCTACGTTTTATTATGCTATGAAGGCATGCCTCTGATCTTTCATTGAGTCATGCTCGATACTGCGTTTGTTTTGTTCAACATTTGGCTCTGGAAATAATCCGGAAGCGTACGTTACAATTGTACACAATGCAGCTTTACGATGTGTTCGACGTGTGTCTGACGATTGTTGATCGTTAACAGAAATATCAAACATTGCGAAATCTTTACAGTAGGCAATCTGAATAGGGAAAGAGGAAAAGTTTGTTTAATTTGAAAAATTACGATTTTGGGATCACAAAATAGGTTTAGCCAACGCCTCAAAGTCTGAAGTCTTGCTACAGTTTAGTTTAACGCGTTACAAATAGAGAATTTGATAGAGAAAACCCTCTTGACATCAAAAACCTAATGGAACATTCTTGGAATGAAATCTCTCAATGGAAAATTACAACTTGGACCATTCAGTAACAATGGAATGCCTACACAGTGCACTGTTTATACATATTATCGAAGTATTCTCACATAGTTCCATACATACCTACATATAACAGCCACCAATAACTTGAATTTCGTTACATCGAAGTGCAGCTTTTTCCACGTTTTTCCGTATTTTTCGTTGTTTACAGTACAAACAGCAGTGGCACGCACCACTAGGCTCGCAGACGGTAAACAGACGTATTGTTCACCACACGACCGCAGTCAAACATTTCACCGATGCACTGCAGTGTTTGCCCATACAATAAGTCGGTTTTTTGACATTTTTCACTGCTATAAAGTTTTGTGGGTTTTTGGGACTGTTTGACGGGTTGGAGTGTGGCAGGAAATATGATTGGAAAATATGTGGGAATATTTATTTATTTACTTATGTAAAAGTTTTTGGATAGCTTTCAATTCTTTTGCCGTACCGTATAGGATGTAACGAATTATACCTACCCGTCTTTACCATGAATAATGCCATGATGATGTTTTTTCTGAGACCAGCTCCGTTGCTAGCTCAATGATCACCCCTACAATAGTCTACCTTTCATTCGGGACAAAGTCATTATTCTCTTTCCTTAATCCTAAATTATTCGGTGAAAAAGTCAATCTGTCTAGCCCTTTCCCAACTATGTTGAGGTCGGCTCCCAGTCTAACCGGATGCAGCTGAATACCAGTATTTTACATGGACCGACTGCCTATCTGACCTCCACAACCCAGTAACTGGGTAATGCGATACCCCTTAGTAAGACTGGTGTCAGACTTACGGGCTTTTGACGACTCGTAACGACTGTCAAAGATCCACGAATGACAGCCGGGACCAACGGCTTAACGTGCTTTCCGAGGCACGCAGGAATCTCGGTATGTAAAGATGTTCACCCATCCACTGACCAACCCGGCAAGCGTAGCTTAACCTGGTGGATCAAACCGTGCGGTTGTTATTACTTAGCCACGAGCTCATCTCACAAAGTAAGATTTATAAATCTTAGCTATTAAAACATTTGCTTTAACGTTCGCCTAGTGTACCTATACATATTCATAAATGCATTTAGTATGTTTAAATATTATGTATTTTAAAAACTTTCCTATTCAGTATTAACTCAATTATCATCTACCTATAAGAAATAACACACGACTATGATAATTGGATGATAAAGGGTCATCATTGAAGGTACAACAGCTCTGTCACACTTCCAAGAGAGAATCATGGTCGGCTTTCACGAAATTGATTATGCATTAAACGGTATTATGCCATAGATGTGACCCTGCGGCTTTTCGTTCCCATGGATATGATGTACCTCTAGCAGTGTCTGTTCCATTCATGGTAACGGTTCTTCTGATTAAATATTTGATATCAAATTATTCTGAAGCCATACATAGTCAGTGTTGCAAAAATAATTGTGTTTTAAATGACTGCCTTAGACGGCTATTGTTTGTTATTCATTTTTGGTAAAACTCATTTGGTATAAACAATACTTGGCGCATTTGCTTATTGACTTGGCTCCGATTAGCTACGAATTGTAGGTCGTAGGTTCGAATTCGAACCCAGGCAGGCGTTTTACTTTGTGTAAAAATTATTTCATCACCACTTCTCTCAAAACGGTGAAGGTGTAGCGGTTAGACCGCCACATACAAAAAAATTACGAAACAAAAAGCCCGCCAGACATAACAACCCGTCTGGTTGGAGGATCCTCCCTTTTCTATGGTGGATGAGTGAACTTTACACCCTGTTCCTCATACCCCTAAAAAGGAAAACATCGTGAAGAAACCAATGTCCAAGAACCAAAAATTCGAAGACATGTGACATCTACCAACCCGCACTCGGCCCGCGTGGTGTATAACGGCTAACTCCCTCTCTCCGAGAGGAGGTCTGTGTCCCAGCAGTGGGAACATTATAAGAAATCGAGACCGTTTGGTCGGTTCTTCCATAGGTAATGAATTGTAATTTCAGATACTAATTTTGTATCGAGTGAAGTAAAGTGCAAGTAGCTACGAAATCGCATTAAATAACATGACGGGCATTGGCCTGAATTCAGAAATGTGAGTTGTTTTTATCCAAAGCCTTGTTCTTAACCTGCATACCAACAGTCTCACCTTCAAAACCACAAATCCCTAACACATACAAAGTGTCAACGATTTCGAAACGCTACCTCTATCCGTTGAATGATTACCATCGCCTCGTTCCCTTCGGTATGCATTGATAAATAAGCGTCTATGCCACGAAGGCAATTACTTTTTTACTTACCAATCAATCTCGATCAAGACAAGCCGCTAATGGCAATAAACGTGCGTAATACGAGACTTAGTTGGGCAACAGAGCTGCAGCTACTGGTAAGTACCTACTAGTGGACCGGAGTTGAAAAAATTTAGGTTAGTAATGGCTTTGCGTGCGTCCACATGCAAAAGTTTCTAAGACCCCTTTTAGTGAGTCGCTTTTAAGGGATTTCGCGCACGGCCATGACTACGACCAGTGGTCACAGCGACTAGGTGAACTATAGAAATGGATACGAATCGCGCACTCGGTCGCAACGGCCAACTAGTCGCAGACCGGGCCACGATCCACGGACCACGACTGGCCGGAGAGTCGTGCGTGGTTGTCTAGTGCGCGAGATGGTATCTGCGCGACTAGGTAGGTATCTGCTACCTCAGAAGTAAAGACCTTTAGCGCAGATTGGGGTAAGCCCTGCCGCAACGTAACACATGCTAGCCGCAACGTAGTTGTTTTGTATGAAAATGTTTCGGCTGTAATGTGCGCTTGGCTTTAATGTCTTCTGTAATACTGTTTTAATCACACCAAGATCTTATACTCAAACATGCACACGAGTCTGATGTGTCAGACTCCAATATGTGTCCAAAGAATTGACTGTTACTGATAATGTAGCGGTCACAAATCTAGACATACACCTATATTTATTGCGCCGGATCAGCATAAAGCTGTTTTCAGACCAGCGCGATTTGTCGCGCGACGAGACACCGGTTATTGTTATACCGTAATGTTTTGTATTGTTCGTGTCGCGTCGAGCGACAAATCGCGCTGGTCTGAAAACAGCTTTAAGGGAAAAAAAAATTGGCGTTACTGTCCTAGGCTTAGCTAAATAACCTCCTCTCTTTGGTTAACATTAAGTTTCAACCTTCGTCTCGTCATCGGCTTACCAAAGGGTACAGGTCGACACAACTTATATGTAGCATCGGTAAAATTCGTAAAACCGATTATTTCCGATTTACACAACCAATAGAAATAGCTGACTATCGCGCCATTCAATGCTATTCGCGCTTTACTTTCCCGGCTCAGTTCAACCCGAGACAGCGTTGTGAATGCACGTGGGTGAATCATTTTGTACACTTCGTGACAATTTAATTTGAACACGAATTTTTAAAACAAACAAACTCAATTTATTATTTATTAGTATTAGTAAGGATAAAAGTATAATATTAGTAAGGATAAAAGTTAATCGACTCAGGTGTGACTTTGCGGAAATCCATTATAAAATACAATAGACGATGTATATTTAGTAACTTAATCCGCTTAACTGTTCTTAAAGAGTTAGAGAACCCTGTAAGAAATCGACACGTGTTTCGCCTCTCAACGAGGCATCCTCAGGCTGACGATTGACTTGTTGCAAACTCGGACACGACGTGTTGCCACGACAAGAGCCAAACGCGAACACGAACACGCCGCGAACGCCGTTGAGAGGCGAAACACGTGTCGATTTCTTACAGGGTTCTCTAACTCTTTAAGAACAGTAAATATATATCGTCTATTGTATTTTAGTAAGGATAATGTAATAATTCAATGATACAAATAATTAAAAAAATATTGAAGTTTTAACTTTAAATATCTCAAAAGGCTTCGCAAAATAGAACGCGTACTTAGCGCGCGTTAGAGCGCTGGCGTCGTGTTCCACGCGCGCCTCAAAGAGTTGTCAGCGAAGCTGAAGGGGTCCGTTAGGGCCGATGCCTACCACCGGGGTTGTGGATAGTCCTAAGGGGAAACCGTGGCCCCCGTCTAGGCAAGGGAAGGAACACGGGTGGGTTTTAGTCAGTAAGAATCTGACACGCCCTTCCGCTCCGCCCAGAGCGGGAGAAGTCATTCGCTGATTACCCACCCAAAAAAAAAAAAAAAAAACCCTGACGCCACGCTAACGTAACGTGCGTAACGAACTGCTAGCGCACGTCATAGTACACACACGGCTACACATCAAGCTATAAATTTCCAGTTTAAGCTGACCTCGCATTATTCGGAAATCGTTTACAATGCGAGATCACCATAAACTGGAAATGTATAGCTTGATGTGTAGCCGTGCGTACAACACAATTCGGCGCAGCGTTAGGCTAGCGTTCTAACGCACGCTAAGTACGTGTTCTATTTGGCGAAGCCTTGAAAGTTTGATTTCTGATATTCATCGTTCTAGCCTTGTATCCTTCAAATCGAATCTAAAAACAAACATAAAATACAGACTTTATTTACGTGATCATTTATTCTGCAAGAAAGTACATGTCAATCTCGCATCAATTTCACGAATGTATTTTGCTATATGACTTTACACGTTATTGCGATTGCGTAATGATCATTTTCGCCTAAAGCAGTAATAAAGATTGATGATTTTGAAGGCGCACTTAGTTCGGATGTGATCGGTTTTACGAATTTTACCGATGCTACATCTAAGTTGTGTCGACCTGTACAAGTGTAACGGAACTAACTTATAATAAGGTTGCATGATACATAATATGTATTGATGTGAAGCGCTTTGGCAATGTTGCCGTTGCATTCTCTTCCTGATTAGTAGGTAACAATATGATGTTATCGCAGCAAGTCATGGAGGTGCTAAGTAACGTGTTGCATTTTAAAGTTTATGTACGGACCCTACTATCCTTCCTAACTATCACTACAAAGTATAAAACAAAGTCGCTTCCCGCTGTCTATCCCTATGTATGCTTAGATCTTTAAAACTGCGCAACGGATTTTGATGCGGTTTTTTTATAATAAATAGAATGATTCAATGGAAGTTTTATATGTAAAATACATGCATAATATAGTATAAGCTATAATTTATAAATTTATCACGCGGGCGAAGCCGCTGGCGGAAGCTAGTATAATTTTATAAATGCAAAAGTGACTTTGTTTATTTGTTACGCTTCCTGGAGAAGAACATAGGATATCTTGAATCCCAATATTCCCACGGAATCGAGAATTATGCGGGTGAAACCGCGGGGCGCAGCTTGTACTTAATAATTTATTGCGATTTCTTTCGATATTTTGTAGTCCAATGTTAAAGGCATTTTCGACTAGTAGGTACTTATGATTTTTCCTTGCGTTTACTCACGATTTGTATTGAGTTTCATTAGGATTATGATAGCATAATTGCAACGTGTATCAATTTACAGTTAAATTATTCAACTCAACCTTGTAGGCACAAAGTTGGATTAGTGTTGAAGGGCTTAATTTTTTCGACGGCTGACCTTTGATTTTTCCACTCAATATACTTCCTGCTTTATGATTGATCCATAAGTAGGTATACAAGAAAAGTAATAGAACAATATTCATGTTTAGTATAAGTATGATACTTACATGGTCTGCTGAGTTTCGCTAGCTATTTTAATTTGACCTTGTATACATCTAACAGCCCTTTCACACGGCAGTCCAGTTTTGCAGGATCGGCTTTTTACGGTATCCTGCTAAACTGGACGCTGTGTTCACATGGCAGTTCAGTTTTGCAGGATTCAGTAAAAAGTCCAGCAGCAACAGTGTCCAGCAAAAAACCGCACGCAGGAAGCCGTGTGAACACTGCTATTGAAATATATGTGTGATTAAACGGGATCCCGCTTTTTACTGGACTTCGGATCCAGTTTCTAGTGACAAAACCGAACGGCACAATTTGACCGGATCGGTTTTTTGCAGGATCCCGCATGCGGGATGCTCGTGTGAACGCTAGCATATAAACACATTTGCCATCAAACGGGATCCTGCAGAAAACGGGATCCTGTTAAAAACTGGACTGCCGTGTGAAAGGGCTGTTACGGTGTAAGAAAAACATAACACCTTTCACCTACTTTGCTGGGTTCCCATAATCACAGGGCTCTGGGCCACGTAGTTTTATTAAGTCTGACCTTTAGATTTCTATAATAACTTTCAATATAGGTGTAATATTAAAGGTAATTGATATAATTTTCGTCCGTACACCTTGCTGTATTAGTTGGTACACGCGAGACCCAAGTAATTGGGTCTTTAAAGTTGAACGGAGTAATTTTAGGTTTCCAGAACAGTGTTATTCGAGTAGATTATTTTATTAGCTTGAGGTGGTGAAATATTTACTATGTTTTCAGTCAATGGTCAAACTAGAAGACAGACTATTGGGTACCCACCTATAGGTATGACAGTATGACTCCAACACGTATGTCTTCCCTAAGAGTGACCCCCAAAACATAAATTAAATACATAAGTACTTCAGACCAAATAAAAAACCAAGACAAAGCGCAGCGAACAATACAGTGAAGCATGCCAAAACTACACCGCCGCTCTGTGCATCACGCTCACACGCAAAAATTTTATAACCTTTTACAGTGACACTACAATTAAACTACACCACGCAAAGTGCACAGTATAATGTTTACGAAACCGGCTTCATTTGACTGTTGACTGTGCTCTGTCTTGGTTTTTATTCATCATCATCATCATCATATCAGCCGAAAGACGTCCACTGCTGGACATAGGCCTCCCCCAAGCACCGCCACTTTGACCGATTCTGTGCTTCCCGCATCCAGCGGATCCCTGCGGCTTTTACAAGGTTATCGGTCCATCTTGTGGGAGGCCTTCCAACGCTACGTCATCCGGTACGTGGTCGCCACTCCAGAACCTTTCGGCCCCATCGGCCATCTGTTCTGCGAGCAATGTATCCTGCCCATTGCCACTTAAGTTTGGCAATTCTTCGGGCTATGTCGGTTACCTTGGTTCTCCTGCGGATCTCTTCATTTCGGATTCGATCACGTAGAGGGAAACTCCAAGCATAGCCCTCTTCATTGCTCTTTGGGTTTTTATTTGGTCTGAGATAAGTACCAGTATATATACATAGTTTAAGAGTGGAGACATAATCTTACTCATCCTCCTGCCCGTATCTATCCCTATTTATTTGGTAGACCTCAGGTGGGAAAATGTACATATATTAGATCTCACAAACTGCGTATCTGCCTAGTACTCATTAACTCAGTAGAAGAGACCTATTCCGCCACAAAAAGTCTACTTTAGGACAAAGTACCTACTTGCCTACTAGCGACATTTCTTCTGTCGAAGCTTTTGCTGCAGGTAGGTACCTACCTATAGTATAATAACGTCTTTGTAAGCTCATTGTGGTTGCTGCCCCAATAACTGTGCGTACGAACATCAATTTCAAACACCACAGACATTCCTATGCATCGCCACTGTGGTTTGGAGCCTGAGAATTGAAATGATTACATTTACAAACATAGTTACATAGTACCAAAACCAAGACTTAGGGCCTGTTTTACCACCATTAACTTGGCAGATAATTTCATACAAATTCTGTTCCATTTCTTAATTGATTCGGTAAGAAGTGGCTATTCGGACATCGTTAAATAGGCCCTTAGTAGATACTTGTAATTTTTCCTCAATTAATTCTCACAAGTACCTTCTTAATATAATAGGTATCTGCCTACTTTCTGTTTAACGAGTTTTTAACTCTTGCTTTTATAATGCCCAATTATTTACGCTTTGGAATAAAAATATAGGAGTGATTAGCGTTTAAAAAGCGTGTGAGCTCTAAAATGACGCATCGTGTTTTTTCTTTTATTTAGTTACGCTTCTAGTTGAGACGGATTTGAGTAGCGTGAACTGTCTGATAATGATACGAGTCTGGACAAAATCTGTGTCCTGGTTAGTACATACCTACTAAGAAATATTTTCAATAAAAATATTGTAATTTTTTCAAGATTATTTCGGTAGGTTTAGTAAAAAAGGGTTGTATGAAAAAGTGACACAGGGAAAGTCAAGCTTTAATCATTTGAAATTTCTTTGTTTTCATGGTTGTAGTTTGAGAAATATCGAATTTTATATGGCTTGGAATATCTATTTTACAATCACTTATGGTTATGTGCTTCTAATTATCTATATCTACATATTTTAAATTAAAGTCTAGTTTTGTATCTCTCTGTGTGACGGTCTCCGACCGCGTTGCTCTTCTAAACTACTCATCGGATTTTGATGCGGTTTTCAACATCATTTAGAGAATTTATTCCGGAAGATTTATGTGTTCAAAGAAATCTCGATGTTTTGTCAAGTCGTAAAAACCGTGCGTATAATATCTATGTGCATAAAAACCGTAAGAATGAAATAGTTATTAGAACCAGAACATTCCTCACCGTAACCACTAATGGCGTTTCCAACTACTCATAGCGTCATTTTACCACGCCTTACGGTACACGGTGGTAACTTTATTACCATATCTCGTGCTTCCAATAGACAGGCGTCATTCATTGGCCGACCATGCGCGTGCGTCGCGGTAATATTATGAAAACACAGTAATTCTCGCTGTTGGAGTTTATTACAGTTATTGTGAGGCTGTTAGGTATGAAGCTGTTGAAATGTTTGATTGGAAGGTTTGAGAATTGTGCGAGTTAGTAGGTCCAAGGTTTGAGGTTGATTGCCGTTGGGTGTTTTCTTACGAAATAAAGTTGTTGGCGGCTTGGCTGACGCTATGTAGCCTAAAAATGTATGATGTAGTGGTTGATGCAGGTGAAAAGATCGTTAAGTAGTCATGTGCTTTAAGCGATTACGTACAAATAATACTGGCCTGTGAGAGGCCCTTATATAAATACTTTAAACTTAGTTATACATACTTTACTATAAACAATTTTTTTAAATATACTTTAGGCTTGAGACTATTGGGGTGTGTTTGTGTGTACTGTAAACCATAGATAATATGTTATCTCACTGTCAGTGGCGGATTTGCCCTAAGGCCCAGTAGGCCCGGGCCTAGGGCAACCAGATATTAGAGGCGGCCAATCATGACAAAAAATTCACTGATGAAAAGAAGAAATAACTTAAAGTAAGTAAGTATATACCTATACGAGTATATTCTAAACGTTCGCGCACATTATTTCGGGCCGCACTGCACCGCATCGTATAACAATAATAATTTTAAACCATAAAAAATTATGTCCAAATAACTAATTTCGCGGCGCCAACCCGACATTTTTAACTAAACTTCTGAACCGATATAGAAAGAAAGAAAGAAAGAAAAATAGGTTTATTCATCACAGAAACACGTGCATACAAAAAGACATGAGTAAACAAAATACAGAACAGAAATAGTGCACGTCATGACTGTGATAAGAAGGCAATAAGAAAAAGAAGGAAGAATAAGAAGGATATCGATAAAAGTTGCCAATAAAGTAAATTCATTATTTGTAGTCTATAATTATGATGGGTGCTGAGAAAGGGACGACTGATAATTAGGTACTAAATGGCTTGGGGCCTGGGACGGCCAAGACTGCAGTAAGAAAATTACGCATTTCGTATTAACGTTGCCTGGCAGAAATTTCTGATTTGGAAGACACGAGTTTTACATTTTGTTTTTTCCCAAAATGGTGTGCATTTCTGAGTATTCAATCTAACTACACACTAAGCAATAGTCATATCACCAAGTCCAATAACTTCAGTACTGGTATAACAGTACAAAAGCCGGAACACCGCAAGCGACGCCAACTTCCTCATACTGTTAATAAAACCTGATTGACTGAACATTGGCTTACAACCGCAAATACCTTGCTTCTCGAATAACACGCTATCTTTAATATGAATAGAGAAAACCTTGGTTTTTCAAGTGAATGATAAGGATACAAAACTTCAAGTGTAGGTACTTAAAAGATTTGATCGTCATCATCAAGGTTTTTGTTGGACAATGAGGTCTTATATTGATAGCTTAGATATTCAGTAAATCCTCGTTAAGAATACCCCATAGGCCATACTTCATCTCTTTCGATGGTGTCGCATATAGGATTGCTTTAAGAGGAGTCGCTAATTAAAACATTCTTACGTTTTTTGCAATTTGCAGGTCAGTGTCTGGTTGTATCTTAATTAAAATATGATTCGCGACCGTAACAAATAGGGTTTTACAGAATTCTAATCATTTAGAATCAGCAATACAACTCCGTAAGTTAGAATAACCCTAAAATGTCATGATCTCATGAAATAGTCATTCAATAGGATTACATGAACTTGAGAGACGTATTGATGATTTTTATCATTATAATTTTATAAATAAATATTTGATACTCGTACGGCCGCGATTCCGCGAATCATATTTAGATCAACATACAACGTGATCCTGACCTGCAAATTGCAAAACGTAAGAAAAATTTAATTTCGCGGGCTACCTTGACGCTTTCGCCTTAAGATAAAGATAAAGGATAAGAGTTACTTTGACTCGCCTGTATGTCTGCCACAAGATCTGTACTTCACAATGACATTCAATAAAAATTCCGAATATAGTTGTTAGTACTACGTAACCATGTTTAAAGAAGCACCTGCCCATGTTTATCAATAAAAAATGGACCTTTACATTAACCTAAGTCATATTATAAATAAGTACAGTATTCTATCTGCATAGAAAACGGCCGAAACGACGCGCTTCGAAATCTTAGTGTATATCAGTACGCAACAGGGGATTTACTCCCTAAGGGAAATCCGTAGTTTCAGCCAGAGTTACGGGCGCTTCGTTCTCCGTTTTACTTACGGACATACCGTACGTAAGTGAGGCTGAGACCGAAGCACCCGTAACAACGGTCGAAACTACGGATGTCGCTTAGGGATTAGGCCCCCTGTATCGAGTGCGCGGGAGTTACACACGGACTCGGAAGGTTTATCTACTGAGCGGCCATAGGTAATTATTTCAAGTTCACTGCTGAGATATAGTACTGCTATTTATTTATTCTGTGGCTAAGTTATCATCATACAAGACAGTTGTTTTCAACAATTATGAAACTCGAACAAGAGACACAACATTATTATGTATATCATTGTATAAAGTCTTAATTAAAACTGCATATGATTGCACATCTGTTCAGCATTCATATTATGACCTATTAACATATTGAATGTTGATATTATTAACCCTAATTACCATAATAAATAAACAATAACCTCATAATAAGGTACAGTTTCACCACTGAAATACATTTTTATCCTAATTAATTCACAAATTCGAGGAAATTATATTACAGTTACATGCAAATTAATATTATTATCACGGAAAACAGGTAGTTGCATTAACTCACGAAAGTCGGCCTTAGCGTGTGTATTACAAACATGCAATATCCTTGCAGCGGCGTCATCAGGACGAAAAAGAAAGTTGACACAGAAGCCCCATTTCTATCGAAGTTTTTTAAGAACCCGCTTATATCAGTTGCTGAAGAAAAAGGTTACACGTAAAGGATGCATTAGGACAGAGGGCCTAGTGCGAGTTTCATTTAACCTTCTTGATCAAACGCATCGAGCGCGTTTGGCGTTCCGATTGGCCCTTCACCGGTCAAGGCCGGCCGGCTGCCAATCGGAGCGCCAAACGTGGGCAATGCGTTTGATCGAGATGGTAAAATGAAACTCGCACTAAGCCCTCAGAAGGGCCAGAGTCGTCACGTAGTAGGTGCCTTATATAAAGACGAACGTCTCGTCACCGAGGCAGGCCTTTCTTCATTGATTGACCGAAAAAGGTCAGAGATGATGAAGGTAAAACCTTTATTAGTAGTTACCGTTAAGAGTGGAAATAAAGCCTTTAAGCAAAGCTAAGATACACATCGGTAACCGCATCATCGCTAAACATTATGTGAGATAGATGTCAACCACGAGCATATCAGTGTCTACTGCTCGATGTGGAGAATTTTTCCCATCCGATCCCCTAAATCTGAGCCACTGTTGGAAAATATAAGGTCTGGATCGGATAAAGGGATCCAATTGGAATTACTGGACATTGAGACATCTAAGTATTCTTAGAAATGGGGGGGATAGGTAGTGCCAATTCCCTTAATGTATAATGGTAGACCTTCTGAATCATATCCTGTTCTGTGTTAAAAAGCGACCATGCGCAGGCGGCGACACGACTCCGGCGCCATCTGTTATCCTTTTTTATTATTTCCCCCCTTTTCATTCGTCTCGCGTTCAACGTTTATGTGCGAAAGGATATATTGTTATGTCTCTTTTTTAAGTTTAAACGTAACTGAAGGTTGAAAGTTTATACCGTTCTAAATTTATTTCAGTTGAAAGTGGGTGAATTGTTCTATATGGGCTATTACGTTGCTTTATTTATAGTTATGTGTTTTAGGTTGTGTTTTACTGAAATATGTTTGGAATAGCTTTGAAATTTTATTAAAGGATGCATAAGATAAGAAGATAGATAGATCAGATACTTACATAAATGTTAAGATGCATATAAAAAAATGCGTTAAGAATGGAAGCCGACCCCAATAGAGTTGTTAAAAAGGCTAGGCAGATAATGATGATGCACAGTGTCTAAGATCATCATCATCAGCCTATTAATGTTCCCACTGCTGGGACACAGGCCTCCTCTCTGCGAGAGGGAGTGGGCTGTAATCTACCACGCGGGCCCAGTGCGGGTTGGTAGATGTCACATGTCTTCGAATTTTTGGTTCTAAGACATACCGGTTTCCTCACGATGTTTTCCTTCACCGTTTTGAGAGGGTGATGAAATTATTTACACAAAGTAAAGCGCCTACTTCGGCTTACGGTCGTGGGTTCGAACCCACGACCTACAACTCGTAAATTGGGGCCGTCACCACTGGGCGATCACTGCTACTGTGCCTAGATGGGTGGTCTAATTTATAAACCTAAAAATGTTGGTCCAATTTGTTATCTAATGAATCATGTCTTATCCTGTTTAGACGTCTGAAACCAGCTGGCCAGATTAGCAATCTGTCACCACAAACATTAATAACTTGCAAATTCAACCATATGACATTTAGACATCTCGTGCGAAAGAAAAACGTGTAGAGTATCCGATATATGTTGCCCCCACGCAAGTTGTAATCAGCTGTAACTTCTGTAAGCAATAAATAGGGCATTGGCTTTGAGCTAAGGATACACAATGCATAAACTCAAACTCAAACTCAAACTCAAAGCATTTATTTCAAATAAACCAATTACAGGCACTTTTGAATTGTCAAGGGGTCGGTCAGTCAGAAAAGATGAAGCTAGATGCCCATTCCAAAGCGTAGTAGGTACCTATGGAGAAGAACGGGCAAGAAACTCCACGGACACTCTTTTAAATAAAAATTTGGTTACAAAATATTGGTTACATCATTCATGTTGAACTTATACATGTGAGAACGATGCAAAACGTTAAAAGCGTCCGTAATAAAAGATAAAAACAAAAATAAAACAATTAAAAAATTAAATCAAATTAAAATAAGCCATGGCAGCTATGAGATGACCAGTCACAACTGACGGCGCCCGTTCACGAACATGACGCATGGATTAGCACCATTCAGCTCAACCATTTTGAAGGGAGCTAAATGATCCAACACACACGCCACCGTCAGCGTGACATTAGAGTGAGCATGACATACTCTCAGCCGCCAGGGCACATTCAAGTCAATGAAAGACATACCCAGTACCTAAATGGTAGCTTTATAGTCTGTACATAGTACTCACACATGTGCTATGCAATTATACAATGCTAAGAGATTGAATTTATACAATGCAAAGATAGTTTTTAAAATCTTCCGCAGCTCCAACAGTATTTTCAGTTGCTATACAATTAGATTATGTGCCCTTGTGGAGCAGGACCAGCGTTGAGCCAAGCATTTTTATCAGCGATGTAATCCCCCAACTTATAATATGCCTGACTGCATAGTGTGCGTTTAATATAAGATTTAAATTTCGTTTCATTCAGCTGAAGTATGTGGGGAGGTATTTTATTGTAGCATTTTAAACAGTACCCCATGAATGATGAGTCTACTTTAGCCAGCCTGAAACCCGGTTGAACTAATTGGTCCCTATTCCTAGTGATATAATTGTGTCTTGAACCTCTTTTACTAAAAAGATGTAGATTTTTCCTTACGTACATAATGTTTTCATAGATATATTGACAAGGTACCGTCATGATGTTAATATCTTTAAACAGTTCCCTTAGAGAGTCGCGCCTGCGGAGGCCATATATCGCTCTGATGGCTCTTTTCTGCAGAATAAAAATAGACTCGATGTCTGCAGCCCGTCCCCATAGTAGAATACCGTACGACATAATACTATGAAAGTAACTAAAATAGACTAGCCTCGCGGTATCTACATCCGTAAATTGACGGATTTTTCTCACAGCATATGCTGCCGAACTTAGTCGTCCTGAAAGGGATGTTAAATGAGGACCCCATTGAAGCCTAGAGTCGAGCGTGATCCCCAGGAAAACAGTTTGATCGACGAATTCTAGTTTCTCTTGATTTAATACTATCTCACAATTACTACTTTTGACATTTGGTAAAGAAAATCATATATTTAACACATCTGTCCAGATCTATTTAACTCGTTCTTATTCGGTACCTAGTTTACGACTAGCGAGCATTAGACAGTAGAGAGACATTTTGAACAATTAATAGTTATTTAAATGAAATCAGAAACATGAAGAAGTTTGGTTTAAAATTGTAGACTAAATGGGATCAATACCATATGAGCACCTGGTTACGTCGCTATTAGGGCTTCCAATACCGGGATCCCGGTATTGGCTAATACCGGGATCCCGGACATTTCTTGACCTTTTTCAATACCGGTATTGAAATCTCAATACCGGGATACCGGTATTGGTGATTTTATTTTACTATCAGTAAACACTTCAGTGAAACAATTTCTTTTTATTACACATTATATTTCCAACCAATTTTTTATCTAGGTCAGTTTTAAAAACTGCGTATTTTAATTATCGCGTAGTATAATTAGACAGTTAGTTACATTTCATTATTTTCATTACTACTTGCGCAGGTAAATAATGGAATGCCTCTTGATCAGGAAGAAAGAGCCGAAACAATAATGAATTTTTTGACTGATTTACTTGATTTGTTTAAAAAATATATACATATATTATTATTAAATATATATATATATATATATTATTGTTTAATTGTTGATTTTAAAGAGATTATATTCATGATATTACTTTACAGCTCAAGATACTATGTTCCACTCAGTAGTAACTTTAGTAAGAAAGCGCCTTAAAAGCACCATGAACAATTTTGACAGATTTTTATGTGATTTTAGATTTATTTTATAAAAACACAAAGATAAATAGATCGCTAAATTCACTAAATTGTAATGGCTTTGTAATGGCTTAGATACTGATTATTCAAATTTAAACATTTTATCAAGGTACTTTTCTCATATCGTGTCAGGTTATTTTTGTTAAGAGATTCTGTTCGCAACTTAAAGATATATTAAAAACATGATTTTATATTTAAAAAACAGTGTTTTATTATTTTTAGTGAGTCTTATTAGTTTTTGAATAAAAAAATATCTTAAGTAAAAATATATAGTGCAATACCGGGATCCCGGGATCCCGGTATTGGAAATTTTCTATACGGTATTAATACCGGTATTGAAAAAATCCGGTATTCGAAACCCCTAGTCGCTATCAAGCCAAGAAAAGAATATGTCTTCGAATTATCAAATGATAATGATGCACAATAACGTTTGATATTTGTAAATCTGACTATATTTAGCGGCTTTTGAAACTGACGAGAGATTGCACGGAACTTGACATGACTATACCTTAGTTAAAAGAAAAATCCTAGAAAAAAAACTTAACTCTAATAATGTAATGTAGGTATATATTATAGTTAATATGTATTGTATTTTAAACTTATAAGCTGTATTATGTTCTTGTGTGCCTATTTTATTTATAATGCGTTTTGATATCTTTAAAAAAAAAAAATACTGTTATAAACCTCTCATTCAGAGCACCCTCTTATTTTTTCACCACTATTGGGAGAGATAAGGCATTAAGTCCACCTTTGTACCTCATTGTGTGCGAGAAGTTTAATTAAATAAATAACTCTAGAAAAGAGTAACAAAACACCACTAAGTACGTCAGATGTAACTCAAGCACCGAAGCACAGTTTCTCCTAGCGCAGCGGTTACGACAGTTACTTAGTAAGAGGCGTGACCGAGCCCTTTCTATTGTTGACATACTAGCTGCGCCCGCGCCGGTTTGTTTGTCAAAACACCATGCTTTGCGGTCAGCTGCTGATGGGTGCGTGAAAGTACCTTTTGTTAGGTTGTCGTAAAATGGTAGGTGGTGCTGTAATGTGCGGGTGGTTTTTATGACCGTTGTGGTGTAATATGAGTATGGATTTTGAACTTATAGAAGAAGGTTAGTTGAGGTTAAGGGGGTTATTTGAACTTGACAAAACTTGCAGTAGAATTTGTTGCTGTTATGTGATAGACGGATAACAAAATTCATCGGGCAGTCTTTGGGGACTGACGATAGAAATGAAAACTAAGTAACTTTTTGATTCTTGCGTTGATGTCTTTCGTTCGATACACATAGCCTTCGATGATACTCGCGTTAACGCCTTTCGTTCGATACACATAGCCTTCGATGATTCTCGCGTTGACGTCTTTCGTTCGATACACATAGCCTTCGATGATTCTCGCGTTGACGTCTTTCGTTCGATACATAACGTTAGATATAGCCTTCGATGACGATGTCGCGAGTTCCATGATTTTTGTTCACCTATAAAGTGCTCTACGCGTCTAAAGAAGTTCTAAAACATACTGATATACTACATCTGACTCTTGAGTACTCTGTAGTAACTCATCATAATCTTCCTGCCCTTGTCCCATGGTACTTGAGGTCGGCGCAACACGTTTTCTTTTCCACTCTCCCCTGTCAATCGTCATGCTATCATCCACTCCCTTCTCTTTCATATCATTCCGCACACAATCTATCCATCTTTTCTTTGGCCTTCCTCTCCCTCTCCATCCATCAACATTTATATTCATCACTCTTTTAGTCACATGCGTTTCGTAACTAAACTAAACGAAATAATAACATATTCAGAGTTTCTGAGACATGTCGGTCTCAGAAACTCTACAACGGGAAGGGTTATAAATGTCAACAGATTCTAAGCATGAATGCTGGATTCTGTGAAACATTTTGTATACAAACATGTCATAAAATGCTCTAAGGTTTTGTAGAACCTCATGATTACCTACACTGCTACACAAATCAACACTTAAAGGCACATAATTATGGCTTCAAAACCGTTCCCAGGGATAATAACATAGTCTTACTCTATCGCATATATACGTAATTACAACAAGCAATTTTCGCTTTATTAAGTATTGCAACTTAGGCAGGATAATAGACACTTGTTCAGGTTTATTAACTCGGATAAAACAGCATACAAAAGACCAGATGTAAATAAATTCTGGTTTTACAATGAACTATCACGTCGTGACCTTTTTTTCGCTTTAATTTTGGGGACATGATACTGTATACTTGTAGAGATACAAGAGGTATGCCAAATATGTCTTGAAAAGCGGTTCCGTAGGTGTAAATATTCTGATAATATTAGCCTGTAATTCTGCTACTGCAGGAGTGGCCATGGAGTTTCATACTCGTTCTTCTCCATCGAGATTTACGTTTTGGAACGGGCCACTACCTTCGACATTCTAACTGACCTACTTCTTGATTCAAGATTTTGAGATGAATTCAAGTGCCGTATGGTGTAATTAAAATAAATGTTTTGACTTTGACTTAGCAAGGGCCTCCAATAGCTTTTTCTTTGACAGAAAATTTACGTCGTCGTTTCTCGGTTTCTGAAAGTCTTTCAATTTATTCGATTGTCAAAATATCTGATTAAATGATTGATTGACTGCTGCAGTTATTTCAGTTAACCCATATTCCCATACGCTAACATTATCATAGATTTACTAATCAGAAACATGAATATACCTACTAGTGTTTACAGACTTAAAAACTGGGGGTAAGTTTATGTTATCTCACGATGTTTGATATCTTAACCTCGTTTTCTAGTAGTATATGTACTGGGCATTTCTTAAAGTAAAATAAACAAATTTTTATTTTATGCTGTTTAAATGTAGGTTAAGGTTTGGTACCGTGAGAAAAAAGACAGTAAAAGTATAATAAAAGTTTCAAAAGAAATATACGGGTCATAGGTTGAATCGGAACGAACCGGTCTCTGATGTAGATATAAACTGCGCTTGCCCTGCACTGCTTCAACGTGTAGTAATTTTACTAGACGTTTTTTCTTAAAATTAGTTTTCATTTAATGGCCCTTCGCCCTCACCGGGAGCATTCGCCTGTAATTCAAGATTCCAATGTAACGTCGGCCAGGGCTTTGCAAGCAGACTGCGCAGGCCGTCAACTGCTAGGAGATAATTGAAACCAACAAAATAGGTTTATATTTATACATATTATTAAATAGGTAGAAGTAAAACGGCTAGTTCGCGGGTAAAGGGAACATTACAGGCGAAGGCTCCTGGTGAAGGAGCGCTTTAATACTCTAGTATGCCCAGCTGCATCCATTAAGACAGGAAGCCAACCCTAACATAATTGGAACAAGGCTGGGCATATCATGACTAGTAGACCCAGGAGGTGCTCTTGCTCCTTCAAAAACTCCTGACTCCAGCCTAAGCAGTTAGGTAAGGAATCCTCCATTCCTTACATAGCTGTGCAAAAATCTCTTGCGCTATTTATGATGTACTGTTAACATATCAAAATATCTATGAAATGGGGTTCAAGCGTATAATTTCTGTATATTCCATTTGAATATGCTTATAAAAATGCAAAGCCTGGTTATATTACAAACATTTTTCTATACACAACAATAACTGTTGCTAGAATGAAGGTCAAAGTCATACAATTCGATAAGGTTTTCGATTTATTACCTGCTGCACGATTGACTGGAACTCACATTAGGAGAAAAAACGCGAGACATACCTTGTACTGGTTTTTAATCGGTCACATGACACATCTTGTTTTAATTACACTGTCGTTCTAAAGTTCTATTTAATTGGGAATGGATAATCGTCAGTTTTTTGTTTATTTTTCGGAACATCGCGCGTCGCAGAAGATCTTGTTTTCTCTCTTTTTTTGTTCTATGTCATGAATAAAAAACGGTGTGGTATTTAAATAAATCTTCATTGGTAACAGCATAAAGTGTTGATGATATCAATTCATATCGCATTGGCGCCATATTATGTATGTTATCAAGAGATTTCGATAAGATAATAAGCGTGTCCATACTGTCAATACAATGGAGACATTATTTCGCTATAGTATTTAAGTTTACCTTGCAGGCCGAAGAAAGGACTAGAAAATCAAAATTTATGAAAATCCTATCTTTGGACCTGGTTTTTTCAAAAGGAAAATTCTGCAAAATCCAGACAAATTCCAGGTTTTTTAAGTGAAAACTTCTTTAGCGGCGTTGTGCACTTTTTTTGGGATGGGTAAAAAATTTTAAACTCGCGTCAGGACGTGACCGTAAGATCCGTTGCCTAGCAACCGACAAAGTAAATATCAAAATAAATAGTCTTTGACATTACGTAAAGATTGCGAGGTCAGAAATTTTACACATATTGGTGGGTACTAAATTGTTTATTTTTGTTAGACCATATTTTGAAAATAAATATACTACTACTACTAATGAATATTGTATTTAACCACATAAATTATAGTACTTTTATACTGATAAATAAAGCAATTCGTGCGAAATTATTCCCTAACCATTCCAAAATATTCATACGGCTTCATCCGAAATCGGCTATCTTACCTCTGAATACCGAAACACAACAATGCTTATAACATTGTTGCTATGGCGACAGACTTATATAGGATGGTGGACGCTAGCCACGCGGTTAAGAACAAGCTGAACCACCAACCTAACCGTGCAGAATATTTTGCCCCCACTGGGAAACGAACCCGGGACCTCTGGGTCTGGGACAGGTAGTCTAACCACTAGACCTTACAATATGCTCGCCCTATCATCAGATTGGATAACATTTCTGACGAAATGAGGGTGGACAAAAAAAAACTTTGCCTATACATGACATGCTTTACAATGTAAATAAACAGGTATACCAAAGGTTAAACATTAAAAACAATAATCACCTCAGCGACAGTCCGACATTCGTCCTACCATAAACACTGTCAAAATGTCAAAACGGTTTAAAATAAACTGTCGCCGCGACCTAGCCCAACGACTCATTGTTGTCGCCTGAGTGTCGCGACTTTTGTAGGGCCGCCACATGCTTTTAATATAATTATCGAAAACGTAAACAATAGTGATTCATATTCTGCACTTTTAATTTAAGGAAAATGATATATCGTTGGAACCTCCAGAGGGCGGGCTCGTTATTTGGCTAAAGTATTTGCCATTCAACAAGTCTTCTGGGCACGTTTCCGGATGACAGAGATGCGGACAAGAAGGTACTTCGACGCCTATTGTCCTTTTGTATTTGTATTTATTTGTATAGTTAGTCATATCGTAGGTACCTACCTATCCTATTCTATTAAATGATCAATATTATTGTTTATATATTTATATATTTGATTTCACGTTCTCGAAAACGGGTCTAACGATTTCGATGAAACTTGCAATATAGGGATTTACGGGGACGAAAAATCGATCGGTCTCATATCTGGTAAAATTGGTTTTCTCCATATTTTCACATTTTTCACCCGAGCAGAGCTTTGTCGCCCAAAGTTTAGAACAAGATGGCTACAGTACGACACAACTTAGATGTAGCACCGGCAAAATTCGTAAAACCGATGACCATCCGAACTGAGTGCGCCTTCAAAATCATCAATCGCTATTACTGCTTTAGGTGAAAATGATCTTTCGAAAACTCAATAACTTCTAAAGTCTTATAACCAAATACGTTCGTAAAATTGAAATGAATGAATGAAAATTTTCAAATCTATGCTACATCTAAGTTGTGTCGTACTGTACCTTAGAATAATGACATGGCAGCATGGACTTAGTAAGTACCTACCACCATGGAATTAGTAAGTACGTACTATCATGGCAGCATATAATTAGTATGTACTGTCATGGCAGCATGGAATTAGTACGTACTATACATGGAACGAGTATGAACTTTCCTAAACTACTAAATGAGCATTCTCTATTTTCACCAGAGCAGAGTTGTACTATTTTTACCGACTTCATTTTAATATAGCATAGAACTGACAAATTTAAATGGATAAATTCACATTTCCATTACTGAAACTACAGAAAACCAGTCCACTACTAACGTAGCATTAATATACTTGTATTAACTTTTAACATTACCTATGCTGAATAATTCACATTTTGACCGCAGAAGCAGCCGACGTCTGCTTTCTTATTTTAGCGATCATTACAGAAATTGAATTGCTCTTTGTCCTACTATAAATACTCAAGATTGTGATTTCTGAGGTGTGTTGGTCTTGAACCACATCTGCTAAATTCAATACCAGCCCTAACCAAAACCCAAACAAAGAAAATTTCGGCAGGTGTGCTAACTTTTGGAAAACTAAACCTTAAGTTAACGAACCTAAGGCACAATATCCAGTTCATGTATTTACAATAGTGTGTGTTAGTCCATCTGTTCGACTACCATACAAGTAGGAAACAGTATTGGTAGACAGTATAAATATTTATGTTATAATAATGTCCTGTGCAATGTCAAATGGTGCGGTGTTTAAAGAATCCATCAAGGGCACAGGTTTTCGTTACTTGTTCGGGGATTTTCAGGACGGTTTTGAATCAAATCTATGGTTCTAGTGACCTGCTATCTAATTACGCAACACACATTCGTTAACGATGCCGACTAATCTGTTTCATTTGGACAGTTCAACAACATTCATTGCGTTATTTACGTTGTTGAGCATATTTTTTTTCGAACATATGAAGTAATGGATTAGCAATCTGTTTCAAAACGATTCAAATTCTGATTGATCGTGTATTACGTAATTAGGGTACTGATCGAGGTGGATGAGATGCTAAAGAGGATGCCAATGGCCAGAAGCAGCAAATGTAAGGCTAATGATGATAATAACAGGTCTGAGATTTTCACAAAACAAAAATAAAATTTAAAGCGGCACGTGAAATAATATGCAAAAAGTTACAGGTTACAGAGTAAAATCATGAATAGTAGATACCTACTTCTTACAATCTGGAACCATGACCTATGGAGGGTTCATAGGTTATGGTTCAAGCAAGTAGGTCAAAACAATGTCGATGACTAGACCCAACCTTCGAACGATAAATCACAAACAAACAGACACCATTCATAAATTTTCCCCTTCAGAGCTAGCAGAAATTCCTCCCATAGTCAGACACTTCGCAGTAAATACTTCTCAAAGCTTTACCCAAAACAAATTCAAAATACATCGGTCTATAGTCTGTAGTATGACGCAGCGCCGGCGTCGTCTCGTCGACGTCACGCGCCCGTTAGTAGGCCGCTTCCGACAAAACTTGGAGATTTGCCCTTTGCCCCTTTAATGAGTCATTGGTTTCAATTACCACCGGTCTTACTAACTCATTGTGTACAAGAATAGGTATAGTGTGTGTGTGATTTTTTCGTCGTGTAATTGATCAATGGTTTTGGCTAGCTTCGAAAATTTCTGCGTCATGTTTGGTTTCGTTTTCAGTATTTTTCTATTGAAATGTTATCGAATCTAGCTACAATTGTCCTTTTGCTGTTATCCCTGCGTATTACGTCTCTCATCTTTTAATCTGGTTTTACAATAAATAACAGTTTAACTTTCGGATTGCTTTTCAAATAAAGCTTTTAGTGCATTATTATTTATAGACGAAGTACAAATTATGCATTAACGCCTCCAGCGGATTCTATTTCATTACTTACAGCCAGGATCTGAGTATATTTATGCATCATAATCTTAACCAGTTTCTATTAGATATTGATACTCTTAAGCAATACGTCGATATAAATATGTTAGCGCTTTCCAACGGATAATTTTCTCCTTACACAACTGAGTACCGATATTAAATTATCATTTATGTTCCCTGAGGCTGTAGTTAATGCTGTCCAGTCATAAAATATATCCTTGTTAACGTCCTTCTGTGGAATTTTAGTTTCTAATGTTTTTATTTGTTCTGCGTGTATATTTATATGTTTAATTTTTGTAGAATTCCTTGTGTTTTATTCGCGTGATGAATTTCCTTTTCTGCTTCTTGCTTTTTCGGGAGCTCTAGTTATTTGTTTATTTTGTTATAAACCCATCACCTTTGACAAATGTGATTGCAATCAAATATTGTAATAACTTTATTTAGTTGTAACATTGTTGTCTAAAAGTATGATCAATAGTCAACTTAGCGCCTACGGAAGCTTAAGTGAACCATCATTCTTAACTGACTTTAACTACTTGCGTAGGAAGATATGTTCTAATGTCACATTCATCAAAGTTGTTCGATAAGGAACACGCAACCGATATAGATTTAAGTTTAAAGTTCTAAAAAAGAAATATGTCAAGTCAACCTATCGCATTCCACCGATAGACATTATGCCTCACCCCTAAAAGGAGATAACACCTTCAGTGGAAGATCAATTTAATAAATGTCAGTTTAAAAAATATCCAAGAATGACAGTTAAAAAACTATAATTATATCAGCAGCCTAATAAATGTCAGTCCACTTGACGGATTCGTAATTGGTCGCGTCGTCCTTAGCTTGCGCGGGCGCAGTGCGTTGACACCGCTACTGTTCCGTGTTATTGATCCAAATCGATCCGACCCGAACGATTCACGAAACTTCCGAATATAGAACACTCGAACGAATTGTGATGATTCGTGATTCTGTGTTCGTTTCTTTGTGATTGATTGAAATAAAGGTGGAGTGATGTTTTTATTAGGACTGACTATATGACTTCTCCTAATTTCTCTCTTGTAATATCTTGATCATTACTGAAAAGCGTGATGATTTTAAAGATTACACAAATATGTGACTTGGAATAGTTTGCTGCAAAAACTTCATGTCAAATACTAAAATCTTGAACATCAAGTTGTAACAGAAATGAAAATAAATAACGTTTACAGAATCTTCAAGTTGTCATACAATAGGCAGCCAGAGTTGACTATAATAGCGAAGCTGAAGATTTTTTAAGAACTAATTATTGTAAAAGAATTTGAATTTCCAATTGTGGATCCAGCTAGTATAAAGTCAAGTATATCCATTTTCATAGCGCTTTATACTTGCTCGATTATAAATGTTACCCGTTAGTATTTAATAGGACTATCAGTATTGGCATTTGGAAAAACATAATTTATTCATTAAGCTTTATATATATGTATAATATTTCCAACAGTTTGGTAATACCGTTACGTAAACTTTATTATTAAAAACTAATCGAAATCATAATAGTGAAACCAGTTTTGGTTTATTACTACAATTCGAACGAGACATCTGGTTTTATACCTAATACGGTAATAGTATATTCTCGTTCTGAAGCTTTCCTTCCTTGAGTTACATTTTCTTTTCTTTTTTTTCTTCGACAATACCATTTTTTATATTAATAATATTATTATTTTCAAGACTATTTCAAAAAATTACTATTACTATTACAAAAAATTACTTTCCTTTTTGTGATAGGATCAACTCTAAATATCTTTTTTCGGAACCCCATCACATTGTTCATCATAATTAATTAGTAACTATTCTAAGTATTCTAACCTCTATCAACTATCATTAAGTTCTAAGCAATGTGGTATAAAAACGACAGACTTTTACAATCGAAGCCCTTGGCCCTACAGTAGTCGTTACCTGCCCAACGTATTTACTAAAAATACATTAGTTTCACGGTGAATAAACACAGTGTAACCCTACCAGTTAAAAAAGTCTCCAATACCAGTATCAGTTGAAGTAAAGGTGGTCTTTTAAACGCGGTCGGTTAATCCTGCTCCGGCGCATGGGTCGGCGATTCCTCTTGTCAGTTGCTCTCGGGCATCGATCACCGCCGCCGCACGCGCATTTTCTTCGATTATTGATCGTTCAAATAGATCCTTCTTGTGATTTAGTGTAACTAGATCGTTAAAAGTGCTTTCGTTATACAGTGCAGTTTTGTTTAAGTGATCACCATTTAATTTATTTAAAGGTTCGTATTTTTCTTTAATATTATCTTACTTAACATTATAAAGTCATTATCATATAGATAAACGTGATAGTGGTTTGGTTCACTTATTAATATGTGGTACTTTTTATAATATTGATGAAATCCTTGGTTTCTTTGAAGCTTGTTAAAGTATAAGACGTGTGAATCATATTGATATAATACTCGTAGCAACAAAAATAAACAGAATTTGAGTCATCATTATTGTGAATGAATTTGCGAATGAACGTAACATTGTACTTAAATATGTACAAAGTGATACCATTGTAAACAATGTTATCTCTTGTATTATGTACTAATGTATCTTTAATTTACATTGGTTTTAATGGGCATAATTTGATAATGACATTAATGAACTTGATAACTGAGGTCAAATTAACAACAGACTGGTCTTTTGTTTACAATTTTATCTATTTCATATTTTTTAAGACGTTATCGTTTCTTGGGTGCATACAAAAATAGTCTTCGAAGAAAAGTCCACTTGATTTATTACTGACTCAAGTAGGGACAAATTAATCCGAAAGTTGAAAAGATATGAAAAATTGCGTGATCAGCAAGATAAATGGTAATTTTCTAGTGTCATTTGTAAAAGGAGTTGTTAATTAAGGAAGTGAAATTAGCTGTCTCCATACTAATGAAGTCTACTTCAATTTTGTCTAATGCTACAGTTTCTACGTCATTAATAAACGATCTTATTAAAAACATTTTATGTAATGATAATTTTAGTTTTTAACTTCACTATACAAAATCTTGGCTTGGTCTGTTACGATTGTGAGTAAGATTTTGAAGTCAACTAAATTACTGATTCAGAATATTTTGTAAAAGACAAATAACCTTCAACTTTTCCTTTAGATAACAGAATCTGAAGTCCTTGTTGAATAATAATGTGTTACATACCAAAATTATGTTACCTTGCATTTATGCATCTGACATCACAATATTTATTTATTTACATTTTCCTCTTGTTCTTCCGAAACAGCCTTTAAAAAGTGAAAAATATGGATCAGAATTATTCATATAACATAAACTTACGTCTTGGAAAACGTTAGAAGGCTATAAATCTCTGCTGTTTATCATTAATAAACAATAGGTTCGTCTCAAAATATACATTTTATGGTCACGAACATTCAATAATTTTCCCTCTTTGAGGCAAAACCCCAGTTAATATTAATAGAAAGTATCAAAATGAAATACTGTCACTGACGAATAATATACCGTATCAACAATACTGTATTTTCAAAATTGTTGTAGAAACAGGATGCAAATGTTTGGTTGTACCCAATTGAATATCCAATACATTGTTTGATAGTATATGTTGAGAGGATGGAAATATAATCAATCATGCCTGCGCATCTTGAGGAGTTAGGTAGAAATGCAGTTGCAAAATACATCACCTGTTTGCTAATGGCAACATTGGAGCTTATTAATTGATGGAAAACAATCTTGGTATTAGACAATTCCAATCTTAAGTTTGAGTAGAACAGTTTTTGCAGAAAAAAAAGCAATTAAAATACTCTTCATAAACCTGCATAGAATATAGTCCAATAGCAACCAATAAAAGTTTTCTCCAAGTTAAGAATCCAAGCTGATCTTCAAGGTCTCATAGACCATTCTTGCACTAATAAAGACGCCACTACATTTAAAACACTTTTTTGATCTACGTAATACCCACAGCAAATTCAAAGCTGAAATAATGAAACATTTAGATACAGAGAACGTTTTTACCAAAACTTATGCAACGGCAGTTCATATGGTAGCTATACCAACAGTTAGTGACTCACTATTGGTTTTAGTCAATGTTTTGTTAAGCACAGTGTGCTGTGCAAACGTTAGTTTAACCCGAGATAGGCACATGGAAGCGGTCGTGAGGTCACGTGGCGTGGACTATCTGATGTTATTTGGATATCAATACAACAAATAGAAATGTTCTAGTATTTCTTGCTTTTTAACCACGGCTTGAAATAATATTCTTAGGCATTTTTCCTCATTGTTGTAAGACTTGTCTAAGGCCTTTGAAACACATTTTATAAATTTTATTTCACCACTCGGCATCGAGATACAAGAAGTATTTGAATCTAGTTCACTTTGAACCGATATGGTTTTATTGTCATCTGCAATCTTCGATGTAAGTGTACCTACGTCTGTACTGACACCCACCTCTCGTTGATGACGGCATTTGTTCCCAATCTGATAGGGGGCGATTATATCGCCATTTATTAGACAACGATCCATTCCTAGCATCTAGTGTACAATAGTTGTAGGTACTTGTAGAAAAAGCCTTGATGAGATCTTGGTCGATGCATTTGTACATCGTGCATTTAAAAGCCAAAGCAGACTGGAATCGTGCCTCATACTTTGAGACCCTTAGGCTAGTACTGTTCTTAAGAGACATAGTACCACATTTCCATTTGTATAAAGAACAAGGCTATTCTAATCGTAATTGGTCCTTAAATGTACGTAAAACTGTGGCCAACTACAACCATTATGTTAAACCATAAAGTTTAGGAACCAAAAAGAAAAGTAGTAAAAATAATAATGTTTTGTGTATTTACAATGTGCGTATAAAAAGAAATGTCCATTGATCTGTCTTGGCGGCGGCGTTAATGGTTCTTGAAACCATTAGACATACTAAAAGCGACTTTTACTATTACAGGGAATTGTTAGAGACGGCTGTAGTTGTGAAACTTGGCTGAGTTTGCAAACAGTGTATTGTTTGTATTGTTGAGGATTTTTTATGTTACAGAAAGCTTTGAACTAAGGCCTTTCATTAGAGAGCATTCTTTTACTAAAAATTATTTTCGCATTTTTAAGCTATTGCATAGCTTATATCGCGGGCCTTGAACGTGGAGACCTAATCCAGAAATTTCGTAACGAAAATACTACCTAAGAAAAGAGTGTTTTGTATTGAAAATTATGTTTAACTGCTTGACAACAAAGTTCAAATTTACTTAAACGAATGATACGAGAGTGTTGTATTGAAAATTATGTTTAACTGCTTGACAACAAAGTTCAAATTTACTTAAACGAATGATACGAGAGTGTTGTATTGAAAATTATGTTTAACTGTTTGACAATAAAGTTCAAATTTACTTAGACGAATGATCCTTGGCTATTAATAGTTAAATTAAAACCTTTTTATTAGTTTGATGTTCCCGGCCATTACGTTGTGTCAAGTTTTGAAAACTATAAATGTGAATAACAGTTCCTGTCAATGTCATCATTGCTATTTTTCTTGTATTCGGGTTAATATTTTTCAATTGCGTAAGTTGATAAAAAATGCTATGCAATAGCTTCGCCGGGGCAGTCCCCGAGTGCCACACGTCTTTTTTTTTACAATAAAGCCACTATAAAAATAGTGGCTCGTGGCTAATTATTAATAGCCGCGCAGGTCGATCGATCAGGTTAATCTACGTTTGCTGCGGTTGGGCTGAGTATGCTCTTAACATACTGAAACCCTTCATTGCCTCAGAATAAACGTTAAGCCGTTTGTCCCGGCCAGTCATTCGTGGATCTTTGACAGTCGTTCGGGTCATCAGAAGCCCGAAACTCGGACAACTAGCCTTACCAAAGGGTGCTTATCGTATTACCCAGTAACTGGGTTGTGGAGGTCAGGTAGGCAGTCGCTCCATGTAAAATACTGTAATTCAGCTGCATTCGGTTACACTGGAAGATCGCAACATAGTTGGGAAAACGCTAGGCAAATGATGACTTTATATTACTAAAACAGCTTCTAAGTTCTCTAAATAAATTAGACCAACGTGAATTTTTTATACTCTCCTTACCAATAGCACGTATTATAATACTACAGTCAAATAGTTCAGGTATTTCTACTTGTTTGAATACATATAGCTAGCTGTATGCATATGGACAGAAATATACAGACTTACTCAAAATCTTCTGGGGAATCGTCCATAACATTATTTTATATCCCCCCGTACTTTTATTCCTAGCAAGTTAACCGCAGTACTTGATGTCAACGTACCTTAAAACACGTTTGCACCAAAGATTGCAGGAGCGTGCTCACAAAAAAGAAAAATAAATAAGTGTACCTCACGAGAGTAAAGTAAACCAGACTATATCAGCTGGTCTACTATACCAGAAACTCCACTGCAGCTGAGGAAAAATAATTCATATAAATAGTAACTATGTATTACTTATTTAGAAAGCATTTCCAGCAATTGTATATTTATTGGTCTATTTACGAAACACGCATACGTCTCGATCTCGTGGGAATGTCGGGATAAAGTATCATATGTCCTAATCCAGGTCAAGGTCTACCCATCTGCCAAATTTCAGTTCAGTCGTTTTAGCGTGAAAGCGTCACAAACAAACTTACTTTTGCATTTGTAATATTAAATTAGGATAATATGTATTTGAAATATGATTAACAGTCTCATTATGTTAAATACTATCTCTAGTTAAGTTTTCTTCTTCTACTTCATCATCAATTTCCTATTTGGAACACGACCTAGGCTATAGCTAGGATTCGCTTTAAAATAAATGATGTAGTAATCATGATCTCGTTAACCAGCCCGCGACCAGTTCCTCCAATCATGATATGAAGTGTGTCTGGTTTTTGTTGTATAATCTCTTTGCCTCCTACAGTATCCATGGTAGCCACTTTCCTATATTTAACTTGAAATATATGAAAAACGACAGTTCTGTGTGTATGTTTTGCATCTCCGTCTTTAATTTAATCTAATTTCTTTGCCTCACAACATAAGTCAACATTTCAAATGTCTTCCTGCAGCTTATCTTTAAATGTCGATAGCTTAATGTCAAAGTGAGCCATCTGGCTATGATCAAAAACTTTCTATCCCCCATGAAGGATCCCTTGTTAGCTGTTTTTATAGATTTATAACTGTTTCCGGCACTCGAGACCATCTCCCGGATGGCAGCGATATGTTTTCGAGAGGGCTGGTTCCGCATAGCAAAAAAATATCGAAAGTTACACAAGAAATATTTTGATTTATGATAGGAAGGAGATACATAGGAGTTAGAAAAACGGGAACAAAAAGTGAATTAAGGATGTTGAAAGTGAGAGCAAATGTTAGCTTATTTGTTAGGATGCAAGTTATAATCCACAATTTGTGGATGTTTTTTTTTAGATTATTTTGTCTTCAAAAATGAGAATATTCTTTACCTAGTCTTGTAACGGTTCTTTGGGTCACCTTTTCTACCATTGTGTAGCAGGTAAAAGCAAAAAATACTGAATAACGTCAGGTGTATCGTATCAGCTATCACTCCCAAAGGTTTGACTGGCAGATGTCAGGATTAAGTTCCTTGTTTCAAATGTGAAATCCAATACTTTTGTGAATATCGAAAATACAACTTTTTTATTGATAAAAGCTGAACTAACTACTCAAGTTTCAAAAGATAAGATAGCTACGCATATCTTGAATTTTTATGATTCGTTAAATCACACACGCTTAAATTAATTGAACAGGTTTATTAATTGGTTATCAATTAACAGAAATCTTCGACAAATATGGACAGAGGAAGACTGTTAAAATATTCTTTATGTTTACTTTTAATTATTGTGACCCACATTTACTGCGTAATGGATAGATATAACAGTACAACTACAACAGAAGCACATATAGAAATAAAATATATACGAAAATTTTTGTAAAGATTCTTATACATTGTTTTTCTTCTTTATCTGGTACACGTGTATATTGAATGAAAGATGAAGATTGAATCATGAATGCACTGCTGTAAGGATATAAAGATAAACATCAATGCACTGCTTATCTACATAGACAAGTAAGATTGCCGTAAACTGGGTCAGTTTGAGGTCTATCGAATTAGATTTTTTCTAAGTCTTGTTAGATTAGTGTAGATGTTTGCTTCTGTTATTTGGTTGTTTGGAAACTCATTTCTTGAGGAAAGTTTTGAGGACATGTCGTGAGGAAAGATTTGAGTATGAATGTGGATGGTTATAAGAGTTGAAGAAGACCACGGTATGAAATGAATGGTTAGATTGTGTTCAAGATGATTTTGCTAGAGAGGAGGCGAATACTGAGATGGCAGTTAATAGAGATGTAAGAAAGAAGGCATGCTGCTGCGGCAAAATATATACATTGCGATTAAGGAAGGAGGACGTCGACATCAGCTGTCGTTGTCATTATGGGTCACCTTTGAGTATGATTAGTAAACTTACCTAATGCTTAAATATTTCTTATTTAATTTTTGTATTTTCCTTCACAATAAAATATGAATATGTCCTGTTATAGGTAGTTTTCGAAAGTTCAAAGATGTTTCAAACGCTCCGAATGACATTTTATCTATCGGTCAATAATTATTTATTACATCCTTCGTAGGTACAACGTTTGTAATGAACATAATATCACAATAAGTATTTAATAAATGTGTGTTGTCATTTACGATAATTGTCGTAAATCAATATTAATGATTTATTTATACTTTGCAGTGATTTTTTAATATAGGATTTATTGCAAAATATTCTGTCTAGAGTAGGTAAGTGTCTGACGTTGGATAAATCTTAGAACGTCTTAAATCAATGTCTATTTAGTATGTCAAAGCATTGCCACTACGTTTTTTATATATTTTTTTGTCTAAAATCATACGTTATGTTGATTTTGTATAAGAAAACATATCCTAGAGTCTAGACTATTAAATGAGCAATATTTGTATGTACTCGTATATATATAATAATATTTGTAATCACGTTCTCGAAAACGGTTCTAAATATTTCGATGAAAGTTGCAATATAGGGGTTTACGGGGGTGAAAAATTTATCTAGCTATATCTCATATCTGGGAAAATTCGTTTTATTTTTTTTCACAGCCTCGGGAATGTGATACAACGTTTGTATACCTGGACGATATGTTTATCTTTTTTCACCCTAGCAGACCTCAGTCGACCAGGTACTAGATCTTGATATGTATAGAAATCACAATATGAATCTTGATATGTGTATTTCTCTATTACATGGAACTTAAACATAACTTGCGAAATGTTGGTGTACTATAGGTACACTTCTGCCTAACCCTTGTGAGAAACAAGCCGTGATGTTCTGTATGTGTGTATGTATAGAAATATGTGTAGACAAGATCCAACATGATAAGGGAATCGTAAGATTTTACTTTTAGTTTCTAAAGGATTTCCCATACGTCTGTTGTCACGAAGCTATGACGATTGCTGAACCATCAATTAAATTGCTAGTTCAAGTAAATAGGTATGTGCATTGGTAACGACAGACTATGTGTATGCAATTTGAATCAAATCATTGCATTCCTATGTATGACCACTTACAAAATTGCCATCGTTTGCTTTAACATTTGAAACATCTCTAATCGTTTTCGATTTTGTCGTAGCTTTTAAAACTGTTAACACCTAAAACAGTCTAATTACAAAACGAGTTCTAACTTAGTCCAAGAGCAAAGTTTCGAGCCAGTTATTGTGTTTTGATCTTTATTCCGACAAACGTAAAGTTTTTATATACAAAATTGACAACTTAGATTCGGGTTTAACGTCAGTTTTTTGTAATTAGAACATTGATTTTAACGGAATGAAATTAGAAATTCAAAAATGTTTCAATGGTTCAAAAACTGGGTCTTAAGATAAACATTTTCTTGTTGTAAGGCCTGCACAATTTTCATTTGGTCTTGCTCCAATAGTAAAAAAATCGTATTTAAGGAGTGCATTGACAGTGAACTTTCGTCAAGCGATAGTTAATGACCCGTGCTTGGTCGACTACTTACAGATAAGGAGACAGATAAATGACCACGTGTCGTGGCGTGGGTGTGGCCGATGACTACAAATTACTTTATTAATAATCTCGTCTTGTTTAACAATGTTGTTAATATGTAAAATGCGGTAGTTTCTGCCACAGAGGAAGTTGAGAAACGCCTGAATTACTTAGAAGGTAATATTGTTTATCATAGCTAATATTATGTTTCATGACAAAACTAAAAACGACGATGAAAACAAGGAAGGAGTTGTTTTCATCTTCAAAATTGCGAAATTATTAATGACAGTCATTTATTTCTATTCTTGGACGAAACTGCGTTTAATATTTATAAGATACTGAAGAATTTGATAGTCTCCAGTTCAAAGGAGATAAAATTACGAATATCAAAGCCGACAAAACGCGAAAGTCTTTTATACTTCCAAGATTTTATTAATTCTCTAAATATTACGGCTATAACACAATTCAACGGCTTCAGAATCTCGGAAGTTGATTAAATATTTCTTAAGATCTTTAAAACCGCAGAGATTTTCAACCTAGATTTTAGCTGGTCGATAAACACGATTCAGGTAGAAAATTCTGGAGCATCTAAATCTAAAATAGAATTTGAACTGGAATCGACCTAAATTCATGTTATTAAGATCGATATTATTATGACAAGTGCATGGATTGATAACAAACTTCATTTGATTGAATTATCTGCTTGTTTATTTAACCTATCGTAAATCAAAATAAGTTATTGCTGTTTGAAAAGTTAATCACAAAATCAACATTAACCTCAACCTATGAATATTTTATAATGGAACCTAAGTAATTATATTTGTTTATAAACTTCCACGTAACGTTACGCACATTCATTCAGTGGATCAAGTAGCAAACTGTCATACCTAACATACCTTACTTATCTCCTCGCTAAAGATAAGTGCATAACTTCGAAATCTCCGCATTTCCTAACATGCTGATAAGTGATAAGGTACTTCGTAGTTGATGACGTCATGTAAAGGAAGCTCACATCTTCGGCTATTATTATGGTGACCATAAGTGAGGAGGAAACACTCAAGTGCTACCTACGTAATTATGTACTAGTCATTTTCTAACAAAGTATGTTATTATCGCTACTAACTACGCAGTCTTCGAGAAAATCCCAACGATATCTTACGCATCAAAATCAGCATGCTTATTTTTGAATGACGAGTCATTGTGGCCATGGATTATAATGAAGACTTGCGAATGATAAATCCCAAATGTATAATATAATTTTTCCTCAACTCTATGCTGTCAAGACGCACACATATTTAAGGCCCCTTCCAGACCTTGAAAAACCCTGTATGTAAAACGATGGGATCACTAACAATGTCGCAAGAGATTCATGATATCAAAACATTGCTATGTATTATGTGTTACTTAAGAATGCTTACTAAAACTAAACCTAGTATCAATATTGTCACATACTTACTTAAAGTTATCTTTCCGATAAGTATCATTAGCATCCTCAACTGCGTCTCTTTCAAATCGTTTCTCCATTGCACCACACTTTATAGTACCTACGTGTATAGAATGAGGCAATGCGTTGCAGGCTTTATCAGTTTCGCCAGCGGATGCAGGTACCGCTGTGGAGGATGTACGCACCAATTGTTGAAAAAGTGGTTCAATTAGTTGTGGGAACTGCTTTTTATATGATGACACAGACGAAAGAGCGGAAGTATTTTTTGTAGTACCTGTCAGGAACTTGGGAATTGAAAAAGATTTTGGAGGATCAAAGGCTAGTTCTGCATGAAAAATAAATTAATCTTATCTCCTTCATCAATGTCCTTCGGTTTTTCTCCGTGGGTGTTACCAGTATACATAAGTACTTATGGAAACTACATCAAATAAATATCCTGCGTCATCAAGCCACTTTTAAATATTCTCTTTTCGTGTACACATGACGTATTTTGGTCAAACAACGCAAGTTGCTCGTTCATCATTTACAAATAAAGTCCTCACATTAATTTTCCCTGTACATTTCGTCACTTCATTACCAAAAACTTCACCACACTGTCCCTGATCCAATTTACACCATGGGTCACGATTTGTAGAACACAATTTTCAACAATGTACAGTTAGTACTTACGTACATTCGCTCTTTATTTTATTGTTATCGTTGATGATTCAACTCTTGCAGTACCAGGATTGTCAGACCTTCTACCTTCCCCGCTTTTGTATGAGAATCAGAATTAAAGGACGTAATTCTATTACCAAGTCTGGGTCTTTTTATGTTGGTTGGGTGACCTCAATTGGATTGTCCGACGCATCAGTGATATCATCTATGCAGGTCGTGACCTTCAATGTAATCTGGATCTGTCATGGGAGCATTATGGTCAACTAAACCATGGAAAATTATATTTGGTAAGGTTAGTTAGTTGAGATTAAGATTGATATTGACCTTGGTTGAGGTACCATGATTTGGTACTTTGCATGCTTAAAATGTTCGTGCTTCGTACGTACAAGTTATTGCAATATTTATGCCAGACATGGTTCTGACTAAGTTTTAGCACCCATTGTCACTTTATTTATACCGTTACGAATCATAACCGTTTTAATGTCTGCGTGTATTTTTTTATAGTTCTCAGAATTGTTATTGTTACATTTCATACTTGCAACTTTCTAAATACATTACTTACTTACAATATTTCTCCTTGATAACTTCGTTCTGTCTGCTGTTTCAGCTTTCCAAATATGGGATGTTAATTTAATGGTTACGTTGCACTTACATTACAAATGTTTATAATTTACAAACTCGTTTCTAATTGTAATAGTCTGCTTTCAACATAAAAAGTAAAACAATTTATCTCCTTGTAATGTGCGATCCTATCAAGTTTTTATCCACATAAATTGCTTTATAAGCGCCATTAAATTTTAAATGACTGTCATTTGTCTCCCTTCGTTAACTAGTCGAGTGTTTACTTCAGTATCCTTTACTTACCACATTCCCTTAACAACAACAATTTCAACCTTATCGTAGCTACGCAAGGTTCTTTTTCTGTTGTTTTGTCGTATCTTCTATTATGATTGTTAATTTCAGCAATGTAATCCTCTTGACAATTGCTTGATTACTACAATTAATCGCAATTGAACGGAATTTTCACTTCCTGCTTCAGTATATCAAAAATAGTTATCATTGTATTGTCCTTTTGTATTATTCACATTTATAATAATATAATTGCTATTATCTCTTAATAGGGATGATGCCTGGGTAAAAAAAAAGAAATTCTATTTAGTCCGTCAGTCAAAAAAATATTCGACACGTATTTTTTGCTTTATCATATTAATCAAAAATTACTTTGATAAAACGCAATAAAGTTGGGGAGTGGGGGTTGCTACGTCACAAGTACGTATATAATCTACATACTTGTAACGTTATGGCATATTTTAACTCAATGTATCGCCGTAAGCTTTTGCTACCGTAAAAAAAGACAAAATATGTGTCCAATTTTTTTTGATAATCTACGAGGCGGACAAAAATTATATTTTTAGTTATCATTCCTATTGTGTGTTATTTTCATATTGCCTTAGATATAATTATACAGATATACAGTTAGATAGATATGCAGTTTGAAGCATTTATAATTATGCAATTATTGTAAATTGTTTAATATTAGTTATGTCATCTGTCATACAGGTACTTAAATATTATTATTTCTTGAAATTGTTTACTCTCAGTAAAGAAATTAAATATGTTTTCTCCACTCATTTGTTGAAGTTTACATAAATATTGAAAGAATTGAGTAATAACGTTTGCAAAGTATTTTCTAAATGGGGCTGTAAGGTGTTGCAACACTTGCAACCAATTGTTTTTAGGTCAAAACGTACGAGTCTTATTTCCCACCTAAGTTTTCCTTGTATTCCGATATCTAATGTGAATTCACTAGCGTTAAAATGCGTATGTTTCTGCGAATTGGCAGGAAGCGCCCGAAACGATTCGACATCAACTTTCGTTCCAACATTAACGCAATAGCGTGTTGCGTTTGCTCTAATTTTAAAACTAAATGCTGTTACTAAACTATTTGATGTATATGACAGCAGCTCGAAAATAAGATGTAAAAAGTTATATGATTTTAAAATTGTTCAATGATGATATAGGCAGGTTAGAGAAATGAACAATCTAGCACAATTATGATGAATTCAAAACCGAATTAAAAAGTACATATCAGCATTATTGTTTGTTGATTCAATCATTCCTTGGAATATATGTTCTTATTCACAGCTTATGCTGCTTATAGCATTAAAGCTTATTCTCATTTTCAACCAAACAAAACCATGTCTTTTAATAGTGATACTACTAAAGATACCCGTAAAAGATTCGCCAGGAAACTGACACTATTTATAAATTGATGCGATCTTTAAACTCGACACGTCATAATCGTATGTAACATCAAACGGTAGCAAACATGCTTGTTCCTGGCATTTGGTATTCTGTGAGCATCTGAACAAAACAACTCAAGATTATTATATCAGAAGTCTGTAAATATTAGATGTTGGTGACAATACAAAAGTGACAAAACCTTGGGCCTCCAGTGTTAGTAAATTTTCGACGGTGTTAGAAGACGAAATTGAAGAGAGTAGTCAAGCAGTTAATCTTTCTTCATTATTTATCTTTCGAGCAAATACTTTAGACTTTAGAAGCTGTCTCCAGAAATAATCACATTTTTACTGAACGTAACTCCAAACGAAAAACCATTGGTATAATTTTGATAGAGCGAAAAGTCGTAAAGAATGTTGAATCGGTTATTATGCAAATAGTGACTACGTGTAGCCACATTGACGCAACGATGGACGTGACGGCGTGCGCAGAACGTGCGCAAGCGCAATACCAGGGAAGTGCGCTAATCATCGGCTATTTATCAATTAGTTACTGTATAGAGGCCTCTTTTATTAGATACACGTGGCTACACATTTAGTAGCCGAATGTCTATGATGTAATCTAGCTACATAATACTGGCCGTACTGGCTAATAATATGTAATCAATAATCGTAGATGGCGTTCTTCTTCTTTCCAGTCGATGGTACTTTTTAAATTAGTTGTACCCAGTAGGTGGGCACGATAATAGCAGGGTCAGTAGCGATCACTAAATCCTCAAAAGTGCAGTTGTATGAAAACTTGGAACATCCCACCAAGTGGCCCAGATTCTGGACAGAACCGCACTCACATTGGGTGTCAGACTATTTTCTAGCTGAATACCACTAGGTTTTGCTCTAATGATGCTTATTGGCACTGTTGATAAATGATAGAATAGTTACACTGAGAGTACTTTTGATGATAATCTGCAAGGTCTGAAAGCTTGTTATATCAGTAGCCAATTAACTATTGTGTAGAACTACCTACCTCTAATTGCACACGTGTTAAATTGACGAACAAAACACATGATGTCATTCAAAATGATGGAGTGAATGATGGATCTAATCACACATTCTGCTAATATTATTTTGTACTAGCCTTGGTATCCTTACGTGGTCGGCATTATAACCTTTTTAATCTCATAGGCTTTGTTTTGTAATGGTGCTTTGTGCACTAAATCAGGAAATCTACCAGACGTGGAGTACCCTGTCTGTTTTTTAATACGCTGATGTAAATACTTCTTGCAAAACTTCAATTATAGTAGAACCTAGAACTAGGTAGAGAGGGATAAAGGAGTAGACATTCACCCTATTCCCTATTATAGATACCGAATCCCACTTAGCAAATTGCGAAATAAGAAAACTCAAAATGTTAAATAACATAGAAACCTAAGTAAGAATCACGTGCTTAGCAATCGTTCAACATATCCCAAAAATATATATGCCCATAAAAGATAAATTAAATTTCGAAGACGAGAAGGGAATATATCCTACAGTGATAGTGAACACGCGACTTCGTGTCCGTGACCGTGATAAGTACGTTTCTCCAAACCAGTTCCAATAAAATTAAAACAGATTGGACATTTAGGGGTCAAGTCCCGTTAGAGATCCTGACTTGCCCAATTAAAAACGATTTTAAGATGTGTTTTCACGAGGCGACAAATGGACGATTGATTGCTCTGAATTAGAACCGAAACTAGAAAGATTTAGAATACATATAAAATCACTTCTGAATTCTTACGATTACTTTGTAAAAATTACAATGCCTATACATATTTACTATGCTCATCAGAAGCATAAGTGTTTGCTTGTTTATCATCCCGTTTGCTTAGACATCATACCGGTGACTACACTATTCATCATCAGACTTACTTAAAATATCTTCAAATGTTTGGTTATCAAAATATTTTCAACCAAGGTTTTTCAACACTAGTCGTACAATGTGTATGCTGCTTTGCATCGAAAGGACGACCCATACCGTTGCCTTTAGTAGCAGTATCTTTGTTTTATTGTAATTTTTAAGTAAATTTATATGTGGTGTTAATTTCGTTTGCATGTTGTCTTGTAATTTACTTCTTTTTGATTATTGCGTTTTTCAACAGCTGGGATTTCAATGTAAACACGCCACACGCGCGTGTGTTTTTATACAGGATGTCCCTCGTAACCTGTACCAGCGAAGGTCTGTGATAAGGGGAGACCAATACCCATCGATTGAACCCCTATGTATGTTCCGCGATATTTTGTAGTTTTCGAGAAATGTTTTTTTTTGTAATATTTTCCGTTTTTTTACATTGTACGCCTACAATGTAAAAAAACGGAAAATATTACAAAAAAAACTCAAAGAAAACGCTCCCAGAAAAAGTTAGAACCAAAAACGCCTTTTTGGTTCTAACTTTTTCTGGGTGGTGTTTCTTTGAGTTTTTTTTTTTGTCAGTATTATGGCTAGAATGTGTGTTCACCTGTTATAAAACAAAAACCCAAATTCTAACTACTAGTAGCTCAGAATTTGTTCACACGGTTAAAGTCTAAGTTTGAGAAATTGAGATACATTTTCATTAGACTTCAACTTGAAAAATTAAATAGGTACTTGCACCTGACTGAATGACATGTAAATAATTTTTAAAACTTTATAGGTTCCTTAGCTCTCAAAATAACATAAAAAAGTTGGTACTTCATAGGACATTATTACGCGAAAACGGAGTTCAAAGTTGATACAGTCAAAAATAATGTAATTTATTTCAAGCATTTGAAATGACTTTTCTCACATTTTTGCGATTGATATGAAGAATAATTATGAATATTAGGTAAAATAGCGTATTAACTTAAAATTTTACTCGCAAGTACAATTTTTTTTTACCAACGGTTACGAGGGACACCCTGTATAAATACGCCATAGTTTTGATTGTTGGCCAATGTTTAAGATGTTTTAATGGACACAGTTTCTTATGATAAGTACAAAATATTTTTTGACAAGAAAACATTTGGTTTTCTATATTTTAAGTGTTCAATAGGTATTTGATAGGTTTGGCGCTGATAGCCGAAATACAGGCTTTCGCCAAGTTCGGCTACAGATGCCTAATTAACTTGCAACTAGAAAATATAGCCTTTAGACTTATGCATTGTAAACGTTATTGAAATAAACTTATCATTATTATTGTAAGGTAGCCATTATAAACATTATAATTATGTAAGTATATGGAAAACCAAAGATTCATCAATATTCTGAAGATACTTTCCCCTATTACAGTGGTATCTCTCGTTAATCAACAACACTAAACTGTTTAGAAAGAGTCGTAGAAAAACATCAGGAACCAAATATTGGACCACCGGTGTGCCTTTTCTTCAAAAAAATATTTGTTCCTGTCATTCTTAAGTGGACTTTAAGTACCATATCAGACAAGTGGTGACACCCACCGGAATCAATGTAAAGTGTTCTTAATACTGTTATTTATTAAAAAAGCAGTTTTATAAAGAAGTTTCTGTTGTTAAGCATGGTTTTTATGGTGGTATGGACAATGATTGGAACTTTTAAGGTCGCCCACTAAGATTAGGAATTGAGCCGGTTTAGCATTATGTTATGAAGTTTATTGTGACTGATAAGATTATGTAGATCTTTTCATTGTTGTTTGTCTCTTTAAGTTTCGTGGTGAGCTTCGACATTCTGTTCTCTTGGCATCAGTATCGAATGAATTACAATTTACAACTACATACTTGTCTAGTACTTTGTGGTGTATTTTATTCATTGTTCTTAAGTATCATATATATATTGTTAAGTGTTTCGTTCGTTTTGTATCATTGTTGTTGTTGTTGTGTTTTGTTTTGATTGTTGTTAAGTTTCTCAAAATCTTTATATTTTTTATCAAGTAATATAAAGTTTACTTATGATATCTGAAAAAGAAACCGTAGCTTTTTGTCAACAGGATCAAATGAAGACATAAAAGCTATTACACATTGATTTATATCAGTAAACAACAGTTTCGTTAGTTTTTGTGACCATGAAACTGTCCCCATCATATGTCCCATCTCCCATTTTAATGTCCCGCGTCTGTTTTATTTACACACAAAAATGTTTGACAAAAAATACGGTAGACCTTACTGTTGTTTGTTTTTTTGTTTATTTTACGATTGGGAGTTTGTGACATTCACTTTCATAGATTTTGGGTATTTCTGTGTTCATTAAAAGTACATTAACTTTTATAAAGGGTTTTTAATGCGACTTAGTTATTTGTTTTAAACATTTGGTTTTCTGTCTTTTGAGTAAACCCAACTCTCTTTCTCTGACCCTAGCCTGCATTGCTCTTAGTGTGAATTTCATCAATGTAATTGAACACGTTCAGCACATCTAAACGCGTTCAAGAACTGTCAGTATAAAATATTCATAACAATTTTGACATTGACAGCTCTTGAACGCGTTTTAGAAATGCTGATCGCGTTCAGTTTCATTGGTGAAATCAGTCCTTCGTCTCTTCAATCAACTTTTTGAATTCCATTTTATGTAAATTTTTCATACCTCCACTTATATTTTTAGCAGGTGTTTCTCTTCAATAATGTTTTCATTTCACAAGTGGTTAAATCGAACAATACTAATACAAAGAAGCCAGACGATTGCGTAAATCGTCCACAAACAGTACCGTTTGTTGTCGCCAGACAGAATAAATATATTCTGTCTAAAGCCAGTAACGTCTACTAAGTATAAGTAAAGAAAGATACAAAAAATATCCGGTTCCAGTCTAAATTTACATGTAACAGACACCCGACAATTTCACAAACCATAAGGGGATCATTTCTTAACCAAAATTAGATAAACAAGACTAATTTATTTAGAACCCTGAGTTCAAACTATCTGGTTTAGCAATAAGTTCATTTAACACTGGTCCTAAATCAGTGGTAGGATTTAGAAAACCAATTTGTCTGTCTGTCAACAGAATAAGGGTATTTAGCGTTTGCTGCCCACGCGCAAGATTCGTCAGTTCTATATTTGAAATATATTTAAATAAGAGAGAAAAATGTCTTTTTCGGGAAATGGAATTTTAGTATTCTGTTAAAATCTAATTAATTTTCAAAGAAGCAGAGATCGTTATGTTGACTTATTAGGAAGTTACTCTGTACTAACTTGTGAGGCGTAGAGTTTAGAAAAAAACAATTCAGTCAGGGAAATTCATTGTTAAGCAAATTGATTGCCAACTAGAAGTGATTACATATTTAATTCTTTGACAGTTGAATGAAATGGCTACCTATAACATGGCAAATAAACATAGGATGTCAATTTGCTTCGAAATTAATTTCCCTGTTTGTCCAATAACTGTCGTCTTAAAACACAAGAGAAAATAAATATGACATTCAGATTTTCCTACCGCCTGCAGCAGATCTTACTTCCTAAAGATAAAGACTCACAAAGACAGGCGCGACGTGACAGTGCGGCGCGCCTGTCTGCGGGATCTTAAAGCAGTGGCAATAGGCTTATGTATGCATTATTGTTCGTACATCACACTTCCTTTCGTTTAATATCACTCGCAAACATTCCATCGGTTCCGTATAACATAAACATTTTAGTGTTTAGAGCCGTGAATAATACAAACTATAATAATCCCCTGAAACATAGTGCTAAAACAAAATTAAATTACCTATGAACAGTCGTAGAATGAAAAGGTATGCTAGCATTTTATGGCAGTTAGAAAAGGTGACATATTTGAATTAATTGTAAAAAATTGAAAGTATTTTTTGCTAGATCAACTACAAGTAAACTAAGGATCGCAATTAAATAGCTAGGCTACCTAGCAAACTATTCAGTCAATTTGGAATCCATTTAATAAAAACGCCCACATTCACAGCATCCTTGATTGCATAGCAAGGCTGATACAATGTGCGTCTATAAATCTAATTAAAGACCTATATTCCACTTTGTTTACACAACCATTACAATAGCAGCCATATTGGATTTTATTATCTGTTAAAAACTTTGTAGACGTAATAGTATGATCGCAGCCAGATGTTTAAAAAAAAACGAATATTTTTATAATCTTCGGGAAACGGCCTTGATCGTGACAGAAACGTCAGGATTTAAATTTTAAAATCCATTTTAATTTTAGAACTTGTGTTCCCGCGGCGCTTCACTAACGGCCGGTTTATATTTAGAACGTGTTCTATTCTCGAACAGTGAACTCGCGGGCGATGCCTTCTTATTGTTTTTGCTTGGTGGTAAGGGGTTGCTCAGATCTGAAGCAATAATGGCGATATTCAAGCTCTAAAAAGTTTTTAGGTACTTATTTCTTTGGGAAAAGAAGCTATTGTTTCTTGCATTGTCTAAGAACAATGGGTGTTTAAAAGTACTCCGCGATACGGTTGCTGGTGAATTCATTTTGCTCTCTACCTTTTTTTTTCAAATTGCTTACCTTACCTTATTTCTAAGCTGTTTTTTTTTGCTTATACGGGTAAAAATATTTTTTCTATTAAACTATCGCTGGGTACTTTGCCACCCAAACCAAAATTCTAATAACCTCAAGTGAACCTCAAGTCCTCAACTAAGTTTTTTTTTTTTATTATTTTTCATTATGCTGACTAATAATAAGCCATGTGTGAAAGTGCCTTAATGTGCAGAATATTTATAGTTCTCACCAGGCTGTTAATACGTTCAGTTATAACTAAATTACTGGTGGTTTTGACACTAATTTTCCTAATTTATGTTTCCATAGCACATTGTCCGCTAGACGTGAGATCTAAACTTATTCTTATTTTAGTCTAACATCTAAATAATTTGAATTCTAGCTGTTCAACTTCCTTTAGCAAATTACATGATAGGTTTTAGGACAAAAACATATTAAGTTTTCATACATAAATATACATGCATAGCATTGTCTACAATACAGGATTACAATATTTAATTTAAAAAAGTCAAGTCATTTTATCTTTTTTTAAATAAAATTATTTTGACAAGTTGTTATAAATGAAGAGTAAAACAAACACTTCAAATAAGTGTTTTTACTGTCCGAAGTTGATTGAAACTGTTAAAGATAACAAGCAGCTGTATGTTATGTTATGGTGTTTTATGGTTCGTTATGATAACAAACTCATTCGTTTGTTATGAGACGCTTATTATGAGTAGCTGATACGTACTTTCGGTACTTATAAACCTATTAATATGTTGTTAACCCATTTAGCGAGGGATCAACGGAATGAGCTTTATTTTACAGGGTAAAATTCCGTTGAATTAAAAACTTTTAGTTTTTGAGGTTTCTTTTGTATAATAATTATTTTGATATTTAAAGTAACAATTTATAAATAAGCTATTTAAACCACTATCACTTTTACTAAAAAGATATTTAATCTTTTATTTCTCAATTTATCTTTTATTTAAATTTATTTTTTCTTTTATTCAAGGTTGATTCTACGAAGTGACAAAAATGAGTGCGAATGAAATCTGACAAGTGAACATGTTATGTTATGTTAGTGTTTATCTGTGAGAAGTTGTGTGATAGAGGCCCAATCATTCCGGACTACGTGGCACCTGAGGGGCAAATGGGTATGTTTTTACTTATTTAGTCACAAAAGATTTAAAAAGAAGATAAAAAAGTGTTTTAGACAAAAATATGATTTGGATCTAGAGAAGATATCTTCTTTCTTATTTTAATGATTTTGAAATTTTATTGACAACACAGTATCAATAAAAGCCCTTATCCATTTTTTTTTAAATTATGCCATTAATAACTCCAACAAACAATGTGAGAGAGTTCTTACCAAAACGATACAAAAATCGCTATTATATTTTTTAAAGACAAGGTCTTGGACCATTATGAAGAAAATTAAATACCCATACAAAATCGGGAGCATTTCAGACTTATAAAGGCCATTTGTGTCAAGCTACATTGTGTTCAAAGGTGTAAAATTGTATGGGTATTGTTCGTCGCCAAAATTTTCTCTCAACCAAAAATAGACTTAAATTCTTTGAAATTAAATTCTTATTACAATAGCTTAGCTTTTTTCCTGTTCAAAATCTCATGAAAAAAAACTACAATCGAAATTATGCTTTATATTTTGAGCAATAAAACATATTTTATGAGATCCGTGTAGAGCCAGACTGTATATCATTCAGTAAGATTTACAAAAACAACACCATTGAATTTTAAACTGTAATTTACAGTCATAAGATTTATATTTCTTTGTATGTTTTTGGTATAACAGAAGCACATTATATCTTCCATTGTAATCTCAGAACGTGAGGCGAATATTTACTTTTTCCCATAAATTGCTTTAAGGAAAGGTGTTTTTATGGTTACATGGCATTATAGAACAATAAGATTTTAATCAGCTACGTAATGCGGGCTGCATGGTTCTTACTATCCCGTTTAATTTATGGTTTGTCATGGTGGTGCACTATAAAACTCAGTGACTTTCATTTAATTTAGTATGAAAGTCACTGAGTTTTATATTGTTTAATTTATTTTAAATGAATGTTAATTAATTGAGCTATTGAATAACCGTCTTAAAGACACATTTATGTATAGGTGTCCACTGTGATCAAAGAGCATTTTAATTGAATTAGCTCTACATCATTTAAAAAGACCAAAACCATCGTTTAAAAAAAATAGTTAAGTAGCAAAGGAATTTTAGAAAAATAGAAGCCATGTAATTTGCCATCGTGGTGAAAGTTTCAAAATTAGCCATTATCTAGGGTGCGTCGGACAGAACAGAAGTTTGGAGGGTACGTTGTTTAGGTTTATTTAACGTCTCCTCATGCAGCCCAAACGCATTGGGAACATCGATAACCAATCACCACCGTATGTTTACTGTGACAGCTCATATCAGTTTATTATCAATCAGTTCAAGGACTTCCCTGCTATCTTTAGAATTGTTAATACTGAGACTTGAGACATGTTAAAAATATCATATGGCCATTTTTATTGATTTTATCTCGGCCTTGTTCGAATGTTCTTTAGGTATTTTCATGAATATTCTCTTCTCAAGAAGGTTCTTACAGTACGACACAACTTAGATGTAGCATTGGCAAAATTCGTAAAACCGATCACCATCCGAACTGAGTGCGCCTTCAGAATCACCAATCGCTATTACTGCTTTAGGTGAAAATGATCTTTCGAAAACGCAATAACTTGTAAAGTCTTATAGCCTACATATACATCTAAGTTCTGTCGTACTGGACCTTGTTGAGAAGAGAATATTCGTTCGTTCGTTCGTACATTTGTTTTAACAGTTGGGAATAGGTTCATTTGGCTCAATTTATAGTTGGGTAGTGCTTCACAGACAGAAACCTCCTAACAATACTTACAACGTCCAAGAATTTTTGCATTAAACCCTTAACCTCTTCTTCTTTTCGTGTGGTTAGTGACTAACCTGGTGTCTGGGTTTTGAAGCCGCCCATGGGCCTCTGACTTATGCCATCGAAAAATATCTCTCAGGCATGCCGGTCTCCTCACGATGATTTCCTTCACCGTTTTTGAAGCAAGTGATAATTACACAATACGCACATGAATCTGACAAGTCAGAGGACCCTTCACCTGACTGACTAACAAGAGCGTCTTCAGGTATCTAGTTGTCCAGGGTCTCGCAATTTTAATGGCTACTACTTAGTGTAGCGGCACACCTGCGGAACGTTCGGCGCGGAACGTTTCGTCGCGTCATGTGATGCTTGCTCATGAACCGACGTAACGTTCGGCTGATGTGTCATAGGTAACTTGAAAAACATTAGGACCGTATTCAACCGAACCTTCCGCGCCGAACGTTCGGCAGGTGTGGCGCGACCCTTAGGTATTTGTTATTATTCATCAGCATATGTAATAATACAAATTGCCTACCAATTACTTTTGTGTCTATCTAATTCACAGGCAGTTGACTAGCCAGAAACAACTTTTCGAACGACCAATTTCGTTTTAAGAGATGAATGTAACATTATTTTGAACTTTAACACTAGGATACTAGAGTTTACTGTGCACGAAAATTCCAGAGCCTAATAATTATGCCTATTACTGTATCCGTGCAAATGAGTTGGTAATGAAATTAGTTGCGATTATTATATCACTGTTAACCTGTCGAGGTTAAAACAATGGTTGTTTCCGCCAAATTATTTGATTGGCTACCGTTCAATATATTGGCCTTATATAGGAATTTGGTAATATCAGTTTAGTTAGCTATGTAATTAATGTTGTTTCGAGTTTTCGCTTTGTCTACTTCTATGGCAGACATGAATAAAATGTTCAACATTATTGACTGCCTCATTGGTGAAGTGGTAGTAAGCGCTACTGTTGAGCATGAGGTCCTGGGTTCAATTCCCGGGTCAGGCAAAGTGTTATTGGGTTTTTTCCATCTGGAATATCTCAGTAGTAGCCCGGAGTCTGGATTTGTGCCCGATTGATAGCCACAGGCTCGCCCCCTGTTATATGGGACTTAAACATAGCTTGCAAAATGTGGGTTTACAATAGGTAGGTACTCTGCCTAACCAAAATAAGAACTGAGTTTATTTCTTTAAAGAATAGGTTCTCTTCTGTTGTCTCACTTCAATAAGGAAAAGGTATACCTACATACCTCATTTGGTGATAATTTTCTGAAAGTGAAGCTCATCATCTAATGATGAGTCATCATCTTCCTAGCCTAACCCCAACTAAGTTGGGGTCAGCTTCCAGTCTAACCGGATGCAACTGAATACCAGTATTTTACATGCAGCGACTACCTATCTGACCTCCACAACTCAGTTACTGGGTAATACAATATCCCCTGGTAAGACTGGTTGTCACTTTTGGGCTTCTGACGACCCGTAACGACTGTCAAAGATCCATGAATGATAGCCGAGACCAACGGCGACCATTTGGAGGCACAAAAGAGTCTCGGTATGTAAAGATGGTCACCCATCCACGGACCAACCGCGGCAAGCGTAGCTTAACCGGAACGATCGACCCGTGCGGCTGTTATTACTTAGCCACAAGCCCCATCTGATGATGAGTGATTTAATGAATTCTGAATAGGATAAAATCCTGCAGTTGCATTGCTCTCATAATATCTAGGACTATTGAGTTTTATGAGACACCAGAGGAGATGAAACCGTACACTAACACAGGTTGAGGCTATTGTGTCCAGGTTGTGGCTGTCCTGTCCATTATGAATGCAATTACATTTGCAATGGTGTAGTACCTATGTAGTACAGATCTAACCTAACCATGAAAAAATACCTACTTATACCTAAGTTTCGAATGACTTGTAACTGCCCATGACTCAACGCCATACCATATACCCGTAACTAATATACCAATAAAACGGTTATCTACCATCAACCGTGTTCGAGATTTGAATGCATCGAAACCGGAAGCGGTACCTGCGACTTCCGGCCGTTCCTGGCTGCTCAATGGCGCTTAGTTAGCCCTTTCAAAGGGCTATTGTAGCCCATGGGTTTATTGACGTTTTTATTGCAGCTTTATTACCATGGGTGTTACACCTTTTATAGAGGGCGTTGACCTTGCTAATGTGTTGTTAAACTATTGTTTATTGTTATGTTTATTTATTTAATCAGTGCGTTTTGTTCCGTGTGCGCAGCGGGTTGTATTGATCGTCGATTAAAAGGTTTTGTTACGTTGTTAAATGTTTTGATGGGATCTTGTTAGTATGTCCTGTTTGGATGGCGTGGGCATCATTACCTATGCCCCACTTAAAGTGCGTTCAAATAACCTTCACGAGTGGTAAAACCAACGTTTTTAGACTCGCTTCTACCTTGTATTTATCTATCTAGCTTATAATGTCCCATTGCTGGGCAAAGGCCTCCGTCTCGCTTTCCCACACACGTCTGCCCTCTTAACCACCTTGCTGACGATAGCAATATTTTTACCACGGCAAGCAGCATGAGTTATCCATATGTAGTTGGTGCTGATACAAGAAAAGAAGAAGACCATGAATGTGTATCAGTTAACTAACATATTCTCTTGATATTAAAGCTTCTTTTTGAAGTTCCAATGGAAACCCTTCGCCTCCATCTGCACCCTTTTCTTTTATAGGTAACTTCTTTTCTTTTGGTAACACCACCAATTAAGGTTCATGCACACACGTCTGTCACGTCAACGTCAAGTCGCCGGTCAGTCACGTCAATTTCAGGGACTTGTGTGAACAGAGAGTCAGTCAGCCATAGCAACGCCTGTTTCGTTCGTAGCATAGCAATACAAGTGTTGACTTGCTGTTGACGCGACGTCGACTGAGACGCGCCGGTGGTGACGTGACTGATTTGTGTAGCTCACGTCCTACAACTTCTACGTACTTAAGTATATTTTTTGACGTGACTGATCAGCGATCTGACGTGTGTTCATGAACCTTTATCAATAAGGGCCAAAGCAGATACACAAAAGAGTCCCCTCTCCATTTTCGTGTTTTATTAGCAGTTAAACCTTTTACACTGCATGAAGCTCTAAGAATCTCTCAAGTATTCTCTGTACCTGCATATTCATTTATGTCCAACAAAACGTTATCCTCGTCTGTGGCAGTTTATTAAGTTATGGTTCGTGCAAACTGTTTGGCACAAAGAGGTCAGCTGTGGCAGTAAACTTGTGACAAAACATGGAGTTTCTTAATGTTTACCTAAAATTGGGTGTTTAAAATGCAAACAGTATAATTTCCTAGCAAGTTTTTATGTAATGACATGCAATGAAATGCAATTTTATTACTTTAGCTTAAAGGCAAATGCTAGAAATAATGTATTGGAGTTTGAATCTGTGAAGTTTTTGAATTGTTATCGGTAAGATGGCTGTTTGAACTGAGCTTGAAAGGAGGACATAATTATAGTAACTTTACTGGTACTGGTAATGTTCTTCAGAAAAGTCAGGTGCGCCGTGCGTAGTACTCCCAACCGGCATGCGTGTATGACCAGATGTATGAACGTAAAAGAAGCAAAAGAAGTATGTAAGAACCGAAGCAGGTGGCGTCATGTTTTTAAGCTATTGCATAGCTTCTATCGCGGGCCTTGAGCGTGGAGACCTAATCCAGAAATTCCGTAACGAAAATACGAGTACCTAAGGAGAGTGTTTTGTATTGAAAATTATGTTTAACTGTTTGACAACAAAGTTCAAATTTACTTAGACGAATGATACGAGAGTGTTGTATTGAAAATTATGTTTAACTGTTTGACAAAAAAGTTCATATTTATTTAGACGAATGATCCTTGACTATTAATAGTTAAATTAAAACCTTTTTATTAGTTTGATGTTCCCATTACGTTGTGTTAAGTTTTAAAAACTATAAATGTGAATAACAGTTCCTGTCAATGTGTCAATGTCACCATTGCTATTTCATGTATTCGGGTTAATATTTTACAATTACATAAGTTGATAAAAAATGCTATGCAATAGCTTTGCCGCGGCAGTCCCCGAGTGCCACACGTCTTTTTTTTTAATCTGTTAGGTATGATAAAAAGTAAGTATATTAAGGGGACAAGGGGAAGAACTACGTTCTTTAACTAAATAAAACTGGTAAAATACTGCCTAAACAAATCCAACATAGGTAGGTAACCCACACATCCATAGAACTCTTTAATAAAATGAACCTTGTGGACATATTACGATGTCCTACAAACACACATTACGTGCTAACTATGGTGTTCTGTGGCTCACAACTGTACGTGCTTCGCTAAATGTTCGTCAAACAACATGTTACATTATATGCTGTAATATTGTGAATGTACTTCTTGCGTTTGTTGGTATATTCACGCACACAAGCCAGTGCCAGGTGGGCTAATACCAAACAAATAGAGAATATAATATACCTAATAAACTACAGACAAAATAGGATTACAACTATGGTTAATATATGGTAACGGTGTAACTGGTGTAAGGGACATCCATACGCAAACTTTTACTATGAATTTAGCACATCATTCTAGACCCCCCCCCCCCTAGCGTAGAAATTATTAATTGGTTACATTAAAAAAAAATCTGCTGTTTCATACAAAAGTGCAATACTTGTTCGGTCAAAATATTTGGAAGAGCTCTCTTTTATTTTCAATAACCGGTGATAACTTTCAACGCTGGCGGGTCTAGAATCTTGTCTGGTTTAGCTTGCGCTTGCACTTGATGTTTCTTACAACCTGTATATTTTATAATGGAATTAGACCTAGAAAAGCTTCAGATGAACAGAGCCAGAACGTTCCTGTCTAGAACCGTCCGTACTTTTTTGCAATGTCCTGCTTTTTGTCAGATGTTTTAAATTTCGAAGTGGTAATCCTGCTCCCGTGTAATAGTCCCTTTTATGTGTGTACACTAACCAACCAAAGTAAGGTACAATGTTATATCTACAATAGAACGTGCGTTGCTAACCGTTCAACAAACATGCGCGCGCGCTGATTATGTGCGGATGATCGCTAGGTATTTAGGACGGAAATTGTATTGTTTACTTAAAGCAAGAATTTATGATTGTATATTTTGGTAAAAGTTTATTTACGTAATATTTTGATAGATTTACCTTGTAAATTGATTCAATATTTCCAATGTGGATACGTGTTTCATGCTGAAAGCATTTCAAAACTGTTAGTTGTTATTCTAACACTTGAAATTCAAAAAAGAACATGTTTTTTTGGGACCTTCAAGTATACAATCGGATTTTCGATGGATGAAATAAACGTTCATTATGATTTATAAGACTCGGCATAACTTATGATTTCCTTCTATATTGTGTGTATCGCAGTACAATGTATCGTAATTAAACGAAAGATTGGTTATTTGACTGAAGTGCCTTGCCGCACTACATAATGCCCTTTAAAAAATAAATAAATACAACAAAAGCCATTATTTTGTAAGATCAGATAAGTTAAACCGTTTGGTTGAGTACAAAAGGTATTACGGTATTGCTTTGTTTACGTTTTTGTATTGTGTAAGTAAATAGTGACATACAAATAGTTGTTTACCTGCGTTGGTTAAATGATTTTAAGTAGGTACTAGAAAAGATATTGTAATATAGAAAACTCGATTGAAGTTGTAGAAATCCGTCTGCAAACCGACCACCCGGTCTAAGGAGGTTCATCCTTGACTGTTTATTTTAGAGGTTATTTAAGCGCATAGCGCAAGCAGTGCAAGCTAGGATAGCCTAGCCTACGTTGTCTTCTAAAAATATAATATTATAAAGAGAAAGGATTTGATTTTTTGTATGTTTGTATGTTTGTTTGTTACGCTTTCACGCTAAAAAGGCTGAACGGATTTGGACGAAATTTGGCACATGGGGTAGAGCGTGACCGGGGTTAGGACATAGGATACTTTTTATTCCGATATTCCCCCAGGATCGAGATTTATGGGGGAAACCGCGGGGTGCAGCTATTGTTTATATATTTTGGACAAGGATAACATAGGTGTTAATTATCGAGATTCTGAATCGTAATACGTGACCCGTTACTTTCTCAGAATGGTTTGTCATAGATTCCCTGAGAGAGTCACCCGTTTAATCCCACATACCTACTTCTTTCAAATCATCGAATGTGCGTATTACATCGATATTATTTCACTAAACATGAGTCACCTTCTTAGAAAATCACGTCAAGTGTGACCGTGACATGTGACGTCATACTATCGTTTGTACCTGTCCGTTGCATTTAACATACCTACTTAAATCTAATGAAATGATCGAGACATGGTCAAATAAAGATTATATACTTAGATATAAGTAGTTTACTGCCTCGATGGTCTCGTGGTCACAAGCGTTACTGCTGTGCATGAGGTCCTGGATTCGATTCCCAGGTCGGGCAGAGTGTAATTGGGATTTTCCATCAGGAATTTCTCAGCCCGTAGTCTGGATTTGTGCCCGGTTGATGGCAGTAGGGTCGTCCCCTATTATATGGTACTCAAACATAACTGGCGCAATGTGTGTGTACTATAGGTACATCTCTGGCTAACCTTTCTGTGATTATAGGCGAGATGTTATGTATAAATATCTATATATACGGCTGGACCAATTTCGCTAATTCTTTTTTTGTTGTGTTTGTTATAGTATGGAGATGGTTCTTATGATAGGTAGGTGAAGGTAGGGTAGGTAGGTATGCAAGTAGGTAGGTAGGTATGTATGTAGGTAGGTAGTTAAGGTAGGTAGGTGCCCGTAGATAAGTGCTTACCCGTGCGAAGCCGGGGCGGGCAGCTAGTGTATTATAAATGTTTATTTTAAAGAATCGGTTGTAAGCGGTCAGCCCTGCTAACATCTTGCTGACTAAGATTTTTATCATATTATTTACATCTAGTGCGTGGGGCTCGTGGCTAAGTATTAACAGCCGTACGGGTCGATCGATCAGGTTAATCTACGTTTGCTGCGGTTGATCCGTGATTGGTGACTGTCCTTCACATATCAAAACCCCTCGAACCCTTAATTTATTAAGGCATCCACAGGATAGCCCGGTTAAGCAGCCGTCAACCTCCTTGGTTTACATACGAGCCGCATAATCTACAAAAAAAAAACATGCGGGGCAGTCTTTGGAGACTGCCGATGGAAGTGAAAATTAAGTAACGCCATCTAACGAAAATGTCAGGAATTTATGTGGCTTGCTCTCACTATAAGAACGAAAGCTGTAGCTCCATTAAAACAATTCCAAAAAAATAAAACAAAGTGCGCTGTCAATTCTACTCTCCCTCCGTCTTACGAATTTTCGTTCAGGTCACGTGACGTGAGTTTAATATTTTTTTACCCATCCCAAAAAGTGATCAACGCGCCTAAAGAAGTTTTCACTTCAAAAATATTTGGCCTAGGTCTTAAGGGGGTGAAAATTGATTCACTTTTACAATACACAGATAAATTAAAAGAGTGTCCAATAGTGTCCATGGAATAGATTCCTTACCCGTTCTTCTCCATAGTTACCAACTTACCACTACCACCTACTACGCTTTAGAATGGGCAACTTGTTTCACATTTCTGACTAACCGACTCCTTAACAATTCAAAATTCCTGTAAATGCTTTGAGTTGAGTCTGACAGCGAAGAAACGACCAGTACTCGCCACGCTAGCTCACTACGTTCATAAAATAATAATAAATAATAATAGACAGAGACCCAAAGCCTCGAATAATAATAAACATGAAACAAGTTGTGTAACATAAACAAATCTTAGAGCTTGCGGCGTTGCAAGGTCAGCAGGTGCTATAGGGTCAGTGCATCGAGTGGAGTGTGTAGCTCCGTTGCTGTGTACGATACGATAATGTTTTACTGTTATTAACTATTGTCACAGTCTAAACATCATACAGTCGTTTCACGAAGACGTCTAGACAGAGCAATCGTGCGGGGCGAGACGGGTACCGAACTGCTTACGTTGCGGGGCGTGAGGGGCGAGACGCGTTCCCGAACTGCTAGCTGTCGCGACGTTGTCGGCATTTACAACGAGATCAAAGGCGATTTCCTACTGTAGGTTTTTATACTGTGTTGATATGCTGTAATGTGGATTTAACGTTACTGATAAGACCTAGCTACGTTTGGGGTTGATACAATTTAGTATGCAATGGATAATTTTTGATAAATTGTTTTATCCGCTAAGATGCGATTCTTCTTCCTGGCTTGTAGTCTTGTAATTGTTAAGAACGTTCTCAGAACCTAATTTTGCGTGGGATATAGGTGAAGTCATTTTTGATGTGACTAACTCTTGCGGTTGCAGTTGCACTTTTAACATTATTAGACCTATTTGTAAGGTAATCCATTGCTGGGTAATTGTCTCGCTCAAGTTAAGCCATAAAACCTTTGCCAGCAACCATTTCATGTCACCGAATTCCATTCCATAATAATTTACCAATGAGCCCAAGTCTGACAACCACTCCTACCAACGGGTATCGTGTTACCCAGTTACTGGGCTGTGGAGGTCAGATAAGCAGTCTCTCCATGTAAAATACTGGTATTCAGCTGTACCCGGTCACACTGGGAGCCGACCCTAACAAAGATGGCAAAAGGCTAGGTAGATTGAATAATTTACCAGTAAAGGACACAAGTCTTGTGCTTCACAAAGTACAAACCGACATTTAAGAGACAATACAATCATAAAAGAAGGTCTAAGAATTAGCCTAATTTACACTGAGGCTCAGGGCAATAAGTCTCTGAAGTATCAACAAACAAACCTTCCAATCCAAGTACCATGGAAACAAACCCCCATCAAGTCATCGAACTCCCTTTGTCCACCCTTTATGGCCACCATAATATTTATTGCAAGGGTCTTTTGTATTACTTACCTATTAATAACTCTGAGAGTGCAAGAAAACAAAATAGATACAGCGTGTGTCATAAATGTGTCGTCATATTTAAGGCTCCCGCAGGCAGGCGCGACGCGACTCTGGTGGAACAATTTCTATGAAAACTACATGGAATTTTTTCTACCCGTGTCGCGTCACGCTTGCCTGCAGGAGCCTTTAAGGGTGTGGCCTTCTTCGTCGTTCCCTCAATGCTGAGGATCGCGACCATATACGATGCGTCTCCAAGCTATGCGGTCTTCTGCAGTGTGGACCGCTTGGTAAATGCTGCTTCCAACAGCCTTTTTGATCGCGTCTGACCATCTCACCGGTCCTCTGCCTTGAGCGCACGTTTTCCTTCCACCCGGCCTAGTAACATAAGTATTTCCAGACCATGTTTAGGTGAACGCATAATATGTCCGAAAAAGCTGAGGGCAGGCTCCTGGCATATTGTAGAAAGCCGCTTGGTGATGTTGAGTTCCTCCAGTATGGGTGCGGTACAGACCATCAAATTAAATAACCACGTAAAAATAATCAGCTGTCCCATACAAAATTTCAATGCCGACCAAAATGTATGGAACAGATGATATATTTTTACGATTACCATGTTGGTCCCATGGCAAAGTTGTTCAGTATGATGGTATGTACCACACCCTTAAATAATTATGACCATGCATTTCTGCTTGCATATTCATACACGCTGTATAGGTACGGCTATATTTACGTTGTTCCAAGCTTATTCTTATGCTAATATCGTTCAAGATTTTTATTTTAATCTTCCAAGAACTATTGTGTTTGTTCTATTCTTTTATTGACGGTAATAATATTTTTATGGGACTGTAATAGGAAAAATTTTAGTGCTATTTTGGTTTATTTTTGTTCGAAAATACAGTTCGTTTTCAATAAAAAGTTACGTCGCCATTAAATTGCATAGTAATGCATTATTAAGTAAATAAGTACTTCTTTTAATTACTAATCGACCCGAAACCGTCGTCAATGTATTAGAAATAGAATGTTCCGTCTCATCATAACAGTTGCTAAAGATGACTTTATTGTAAGCTTCCATACATGTTCCACAATAAATCGCTTAGCTAAAATTAAAACCTCTGGAAGCCCTAGAGGTAAACTGGTCCCAAAAAATTTCCGTTGAAGGTTTTGCTATACACAAACATGCCTATAAAAAGTAGAATTTTTTTTTAAATGCCGCGTTACACTTTTATAACAATATGAAAACAGAAAACTGATAACCCTAATCTTCACTAACACATATCCTTTAAAATATAAAAATCCGGCGCATTATCACATCGTAACACTCGTCTGTTATCAAGGCTGTTAATAAAAACGAGAGCTGTTATCAAATGTCCATAGTTTTACCGCGAATGAGTAAGATGAAACTGAGTCACGAGGATCGTCCAGTGAGTCAGTGATTCATTTGTTTCGTCCAGTATACCTAGATACTTGATGAATCGGGGAAAGGAACTCAAAACAAAAACATAGTAATATGTAAACCATTTTCAGGTGGTTTTGTATTGTCAAAAATTAGACTATCCAAAAGTCATTATATTTATTAAATAAATGAAGATGTCTGATACTTATTGATTGAGTCACTATAATGTTGTTAGTTAACTAATTAGGTAATAATTTATGACAATGTTGTTGGATAGATCCTCCCATAGATACTGTACTGAATAAATTAACCGACTTGGTTTAACATTAGATCTCACATCAGAACTTCTTGCTGTAGAAGAACTGCTTTGCGAGATTTGCATTTGTTTACAAGTTAATATGTTTTTGATGGTGATGGGTCATTATCTTCTTGCCCGTAAGTATTCCAATATATTTGGGGTCGGCACTGGGTGCCTTTTTCTTCTATACAACCGTCCCTATCAACTGTCATTCTGGTATTCACCCCTTTTCTAGTCACTTCGACTTTTCCGCTATCGTATCATCGTTTTTTGTCTTCCTCTGTTCTTATAGAGCAGCTATTTCCTTTGTATGAAGCGCCACTATGTACCAGTATGAAACGAGAACAGCCAATATTATCTAGACCTTAAGGTCTAGATATATTGGCTGTTCTCGTTTCATACATCGCTGATTTTCTATGATTCTTGTTGTATTTTCTCTGATGTGACTGTCTTTCGTAATGACGTCAGAGGAAGAGGAACATTTTGAATGTCACAGCTGCATGTCTTTATGGACACGTGTCTACTGTCTATGAGTAAACGGGATAGTTCGTGTTTGTGTGTCTTATTTGTATGCTTGCTAGGTAACCGTTGCTTTCTACCATGGCTGCAATGTATACTCTATTGAAGACTACAGTTTAATGTTTATTTCTCTTCTCTTTTGGTTATTGTTTCTTTGTGTGTGGTTTATGTTCATACACACAAAGACAAAGTATTAGTGTGGAAAGTTGATAAAAAAAAAAAGTGGATTAAACATACGATCAGTACCTACAAATACAGACACTCAATCATTGTGTTAATCGAGACTTCAAAATAATTAAATACCATTCATAATACAGCTATGGCACAGTAAAGTTCGCCATCAGTACGCCAATGTCCAAGGTTCAATCGTAAGTAGCACTTTAGCACACTTAAATGATTTGAAAAACCCATAATTTATTGTTATTATCGAATTCAATAATGGTATGACCTATACACCTCAATTAGTAACAATAACAACACTCATAATCATTATATCTATAAAATTTTATTGATTTGCATCATACCTACATAATATTACAGTAGCTATTAAACTGATAGGTAAGGATTACAAAGGAGAATGGGCGCTATTGTATGGGCTCCGTCCCCAGACTGTATCAAATTGAGCAATACGTCTTTTTAAAGCTTATTATAATGGCTTTATTTTATTCTATTACACCAACCACCGCACTCATGCAGGGGAAGAACTACGAATGATAACATTTTTCTTCAGAAAAAAATTATTTTCTCTTAGTTTACCATCGTCCACCTCTTTTGCCCTGCAAATATCCTGGCTAGACTATTCTATCCATCCTAAGTTTTTTTTTTTTTCTATTTTAATTAGGGCCAGTTAGGCCCGAACAGTAATAATTACAGATCGACTCCCTTATCGTCGTTCTTGTATTAACTAAAATATCATCATCATCTTCATTTCAGCCAAAAGACGTCCACTGCTGAACATAAGCCTTCCGATTCCTGCGGCCTTTACAAGGTCATCGGTCCATCTTATGGGAGGCCTTCCAACGCTTCGTCTTCCGGTACGCGGTCGCCACTCCCAGAACCTTTTGGCCCCATTGGCCATCTGTTCTACGAGCAATGTGCCCTGCCCATTGCCACTTAAGTTTGGCAATTCTTCGAGCTATATCGGTTACCTTGGTTCTTCTACGGATCTCTTCATTTCTGATTCGATCACGTAGGGAAACTCCAAGCATAGCCCTCTTCATTTCCCTTTGGGTGACTTTTAGCCTTCTGATAAGACCTATTCTGAGCGGCCAGGTTTCAGTGCCATAAGTCATCACTGGCACTGACACGCACTGGTCAAAGCCTTTCATCTTGAGACACTGCGGTATGTGGGACGAGAAGATATTGCGTAGCTTTTCAAACGCTGCCCATCCGAGTCGGATTCGACGATTGACCTCTTTCTCGAAGTTGGACCTACCTAGCTGGACAGTTTGTCCTAGGTAAACATACTCGTCCACAACTTCGAGCGTAGCGTCTCCGATCTTCATGAGAGTGGGTGTTAGATGAACATTTGATATGACCTTTGTCTTGTCCATGTTCATTTTAAGACCCACTCTTTCGGAGGCTCTACTAAGGTCATCGAGCATTGTGCTGAGGTCCTTCATGGTCTCAGCCATTACAACTATGTCGTCGACAAACCGAAGGTTAGTAATATACTAGCCATTAACATTGATGCCTAGCCCTTTCCAGTCCAGAACCTTGAACACATCCTCCAGTGCAGCGGTGAACAGTTTCAGAGAGATAACGTCTACCTGTCTCACACCTCTCTGCAGAAGGATAGTTTTCGAGGTCTGGCCCTGGAGTCGGACTGACATAGTGGCGTTTTTGTACAGACACTTTAGCACCTCGATGTACCGATAGTCGATCTGGAGCCTTTGAAGAGACTGCAGTACAGCCCTTGTCTCGATCGGATACGCTAAGCAGAGCGGCTGGTTATGCATGTTGCCGCAGCGTATGCATGTGGTCTACGATGCTAAAGCCTTTATGGAATTTGGCTTGTTCGTACTACAATGTTGGAGTAATATATTCGATTGGATATATGACGTTATTGAACACGGCCTCTCAAAAGCACTCGTTCAACATTGAGCCCGTAAAGTGCTAGGTCGGGAATTATGGTCTCGCTTAATACTGGGAATGCCAATGCTCGTACAGCTTCATCCATAATAGTATGGAACGCTGCTCTCTGTCGATTGAGATTGTTTTATTTGGCTGATGAAGTCTTTCTTGGATTTCTCTGATTATTTGATTTTCAAGTGGCGTGTTTGTCACAGGCTCATTAAACGTGTTTGTTAGAGCGGCAGCAATTCGTACATCTTAGAACATATGAGGCAGTGCTCTGTTGAAATATTCTTGCCGTAATATTTTAAAATCACGTTTTAGGCAACAATTTATTACCTCTACGACCCATCTGATTATTGTCACCAGCCGGGACTTATTTGCATCTTCGGTGCTGAGTTGTGATTCGGTGGGAGGCTGAAGCCCCTGTCTAAAATGAGTACGTCACTATCACTAGCATGAAGTACAACATGTATTGGAGCTTCATTATGAATTGATTTCGACATAATCGCAGCATCTGATACGTGCTGCGTGCGGTCGGGTAACATCAACAATAGCAAAGGAGCGACGGCGCCAACAGGTAACCACCCGCACCGCTCTAAATACCCGCACTGCACTAAATACGCCAAATAAATAGTAAAAAATACACAAAATAATTGTCCAAGCTAAAAATAATATTATTAAAAAAATAAAATTAAAATAGTTTATGGTTCCTTCCCTGCACGAGTTTCGTTGTTGGTGTCATATAATAAAATAAACCTATTGTTATGATCTTCAAAATGACGTGTATCACATCTTGATACACCACTGGGGACGAACCCGCCCATTCTCCTTTGCAATATGCCTTTATCTTCCTCTTATCAATGTGACATCATTGTAACAGCGTCATTTTAGATGGTAGACATTTTTATTAGAAGAATAGTGGGTCATACGATATTTTTTGTGAATTGCATTTTCCCGAACTGTTATCAATTTGTTGTTCAAATAGTGCGTGTCTCATCGATTTTTTACCTCATGAAAAGGCGTTTTAAAGTTAAAAGTAACTGAAAATAATTCTTGTAATAATTCGTGGAAAATAACATAACATAACATCACTCCTGTATTTCCCCGAAGGGTTTGGCAGAAGTGTGATGACCAGTACACCTACATTTCGCCAGTTATTCGTGGAAAAACTTTTACTTAATAAACTTGGTTTTCGACCCTAACCATATCATAAACACCTAAAGATTCCGCCCCTTACTGAGTCCCCAGTAATTTTGAAGTGTTATATTTTAGTAAATATTATCGAATAAAAGTCCAAAAAAACATGACGTTAATTTTCGTTATAATATAATTTTATTTGGAAGTCGGTTTGAATTTTTTTTTTTTAAGTTTTTGTATCTTCATTTACTTATTTAATTTCTATTAAGATCTGTTTTTTACTCAAACCAGTCAAAGTTATACGAAGTTCGCAGAGTCTATGTCAATGTCAAACTCAATTGTGTACAAAACAGATTATAATGTCAACATTGCGTGGGAGTTTCGCCTATTTTTCGTTTACATAGACTGTATTTATTTATGTCTAGGCATGCTATTAAAGCTCATATCAGACGCTTAATATTTTTTTTTCATTTCACGTTTACACGAAGACGAAAAAGTTATACCTAAAGGAATTAACGTTCATCTGCTCCTTTCATTTTATTTTTCGATCTTTCAATGGGCGAGGAAGCTTAACCGCCTCTGTGGTCTAGTGGTTAAGCCACCGGTCTCAGACCCAGAGGTCCCGGGTTCGATTCCCAGTGGGAGCAAAATTTTCTGCTCGGTTTCGTTGGTGGTAGGGCTTTTTCTAAGTCCGCCTGGCTAGCTATCACCATCTTATCTAAGTCTGTCGCCATAACAACAATGTTAACAGCATTGTTGTGTTTCGGCAGTTAGAGATAAGATAGCCAGTTCCTCTGTGGTTGAGGATTCCGGGTGAAGTTCGCTTCCACCTTCGGCCTGATCATCACTTACCATCAGGTGAGATGCAGGCCAAGAGCTTCCCCGTAGAAGGTAAAAAAAAAAAAAAAATTAAAAAAAAACCAGAGTGCCGAAATTCAACATAGTTCGATCAGTACCCTAATTGCGTAATACGATCACGATCAATTAAAACCTCAATCGTTTTGAAGCAGATTGCTAATCCATTGCTTCATAAGTTCGACAAAAATTTCTGCTCAACATCGTAAAGGAATGAATGTTGTTGAACTGTCAAAATGAAACAGATTAGTCGTAATACTCGTAATCGTTTATGAAAATATTTTACGTAATTAGATTGCAGTTCAGTAAAGATTTTTTTATTAAACTTTGATTCATTTTGTGTTCAGACGTTTCACTTCAAGTGAAAGATGAAAGTCAAAACTGAACAAATAGTGAGCGTCTGATATCAGCTTTAGGTTCATTAAGATTTTGTACATATTTACTAATTTATGTCATAATTATATTAGTAAATATTTGTGGCTGTCATCGTTTTAAATTAATGACGTACTACATCACGTTATTATATTATGTGTTTACAGACTTGTTTATGTATGATTATTATGATTAGATTTATATTGTTAAGATTTTATACCGCTCCTCCCATCGCTTTAATAGACTTTTTAACGAGTGTGTAACGGAATAAAAATAAATGGCATGAACATCTCAAATATCAAAATGAAGTCCTGTAAACTACTGTCTGCATGTTTTTTTTTAAGCTATTGCATAGCTTCTATCGCGGGCCTTGAGCGTGGAGACCTAATCCAGAAATTCCGTAACGAAACTACCTAAGGAGAGTGTTTTGTATTGAAAATTATGTTTAACTGCTTGACAACAAAGTTCAAATTTACTTACACGAATGATCTATCGAGAGTGTTGTATTGAAAATTAAGTTTAACTGTTTGACAACAAAGTTCAAATTTACTTAGACGAATGATCCTTGACTATTAATAGTTAAATTAAAACCTTTTTATTAGTTTGGTGTTCCCATTACGTTGTGTCAAGTTTTAAAAACTATAAATGTGAATAACAGTTCCTGTCAATGTCACCATTGCTATTTCTTGTATTCGGGTTAATATTTTACAATTGCATAAGTTGATAAAAAATGCTATGCAATAGCTTTACCGCGGCAGTCTCCGAGTGCCACACTTTTTTTTTTACCCAGTAAAAAGAGAGTCTATATGTATATTGATCTGAACTGATACAGGGGTTTGTACAGTAGCTCTATTAAAAACCAAAATGAAAACATGTGTGTCAAGTTTTTTAAAATACAAAAAAAAGACGATAACTACTCATCGGGTTTCACTATTCATAAATGATAGCTTAATTTTGTCAACCAGCCAAGTTAATATGAACTTTATTTCTTTAGTTGTAATGTAGCAGTTTGTATGGACGTTCATATTTGCTGTATAAAAAGCTACGTTTTGTAAGACGGATGAAGTTACTCGTTGTTTAGAGAGACCTTTTTTTGTAAAAAAAAATAATGGTGTTTCCTTTCAACTCATTTCTCGTATATTTATAACACATTTTTAGTTCGGGTCAAACAGATAGCTCTTTCTTTTTATTCATTTGCGTCCGTCTTTCACAGAGATAAATTATCATAAAAAAATAAGGGAAAGAAACATAATTTTAGGCCTAGCTCTACAATTAGGTACTTAAATGAATTGCATGCAACAGAAGCAGCTGGAGGAAGAGGGGCTGTATCTATTTTACTCTATTATATATATATTAGGATCTACATCCAATTAAAAACAGGAAGCAAAATTATTTCATAAAATTAATACTGTTTAATGTTTGCTTACCCCACAGAATAAATGCTTTAGAAGATAAGCCATATTCAATGTGCATCCCTCTCTAAGAATATGTTATCTTTACTTCATAGGGTTGAACTGACCCTCATTTTGATGTGGAAATAGCCTAAAATAGGATCCAAAGTTAAAAAGCGAAAAAGAAAATGTAGTACGGATTAGAGACGTCATTCTCTTAAATTAGATTAAACTAAATTGCTTGGATTACATGACAAGATTATCTAAATAATCCTCAGAAGCCATGTTTTGGTTTTATAAAATGAACATAGAGTTCAGATATGGGCTCTTTTCCTCCCTTTTAACATGCACATAATATGCATATGGTACTGAATGAAATGCACATACAAATTTATAAATCCAAAGAAAAGGAGACCAAAGTATTCTTTATTAAATATTTCTTAATTTTTTATTTTATTTTATATTTTAATCCTAACTGTAACAACATACAATTGTGGGGTCCAAAAGCAAATCCGCCACCTGGATTTGCGCCACAATTATATTCAAATCAATTCTAAAAGTTTAGATTGATCTTACCTCAAATGTTTTTTTCGCTGTCAGCCCTATCCCAAAATATAAAGTAACCTTGGCAATGGTCACATGGCGGGCTTCAGTAACTCGAACTAATCTACAACATGTGCTCGACTTTGTAACCGTCGTTAGGGGTTACATGTGAACGGAGACCGATGATAGAGATGTAACGTTGAATTAGTATGTAAGTAATGTGGTTTTTGGTGTTGGGATACATGGAAAATAGCATTGCGTCGGCTTTTCTCTGGCCTCGACTGCGAATAATACTTTCTTTTGCCAATTTCTTCTTGGCCTATACGCGAAGTAAATTGTAATGTAATGGTTGACAGGCATGTTTCTTAGCTGTAAAGGAACTTTGGAGCAGCGGTAACCCGTAGAAACGGCCGGGACTTACGATTTGTAGGTCGTAGGTTCGAGCCCAGGCAGGCACTTTACTTTGTGTTAAATTATATAGAGTCATCACCACTGCTCTCAAAACGGTGAAGGAAAGCATAGTGAGGAAACCGGCATGTCCTACAACAAAAAAATGGAAGTCATATTAATATCCACCAACCCGCACTGGGCCCACGTGGTGGATTACGGCCCACTTCCTCTCATATAGAAGAGGCCTGTGTCCCAGCAGTTGGAAAATTATAGGCTGATTATGCTAGAAGAACTTTCCATACCTAAAACTAAGATCTTTGACAGTATTTTTCAACCTATGCGAATGTAACTGCTGATTTGAATGCAATCATAGTCGTGGGCACAGGCAACAGATAGTAAATTTAATATGACGCGCACGCATATAAACCATAAAATTAATATAGTCGATTGTGTGCAAATCAACAGATTTATGATAAACTGTTTTATGATGTAACTATAATCAAAACAGCTGACAGAATTGAGCAAACCTCTTTTTATAAGTACTTAGAAAAATATATTTAAAAAATTTCATCATTTTCATTAAAATGTTGCCTCAAGGGATAGCGAAATAAAAACAGCCTAAAAAGTAATTCACCATACTAAACTAACCTAACCTAACAACTTTCGACTGTAATTAAGATAATTATGATCTAAAACTAATGTTCACACGCGATCGTGATAGTAATAAATATGATTTATGATAACATCGCCGTATTTAAAGATATTAGATCAAGATAAGTCTCTGATATTATCTGTCACGTTGATCTGGCTATAAAAAACATATAAATGTTCCAATACCTACCAACTCAATGTTTATATACGTGTTTATTTACTTATTTAGCTACTAGAAAAACCGGTAAAGATTGATCGCTTCTAGAACAAAATTAAAAAGAAGTTTTTATACCAAAGGTTAATTTGTCACTGTTTTTTTACCATTTAGCGATGTTGAAATTCTACAATATTCACCGATTCCATTAATAGGTATCATCGCTATTTTGGGCATATATTTGTTTGTACCTAGTGTGAAAATATTTATTTGCACTTAAAAATATTTATTTGCGTTTAAAAATATTTATTTGCATTTATAAAGATAAACTCACAACAAATAGGAACGAAAGTCAGGAACTATGTCTTCCAGTTTATCTCCTAATCTACAGACACGGCACTCCTATGTTATCAAGCGATGATGAACTGCGATTCGCACAAACATTCCTTGGTTATAGATAACGTTCTTTCCCGTCCGACACCTAAACAGCGCCCTTTTTACAATAATCTCGAGATAACATCCTCTTTATCTGGAATTCCAAATGTATGCGATATTCTGGATAGGTACAAAATAAATACAAACAAGTACTTCGTTTAAAACTAGCATTAATTTGGCACCACATCACCGTCACATAATCTAGGATCCAGAAGTTTCCATTTTCATTATTACTCATTCAATAAAAATAGTGAGGAAAAATCGAGTGAAAATCTTCAGTTATTTAGCTGCATACAATCTTACCAAATCTATTATTGATATATTGGTATCAATGCTCTACTAGATACGGGTATCTCTAACTAACATCACTGGCTTACTGCATATCCAACCACCTTGAAAACATCATAGCGACGTTTACCTAGTTTGGGGGCGTCCCATACTACGTTTGACGAGTCATGGTTTCCATTCATGAACACGTAACGAGACGCAAAACCTACCTATGTTATCAGCTAATGGTGTGAGAGTGTCATACCTGCTCACATCGATTTGTATGGTGAATAGAGTGATAGAGACAGAATAATCTCGGTTCTCAGTGGTCTCCCCCCATATCCTACGAAATCGTCCTCCAATTGTCTCCTCGAACAAATTGATTCAGATTAATAAAATGCGGACGATAAGTGACGTCGTCTGTTATCAATATTGTTTCACTTGGGCGCTTCGACAGTTGCACGGGCACCGGCTGACAGTACTGTCGTTACTACTGCATCATCAGAAATCGCAAGTTTCTGAGGATTTCCGAGACTTACAAATAAAATTGTGAATAGTTTTAATGAAATAGTGATTTTACAAGGTGGAAGTGTGTTCAAAAGTGATATTAGAATAGTTAGTGACAAGTTAAAGGTGTTTCTTAAAATAAATCTGACTAATGAAGAGATGACGACGGTGCAGTTGTATGGAATGTTAAATGATCGCCACTCTGATGGGAAACTGTGAGTTCATAGAGAAACAATAATACTTTTGTTAAAGATCCAATAATTTTGAAAATTTCTACACGTTTCTTATTAATAGTATTGCATTAGTCACTGCAAACCAGGATATATCGGTGGAATATATTGTGTGCAGCACTGTTTTTCTTGAGTCACTGCGATTTCTAACACGATATCACATGATGTAAGTCTAAATTATAATTAAATCAATCATTTGTCATAATGCTTTCTTACATCAAGACTAACCATAATAACCTTCTTTGTAATGGAAACTATATGCAAAATCTAACAGTTTTTGAGGTTAGTCTGAAACTCTGAATACAACGCAGGAAAATAAGCGGGACGTTTTTTAAAATGCATAATTATATCCGTAATCAAATGGTTCATTTCAAATAGTTCTGTATGCATGGAATTTAAGTAGTTTTAAAAAACATTGAAAACAAAAGTTTTAATGATGTCATCCTTCTTGAATTCCTTTTGTTTATCTCATATTTTATGTTTTTCTTTGCAAAAGTTAAACGAACTTGATTTAAAATGTGTCATACGAAGGTTTTGTCAAACAAAATTATAAATGATTAACAAGTAAGTTCTTTACATTGAATTGCATTGATCATCAGTCCGTTTGGCAAGATTGGTGATATGACATCATTTTCTTTTCTGTAATTAGTTTTGTTACAAGCAATCTATTATTGAATATTAGTAATAGCCATTTTTGGTGACTTGTTGTATTTGTTTCCTTCTAAACTATTCTCGTTTATTTTCAACAGTTAGGTTTTAAAATCTATCGGACAATTAGCCGAGGTTGTTGAACGAAAGACACTTGACTTAGAAAAAATATTTATATTCCGACAATTATCGAAGTACGCGTTTACAGTTCTCATAAATTTCAACAACATGCGTGGGACACTAAGTAGCATATACTCATTTAACATTCCTCCATTCCCATGAAAATGTAAAAACATTACGCCATGTAATCTTCCTGTTCATCAAACTAATAGTTCACACCATAGAGTATGAAGAAATGGAGTGTGTATACGCATATTTTTCTAGGATCTAGTCACGGCTAAAAGATTATTTTATTATAGAATATGATCTGATAAATGTGTTCATGAATATGTATGTACACTGTAGATGCCGTCACAAATATAATATTATGTATGTTGCCTTCTGAGGGTTTGATTCTTCGATAGCCGTCTGGAAATTTATGACAACTAAAGAATTTAAACAGTCTTTTTACCAAATGGAAACGAACACGCTTAGCTGCTTGCACATTGTTTTGACTACCCAGCGACAGTTTTGAGCCACTTCTTGGTCTACCTGAACGACGGTCCCAATTGCTGCTCTGGTTCTTATCAGGACTTCCTTATCAGCTATAGATTCTTTGACTGATAGGGATCCAAGCTGCCGATTTAGTGCGATATACTGCGATCGCGTTGTCGCATCAGTTTCATCACACTGATCCTTCCATTCCTTCCTACTCCATGGTTTACACCGATGCCTCAAAGGGTCACAATAGGCATTGTTTTCGAGCCCATTGTCTGTAGCTTGTCACTTTCATTTGCTACCTTTTAGTTGGGCAGACATATTCCTAAGTAAAGCTCGCAACTAATGGGAGATATAATTGGTTCTTATTGTGTGGTCCTGCCTTTATGAGGACCACACAAACACATGGCGTGGGTGTTGGAAAGGTAAATAATACTACCGATCATTAGGAAATTACTAAGAGGTTTTTTAAAATCTATGTTTAGTATTTAGGTTAACACCGGTTTATATAATGTAGGATCTAGTGTGTAAGATGAAAAGGATAGGAAGTAATTCAACTTGGAGATGACGCTTATTAAAAAAAAACACGTCGTGTAGTGCTAAACCCAAGAAAATCTGTATTAAGGCAGGAGAGGATGACTTCATCATCATCTTCCCGCCCTTGTATTATGTTAGTTCGGGTCGGTGCAACATGTTTTCTTCATCTCCTCCCCCCTGTCAAGCGTCACGCTTATCATTCACTCCCTTCTCGAAAAGAATCTTCGGAGGAGATGACTTAAAAAAAATGGTAAAACAGAAATTGAAGAAGTCATCACCTCCTCGGGAAAGTCCTAAAGGGTTACCGTGGTCCCTGGCAACGTACAGGCAACTAAGGTGTGGGTGGGTTTTAGTCAATAAGAGTCTTGAGATGCCCTCCAGCTCCGCCAAGAGCGGGAGAAGTAATTTGATTTACCACGAAAAAAAATATGGATCATCTCCTGTTAGATGCTTACTTTCAGCAGAGGACTTGTGACTTGTGATTCAACAGTGAGCTATGCAAAAGATGATGATACATTTTTGAAATATTATAAATAAATCTGTCTCAAAACTGAGGCATTTAATTTGGAGACCAAACAATGCGCTCTTATGTAACAGTTATGCTCATGAATTATTTAAAAGCAGATAATTCTTTATTACTTTATGTAAATTTTATTCTGCACAGTTTATTTATTAAATATTTTTCAATGTCAAACACCTGATGCTCTAGGTTTATTAATAAATTATTAGTTCTTAGGTATATACACACTATTAGTATTAACGTTGACCTCTAGGTCCTGTCGTAATAATTGACATAACTTATAGCATTAGATTTTAATCATAATAAAGTTTTATGCACATTTAAGTTATAATATTTTTACTACGTTGTTTAAGGCCATACTCAAATGCAACTTTATTTTAAGTCATCGTGAAGTCTCATGCTGTCCTTGTCATTTGTAAGTGGAGTGTAACGAGAGCAATACTTTTAAGAACGGCTTAGAGTTAAGTATCATTTAATTATTCGGAGGGTAAATCTTATTTTTTTATTGACCCTAATAATTTGAAAATATGTATATTCTTCTAAATGAGTAGATGCGTCTACAACATAACTTAAAATACTTTGCCCTATGAAACTACTTTGAAATAAATCACAGCAAGAATTCAAGCAAGCAAGCTCTATAATAATGAGCTTAAAATCGTTTTCACGCGTACGCACTCAGAAATAAATTGGCCTGAATTGTATGGCATGCGCGGACGCCGCTCGTAGGTAAATATCGAGTGTCTGGATTATTTTACATTGTTCAATTAGTGTATAAACTAGACGGCCTTTGTTTTCAGTTGATACTGAAATATCTTTCGTTTCCTGTTACGGGTGGATAGAATCGTGCTTGACGCTTTTGCTTTTTGAATAAAACTAAAACTGTCTGTTCAAAATACCATGTCTGTTGAGGTTGCATGGATGTGGATAACGGATTCTGAATAATACATTTGATGATTGTTTATCTTTTAAAACATACCTATGCCTTATAATGTCGAACACAAGACGTTTTAAAAAGCACTAGAATTTCCTATCGTTGTAGAAATTCATCTGCTTATTCCTTTTCAATCGATTTTAAATCGAGAAACATTTTTTATTTTATAAACAAGACAATATTAGGTTTTGTAGACTTTTTTAGTGACAAAAACAACTGCAGATGTGTCTGGCTTTCGTATAGCTTGGAAATAAAACTTAACTGGACACTTTAGCAATATGAATCGAATCAATACTGTCTGACAAGAATTTTTGATCTGTAACATATTTCTTCTCGCTTTCCTGCAATCTAAATCTGAAAAAAAAAAACTAAATAATCAAATCTGTGGGAGTGATTTCGTGAAAAGGGACGGAAGTGTGTAACAGGAAGCTAGGGAAGCGCGCGCTATTTAATTTGACCAATGAGCGCGCGCGGTGTTAGAGTTGGCCGTCAGAAACGACCTTGACTAGGCCCCTTTAACGTTGCTTATTACCAAAGTTGTAGTAGATGTTAGATGTTACACATCATAAAAGCGATTACTGTAAGGGTCGCTTAGTATTTTTTTTTTTAATGCTTAATGCATATTTTGATATGCATAGCCATATCACCATTAGCGCTCATATCATTTATAACCCAGCGAAAACAAAAAAAGGTGCATGTTATAATAAAAAAGTGAAAACACGGTCGTTCCTCTATCGGTGCCAAGGCCCGGGCAGTTATCAAAACAACTGGTCTATCTAGCTGCAGCAAGGTCGGCCAATTGATAGACTACGCTCCGTTTGAGCACTCATAGTATAAATTGCCTTGTAGGTAGAGTTTAGATGGAAATGAAGATTGAAGGCGAACCAAGGGTTATGTCAAAGATTTTTGAACTTTGATGTATCACATAACATCACGCCTTGCTTCTCCGAAGGGTTGGGTAGAGGTTTACCTATACAGGGTGACAGGGACATCGACGCGAAGCTTGTTACTATGGATTCAGTACATGATTCTGAACCCCACTGTTTCGAAATTTTTCGTCGGTTATTTAAAAAAAAATCTGTTGTTTCATAGAAAAGTGCAATACCTACGTCAAAATGTATGGAACAGCTGATTTAAAAAAAAATAACCGACGATAAATTTCAAAGCAGGGGGGTTCAGTATCATGTACTGAATCCATGGTAACAGGCTTCGCGTCGATCTCCCTGACACCCTGTATAGTACAATCACATTTCGCCAGTTATGTTTAAGTCCCATGTAATAGGGGGCGAGTCTAATTGCCCTCAACCGGGCACATATACAGACTCCGGGCTGCTACTAAGAAATTTCATATAGAAAAACCCTTTAACACACCTTTTTGATGTATCAGTGAGTAGGTAATTATGTTACTATTTACGGATGGTCTACTAGCGCCAAGATTTTGGTGTTGGAGATTCCTGGAGGACACTGTTTTCTCTGGGGCCTGTTAAATTCCACAGTAGATCCTAGCTATGATTGTGTTCTAAGGGACACGCCTTTTGTTTAATTTGGAGAATTTTCACTAGAAATAAATACCACCATGTTCTTCGTGAACCATGTACCGAATTAAGAAAAGGATAAAATGATTCCAGGATCAAAAGTGTACCTCCTTTATTATATGAGATATTTTTTTACAGCTGGGTGTATCTAACCCACGGATATCTATTATCTAACCATTAAAACGCGAAAAGACATTCAAATTCATATTCAAAATAGTTCTGAGGAGCTCGTGGCTAAGTAATAACAGCCGCATGGGTCGATCCATAAGGTTAAGCTACGCTTGCCGGATTTGGTCTGTGGATGAGTGACCATCTTTACATATCGAAATTCCTCCGTGCGTTGGAAAGCACGTTAAGCCATTGATCCCGGTTATCATTCGTGGATCTTTGACAGTCATTACGGGTCGTCAGAAAGTCTGACAACTTGTCTTACCAAAGGGTATCGTATTACCGAGTTACTGGGTTGTGGAGATCAGATAGGCAGTCGCTCCATGTAAAATACTGGTTTTCAGCTGCATCCGGTTGGACTGGAAGCCGACCCCTATCATCATTCTCCTTCCCTTATCCCAATTTATTTGGGGTTGGCTTAACAGTCCCTTTATTCCATACTTCTCTAATAGTCGTCATCTCGGTATTCACCCCCTTTCTAGCCATGTCGTCTTTCACACAGTCCATCCAACGTTTCTTTGGTCTTCCCCTACTCTTATAGCCATCGACATTATACTCAAAACTTTCCTCACGACATTTTCCTCATATACATAATGTAGTTGGGAAAAGGCTAGGCAGATTGAATTCAAAATTGTTATCTATAAAGTTGTAATTTTAGTCATGTTTTTGTCGGTAAAATGTAAGTACGTAGGCACTTTTGTCTCCTGACAGGTTATTATCAATATATTACAAATAACTGCGTTCCGCAACCCGGGGACAATAAAACAGATAAAGTGTTGCATCACTAACAAACATACACAAAACATACACACAGACAAACATACGAAGAGACAGTGCGTATTGCTCTTCGATCGCATAAATCTTAGTGTTGTGGGTCACAAGGAAACGTGTGCAATTAGTATCTAATGTACTTGTTCATAATATTTGTGAGTGCGAATTGTTACGGATGAAAAACAATCTTAATTGATAATAGGAAATGCACCAATTGGAGTAGGTACTGAACAAGTCTCTGTTTTGGTAGTAACACATAACCTTGTCCTACACCGCTGTACGGTACGCCATCTTACAGCTCATTTTTGGTAGGAATTATGTTTTCTCAAACATGATTGACAATCTTCTTCGAGATAAATCGAAATTGCTGTATTGGTCAAAAACAAGCGAGCGCCCAAAAAATCCATAGGTATTTGTTGTGTTTAGCGGCCAAATAAATTACTGTGAAAACTCATAGGTATCTGTCGTGTTATTTAAAAATGGAAATAACTTTTTACTTCAACAAATGGCAACCAAGGACGTAATAACAAAGATTTTATTTAAATTTCGAACTGGCTAGTAAATAGAGCTGTTTAAAGTAAAGAAGAAACAAATGATATACTTACTGGCGCGTAAAAAATTTTCTTGGTTCGTCATTGATTCTGGAATTTATAATTAATTTACTAAGTTTCCGCGCATTGTTTGAGAAAAGTAGTATACAAGCCTTGGCAGCAACCAGATGGTGAGTCCATCAATGCCCTTATTGCTGGTCGCAACAGTAATGTACAATATTTCTCCAAATATCGCTTTAGATATTTATTTAGGGTAGCCAACAATAAAATTATTTTTACAATAAATTACTTAAGAATAAGTTCACAAGTGCAGCAATTACTTATACCCCAACTCCACATGCACCATTTTTGGTTCAACAGCAGCAGTTTGGTCGACTCGGAAGATGCATTTTGTTAACTAGAATTGTCTTTGAATGCCTCTACACATCAGAATTTGCGGATTCCCTTCAGTATCATACAATATCTAAATCAATATACTAAATCTCTTCTTTCCTTGTCCACAGGCCTCTTCAAAGGCTCAACAACAACGCTAGACGGGATCGGTCTGCGGCCGATGCCAGCGGAACGGCCGAAAACGTTGAGAAAGCTAAAGTCAGTATACGACGCGTCCCCGACTGAGCCGCCGCCGCCACCGCCGACCATCTTGAGCAGCAATGGACAGGCGACAGAGAGGAATATCAATGGAGTGGAGGATGAAGTTAGGAGACGCAGTAATACCACCAGCTCGACACAGAGCGGGGAGAAGTCGCTGTCTATACTTAGTCCATTTGATGAGCAGGTGAGAACTTAAGTTAATAATATTACATACATAGGTACAGACGCCAGCACATCAAGTTACCACAATCTGTCAAACTTTAAAATAGATTTTCAACTTTATTGTTAAAGAATAAGGTTCAATGTTGACTGGGAAAATTTGACAGATTGGAGTAGGTTGATGTGCTGGCGTCTGTACATAATATCACGCCTGTTTTTCCCCGAAGGGTTAGGCAGAGGTTTAAGTCCCATGTAATAGGGGGCGAGCCTATCCTCATCAACCGGGCACAAATCCAGACTCCGCGGGCCAACGGAACCCTATTACTAAAACTCGGCTGACCGTCCGTCTGTCGCAGGGAAGTAGACACGTTTCACAAAGTGTGTACTAGTGGCCGCTATAAACAACAAATATAAAAATAAAAAAGTTACAAGAAAATTTGTAAAAAAAATATGTACTTAGTGTATAATAGTGTATGGTGGTACAGAACCCTTCCTTTGTTAGTCCGACTAGCACTTGGTAGATTTTAATCAAAACAATTTGTATTCTCCACCCAACAGATTTTATGAGGAAATTGCACAATTTCTAGAAATAATTTCCAATATTATTCCGTGACTGTATCTGCATTTGGTCATTGGATATTGACTGGATACATTACAAATAACAACTATTTTCATTTATAAGTCGTAACTTTATGTAGTTATAACTAAAATGGAATTAATTAACTTTGAGGTCAGACTGATCTTTGCGGGTCAAATAATATTACGTCAGTTTGAAATCACGACGTGTATTTACATTTGTGTGGAAAAGCTGTATTCTGCTAAGCTTAGTAAGACTTAGTTTAAATTCTGTGCAGGTAAATAATCCTTTAAAGTCGCATATCGTGTCTGTTTGCGTGACCACGTTGTTCTTCTAAACTACACATCGGATTTTTATGTGGTTTTAATTTAACCATTTTTTTTTTTAATTAGTTTATTGTCGTATACTATTAAATGCACATTTTGCCAGTTATGTTTAACGCCCATGTAATAGAGGGCGAGCCTATTGCCATCAACCGGGCACAAATCCGGGCTGCTACTGAGAAATTCTAGATAAAAAAAACCCGTAACACTTAGGTACTGCACATTCGTTACATTAAAATCAAGTACTTACTCATCATTTACCTACCTAACGGTTTTTCAAAATTCTGCGTATTAACCGAAAAGCCAAATGCTGCATAATAACATGGGGTGCGTTAAACCACAGGTGTTTACCGTCAAAAGATAATTCCCTAACTTCCTGCCTTTGTTAGATGCGTCACCATGTTTCAAAGCTATTGTTATGCCAAATTGTATAGTTGTCTGTCATGGTTCATGGTTTCAGACGGTTGGTTAGCTAACCGATGGACTTGGGTTTGAAAGACGGTTGACTTAATTTCAGTTCTAACATAAGTACAGTGTATTTAGTTCTGTATAATTTGTTACTGTTTCTTGCGTGTCGATGGCACGACAGTTTATTAAACTATGTTTTACTAAGATTAAAAAAAACTCAATAAAGCTCTTTTAAATAATATACGCGTCGTAATTTAAATATAAATCACTGTGGAAGTGGTCAAGTTTTGGGTAAACTCAAGTTAATTTAATTTTGTATCAGAATCATAGCTAGGAATAGGAAAGAGAATTAGAGGTTGTTTGTTCTCAGTTAAGAACAAATGAAAATGTCATGTATTATTGGGTCTGTTATGGTGTCCGGATAAAGAATTCGCTTATATCGATGACAGCTAGAGAATTCACGACCGAAAGGGTTCAAACGCAAGTCCTCTCAGGCGAAAGTCATATTCCGTACATGCTCAACTGTCCGAAAGACTGATGCAGCTCGATAACAATTAAAATTTTGAATTTCGATAACAATTAAAAGTGAAGCGGATAACCGTTGGGCTATTGCCGCTTATTAAAAATATCCCATTAACATTTTCTTTTAATAAACCATATTTTGTCATCATGGCAGAATTGGCAGATATGATTTATAGAGGACTTATTATTATTCGTCACATATTTAAATTGATTTTTAAACTAATTAATACGTATTTCTTCTGTTGCAAGGCTATTCTTGTATATTTTCGCTTAGTTAACTAAATGGAAAGAAGATAAGTTTTAACCATGACATACTCGTAAAAACATGCATTTGAAATGCTAATTCAGATGATAACGTTTAGTTACATAAATTAAAACACACTTAAATACGTGTTTTGCATTTAAAATACTCATTTGTGTATGTATCGCTAAATGTTTTCCCGGTAAATTCAAAGAACTTGTTGATAAGCATTTGAAAAATTACGTTTTCTTTCATTGTTTTCTGTTTTAACACGTGTTTTCTTTATCAATTAATGAATCAAACTTGTAAGGCTGTAAACAGCGTATGGGTCTATTTCACGATGTCCGAATAGCCACTACTTACCGAATAAATTCAAAATTCAAAATTCTGGAAGAACCTCTAAGCTAAACTTTCTTGTTAGCCACAACAACACAATGCCACAGAATACCATAGAACAATATATCCACATGCAAATAAACCACATGCATACGTGCAACGAACTCATCCACCATCAAACAATGCCGCATCAGTCACTAACACCAGTAATAAGTATCAATTGAGGACAATGCACCATTAAACCGCTCATAGGCCACACAGGTGTCCAGGTGTTCACTGTACTCATATGACGACAGGTGAGCGCTGCATCTGAACAAGACACTTTATTGCCAGAGTGTCCGGTGGACAGCTGTTGTGCAGAATACTTCAGAATTATGCGCATTAAATGCAAATCTGCCATTAAATGTTGTGTTTGAGAGATGGTGCGAGCATCTGTTGTTTTGCGACTGTTTTCGTGTTCTTGACGAGGTCTCGAGTAGGGAAAAGTGGAAGTATGAATAACGTACACTTGAGCATAATTTACAAAATTATGTTGAACAGCAGAAATGTAGAGAAGACTGACAAAAAATTATTACGAGTAAATTGTTAATGAATAAATTGAATTGAATTGATACCAGGATAGTGGTTTTGAGTTTGACTACCTACTACTCTTTTAAGGAGCTCGTGGCATAGCAATAACAGCCGCATGGGTCGATCCAACAGGTTAAGCAACGCTTGCCAGGGTTAGTCCGTGGATGGGTGACCATCTTTACATACCGAAACTCCTCCGTGCCTCGGAAAGCACGTTAAGCCGTTGGTCCTGGCGGTCATTCGTGGATGTTTGACAATCGTTACGGGTCATCAGAAGCCCGAAAGTCTGACAACCAGTCTTACCAAGCTGTATCGTATTACTCAGTTACTGAGTTGTAGAGGTTATGCAGTTGCTCCAAATAAAATACTTAGCTCAGCTTCAGCTGTTTCTGGTTAGACTGGAAGCCGACCCCATCTTAATTCAAATAAGGCTAGTCAGATTGATTTTGAATAGTCTTTTTATAAGTCCTCGAATCACTTTCAACAAAATCCCTACTGGTACACAAAATATAAAATATACACTGCTTAGAATTCACATCTTTGGCATTGCTATGCCAATTAGCCAGCGCTACTCAGCAATTCATCTTCACTTCAGCGTATTTTTCTCATCATACCTTTTTCTTTCACGAGATTCTTCATAGAATCCAGTAGCCAAGGAGATTCCGGGAACGCTCCCTGGCTCTAAATTCTACTCATTTCAAAAAGATTTGCCTCATAGTATGGTGTCTCCCTCCATAAAAAGCATCACTAAGCTTACTTAAAAATGTATTAAGCCATAATCATAAATCGATGATAATATACTCAAGCAGTCAAGCCACATTGATATCAAAGTCACCCCAGTACATCAGTCTGCCACAAAAAGTTTAACAAAAAGTGCTTACAAAAAAGTGTCACACAAATGCGGGCGATACCCACATATCGCGGCGAGACGTGGCCACATTACGTGCTGATCCCGATAACATAACGTCGTGGATGCACAAGAGTAGATAGTCAATGGAGTTCGAACATGGCGCAGCTGTGTGTGTGTGTGTCTTCTCAATGACACTTTCTATGCGACCAAAATAAGAATAAAGATTTTAGGGCTAGTTCTCTATTACAAATCATACCTATCGTGACGGAACTGAAGTTAGTTTAACAGTTACTAACAGTTAATTTTCATTTTTGATGGTTTTTTTCCTCTCGCTTTCCTGCAATCAAAATCAAAATCTAAAAAAATCTAAATAATCAAATCTGTGGGAGTGATTTCGTGAAAAGGGACGGAAGTGTGTCGCAGCTGGGCAAGCGCGCGCTATTTCATTTGACCAATGAGCGCGCGTGGTTCTAGAATTGGCCATCAGAAACGATCATGACGAGGGCCCGGCCCTTTAATGTTGCTTATTACTTTAATATTGCTTATTACCAAGGTGAGATGTCAAATGTTACATCATAATTATGCTACTACTTACTACAGTAGTCTAAAAAAACATTTTTTAATCGTTTATTATTACATTTTGTTACTTTTGGTATAGCAAAAACATACCAACACAAAACATCGCAAGTTTAACAGTGGTCTATGTCATATGCTTTGTGTTAAATATCTTATTTTTCTCTTGTATCCAAGCTTTTTTCCCTTGCGTTATTTGTTGTTCAATTGAATCCCAATCCATTAATTTTTACAAAACCCACAATCTTCACTTTGTGGTTATGTCACTGATATTATTTGATATTGCAAGAAAAATTCTTTCGTTTCTTGCTCGTCGCCAATTTAAAGTTTTTAATTCTGATTTAATTATATAGTTAATAGTATTGCATTCAAAACTTTTTTTAATCATCTCATCCTCGTCGCCAATGTTACATCTACGAAAATAAGATATAACACTTTGTATCTGTCGTTTCGCGGTTGAATGAAGTTAGGTAGTTGTTGGGTCTCTGTTGTATATTATACTCATGTCCTGTTCAGGTAGGCAGGTGGCACAAACAGCAGATGTTTGAATGTCGCGTGAAAGCGATTCGATGCTTCCCATGATAATTTTTGTTGATATAATTTAGCTTTAATTTCAGTTTGATATTCGTATGTTTTATATGTTTTTAAAAGGTCGTCTGTTTGAGTGCAGGTGGCTTTTGTATGATTATGAAGACATTGATGTGAATAACTTTTGAAATAATTGTTGACACTATGTAATCTATCTGAATTGCAACACCTTCACAATGCTACTCTAGATACGAAAGTATCAAGACTTGAGTGCTCTAAGGGAGTATCTCTGTGTGAAGTTAGTCTCTAAGAAAAGGCGCTTGAGACAAATGTTATGGAATAAATATCAATTGTTTCCTCATTTAAAATTAAGTAGTCAAGTGCATAGAATCTGCGCGAACAATGATAAAACAATGAACAAAATGCTCTATGGATGCATAGAAACCGGAATAATGTTGATAGTATAATGTTGATTAATAGAACACTATTGTCTACCAATTCACACGGTAGACCAAACAAAAAAATATGTTTTTTCCGTACTGCCCTGGGAATTGAAGCAAAAACTATGGACTGTTTCAACGAACTCGTTGTATAACACATCTATCACAAGCTCATTATTTTATCATGCGAAGCCTACTCGCTAGTCCAATTCATTTCCTTGGTTATGTCTTACTGGATTGTCGCTCTATTAAAATGTTATTTACCTTGCAAATAATACAATTAATTCTGTATTTTATATAACCATCATCTGGCCTAACCAGCTCAGCCGGTTCGATCTCTATGCCAACCAGATTTACTTGTAATATTTTGTTATTTCTATAAAATTATAAAATCCAATCTATTATTTACAGTTTCCATTTTTCCAACAGGAGGAATGGGCCAAGATCTCCGAAATAATGGCGTCGTTTGGAAGCAAGCTGGTGAGGGAGTCAGTCTTCGTGTCAGAACTTGAGCAGGAGTTCACATCCAGGCTTGGCTTGAGCTGTTCCGAATCCAGCTTGAGTCCATCTGTGGCATCCAATCTTGGACTATGGCTGTCTGGAATGGGACTGCATGACTATGAGACCTTGTTCTTGGAAAGCGGCTTCGATGATATTGATTTTGTTGTGAGTATACTTTCTATTAATTAGTTTTAAATTGTTTTCATTATCACGCAGCAGATTTGTTATCAGATGATCTGACATCAATTAGTTTGAAAGAAATAGTGACCGTTTAAGAGCGTTTACGCTGAAAGTTGGCAACGTCTCAAATAGCTGTCAAATATTTACCTGTTTTGAATATTGATTATGAAATGCAATAATTAATATCTTAATACCGAATATTTAGTTTTAGATGTAAAAAATGTGTTTGGGGAAACTTTTCAAATGCCTTTTTTACACGTAAAACGGTTACAACATCAAATTCTGTGTTATAATTGCAATTCATTATTGATATTCTAGATACTTAGTTAGCCACATTTCTTATTTCCATTCAGTAATATTGCCAAATTAATCAAAACAGGTAAATATTTGACAGCAATTTGCGACGGTGCCAACTTTCAGCGTAAACGCTCTTAACACAATAAAAAGGCAAATCATGACAAAAAATAAACGTAATATTTCATTATTCGTGAAAAGTTGTAATAATGAAACGCTGAATCCAAAAAGTACTAACATTCATTTTAAACAATCAACTAACGATAAACATTTGTTCCAGAACGGTATCATAGACGAAAACGACCTCCGAGAGATGGGCATAGAAGAGAACGATAGACAAAAAATACTAGAATCAGCAAAACAATTACCTCTTAAAATAACTGAAATAAGCAATAATCATAACAATAACAATATAAGTAAAAGCCAAAACGAATCTGTAGAAGAATGGCTAAGACATATAAACTTAGAGATATATAGCGATACTTTTAGGAAACATTTGTATGTAGATATGGATAGAGTGAAAAGAATTTGGGAAGTAGAACTGACTGCTGTACTGGAGATTCAGAAGGCTGGACATAGGAAAAGAATTCTGGCTTCGGTATCTGGGCAGCACAATGGACCTGCTAACCATATGGAGGATATTAATGCTGATCTCAATACTTTGGTAAGTCATATTTGTTGCTCACACTATTGACTTCCCTGCATAAGATAACCTTTTCCTAAATAAAGAGGTCTTGTCTAAAACCAACTCGCAGTACATATTAAATAGCCAGTTATCACCAATGATAATACGTGTGACAATTATATCAACAGGAATATACCTTACAAAAAAACCCACCCCATGAACAGATACAATGAACAATAGGATGATATTAACATAATTACTAGTTTACGGATTATTATTTTTATGCTAACAAAGCAATTACTGATTTATTTCTTGGAAATCATATCTTTGATGTCTTGTATAAAGCATTTGAGTGGTGTCATCTTTCTAGATCATCTTTTTGTCACATGTGTTTGGTATCTTGATTATTATTTAATTCCCGAACACGAACTTTATATATCTACTAGTATTACTTTTTCTATCGGAACCAGATTTAGTTTAATAATAAAATCACGTCGTGACCGTTGACAATTACCCTGCGGAAACCCGTCGTCGCGGCGATGAGTATCGACGCCTCGATAGCGCACACTCAGTGCATACAGATATCAAGCAATCTATTTGTCCAAAAACGTATTAATTAGCACAATTTAACAATCATTAAGGTCATCAAATCCGGTCTAATACTATTTCCTTGAAGAATTTGTTGAATTGAAGTGCAATCAAAGGCAGCAGACACATTAAACGATATCAAAAATGATAATGTATACTTAGTTAAAAAATGTTCATGGGTGTCACGAATGTCGGTGTCAACACCATGCATACTAATGCATGGCTTCCCATAGACCATGGTTGATCAACAAGAGAAAGCGATTACCACACTGATATAGGTAGTAAAGTTGTGCTATAAAGTGTTGTAAAAATATCATGTAACAGATTTTGGAGACGGGCAGTTGACGAATTCTAAGTGAATTGATAGATTGACTTGGAAGATGAAATGAGGACAACGGCTTGGGCGTGATATATTTTAATTATGCAGCGAGAAAGTGAGCTGATTTTGATGAATGGGATGTAATGAAAGTAAAAGTAGCAGGTGGTAGAATTAAAGCTGTTGAGTTATTGTTTTATTAGATTGAAAGTGAATTTGATATTGGAGCTTGTTGATTGTCTATAATTAATATTCAATTAAGTGCTACCACAGAACAGAAAAAACAGATAAAAACAAATCTTGGTAATCAATTTCCATTAAGCTTCATTTGAAAATTGATTTATATAAATGTCAAAGAATGTATGCCAATTGACCGGATCCATCTACAAAACGAACCATCGTCCGAAATCAATTCACCCAATCACAGCCGAGACCCTTTCTCACTTCACGATACAGTCCTTAAGAAACAGACACCAACTAATACCAATAAATCAAACACGAATGCCCCAGGATGGTTCAATCTGAGCAATGAAGTGAGCAATTCGCTCAATCAAAAAGCTTGTAAAAAGGATATCCTTGCAGCAAAGCGACAATTGTAGACGACAGAGGGCGTTGCTATGATATCGGGTTGAATGAGATCGGTGAAGCGATTGATGGTAATCGAAAGGGTGAGAGATACATGTTCTGTGATAGTGCATCTACTGATGTATCTCTAATTGGTCTATATTACGATATAGATATATAGCAAATGATACTCTACGAAAACTATTCATCGGTCTTTTTATCTATTAACGATTGTAAACCTAAGTTTAACTTCTAACATGTTTTCTAACGCTTTGAACATGAGAGCGGACTAAACTATGATCTTAAATATTAATAAAAACCAACAAGAATTCGGTAGTAGGGAAGACGTTAATGAGAGTGATGAATGAGTATTTATAAAACAAGAATTAATTGTTGACCCAAAAGTTAAGCCAGAGTCATACCCTAATAAAATAAAAAGTGAGTAAGTGAGCAAGGTTTAAACCCCAAATTGTTATCGAATAAGCCTTAATACACACGGTAGGCAGGTGCATACTTATTGTGCGGCGATTGCCAATTTATTTCGCGAGGATATCCTTTGCCTTAACTGGTTTAATATTATATTATAGAACCCACCTGCTGTACCCGGCGTTATTGCTTTCCGATCATGTGTTTTGGACTTATTGGGATTTTTACAGGATCATAATAAGGTATCTGAATTGTTTTATGTTCAATGCGGAAGCTTAATAGGTTATTCAGCACAGGAATTTAATGTCAAGTGACAGACTTACTGATATAATCCATGCCCTGCCCTGCAGGTAGTTACCATATTATACAAAACAAAGTTTATGGTAGCGCTTTATTTTCATGTTAAAATACTATACAAATTTTTTTTAATGATAGGTAGATATATGTCTTTGTAAATAGCGTGGGTCTCTAAAAGTGCTTGTAGTAATAGGATAAGTACCTACTTAAATTATTATATACTTCACCGCACCGATAAGTTATCTGACACAATATAAAATCGTCTTCAGTAGTCATTATCCTCAACTGCATTCAAACGTGTCACCATCAATAAAATCCAAATTCATTTGAGCATTCCTTCTTACTTTACCACGACACCTGTGAGGGCGTTGCCTGGCTACCCCCCTGTAGCACGTGCGTGGTTATAATTAGCAGGCAGATGAGCAATTTAACGAGGATTAGCAAGTTTAATCTCGTCACATGTAAGTAACGCGTGATGAGGTGGCGAGATGAGTTTTAAATAATGTGTCGGCGATAAGTCTTAAGAGGTTTGTCGAAGTTGTAGATGGGTATGTATTTTTGGAATGTATTGTGTGTAATATGATATTTGGTATTCTAAAAGGTTTTAAAAGTCGATTTACTTTATTATCGAACTAGGTGAACTTGCCACGTCGATCTGTTTGAAGTAATCCGAAGTGCAATACCCATACAAAATTTCGATATATTCGAATTTTTGGTTGTTCCTTTAGGTTTTTCCAGTTTTCTTTTTTCTTAAACCACCCCAATATTGAGGTGAATTAAACAAAAAAAATATCTAATCGGTTGAGTAATTTTTCGAGTTTTTGCGAGACGGTAACTGATTTTTATACACATATTATATACATGCTGCCCTCATAACTACTCCACTAGGTACTAATTTAGCCACCCGCTGTTACATTCTCAGATGAAAAGTACGAGTACGTTTTAGCAGCTTACTTAAGGCTTTTAGACAATTATTTCTTGTAATAAATATTGTCAAGTAGTCCTATGTCTAATACTACGATACAGCTAGATGCTGCTGCTCATCCAGCCGTCCTGCAATCTTAATAATTATCTTCTTATTCATCCTTCTAGGGATGATAGGTACAGACAATCGTTACCACCCAAAAACAAAAACTAACCTTCTTACAATATCACAATCTAAACTAAAGACCATCTAATCTAGGCACATAGACCAGAGCTAGACTATTTAACATAAGTATTTGGCACTTGGGTACTAAAGTCGAATAATATTAGCTTCTCAACTAGTTTAGGATTCGTGCGCGTTTTGCGTAGAATTTTAATGTTAAACATCATGGTTATTTAGAGCAGTTTATATGTTTTTTGGTTGTTTTTAAGAAAATAACTATATTTCGAATCTACAAAAAACACATCTTCTATAATTATATTTTTGCTATACAGGGTGAATTTTTGTGATACAAGTTCGGAGTAGGTAAGCTACAATAATAGGGACCGAAATAATATTACCCGAATTGAGCTCATAACTGGTGATTATTTTTCTCTATTTCTCAAAATTTCATCTTATACATACATACATATACTCACGCCTTCAGGCAGAAACAACAGAACGCCACCTGCTAAGATCTTTACCTTGTCCATGTCCTTTTGCCTCCTTTACGTTCATACATCTGGTCATACTTTTGTATGACTTGTATTAAAACTAACTCTGTATAATCTTTGCAAACATTGACGTTTATGTTCGTGTCCCACAAATATTACTAGAATTGACGTAACATTACCTACCCATTGAAAACCTCACCTAAAAAAATACCATACTAATTTCACATCCACTCATCTGACCATACAGCCACAACATCCCATTCATCCACAAGCGACGCTAATTCAGCCTACATGTACCTACCTTCACATATTGCTGCCTTTTTTTTAATTTCACACGTCGGCAACCCTGTATAGGTAATTAGTGCTCAATTCGTCGTCTATTCAGCTTGCATTGACTGAGAGTGCCCCACTCGCGAAGGGAATAAGCGCAACACGCGTGCCCTAACTATACGTTTGCGTCGGAAAATGTTTTTTTAGGATGGATTTTTTATTCAAATTAAGTTTTTTATATGAGAATTATGAATTCGATTTTTGTTTTTTAATTTATTGGCGGTTTTTGAAGCGTCATTTTTTGCCTGATCAGGGATACTGAACATTTTTCTGATTTAGGTGAACTTTCGTTGCTTCAGTAGGTAATTCCAGCTGAACAAAATAAATTTGAATTGTTTTGGGCGGTCGAAAAACTCTCGAGTTTTTTTTTTCTTTTTTCTTCCGTGTCTTTATTGCCATGCTGTTCTGTTTTTTAGGGCTGATGTCACCAATGAAACTAAACGCGATCAACAATCTAAACTGCAGAATAGCTACTAATTCAATTGAATATTGCAAGCATAACCTGCATTTACTTTTGCCACCCAAATAACCTCCAGACACAACTCACCCACTTTTCCGGTCAATTAACTTGGAAAAACTCGTTTCTCAATGTCGAAACAAAAACAGTAGCCAGTTTAAAAAACAATATAATATTTATCCATATCTAATCTCTTTTATCTATAAATATGATTCGATACGGTCCGCTTGGTCTTATAATAATGATTGATAAAGATAATTTGATAGGATTAATAGAAAAATGACAATACTTTGTGAATCATATTATTGTTGTTACAATCATGTGATCTAATGTTCTAATGTTAGTTTTAGCAGACCTTTGTGGAATTCTGATAGCATGTTAGGTAGCAGTTAGCACGTTCTACCTGTATGATGATGCCATTACAATAAAATTGCTAACCTATTTTTTTCCTAGAATTCTTAACTGTTTGAGAAACCTTCGATCAATGTGTTTATTCTGATTTTAATATTTTGAATTTTTATGTTTATTTTTATTGTATTTTTATGGATCATGTGATCTGCAATAAATATTGTTATTATTATTATTTATTAATGGTAGATGCCATGCAATAAATCTATATCTATATCTGAAAAATTAAAGTCGCTTTCCATGTAGGTATGTCTGTGTGACCGCGTTGTTCTTGTAAACTGCATTATGGATTTAGATGCGGTTTTCAACATCATTTAGAGAATTTGTTCCGGAAGGTTTAATACCTACACTCAATATTAATTAAACTTATTTGCATGTAACAAATAAATCTCGATGTTTTTTCAAGTCATAAAACCGTGCCAAGCAGGGGTGAGTTGCTAGTAAGTATTGTAATAAAATCTTCTTGCAAAAAATTTAAAAAAGTCATTTTAACAACAGACTTCAAATCCAGTTCCAGGGGTATTAAAAAAAAAATTGCTGTTCCATACATTTTGAGCGCGTTTTTTTTTTTTGATAACTGGCTAGAAATATCTATTCTGTGCATGGAGTTTCAGAATCATGTACTGAATCCATGGTAACAGGTTGCACATCGATCTCCCTGCCATCCTGTATGTATTTTTTCATTGTGATTTTTTTTCCTTCTCCACGCATTCGAAGCCGCGAGCAAAAGCTAGTGTTTTCTAAAACACGATGCATTTACGTACTGTAGTAACCACAGGTCCATATTATGCCGTTCTATTCAAGTTTATTCTGACGGAACTGCCCTTTCATTCCCGTCCGTAGTTTTTCACCAATGACACCATGAAATCAGATGGTTCAATTATTTACTTGTGTACCTTTCATTGCCTTCATTAAAATTTTACGCCTACTGGCGATGTTTTTAATTTTCCCCGTCGCGTTTTGTTTTGCACCTCTGAAGTGTGAATCTGTGTATGAGTGTCACTTTACGTTTTGTTGCGTATTGTGCTTTGTTGCCATTTTTTTTATTTAATTAGACTTATTGAGGGGAGGTTCGTGTCTGTATGTTTAGCGGGGTGTGTTTTTAGAGGAGAATCGTTAAGTAAAAATTAAAAGAGAAAAAACATTTAGCAAAGCCAAAATATTTTTTTTACGTTTTCGGATAAAAAAGCTAACGAATAGTAAAGACAATGAAACCAAAACATTTCACAATAATAGCTCCTAAAGCCTAGACTTTATAATGACTAATAACAACTTATTCCTTCTAGAAGAGCAACATACAGCAGCTGAAAGAAGAAATCAAAGAGAAGTTACCACCTTCAGAAAACCTGAAACCTGTTCCACCTCCCGTGGTCCCTACCCTGGCGCCCCCTGGTGGAGAGACCTTAAAGCGCAGCAAAAAGAACAGGCCTGCTCCTCAACCTCCCAGACCCTCGGATCTGGAGATCAGGGCGCCTTCGGAACTGTTAGTTGGAGTACCAGGGGCGCTGAAGACTCAGTGGAAGCATCAGCCGTTCGTGCTAGTTACTGGGGCTGTGACTTATGTAGCCAACGTAAGTATTTTAGAATTTTATAGTGTGTTTTTCTTTCCCGAAATAATCTTCAGAAATCGTGATCACAAAAAGGTGATCATTGTGTAAAGATTTAAACTTAATGTCTAACATCACTGCATTCTTGCCAAAGCGATGCTGTTCCATTTAATCTAAATTTAATTTCTTCCATATTTTAATTCATATTTTTAATTAATACCAACAATTGTGCCTTATTCCCATCTTCTCCTCCAGTACCTAGGATCAACAGTGGTGAAAGAGCTCCGAGGCACAGAGTCGACGAAGAAATCGATACAAAAGCTGAAGAAGTGTACCAAAGAACCGAGGGACTCTCCTGACATCATCCTCTCCATCAGCTATAGAGGAGTCAAGTTCCTAAACACTATCACCAGGGTAAGTAATCTTTATATTTTGAATACCGTTATATTGTTATTTTTTACATTGTTCTCACATATTGAAGCAACAAGAAAATTGTACCCAGGATTTTGTAATATCTTGATTTAAAAGCGTGTCCATGGAGTTTCTTGTCCCTTCTTCTCCATAATAGATCTACGTTTTGAAACGGGCAGCTAACTTGAAGATTCGGACTAACTGACTGACGTTCAAAAGTGTAAATGGTTTAATTGAAATAAATGCGTAAAGTTTGAAAAGGGGAATCAGCTGTTGCCATTTCAGCTTTAGACCGAGATTGATAGACGTAACTTTTCTCGAGCTTAGCCTTAGATATATTTTCGTCTCTATCTTGCACCTTTTTACCCCTTTCTTCTTGTATCTTTTTAGTTTGACAGTTGTGCGACAATAACAGGAATAATGCTAAGCCTAACTTCGTGCTAAGTAACGTTTAACAATGTTAAACTAAGTTTCTTTTCCATCATTTTTCAGATTTGCTAGATATATTTACGGTACCTCGTTTAAAAGATTTTATTATATCCGTAATAGAACTTGTATGTTCATTATATTTTATTTAAGCAAGAATAACTTCTGGCAATAGCCAAACTTGACCTTTCCATTTAGTCCGACATTTTCTTTTGACATTTACTGAGATGAAAAAGTTAAAAAGAAAAACCATATCTTGTATCTTTTTTCTCAACTGCGTTGTTCCCAAGTTTGTAGTTTCAATCCTTGACGGATAAACTTTGGAGACTGTTAGGGGTCTTTGAAGATCATCCAAGTGTGAGACGGCAAACATCCCGGGGTCGGTAACAAAGGACTTACGAAGACCCTGATTCTTGTCTGATTTTTAATTACGGTTCATTCCTCACACTTGATCGGACCGATGACCAATCTCTTCTTTGTGTTTCTTAAAAAAAGGATTGTTTTTCTCTCTTCCCTTTTTATACAATGATTTTTTATGTTAGAACTCTTCACGGTTAGTTAAGTGGGATAATTAGTGTTTTTTCAATGTTATGCTTGCGAAGCACGGCTGAAATTTAATTTGGACTTGTTTTTTTACGTCAAAAATGAGTAAAATATTGTTTGGGACAGCATTCGTTAAAAAAACTCCGGCCTTTTTTAAATTGCGACGGGTTTAAAATGTTTTCGGCCGGTAAACGATAGTTTCACTGTACATTTATAAGGATCTACAGTCCCGATTTGTAAATGCTTTTAATTAGAGACCGTGACAAATAGCCTTTTCAATTTGCAGTTATGTTTCAAATTTCTTTTAACAGGCCCCGGCTGTTTCACTTTATTTTACTTGGTGGTTTAAAAGTTTTTAAATGGAAAATTCGTCTGTTTCCTATTATGTTAACTAACAGCTAAGAATTTTTATACAGTACAGGAAAAGACCGTGAGGAAACCGGCATGTCCTAGAACCAAAAATCGAAGACATGTGACATCTACCAACCCACAATGGGCCCGCGTGGTGGATCACGGCCCACCGCCTCTCACAGAGAGGCCTGTGTCCCAGCAGTGGGAACATTATACGCTGATTGTTGCTAAGAATTTTTATACAACAGTATTTAATTCGTCAATTTCTTTAAATCATTTATTTATTGCCATCTTTACTTCTTAGGAGTTGGTCTGCGAGCACGAAATCCGCAATATCCACTGCGCGTGTCAGGATGCTGACGACCTCACCCACTTCGCGTACATCACCAAGGATCACACGAGTAGGAGCCACTACTGCCATGTCTTCAGAGTCGCTACTATGGTGAGCTGTTCGCTTGTTTGTTAATATAACTTTTTTCTTTTATGACAGGAATGTAGTTTGTCAAGCTGATATCAGACCGAGATTTTTAGATCATTCTGAACGCGAGTGAACGAATGCTGATTTACAAATAAATTTATTTTTCAGTTTTGTTTCTTTTTTGTGTTCAGACGATTCACTTCGAATGAAACATGCCGAATGAAAGACAATTGAACGAAAATCAAGCGTCTGATCAAATATCATCTTTAGAAATAGCGATAGGTTTCGATCAGTTTTACGGCAAAACTCTTGATATCATCATTGCGTGTCTCTAGTTAAACCCGACTAAAATTAATGTTGAAATTATTCCTTTTTCAGGATCAAGCGACAGAAGTAATCTTAACACTAGGCGAGGCATTCGAAGTAGCTTACCAAATGGCACTAAGAGAACAATCGAATAGGACCAGAGTAACGCAATCCTTAGCTAAGACTCCGACTCACGATCCGATGACAACTTCAAACAAAGAGAAACCTAATGTCAACCATGGGCGTTCACATTCCATTACTGAGATTAAGTTGAATGGACATCAACTAAAGATAGCACCGTTACCTGCTTCGCTGTCTAACGAAGACTTCCAAGCTCCTACCAGAAATACTGATGGCTCTAAAAGTCCTAGAACACCACTCCTTAAAGCTCCTATAGCGTCTACCGAAGAATTGTGAAAGGTAATGTTAACTATGACTTAGATCCGTTACAAGTTTCCAGGTCTTAAGGGCCCGGGTACACGTACCGACTTGCTTGCACAGTTTGTGCAAACGTGAATTCCACACGATAGCAAACTGTTTGCACGATATGCTTGCTTGATGAAGCGTGTAGCCGGGTCATTAATCGAAGAAATTAAATTGATATTGATAGTAATAGTTGAAGTAAATTTTGAAGTTTTTGATGTTGATTAATTTGGCTAAAATGTTCATGGAATTGTCTTCCCGGAAGATAAGCTTCCTATTATAATGGAAATATTAAATGTAATAAGCGAAAATATAAAAATAAATCTAAATGTCTTGTCTGTAATTGATTGTTTTGGAAATTGAGTCAGACATTTTGGATTTGTGTAAAAACCAAAAAGTATTGTAAGCGTCTGTTTATCTTTAGCATGTTTTATACTAACATTATTTCTTTGGAAATGCAGTTAATAAATAAAAAGAAAGAAAGCTGACAAATGTAGTTGGAAATAAAGTTTTGCAAAGTCTTAATGATATTACTCGAATTTTGAATCGATATTTTAAAATAGGTTTGGATATTAGAGTTAATTTAGGGTTGGCACACATTATGTTTAAATGTAATAACAATAAGGTACTAAGTAATATTAAAAATAGCAAGGAAAATATTGTTTTAAGTATTGTTGTGTTCATTTGGAATTGCTACAAGCGCGTTCATTTATTCTGTAAGGACAATTTGTATTTGCTAGTTTTTTTAATGTATTGAGAAATAAATATTATTCTGCTTTAAAATGATGAGCAGCTCAGTTGTAATGTGTGACAACCTTTATTGGATCAGCTTCAAAATTACCAAAAACAGCTGGTCCCAACCTATTATAATAAAGGACTATTCGTAATTCAATTTCGACACTGCTTTTACGTACCATAACCTTATTTATATAAACTATTGTATAAAATAGTTAAATGAACAATTTTACTATTGAATAGTAAAATTCTAGGGGCTGTTATATTTATACATAGTAGGTTTTTATTGATTGTATATTTTTGTTTCTGTTAGTATTATTCTGATGTTAAAATTAGTGCAGCTGTGTAAATGTTTTGTCCAATAATGCGTTGAATTATACATTTTTGAAAAGTATTTTTTTCATGTAATTTTTAATGTTATAAGTAAGCTTGTATTATTTCACGCGTTTTGGAAATTCATATTTGGATATTTGGGTAGGCCTAACTATAATCTCGATTAGTCTTACGTTACCATTTTCGGTGTCGTATTATTGTAATTGTAAATAGTTTTAATGTAAGGGTTTCCATATATTATGAAGATGGGTTGTTGATGTTAACACAATCTTATGACGAGAAAAAAGCGAATACGCCTAAAATAACATATAGTACATAAAACATATCAAACGGATGTTACATGTTATTTAAAAGCCAGTTTAGCTAGATCTCTACTATATATGATTTACGAAGCAAAGTTTTGTGATTCGCTTGCATGTAGAGGCCTATTTAAAATGGTCGGCAGTTTGTAATTTTAAAATTGAGCTTCCGATGTTAATTTTGCAAGTAGTTTTATCGAGTTAAAGTACATTACAATAATCGTGTCTCAAAATGACGAAAAAAAAAAGTTTGGAAAAATATTTTTCATGTTTTCTTCAATTAAAGCAACTGTTTGCTCAAGCCAGTGGCGATTTGCAATTGTTTTTAAATAAAAGTGCGCTAATTAAAATTGTTTGAAATTGTACTCTTTTTTTGTCCTTGTACGACGCTGTACTCGTCGAATTTATGACGTCATAAAGTTATGATATTGATACGTTACTACAATATGACGTCAAATTTTTGACGCTTTGAAGTCTGATTATTTGATTTGAAATTTGTGTAATCCATGTGATAAAAAAGTAAAAAAATATTCAAATTATTTTTGTTTTTTTTTTCATTTATTATCTTCCTTCTGCTTTTTAATTATTTGTATGTACATATATGTGACACGGCTTTTATAAATGTTAAAGATGAAATTATATTGTCATATAGCTAGATATATCTATCGATGTTCGGTTTAATAATGTAGATTATATCAATATTTATATAATAATATAGTATAATAGTATATAAAATAGCGATATAAAATGTGCCAAAATGAAATACTACAGGTAATAACGCCAATATACAAACCCCATGATATTTGCCGTGAAATCGAAATTGCTCATTAGGAACACCAATTTTTGTATCAAATTTTCTTGTTTTACACTTTTTATTACCATTACCGTCCTTTTTTATTAAAAATAAATTATTATTAGCAAAAAATACCATTAGCTCATGTAGTTTTTTTACGAACTTGCTTTTAAATTGTTTTTTAAAATACTTACGTAAGAATTTATATATTTTAACATTTTGAGGTAATTTTTTTTAAAGTTATATCAAAATAAAAATGTTACCATCATTTAAAAAATATATATAATGTGGGCAAGACGAATAATGTGCGAATACAGAAATAAGGCCGAAATAAATACATTTGAATGACCTCAATTTAATAAATGAACCACGCAACAAGTTAGCTAGATATAGTTTAAAATATCACTGGATGTATACCAAAGAGTTATATAAAATATGATATACTAGTGAAATAGATCGCAACTCAGTAATTTAAATACATTATATATTATAAGTACCTGTATCGATAAAACATACTGAGAATAATAAAATAATCACTGCCGCCGAAACGAAAAAATTTCACAATAACTTAGAGCTTCTACTTTTATAAATTTATATGTTCTTCAATGTACATACGACTCGGTTAAGACCCAGTTTCATTTAACCCAAACACGTGTTCATTTAATTGAAGAGCTCTTTTAAATGAAGTTAAATAAACGCTTTCTGAAATAACTAACTATATCTATGTATGGTAGAAAGTTATTGGTTGTGTACTATTTTATTTATTTAAAATTTAAATGTAGTATTACGAAAATATATTGTAGTTCAGAACATTCGAATACTATTGTAAATACCTATCTATAATGATATTATATTCAAAATTCAATAAACAGTGAAATATATTTGGCTTGTTATTTACTTGCTTTATGTAGTGCTGTCGCTTTTTATTAAGTACTACCTGACCCGACAGACTACTGTCCAAATAGTTTATACATACATGAAAATATGACTTTTAGTTTTTCCTGAATTAAAAAAAATCGAGAATTGTTTCCAATTGTTCTTTCCATAAAACCTAATTCAGACTACAAAGAATATAAAAAAAAAAATAGCCTAGTCGGTTCAGCCTTTGTCAAGTCATCAAGTGATACGCTCATCAACGAACAGCCTTTCATTTTTATTTATAAAGACATGAGGAAAGGGAGTGTCCATCACCGAGGGCTGTATGCATTGAGTTCTACAACTTTGATTCTGTTGCTACTACAGGTTTTTAATTAAAAACTTTACATGAGATATTACAACAAAAAATATCTTACTTATATCGGACAAAATTTGTGGGTTGACTGCACCGCTATGCATAATTATCGAGCAGTTTTATAAAAATTGCTGTTTAGTGAAATTATGTATAACAGATCGTGCAATCATCGAATTATGAATTTACAGACAATAAGAACAGACATATAAACGCGACTTGATATTAATCGAGCGATATTCATTTAATAGAGCGCGACGATAGCTTTTTTTTGCGTCTATAAGCTCGTTTGCGCGAACTCGCGACTGTCGCGTTCGTTTTGTTCGGCGAACCCGAACGCGTGCTCGGGTCGACAGAGGGCGCCATCCTGTTATCCGAACAAATGAGTGACATGATAGAGACGATCCCGTACCACTGTTTTTTTTTGTTAGGACGCAGGGATATACCTTCTACCATGTAGGTATGCAGCTGTTGCGCACTTGGTAAACAACGGTCGATGCATAAAAAGCAATTGAAAGAGCCTCCACAACCATCATCTAAATAAACGTCAATTCGTAGACCGATTTATACCTAAATGTGGTGTATCCTAGGTAGATATACAGTCAGTGCGCTCCCAACCTTGCGTATACATCATGTCTCAGAAAGGTGTGGTCACTGTATTACAAGATAATTGCTCGAAACTACGAAACGATATCCTTAATACAAACAGTAGGTACATAGGCATTCAGGATACAATTGCCCCAAGCCAATTTCAATGCCTGTTGATGGATTAGCACTTCGACTGATTGATTTGCTGGCAGGTATACTTACCTAGGTTTACATGCAAGGTAGAGCTGATAATAGTGCAAATGGAGTAACATGAGTAGGTACCTAAATATACGATACTTACCTACTCACGTAGGTATCATATTCCATGCAGGATAAGGAGAAATTGAAGAACTTTGGAATATGCTGCTTTTTTTTCAATTGCCTTTAAATTTAATAGAAAAAGTCTCTGAATGGACAAACGCGTACGAAGAGAGCGAATCACGAACCATCTCTACATGCTAGCAGTTAACCTGATGAAGACCCAGTGTTGCTAAAAGACAAAAAAATAAGATTCTTCAAGATCTTATTTAATGGGCTATAAGAATAAAATTAGCAGTCCGTGCAAATCCTTTAAATATATGTATAATATTATTATACATATTGCTGAATATCTGCAAGAATTTTCTTCTTTCTCGTGTGGTTAGTCAGTGACTAACTTGGTGTCAGAATTTACTTACAACCTTTTTAGCCAGCCATCCCTTCCCATACCAAAATCTTGCCCAGAGTTTTCCGCCAATTTTGAACAATCGCAATATAACATTTCCAAAATAATTAAATTCAAAACAAAACAAATCCGAAACAAAAATCAAAATCATAACTCATTCGCACAGTAAACGCAAAAAACAACGAGAAAATCCAATAATAAATTTCGCTCCCGTTAGAAACGGCTATAAAAAACGGCTAATTATTTTTGCGCCATTAGCTTAGCCGAAAAAAGGTTGAATTTTAAGCGTCATTTATTAATCTTGGTTTGGCACGGTTCGGCACGGTCGATTAGTCGTGAGGGATGGATCGGTCCGGTCCACAACTGGTACGTGGCCGGACACTTTAGATCAAAGATAAATAGCCAGGTTGTGTACGATAGTGCTTCGTCATTGTGTAAAGGCTTTGCTAAATGAACGGGTGAAAGAAGAACGATTTGGTTTTTGGAAAATCGGACGGATATTTTTTATTAGGACATGGATATTAAGCGGATTTACAGCGGCTGTTTTCCATTAAGTACACTGCTGCACTGTGTTCTATATCGTCGTGTTTCCTATACACAATAATTAACTTAGGTGAAGCGGTAGCCTCTTCAAGGACTTCTTGAAAGTAATCAAGTATCGTTGAAAGACTAGTGTACAAAATAAAATAAACAAAGGTACCACTAAACAATACAGGTATTATCTAGTGGCTTTTGCGGACAGGTTAATTATTCTGATTTTGTTACAGTTGTAATGGCAATCAAGCCATTTCGTTTAAAATTGGTTTTTATTTTTATTAATTTATTTACCTTTTGTAAGTACACTTAGATTCTTTTATATTTTGTTAAGTACCTGGTTGTTGAAAGGCCTACACTGTTCCCCTATACCTATACCTACTGCTTTTTGGAAATATCACGAATACCAATTGTTTTTAAAAGAGTAACCGTGGACTTTCTTACCGGCTCTTCTCCATAGGAAACGACCAATTATTGGAACCGTGCACCTAGTCTGACTTTTCATAAGTACCCATGTACATTTATGTGAAATAAAATATTTTGAAGATAATAACTATACCTATTATTAAGAGCTGACACTGCATAGCATCATATTTTCGTTAAGTAGAATCCTTTTTTTTTATAAAAAATAATTCTAGCAAAACAGTCTTCACTGAGGACAAGCCTTTACAATGATTAGTACAGGAGCTAATGAGGCGTAACATCGACGTTCACAATCTCACCCCAGCAAGTTAATTTAAGGATTATTCAACGATTCTTAACTGTTTGTTACAAGATCCATGTTTTGGTAGGTTATCCTTTGGGAAGCTGTGCTGTTTTGCAAGTGTTCTTCGGGCCTGCATTTTATTAAGGCAAAGTGACTTTTAGGTCTGGATTTGCTTATGAATTGGCATTTGCTAACCATTCCTTTAACTAAGAAGAACTAAATCATTCTGTTTATTTTTAAACTAATTCTATTGTTTGCCTCTTTTGTCGTGAATGAACAGTTTTTTTTTCTTTAAACTTTTACTGTTTTTTTTTTTTCATTCAGATTTATTGCTGAATATCTTTCAAACCATTAATATGTCCATCATGTCTCTATGTATAATTTTGTGCAAAGTGCTAGTGCTAAAGTGCCAGTGTTTAACAAAACGGGATTACAACCATTCATCCGCATAATTTCTAATCGTAATATTATAATAGTTTACAACAATAAAGACCTCTTAACATCATAATTGTGACTACAATAGTTTCAACCCCGAGGGGGTGAAATTGAGACGTCCTTCAGATAAGTGGAACATTTGTTACTAAATATCATACACTTATAGGTACAGCTAAGTACACAAATGGTGTAGTTTTATTGACTGCATCTGTTAATTTGGGAATATAGAGAATCGTTATGTTGAATATTTGCATGGAATTAATATTACAGAATGCACTGCAATGTTTTTTTTTAAACACGCTTAGCTTACCCTTGTGGTGAAGAGCCGCTAATATTGGACACATAACATTATAACATCCTGCGTAATATCCGTATGTTTGATGAGCATTTGTACGCTAAGTTGAAGAAGTAGGGAATTTTCTCTTGAAAAGCTTAATTTAATTAAATGCAATGCAAAACTTTCTTGTATGCCAACCCATTACAGATTTTAACCTAACTATAAAATCCATTCCACTTACCACACAAATCCAAAATTTGAACTTTCCAATTTGAAAAATCTTCTTCAAACCCGACCTCAATCTTGCGAAATTTAACATCAATTTTAAACCGACTAACCTATCCGTTGGTCGGGCGGTAAATTTCTCATCAGTTTGCTCCGTGATCGGCAGCTCGCATGATCAGCTGATCGTTCAGAGACCAATATGGCGCCGTAATTGCGCTGCAGATGGGTTAGTAAGCGGTGGTGCACCGGGTAAAGGTGTTGAGGTATGCGCCGTGCTTGTTACGTCATATGTTAGGGGTGAATTTTGATAGGTTTGAAGTAATAGTTTGCTTCCGATCAAACCTTGAGCAAGTGGGGTAATTTTTGTTCTGGACGTTTTCAGCAAGGTAGTTTTAAGGAATGTTTACATTTCATGACCGATATAATAAAATAAGTTAGATTTCTTGGTCATGAGAAGCTAACCTATTGTAACTTTACTTTTTTAGTCATTCAAATTCGTTGCTAAATGCAGTAATCAAAAGTATACAAAAACATTAGCTATTCTTTCAAAAGAAATTCACGAGTGATTGGCTGTCACCATCTTTTCTCTCTCAACTCACAAAATTTGTAATAACATAAAAAATTCACCCCTTCGCAGATAATATTTAAAACAAAAACTGGCAATAAACAAAGATTTGATTCGTACATGACGTCGCGTCGCGAGTTGTGACTCTCACGTCGCGTCGAGTCGCGTCTCACTAATTGCGCACGCTCACTGCCTCACGTAATTAGCACGTAATTACTACGTAGCTACTGTCGACATGTTGGCATGGCTTAGAGGATTGACGTGGTAAATTTTTTGGTAGAAATTCATGAATTTTTAAGACTATTTTAAAATTCTTCGCTGCATAAGAACTGCTCTGCTTCTTCCCGTTACTTGTCAACATCAAGGTCCAAAATCACTGGTACCTGTCTTGTTTAAGTTAGATTGGAAGCAAAAGCTTTACCTACATACCTTGAGATGTCGTACAGTGAAATAACTACGCTATATTGATTGATTGATACACATTCGACACAACGCTAAACTAAACCTAGGTTAATCTACGGAGTGGGGAACTACGTATTACCATTAGATAGTGCACTTACCTTTTTTTGGAATAGCTGCATAGCGTGTTTTGTCATTACCGCCTTGATTTCGAAAACCTTTCAAGGAAAGAACCCAAATAGGTACCTACATAATCATATAAAACATAATAATTATAATTACGCCCCGAACTGATGTACACCCTACGCCGTAAGCATCACGTATTGAGGTCGTATTAACGTAATTAAGTTTATTGCGACACCGTAGGGGGTGAAAGGGGTTGAAAGGGGGGTAAAAGCTCTTTGACTTTATATCTTGGAAATTGTATTACCTACTTAGGGTATCACAAATTATAATCATGTGTGAGGGATCTTTTTAATTATATGGTTTTTCGTTGAGTTTTTGTATAAATGTTCTGTGTGCCTGTCTTTTGGGTGGTTAAAGTGGTGTTTTAGTCATTTATCTTTTCTTTTCATGAAGGAGGAGGATTATGGTTTAATTTCGTGTTGTTCCGTATTTTTATTTATTAGCCTTTTAGTCGGACAAACAAAGTGTAGTCTTCAGTCCCGTATTTGGTGTTTCTTTATTTTTTGCATGTCCGTTTGCCAGTCGGCAAAGGCCTCCTCCAACCTTATCCATTCCTGTCTCTCTCTGGCCACTCTGCCCCATGTCGTTCCAGCAACCTCTCTGATGTCATCGTCCCACCTTTTCTGTGGTCTACCTCTCTTTCGTTGGCCGTTTCTTGGGTACCACTGGGTAACTATTTTGCTCCATTTGTCCTTCCCTCTAATCATGTGTCCAGACCATTTCCACTTTAGTCTTCTGATTTTTATGGTTATGTCCTGAACCTTGGTCTTGTGTCTGATTGTTTTGTTTTTTATTTTGTCGGCTTTCCTGGCTCCTAGCATGCTTCTCTCCATCGCGCGTTGGCATGTAGCAAGTTTATTTGTTGAGTTTCTTGTTAGAGCCCATGTTTGACTTCCATACATTAATACTGGTAGTATGCAGGTGTTAAACAGTTTACTTTTTGTTGACATATGATGGTTTCTGTCTTTCATTACCTCTCTCAGGCCCCAGTATCTCTTCCAGCTGTTTGCTATTCTTCTGTCGATTTCTTTGTTTATGGTGTCTTCTGGTGCCATCAGCTGTCCCAGATATATGTATTCCTCCACATAATTTATTTGTGTTTCGCCTATGCTAATGGTATGTTTTTCGCCGTTGGTCATTATTTTTGTTTTGTCAGGATTCAGTTTTAGTCCTGCCTTTGCACTTTCTGTCGATATTTCGTTTATCATCCTGTTTAGGTCTTCTGGCGATTTTGCAAACAACACAATGTCATCAGCGAATCTTAAGTGTGTTAGTGTGCGACCGTCGATATTCAATCCTAGATTTTCCCATTCAAGGTTTCTGAAGATCATTTCTAACACAGCCAAGAATAGTTTTGGTGAAAGGGGGTCTCCCTGTCTTACTCCTTTCTGTATGTTAAATAGTTCGCCTTTCCTTTCTAGCTGAATGCATGCTGAGCTGTGCTTGTAAACATTTCTAATTAGCCTTATATATTTATGTTCGATTCCCTGTTCTTTTAGTGCTTCCCAGATCTTTGTATGTACGAGTATTAATGAGTCAAATGCTTTGCTGTAATCGATGAATGCTATATAGTATACAAGTTGGTGCTCGGCATATTTCTCCATAATTTGTCTTACTACATATTTGCAAAGATTTTACTCAAACGAATAGAAAGAAAACTGGACGAGCAACAGCCAATAGAACAGGCAGGCTTCCGTAAGGACTACTCAGTTCTAGACCATATCCATGTAGTAAGACAAATTATGGTTGTTCCGTATAGATATACTTAAAAGGTTTTTGTGTAGGTAACTGGGAAAAACGGTGCCATTTTAGTAAAGACTACTACTATACTATAGATACTTAAAAGGGATGCGCGGAATTCTAATTTTCTGACGTTTTTTGCAATTTGCGGGTCAGTGTTAGGTTGTATCTTGAATAAAATAGCGTCAGCTAAAATTATCTAAAAAATATTGATTTCAGGAAGGCAGCTTAATTAAAACATAATTTAAGGTGATATATTGAAAAAAGGGGTCTTTTTCTTTTTCGTGTACCTTATTAGGTTTAAGGAATAGGGATTCAATATTTCGGTGTATGTTTTTTGACTATATGGTCTAGTATCCTGCAAAAGGAATACACGATACAATGAAATTTTCTCGATACAAAAAAATTGCAAAATTTCATCTATTTTTATGTTTTTTTGAGTATCAAAGCGTATCGCTTATGAGTTATTTAATGGAATTTACTTTATAACATAGAGAGTAATCATATCAAGTTTTAAGCAAAGCAGTTTTAGTTTTAATAATACTTTTAATTTATAAAAGACGGCATTTGGTTTTGGCACATATGTTGTTTTATTCCGACCGAACACACAGTATCGTCATCTCTTCTTTCGCCTATAAAAAGTATTGTCATCACTTTCGTTCGTTCATAAATCAGTCGCTCGGTGGAGCTCTTCGACGACGAATCTATGTCATTTTTTTCCAGATCGGTGCTGTCAGATGTACGTAATTTGAATAATTATATTTACAGGAAAAATCGAGTTCAGCAGATTAAAGTTATTTTAAAGTAAAATTAGTGTCGAATAGGCATATAAACTGCGTATAATAGAATAAATTTACGTGACTGTGAACAAAATAACAATTATTTTTGGCTATTTGTGACGTCATATATATAAATTATTTATTAAATATGGGAAGGAAAACCAAAGCAAAATATAACATTTGGAACACATGAGGGCGAGGGCTCAGCACATGATCCCAGTGTAAAAGGTAAGTAAACAATAATTGTTTCTATATACATACTTACAATATCTAATGGGCTCATGAGCTACTTTTGTTGTGGGATTGTTCTATTGTTGATAGATGCCCAATTCCCATCCAATCCATTCGTAACAATAGACTCATTTTACAGGGAATCAATAGAAATTCATGATGATAACGAATCGGAGTCGGACCTTCACTCATCAATTTGTACAACTGGCAACAATATATCCTACCATTGCAAAGTAATACTGGATAAGCACTAAATTTTCTAGAACATAATGTCTGTTTTATTTTTAGTAATTATAAAGAAACAGGATAAAACGTATTACTATTGATATTACAAAAAGGTACTTCAAAATTGTGTTAATGCCAAATAATACTGTCGTTCTGAAGTTAGGTTGCGCATGCGTGCCGGTATGCGCGCTACTGTTTTATAATAAGGCAGATTGACTACTGCGCAGTCATTTGTAATCTACGTCAGAGCGGCTTCAGGACGCACAGTGGGCTGAAAATCGATCTTCATAGACTTAGGGATCAACTTAGTAATTTTTTTCATTTTTCGGCAGAAATGGGTTTAGGTATCGTATAATGATCAATTTAATGCTATTTCTGTCTGTCTGTCTGAACGAGATAAACTCAAAAACTACCAAACGGATTTTCAAACGGTTTTCACCAATAGATGGAGAAAGGATGGATTAAGGTTTTGTGTAAATTGGCTGAAATATGACGATTATTGTTGAAGGTATCGGAAAAAATCATGCCGACTGGGAACTTTACTGGCGTGCGCCGCGTAAACCGTAAAAGATACGTAAAAATAATGTTTGAAAGAATGGTTCACCTTAAAAAGTTTAACAAAAAGTCCGCAACGGCATACGTCTATCTTATAAGGATGGCCCATAGTATCCATTTTTATCTTTTACAACTTGCTAAAAATTTTATTGTTAGGTATTTCCGAAGCTATTATGACCGTTATTTTAATAATCCTTATCCAATAAAATATGTTATTAAATTGGGCATTTAGTTTAGATTAAAATATGTCTTGACATCATATCATTTAAATGAATAGTTTAAAAGATATCGCAGATTCAAAATTACGCGTAGCAAAATAATTTTATCGTTGACGCGAACGCGGGCGCAGCGGTAGGTAGGAGTCTATGACCTCCTCGGCTTTTAGGTATGTAATCTCGGTGGTACGTTCCCGTGGGATATTTTGCGACATCCACGAGGGCGAAGCCGCGGGTAAAAGCTAGTAAATTATAATTTGCTACAGAAGCAGTAAAAAATTATAAATTAATTATGGATAAAATCCCAACTACGGAACCCTTCATTGTGCATGCCGTGCCGGTTTTTATATAAATAATACAGAAGATTAATTAACAATTTTTAATTTCATGTTGTATAACTATAATTAATAAATATTTTAGTTGATAATTAAATATTTTGTATTATTTGTGTCCTCCATAGCTCGCTATGTGCAAAAGTTTCATAGACTGAGATAAACTAACGTTCCGTACTCAGCACGCACTATTTTCATAGGTAAATGTTTCCGTCTTTATCTTGCACTTTTAGTTTGACAGTTGTGCGGTAGTGACAAGAATAATGCCAAGCATGCTAAATAAGTAATATTTGAAATTCCGGTCTGCGATTTCGTTAGTTCAACTTTTGGTCACTGGTTCAGATAAGTTTGTATCAGTGACGTGAGGTGACGTGGCAGCCGACCATTAAAGATGGAACCGCCACTCCCCGCGTGCGGGGGAAATAAGCCACACCCGTCAAACTAATATTTATTTTCAAGGTAGGCCCTTAATTACTAGAAATTCAATTCGAAATACGTACAGTCAGCTGCAGAGAAATGTCACCCCCTAGCAATGTATTTATGCATGGCTAGGGGGTGAGATTTCTCTGCAGCTGACTGTACATGTATGGAAATGTATAATTTAATAACACATTTATAGGTTATCCGACCCCAACATATTGGAAAAAGGCTAGGCAGGTAATGATGATGATTCATAGGTATGGCAAATCATACATTCATAAACTCACGCCTTCCGTCTCAAAGGGGTAGGCAAGAAACTACACAACGCCACAATCAGTGTCAAAGTCAAATCAGTCAGTCGAAATTGCCTCCGAACTATCTGAGCTATCCTAAACCTCATTGTTACTGCTAACAATAGGCCTGGCTACATAATACATAGTGTATGTACATTATATACTCAAGGTAATAGTGAAGCTCCACGATTTGTGACCAGTACTGCGTGACAGCCGCATGTCCCGATTTATTTTTTATTATTTTTACTAAGATTCTCTGTGTTTGGATAAGAATCGACGTTACTAATCCCAAAGTAGCTAAAGCATTAGGGAGTGGTGAAGGGTGGGCGTTTTAGGGGAGTCTTATGTAATTTTGACGTGTCAAAAGTGCTGATTCTTAGCCTTGTTTGAATAAATTACTTTTACTTATAGCAAGAAAGCCGAAGCCCGAAGAATTGCCAAACTTTGATCGAGATGGTAAAATGAAACTCACACTAAGCCCTCAGTGGCAATGGGCAGGACACATTGCTCGCAGAACAGATGGCCGATGGGGCCGAAAGGTTCTGGAGTGGCAACCGCGTACCGGAAGACGTAGCGTTGGAAGGCCTACCACAAGATGGACCGATGATCTTGAAAAGGCCGCAGGAATCCGCTGGATGCGGGAAGCCCACAATCGGTCGAAGTGGCGGTGCTTGGGGGAGGCATGTCCAGCAGTGGACGTCTTTCGGCTGATATGATGATGATGATGATAGCAAGAAAAGCTAGATAGTTGGTTTTTCTTTATATGTATTACCTATAACCAAATAGAAGATTAATGATGGATAGACTAAAGGATTTCCTACCTATTTGCGTAATAAACATTTTATTTACGTTCTACTAGAGAAAATAATAACAGCCACACGGGTTGTTTGCAGGTTAAGCTACGCGTGCCGCGGTCGGTTTGTGGATGGGTTATTATACATTGAGACCCCTCCGTCCCTAGACAAGCACGTTAAGCCGTTGTTCCTGGTTGTCATTCGTAGTTCACTGGCAGTCGCTTCGGGTAGTCAGAAGCCCAGCCTAATTCTGAATACCACCAGTCTTAGCAAGGAGTTCTGAACCCTGTTACTGGGTTGTGGAGGTCAGATAGGCAGGCGCTCCATGTAAAAATACTGGTATTCAGCTGCATCTGGTTAGACTGAAAGCCGACCCCAACATAGTTGGGAAAAGGCTATTCATGTAAAAATCTTTTATGCAAAAATGTGACAAAAAAAACTTTAAAATCGAACTGTTCACTAATTCCATTGGCATTTCCTTAGTTTTCTTTACAATTACTGTAGTAGTTTCGTATCCTCAACAGCAACATCTTAATAAATACCTCGTGATGTCTACGGACCCTGTTGAATATAAACCTCGAAGATCCCAAATCTTTTTGCGGAGATCAGGCGTGCGTCGCCAACTGAATTTTTACAGATCCCAGTGTGTTCCCAATTCGACACTATACAGCATGTATAAGAAAAGTGTAGTCAGATATACTCGTAGGCAGGTGGTCAAGTTGTTTGTAAACGGTAAGTTCCGTCTTTTATAACTACTGAAATTTTTAGGACAGATCTACAGAGAAGAGAAGAATACAAATAAACCAAAATCAAGACACAAAGTTGAGACACAGAGTCTGATATCTAGTACTCCGAGCGGTGACATAAGAAAACAGAAATTCTCCTTGTTATAGAAGAAATCGGTATAAAAGCTGGTTTAAGCTTCGTGTAGACTAGCGCGACGCGACAGCTATTAGAAGTATTGTTTGTGTCGCGTAGCGCTGTAATAGCGTTTATCCTAAAAGTTGGCAACGTCGCAAATAGCTGTCAAAATTTACCAATAATATTGATTTTAGTTAGTATTCTAGTTCGCTAGTAAGCTAAATTTCTTTTTTCCATACAGTAATATTGCCAAATTAATCAAAACAGCGAAATATTTGACATCTATTTGCGACGTTGCCAACGGTTCAAGAATCTCCCTTTATGTCAAAGTCATTTTTGTAATGTCATAATAGACAGATCAAGGATACAAGAATCTTTTGGCACCTGAATGACATCGACAGGGCGTTCTACTCAACTACAACAGTACAAGAACTACAACACTTTCTCTTTCACGTACCGGCTGAACTAATGATCCTATCATTAGTTCAGCCGGTACGTGTCTTGGCAAATGACCCTAAATCGATAATCTTTCACTTTTTGGATAAAAAAATGCTCATCTTTGACTAGCTGTATCTTCACAACCAGACCAGACCTAGACTGCTTGGGTTGGGCTCAGATTATATCTAGATTGCTTCACAAAAATACAACAAAGATAAGTACCTAAAAATGTGTCCATAAGGTATATTTTTCAAAAACAAAAACTGAAACTAGTGCCAGAATTTAGCAGTTTTTCGAGCACGGGTTGCACTCCGGGAGTGCCGGCAGAAGTGAAAATTTGAACATTAACGTTGTGTATTTTTGAATATTTTGGAATGGTTAGGGAACAATTTTGCACGAATTGCTTTATTGCACGACTCATAATGCGAAGCATTAGAGTGCGCTCTACGATCGAAAAAAATTTTTTGCCCCATTTCTGCAACTGTTTTTATTGTTACACTCCTGCTAGTACACAGAACCTACTTAATTTATATACCATTGTATAGATGATTAAATGGAGATTAATACTGTACTTTTTAACAATTGATTTAATGCAGCAGAAATAGAAAAAGCATCAAAATAGTTGAAAAAAAAATCCTGTCCGTCAATTTTTTAACCCTGAAAACATTGTAGCTTGCGATAAAATCAATTTAAAAAAATCATTTTTTTTTATACATTCGTTTCAGCCGTACAAGGAACCCTATTGAAAATGGCTCTTTTATTCAAAGTAGTTTAATTATAATTAATAAAATACTAACTAAAATATAATATCTGTATCTAAATATTTCCAACCTTTGACTTGACGTACGTAAGTTGCCTAGCAACTGCCAAGTAAATATCTTTGTAATTAATAGTCTTTGACATTACGTAAGGGTTGCGAGATTAGAAGTTTTATCCATATTGATGGGTAAAAACGCAGTCAAAACATACTTCATGAAAAGTGATAAATTGTTCATTTTTGTTAGAAACAAATTAATTAAACACGTTTTCATTAGAAGTACTAAAAATAAAAAATAAAAATAAAAAATTCATAAGTAGTAGAAATAAACTTTTTATTTAAACACTTTTCATGAAGTATGTTTTGACTGCTTTTTTACCCATCAATATGGGTAAAATTTCTTACTTCGCAGTCTTTACGTAATGTCAAAGACTATTTATTTTGATATTTACTTAGTCGGTTGCTAGGCAATGGACCTTACGGTCACGTCGCGCGCGAGTTTAACATTTTTACCCATCCCAAAAAAAGTGCACAACGTCGCTAAAGAAGTTCAAAAATCGTAGTAACATGCGCATTTGCGACATTTGCATTTTATTGTGTCGATATTAACTGGGCTAACGCGCCAAAAGAGAATTGTGTCGTAGTAACATTTCAGCAGAAGCATGCCATTACACTACGAAACGCATCACGTCACATTCGAATCACCAACTCTTAGGGTGCGTTTCAACTGAATTGGAGACGAACGGAGCTAAGCGGAGACCTGCAGGAATTGACCAATCACAATGGTTGAAACCCTCATCGCGTCTCTCGTCTCGTCTGTGATTGGACGATTGTTGCACGTCACCGCTCGTCTCCGCTTCAGTGAAAACCCACACTTAATGAGCAATGCTCTCACAACAGAGCTAATTTACTATAATTACCTGTACAAGTGACTAAACTCGTCCATTGTGGTACAATACAACGTTGTTACTAATTCACAGGTGAATGCTTCTATTACAGACTGGCTAGTTCTGTCTGCTATATGTGCATAGGATATTGTATAGTTGAGTGGTAATTGGGAACGTGAGGTTAACAATCAAATTGTTAATGCAATGTATGTGGAGGAATATTACATTAATATGCAATCTAACAACAAGGTGAGTATATGTAAAAATAGTACCTACCAGCCTGTTATTGTCCCACTGCAAGGTAAAAGCCTCTTCTTGTACCTAGAAGACATGAGCATTGATCACCACGCTTGCTGGCGGATTGGCGATTTCAAATTTATGTTAAGAGGGTTTGCGTCGTACATCATTTCATACAAACTTTCAAGCCCCTATTTTTCGAAATGACAAAGCCGATTTTAATGAAACTTTATACGCATATGCAGGATACAAAGGTCTAAAAATTAGTTAAGAACATTTTTGTAATGTCTTATTTAAAAGCAGATAACTGGAAATGTCTGTTTCTATGGAAAATTTAAAATAGGTCTAATTTGGCTGTAACACTATTTTTCTAAAATGTTCTTAACAAATTTTTTTGGCCTTTGTATCCTGCATATGCGTATGAAGTTTTTTTAAAATCGGTTCAGTCATTTCGAAAAACAAGCGCTTAAAAGTTTGTATGAAATGCCGTACGACGTAAATCATATTTTCCTTCACCGATTTCAGTGATATCCAAGATAAACTTAGAAAATTATTAATTTGTTGTTATAGCTGCAATAGAAATACACAACAACTGTCTACCTATTACGGTTCATGAGATACAGCTCGCTGACAAACAGATGACGGACAAACAGCGGAGGCTTAGTAATAGGGTTCCGTTTGGCACATTTCGGATACGGAACCCTAAAAATATTATACTAGGTAAGTTTTTCCTCGGATCAATCAGGACTATATAACCGTACTTACACATATTTCCCGGCCATTGAAGTAAAAAAGCCAGGGATCGATCCTCACCAGCACACAATGTGGCCATTGTGCGCGGATTAAATTATATTTCTAAGCGAATATACCAAGATATTGTCCTCGAGGAAATTGTTTATGTGAGCACAGATGCTTTGGACTTGGGACAGAACCATAATGCGGAGATTTAAATCAATATTTTATCATCGAATAGTCAGGTTGCTTTTAAACTACTTACATACTTATTGAGGAGCAGTGGTGGCCCAGTGGTGTCGGCCCCGACACGGGTTTTAGGTCGTGGGTTCGAACTCAAGCAGGCGCTTTACTTTATGTAAATAATTTCATTACCACCGCTCTCAAAACTGTGAAGGAAAACATCGTGAGGAAACTGGCATGTCTTAGAACAAAAAATTCGAAGACATGTGATATGTAGACCAACCCGCAATGGGCCCGCATGGTAGATTAAATCCTACTACCTCTCACAGAGCGGAGGCCTGTGTCCCAGCAGTGGGAACATTAATAGGCTGATTATGATTATGATACTTATTACAAGTACAGTCAGGCACGTCGATGGTAATCCTTCCTTTTTTCTTTCCAGAATACAGAGGACTTCCATAATAACAGTGAACTTTGTAACTTCTTCTACTCATATTTTATGAAAACTAAGCTCATGGTATTCGTGGTGTATCAGGAAGGGCTGTTTAAGGAGAAATGAGGTTCTGATTACGTGTGGACGGTTGATTCGTTCACAATCGCTGCACGCTACGACGAACAGTATTTCTTTACGTGTTCCGGAATAGATACATGTATAGGATTAATCTTATGATATTCGGATGATAAAAAGCGAGATCAGAATGTTTTTCTGTTATTTTATTTAAGTTAGTTTTTAATTTTTTTTAATTTTGTTTTTAGAAAAGTAGCTGCAAAGAAAAATTTAAACAGCAATTCTATTAAGAAACATTAGTCGATTTTGCTCGGATATTTGATATTTGTTATAATATATCGGCTGAACGGATTTAAATGTTATTTGGCACAGAGATAAGATGAAAATTAAACAATAGTTACTAGAACACCAGTGGTGGAACAACCATGGTCGCACTGCCAAAGAATTTATGGTTGGTTGCGCAAAAGATTGGACACCTGGTGAGATAACCACCATAAAGCTGTGTAGGTATATTTTGCCGGCAGCGCAACCATGGTGTCCTAGTGAGATATAAGCCTTTTTGTAAATGCCTTACATACAATTTATGTAAAGCTAACTATTTACACTAGGTACTAAATTAAATGATAAACTAACTAACTATACAAATAAATCAAAAGGACAATTTAGGCGTCGAAGTGCTCGTCCTATCGAATGTAAACTTTACGAAATAAAATTCTTAAATTTATTCTTATTCTTATTCTTATCGCTGTCACCCGGAAACAACAGTTAGTTAGTAGGTACCAAATGTTCTTTTGTAGAACTAAACATAGTCATCTGAAACTACACGAGATGATTATTTTTGTCATAATTTATTATTGTACATTTCTAAATCTAATAAATAACTAGTTCATACAATATTCCTGTTGCACAGACTAGAGTCGTGTATAAAATACAAAATAGATCAAACGGTGACTGCGACATGTTCCATTGTGAACGAAACTTGTCACGTACGAAATATCTACGCTCTGTGAACTTTTATTAGGTGGATAGGACTTTTATATCACAGAAATCTTGCAACGATTCTATAGCCCACGCTCAAATGTACGTGTAATTGTGTATTTCAAAAGGTTAAAAGCGGAGGCTTCTGCTTTTCATATGCATGTGTGTCGAGAACAGTGGTGGCCCAGTGGTAACAGCCGCGACTTACGAGTTGTAGCTCGCGGGTTCGAACCCTGACAAGCGCTTTACTTTGTGTAAATTATTTCATCACCACTGCTCTCAAAACGGCGAAGGAAAACATCGTGAGGAAACATATCCTAGAATTAAAATTCGAAGACATGTGACATCTACCAACCCGCACTAGTAGATTGCTAGAATTCACACCCGTCACGAATCGTGAAAAATTACGGACATGTCTTAAAACATGTATCGTCTTTTAAAAATGACGTTCGCTCAAAAATATGCATCGTGATTTTTTTGTGACGGATTCGCTGAAGTGCTCGTCCAAGACTAAACTCTGAATCGAACGAATCAAGTACGATCATACGGATATTTAGACGAATCGTGAAAAAACTCGTTTCCGTATGCAATGTGAACTTGCATCCGTCATGACGTATGGTTTTTTTTTACGAATCGTCAATGACGGGTCTCGTGTGAATGAGCTGTAATTCGAATTTTAACTATACCTACAAAGCGTAATTTTACAAGCAGTATTATATTGTTTCCTCGGTATGTGATGCGTCTTTTTACCCCATGATATACACAATACCAACCTCGTATATCTACAAAGGTTGTAAGTAAATATAAAGGTAAGTGAAATGGCAAACGTGCGATATCGGCGCGTCTCGCCGCCGCGGTGGAGTCGACTCGACGCCTGTTACACGCCACAGAGCACACTCGCGATTTGATTTTATGTGCATCACTATAGAGTTGATAATATGATATAAGACATGAAAATAAATAAAAATCCTTTTTTGGGAAAGCGTGTAAAATGAATGTCATGTTGGTAAGGCTAAAAAAAAGACCAATCGTATATAGAATCTGTTTCAATAAGAGATCAAGAGCAGTGGTGGCCCAGTGGCAATGGCCCCGACTTACAAGTTGTAGGTCGTGGTTTCGAACCCAAGCAGGCCCTTTACTTTGTGTAAATAATTTCATCACCACTGCTCTCAAAACGGTGAAGGAAAACATCGTGAGGAAACCGGCATGTCTTAGAACCAAAAAATTCGAAGACATGTGATATCGACCAACCCGCACTGGGCCCGCGTGGTAGATTACAGCCACTCCCTCTCACAGAGAGGAGGCCTGTTTCCCAGCAGTGGGAACATTAATAGACTGATGATGATGAAGAGATCAAGAAGTACAATCTCACATCAAAACGGGAGTTGTTCAACACAAACAAAATTATTTCACGACCTAGCTGAGACTTTTTAATAGAAAGAACCAGTTTATTATGAGGAATTAGACCTCATTTAGATATTTGAACCAAAAACCGTCATCACATAAAAAAGTTTTGACTATTTAAGAATGGATGCTCGCTCTTCACCGTTTCCTATTGTATCTTTCTAGAAAAGATGTGGGGTCCTTCGACAGCTTAGATTCTAGACCATTCGTTCGTTAAAGGTGTTATCATCTCTATAACTTCTCACATAAAGCTCAGTAGATAGTGTTGATCTGAGTCGCGGTATAGTCCGGATCAGTTGAGCTACTTAACGCGCCGTCGAGATGTGCTTTGTGTAACTACTAAACTTGCTTTGGCTTTCGACATCAAGCATGTGAGCAAAGAGTTCGTATGAAACTTCGAGATTCTATGAGAATATGTTTTAGAATGTGACAAATAAACGCTTGACTTTCATGAAAATAAGTTGGGCTTCAGTGATTTTGCTGTCAATAAAAACAATGAATCTATTTCACGTTATTTATCAAAAAATCAAGGTCTTGTTTTTGACACTTATACGTTAAACCGAAATTGAAATCCCGAATAATTGTAACCCGAAAGAATGCAATCCCGAATAAATCTATCCCGAAAGAATGTAATCCCAAATTATATCAACAATTTCAGTTAAGAAAACATAAATATAACAATACCAAACAATCAAGTTTAACTTAATTAACTAATAACTCAACACAAATTATAACAACCGACCAAAAGATCTCAATGCGAAGAAAATCCACGCAATCCTTTAACAAATCTTATAATACGATCTATGGCGGCGGTGCGCGGACGCAGCGGGGCGGAAGGAGCCGACGACTCGCGAAGACGGTGACGTCGACCGAGAAATACCGAATACGTAAGTCGGGGGGCGTAGCGTCGTAGTCTCGTAGCACGGCGTAGATGCGTAGCCCGTAGCTTCACTCGAGAATAAAGTGAAAATGGTTTGCCTGAGTTATTTTTTGTTTATGATCTTGTAATGGGTGGGTATGCTATTTGTATTAATGTAGGTGAGGTATTTCTGTGAAGGTGATTATGCACCTGATTATAAATAAGATTGGTTTTATGTAGAAAACGTGTGAATTTCTTTATAGACTTAAAACTTTGAGAGTATAATTTGTGATTCAGAGATGTTTTGTTAAGTTTTTTGTATTCATTTCATGTCATGTGTAAATGTATGAAAACTAATACCACACCAGAATCACGAATGAAGTGTTTTAGGGAAACTCAACGATTATATTAGGTAACCCTAAATATGAATTGGAATCAAAGCACAGCCCATTTTCTTTCAATTGAAGAAGAAGAAAATGTTGAAATTTTTGTTACCATACCGGAATCAAACACCAACCTCACCCATCTTTCTAACCACTGCACCTAACAATAATAAAATCTGGAAATCGGAATAAATCGCATTTTGTGCGCTATACAGACTTCCTAATTATTAATACTGAAATATGCAAAGTTAGTTGTCTTCAGCGAAACAATTCGACTAGGTTCCGTACAATTATAAAGTCAGATTGGAGTTTTCCATATTCGTTGTGTGTTAATGAAATTTTGGATTTTGTTAATATAAATAAATGTAGATTTTGGTGGATTTGAAATATTATATTTTAGCTTTGAATGATTCTCCTTATCCCTAAGTTTCTGATTATGTAATTGCGTTGTTGGAGGTTTACCTACCCTTTAAGTAACACGATATAACTATTTAAATTCATATTATTTGTTAATAATTTTAGTTAGGTTAGGTTAGTTATTTTTAGTTTTGGAAGAAGATGTGTATCCTTAGTTGTATATTTTACAAGAAAATAAAATTGAACTGTCATCAATTAAAATCTAAATGAATAAACGAAAAAATATTTTTCATGATTTAAATTCATAAATGTTTTGATTCTTCGTGTTAAGGTGAAACAATTTGATATTTTTTCCATACAAACTTCGGAGGGGTTTTACTCCACTGTTTGACATCGTACATTCAAAGTTTAACATGATATCGTTAGGTCTCATTATTAATTTTGTCTGTACGGAAGCAGAATAGTAAAATAAAAAGCCATTAAAAAGTTATAAGCCAACAAAGATTCGTTTTTCTTGCTAATTTTAACGCAACTTTGGGCGTAAATAAGTAATACAAGAAGTGTGAAATCTCGAAAACGAAATCCGTACCGACACAGAAAAAATATCGAAGATTTCAATAAATTTTATTTGTAATTGATTTATGCAGTGATTTTTTCAGAAAAACCTTTTTTCCAAAGGCCTTTTCGTAATTTTTGACGCCCTCGTTTTACTAAAATTGGTCGGTACGGTGTTTCTGTGCATGCGAACTATACGTTGTCCATGTAGACCAGCTTCTAACTGCTCATCACTGATACTATCTCTGTCGGACATGATGCCAGGTGAGACAGCGTGGTTTTTGGCCATGCCCACCATTGAGTACGAGCCCGCGACTAGTTCCACCTTAAATATCTATTGCCGAAACCGATGTTGTTCCAATATGCTATAATCTTGTGCTGCGGCCGCATCTGCGTTTATCGTGACAAAGCAATGTGTGCCGAAGCTTCGTATGTTTTGCTCGCTAAATAGTTATCGCGCTAATGCGGTGGTCACGTTTATGATGTTTCGCCACCCGGGTGATAAGTGCTACGCAGCCCGAACTATCGCGACGATAACCGATAGGTAATGGTTGGTTACATCTGCGTGTATCGTATCACTGTGCGAAGCTTCGTCACGATAAGCGCAGATGCGGCTGCAGCATTATGGAACATATTTTCATGTTAACGATTGTAATTGATGGATCTGTACAGTACATAAAAATATTATGCTCAAACGTCAAAAAGTCATTTTTAACCGTGTTCAAACCGGACAAATAAAATTGCTATAAGAGAGTCCGAATTTATGCGTGTTGGTAGTAAAAAAGAGATCGTTTTTTTAATGTATGTACAAAATCATCCCTTCATATAAAATCAATCAAAACACGTTGGTACCACTCAAATTCTAATCAACTAACTTAATATTCAATAACTCTTCCGACCAAAGACAAAAGGTCCGATACACCATAATAAAAACTCCATCGCTTCCAATTTGTTGGCGAAGCTGTGCCTGCGACTGATCGACGTTGATTAATGTCTGTCCGTCTGTCTGTCGATTAAAAAAACTTTGTGTTTCAGTGGTACAGCCTGGATAGGAAAAGGAATGGAGAGGCTGGTGCGTTTCCGTAAACAAAACGTTTTATGTTTGCTAGATCCGCTTCGATCGATTACAGAATGTTTAAATTTAATTAAATTCGACGATGTAATTTTTATAAAAAAAATTAAAACGTCTTTTATTTCGGACCCATCAGTACCTATAGCCCATTTAGTTAGTAAACACATGACTTAGAAACTAGTGTTAGTACTTACATCTACCAGAAAAACAATACTAAAGAATGATACACTGACTACACTGACGGGCAATGTAAGAAGCCTCTTGCAAAATGCCAAAAAATCTAAATATCTCCTAAGCCACACAAATTAAGTACACGAATAAAAAAATATCTTGTAGTTTTATAGGTGTTTTTATGCGCTATGAACACTTAAATGTTGCTTTTAACTTAATATTTCATGATATTCTTAGTTAGTGGCTTTTTTATATTGCTCGTCAGTGTACTATTGAATTTTCAGCATTTTACTTATCAAAAAGATATTGAGTGCATATTTTTTCGAGCCTTACTGTTTTCCTTCTTCAATAGTTATTTACGATATTATTGTACTGATTTGGATGTCTTTGAACATAGGTATCTATGTTCAAAGACATCCAAATCGACTATTCTATGTGTACCTCAGCATAGAATTGTCGATTTGGATGTCTTTGGACATCTGGTTTGAGCTTTGGAGCTTTGGTATTTGAATATAGTAAAAATAATCGACAGCTATGGCGTTGGTGGGAATAAGTTAGCAAAGAGAGATTTTCAGCTCCACGCCACTCGTGTGCCAGCGACATTTGATTTCGGTGACATCTGGCGGAAGTAATGGATTTTTTCAGTTAGCTGAAGGTGAAAATTTAATCTATGATGATAAGTGACGACCGAAAAAAGAATTTACGGATATTCTTTCCGGATTTTTTACGACATTTTGTGACACGGTGCTAATTTTGAGAATTTGCGTATTGCCTCGTGAAACAAGGGGTAAACATTAATAAAAAAAACCAGGCAAGCGCAAGATGGACTCGCACACGAAGGGTCATCATAATAAGCCTGTTAATGTTCCCACTGCTGGGACACTGGCCTCCTGCACTGACTCCTTGCGCTGACTGAGCAGGTCCACTCAAACCTGTTTGGTTCTTTCCTCAAAAGACCATTTCAGACACTAATCTACATGGTCCTCATGTGGCGTCACCAAGATTATCTCTGGAGCTTAAAAGAGACTGTGACCTCTGAGTCTGAGAAAGACAAGAATGTCTTTCTTCTCAGAGCAGTCAGATAGGAAACGCCGAACTCATCTAGCTTAATTTTTTTTATTTTTATATGACGTGTAAAAGTGATTCCGATATTCTATTTACAGAATAAACAATTTCATTTCATTTCCTCTCTGTGAGAGGGAGTGGGCTGTAATCTACCACGCGGGCACAGTGCGGGTTGGTAGATGTCACAATATGTCTTCGAATTTTTGGTTCTAAGTCATGCCGGTTTCCTCACGATGTTTTTCTTCACCGTTTTGAGAGCAGTGGTGATGAAATTATTTAAACAAAGTAAAGCGCCTGCTTGTGTTCGAACCCACGACCTACAACTCGTAAGTCGGGGCCGATACCACTGGGCCACCACTGCTCGGACCCGCAAAGGGTGCCGTGAAAAACACGCTGGAAACACACTTTTCTTGTAAGGTTTTATTTGTTGCTATAGCGGCAATAGAAATACACTATATGTGAAAATTTCAACTGTCTACCTATTACGGTTCATGAGATACAGCTCGCTGACAGACAGACGGAAGAGCGGACAGCAGAGGCTAAGTCCGTCGCTGCGGTTACATTTGGCACCTTTCGGGTACGGCACCATAATTATGTGATGTGAGTTTACATAATCATGTAAGTATGTATTAAATATTTTAAAGTACACTTTATTCAGTTCTGATAAGCTGCATCACTTTTAACACAGTGAAGTCTGGTTTAAAGAATGCCAGGCGTTATGTAAACCAGAAAATTTTATGAGATGTACACAATGCGAGTTAGTAATCGCACTTTTAAAACCAGATTTCTCTTAAAAGTGATGCAGCCTTCACGTAAGGCTGCCTGTCCACCGGAGCGGAGAGGAGAGGAGAGGAGCGGAGATGTGTCAATATTAACCAATAGAATCAAAACTCCGCTCCAGAGGTGCGATTCTATTGGTTAATTTTGGCACATCTCCGCTCCTCTCCTCTCCTCTCCGCTCCAGTGGACAGGCAGCCTTAAAGTTACATTGACAAGACGAAAGCTCCATTCTATCTTATTCTTAGTTTGACGGACACAGTCATCTTCTTTCTTTCATTCATCATCATCTGTCTAGTTTTTTCCCAACTATACTGGGGTCGGCTTCCAGTCTAACCGGAAGCAGCTGAATACCAGTATATCAAAAGAAAAAAAAACAACCCGTAACAACTGTCAAAGATCTACAAATGACAACCGGGACCAACGGCTTAGCGGGCTTTCTGGGGCACGGAGGAGTCTCCATCCATCTATCCTATATAAATTAGTTAGGCTACTCCTAAAATCAGTCCCTCGAGTTCAATTACAGAACGTGTCCGCACGTTTCAAGTTTCAGGAGACAGTAAGAAACTAAGTTATAGTTCAATTTGCGAACTATTTTGAGCGCACGCGTCATTGTTATGTAGACCCCCAGGCAGACTGGCGACGAGCATTCTGATCCGATTATCAAAACTAATCGATATTATGGTTATTATTTTATCGAGTAGTTTTTCTTAGTTCAGCGTTGGGCGGCTGCGCATTTTTCAAACTAATGCAAGTGAATGTCAGTTAAAACGAATAGGCTTTTTTGTAACTTTAGACCCAGATACTTGTGTACACTAAATGTCATCAATTTTTATTGTAGCTGGCTTTGTTTTGTTGACCCTCCAACATGGTAAAAAAATATCGATTTTTATATAACATGGTCAATTAAGCTGAAAAAACTATTTATATATAGCAAGGTCAATTAAGCTGAAAAAACATCTAATCAGTAGCATCTTGTGATTTGCTTGATTACAATCTTGGATTCTTATAAAAATCATTGATCTACATTCTAATATGTAACGTAAGAAAGATATCAAGTTAGAGCAGCCAATTTATCCAACTTACAAAAATCTCTCCTATTTACGAAGTTTGTGTCAGGAAACATTTTGCAGCAGCAGATTGATTGATCATTATAAGCCATCAGCTATAAACTCACAAGAGGCAAGATCGTGTGTACCCGGCACAGCTCTTAATGCGACCTCAACATCACAAAAAAGAAATGTCTCCTATAAAATTACCTTCTATTCGACAAGATATTAGAATAGCCCCCTAAACTCACAAGAGGCAAGCTCGTCTGTACCGGTCCCCGTACACTTTTATAGGGTAACGCATTCCCAATATCACTGAAAATCAATATCACCTACCAAATTGCCTTCTAGTCAACAATATATCAGAATAGCCCCCTAAACTCACAAGAGGCAAGCTCGCCTGTTCTCGGCACTGCGTAATGCGCCCTAACTGCTCAAGTATTTGCTAACTACTCTTTGATGACTTGTTGGCTGCAACTTGTGCACTGTGCTTTATAGTTTGCTAGATAAGTTCATGGCATCGATTGGTTGGAAGAGGCCGGTCATGTGATACGAAGATTTATAGTTTGATGCATTTTACATCTTTGTGATTCAATGTTTGTAATACGTAATTTGTTCTTGAAGATTGAATATATATTTAAATAGTTATGTATTTTCATAATGGTACTTATATAATAGAGAGTTAGAGAGTAAAAAAATGATAGGATACCAAACAAGACTTTTTATGGTCCTAACATTACCCAATTCAATCTAGCTTAATCATACTTTTTAAAGTGCCTTCCTTTCAGATGGTGCACCTACTGATGTATGAAAGATTTTTAAGAAGATACATTTTTCCTTCAATAACGCTTAACATTTTTATGTAAAAACTAAAATAAATAAGGTATATTTTTAATATCCCATAACTCTAGGGTTAGACAAAACAATTATTTATGTAAAAAACCATTATGTGAAATATTAGAAATACAAAAACATTTATTTCAGACTATTTATGTTTATAAAAAGAAAATATGACAACGTCACATTTTCTTAGCTTTAAACATGAATGGTTGATTTGAATGAAAACGATTTACTCGTACTTATCAATGAAACTTAGATACACACATCGAGAGTCTAGTGATAGTTATCTTAAAACTATATAAACATAATTTATATTTTAGTTGATTCTTTGACGTGGTCTCATTATTAATACCCTAGAGTTATTGGATAAAACAAGCAAAAAAACATCTTGGATAATCAGCAGAGCGCTCTTTCTCATTCCTTATTAATACACGCACACACATACGTCCATCACAATCCTAATCATAACCAAATATGACTTAAGCTCCTACTTACCTACATTAGCAACTTTCATGAATCCTTCAGCACCCAATATCTCCCCAACTTCCTTAACCGATTAGACACGTAACAGGCCTGAAACAAATCGGAGCCTTCCCCAAGAGGCTCGCATTCAACTCATGCGCAACGATCCCAAAGTTTTCAGCTCCACTGAAAGTTTCAGCTTCAGCGAAGATAAGGTTCGTATATATAGGAATGGATGGAGGGAAGTGGCATCAGTACGTGAGTTACAGTGATGTTTGGTGTTTGAGTTGGTGAAAAATGTGTGAATGATGAGTGATAAGTACAGTGGTGTGTGTTTTAGATGTTCTGTAAGCTATCTTAAACGTGGTCGGTAAAATGTAGGGAAATGATATTGGTAAGATGAAAATCTATGAAATTACATGAAATATGTACCTATATACGGTTTGTTCACGGATAAATCATTTTGGTAGCAGACTACGACGTACTACGAAAAAAACACAGCAATTTTTTTGGAAAATGTTGTTGTTCTGGCAATATTTACTCTGTATCGACCAAGTTCATTGTTGTAGCATTATCAAAATCTTTTCAATAACTAAAAGAAGAGAAATGTGGGTTTACTATAGATACACCTCCGCCAACTCTTCGGGGAAACAAGGCATCATTATTATGTATGTAAAAGAAGAGTTACTTAAGAATGACTTTCGGAACCTAATACCCCACCGTCAGTTTCACCAACGTAGTTCAAATGAACTCACTCAAAGCATTATCTAAAACCACCTACTAATCCCATGATCCCTTCCATTACATAATCGTAAAATTCATTTCACCATATTGCGGTATATAGAGGTATACCGCTGTAGGTATCTCTGTACCGCTGTACCTCTATACCGCGGGACAGACGTCCATTCATTGCGGCAGTCACGTAGGGTAATGTATATTCTAATATATTTGAACTGGGAACGACTTTTCGTGCCTACCGGCCCGTGCGGTCTGCGGTCTGTCAAGGGATGGGGAAGTGTCGATATTTGGGATATTCTATCAAAGTCAAAATGAGAGTAGATTTTTACTTCATTTAAAGCTATGAACTAAGAGGAGCTTGTTGCTATAAAGTAATAACAGCCGCACGCGTTAAGCTACGCTTACTGGGGTTGGTCCGTGAATGGTACCCATCTACTACCGAGGCACGGAGGAGTCTCGTAAATTAAAAGTAAATTTTCAACTGTTGCTGTTAGACCTATCCTATGACATCTAGTTTTAAAGAACAATATTTTCAGATCTATCGATAATTTTTACAACAATTTTACCCCATCTCTAGCGCCCCGTATTTACTCCGCACCTCGGCAGTTCATCTTCATTTTTTATCTCTTTCAGCGGAAAAGGGCAAAAAAGCAGGAAACCGTTCTAGTAATGAGTATAAAAAAAAACTAAACGAAAGATATGCCTTTCCGTAGGTACCTGTGTTCTCTCTGGCCTACAAAATAGAGTAGTTATGTTTGCCTCTGTTTTGTTTAGTGAGAGATATTAAAATGTTTTAGTTGTGTTTCTTTTGTTTTTATTTTATAGTTGAATGGAAGTTAGTGAGCTTTTTTGTATATCCGGAAAACGGAGGTGGTTGGCCAGAATTTCAATATTGTAGAAATCAAATTAATTACAAACCCCTTAGAGTTTTTAAATGCCTTCTTCGTTAGTGTGTCAATAATTAGAAACCTGTCTTTATAGATTATCTTGTTATTGGGTTTTCCTATCAGAAATTGCTCAGTAGCAACCCGGAGTCTGGATTTGTTACCGGTTGGTGGCAACAGGCTCGCCCCCTATTACATGGGACTGGCGAAATGTGGGTGTACCTGCTAAGTACACCTCTGCCCAACCCTTCGGGGAAACATCACGTTATGTGTTATGTATGTATATTAATAGAAAATCTAGGAACCTTCGTATACTAAGAAAATTATTCAATTCTGAGAAGCCGACGGCGACGCATGAAAGCTAGTTACTAGAACTACTACAAGCCTACGAAACGTACAACACCCAAGGACATTCTAATTTGTTAGCGAGTAACTTTTTCTTAATGTTCACAAAAATCAATTACTATGATTAATATTTCTGTAGATACTACATTACTAACTCAACAAAATCATCAATCCTGAAACATTTCGTTACAAAACGAGCAAATCGTCACATAAAACAGGCAAATCAGACAATATCGAGGAACAAACACATATAATTGAACCAGGCCTGAAATACTCAATGTGAGACAATTGGATCCGTCCTTCACATCAATTGGAGTTCCCTTTTAACTAAATATCTTGTAAATTGGAGGGCAGGGGATGCCAGCCCTTCGTTTGATAGAAATATAGGTAGGGATGGTTGAAAATATATTAATTGTAATTGCGATATATTTGTAGGATTTTGTATGCAGGTTTGTGACGTGAATTTTTCACTTACCTTGTGAATTTTCTTCCGACGGATAGGTCATAAGTAAACTTTGCAAACTATTTTTTGTATATGGTAAATAGCAATTATAGTGAAGTTGTAGCTAGCTATAATGACATGCTGAATATAAAAAAATCTACTTATTTCAAAGTCGTTATAAAATCAACACGACACAAAATTATCTGGATAAGTAAGATCTGAAACACACACAAAAATAAAACATAACACATAAAAAAACAAAAAACATTTTCACTTAAACACTGTTTCCCTTAGTTGTATCGCTGCATAGTGTTTAGTTAAGTGTTTTTTTGTTCAACGGAAGGTAATACATTTTTATTTATCTTTAAAATCTTAAAATTATCGAAAATACTTATATTGAATTTTTGAACTGTTTTCATTACTAGAAGCTCTTTTACTGAGAAGCAAATTAATCAAAATCTGTAGAGCACTATTCATAGAATTGAATTTGTAATTGTAAACCATTTACTACGAATTCAAAATAACATACTAATTAATTCTAATTAGTCCACAACCTTTATTATTTGCCAAAATCATTTAAGTTCAAAATTAACATTTCGAATAATTAAAATACATGAGCATTGCCAAAAGCAAAACCAATCGAATCACACGCATCCATCCATTGGAATATAATCTAATAATAACACAATAAACTATAGCAAATAATGTACAAATTAGACGTACATTTTGTCGCAAAATAATAATTATTTTGTACAAAACGTCGAGTTATTTGAGAATTAATTAATTCGTGTAACAGGGCGTGCTTGATTTACGCGCGAGTCAGACATACCTGCACGCGTGACGTCACTTGTCCTAATGTGTTACGTACGTTATTTAGGTACATATGTACCTATATGATATTGGTTGTGAAGATTCAGTGTGTTGTTTATCTCCAGGATATTTTGTCTGATGTAAGCAGAACTCTAGCATGAGTAAAATGGTATGCTTTTTGCTTTTATGCAGATTGATAGGTACCTAACTTTATCATTTTCGTTTCCCCTATGATATAGAGGTGAGACATCTACATATGAGATTGACTGCATATTCTACAAATATTTGATTAGAAGCACTCAATTCGCTTGATGAAACTGTCAAATACAGAATGTCCTGAAAATTATATTTACGTGTGATTTTTCGTAGTTTGAAACCTAATATTCTGGTAATACAGTATGTTTACTAACAGAGGGCGTTCCCGTTAACCCGCTATAGTATAGCGTCCATACATGCTAGAAAAAATAATAAAATTGAAAAAATAAATAAAAAAATAAGTATTTTTTTGATTAAATTTGCTCTTTTTTTTTTAAATCGATCCGTAAATGTAACACTTTGTACACGCGCACTTGTCTTTCAACGTGGAAAGACAAGTGCGACAAGTGCGCGTGTACAGAGTGTTTGTTTTACGTATGAAATTAATATTTTTTGTGAATATTTAATGACAATTTTTTTTTTCCATTTATAGTTTTTTCTAGCATGTATGGACGCTATACTATTGCAGGTTAACGGGAACGCCCTCTGTTAGTTAACATACTGTATGTCTGTGACATTTGTTTAGGTATCAGTTACAATACAATTTTGGTGTACAGTAAAGTATTGTGGTGGCATCTGCACGCCACATGCGAACTACGCATCAAAGACCTAACGTCACACAAAATCTTGACGTCACACAAATCCTGCATTGTGCAATTAAAGTTAATCGTGCGAACACCACATATAACTTCCCCGACATCAATCGTCGGGCAGTTGCCCGCCAGACACGACGCCCGTCTGGTCGGAGAATCCTCCCTTTTCTATGGAGGATAAGTGAACTTTACACCCTGTTCTTCATACCTCTAAAGTATATTCGATCTATTTGAAAATGGTGATCATATTAAGTAGGTGCCTAATTGTAGTAGGTAGGTTACCTAAGTTGTATCATAATGCTAAGTAGGATAGGTGATTTATCTTTAGGTAATTTATTTCCTATTTCATTCCATGAAGCGATAGCAGCATTCAGGAGCATTCAATAACCGGGCCATTACATGCACTTAACTGACTTACAACCCTCATCAACCACTTCAAAACAACAGACAACCAATACTTTCCCATCCCTCAATCAATCACCTACCAATCACTAACATATTACAACAATAACTTCATGTAATAAAGAGCGTTTTCCAATGCCCCCGACACACGGGCGGGGAACGCAAATCGTCGGCTGCACCCAACGACAAGACATTTGTACGCAATGATTTATAGTCGCCTGTTATCGACACGCACAGCCTACCCTTCTCTTGGACGGAGTCGATGGAATAGTGTCATGTGGAAAATAACTTTCGGTGAGCAGTGGACGGGTATTTATGAGAAGAATTTCATAGTTTTATGGTTTCATTTTAGTCACAAATTCGAAAAATAGAGTATCTTTGGTAATTTTTCGACAGTTCCAAAACTAAGGGACAATGTTCTGGAAATACCTACGTACTGTTTAATAAATACGTAAATATGTTAGGTATGCATACGTAAAACTACAGCAAAGTCAGCAATTAAAACACAGTAGTGACGAAATAGGTTACATAATCATTAACAAAATTGATAAACAAAAGATGCACATGTTTTTATTTGAATCCAAAAGCTATCAGCAATTCAATAAAGCCGATTTAATAACGAGTTCAAATTATCGACTCTATACCATCAGTTTCCCGCGTCTAAATCGCAATGTCCGTCAGTGCGTAAAGCCCCCGCGCTCACCGCCCGCGATTTTTTGTAAGATTTTCCGCGCGAATGCGCTTACGCTGTGCGCTGCGACTGATTAATCGCATATTGATTGGAACCGACGGATACAGGGGTTAGTTGTGAATTTGAGCATTTCTCGGAAACTAGGTGAGGTTGGTTTGTGAAGTTTGTGGGTTGCTTTTTGTTGAACGATCGAGATCTTGCTGCTCAACTAAACGAAAGGTACAGTACCTTAAAATCAAGTATATAGACTAAAAGATATTCGTGTTTGATCTTGAAAGTGCAATGGAAAAAAAAAAGTGAAAGATGCAGGAAAAAAAAGGCCCCGACTTACGAGTTGAAGACTCGAGAAGTAAGAATGTTTATCTTTACACCTTCTCTTAATTAAAAGGCATTGACTGAATGCTTAACTCTTAACTGAATGAAGTATGTCTATCTAAACCTTATCCCTAGATCACATCATATATTTTATAAGTTATTTTCAGTAAAATTGGTACAAAAAACTACATTCACAAATCAACTTTACAGTAAAATAAATTCAAACCTTCCGCTTCCATAACTAGCATTCGAACTAAACAAAATCGAAACAGAACTACACAACTAAATATTTAACTAAAATTTCATTTAGCCGGAATGCGACGCTCGTTGACGCGTAAACGCGTCGCCGACACGCGCATCCGCGTCATACGCAACGGTCGCGTCGCGCGGCCGGGAGCACGTGTGAGGGGCACTTATAGCTAGTCATTTTGTTATAAATGGAGGAGTTCCTAATGGTGGAATATCTTGTTGGTTGTAATTTTCCGGGTCCGGCAAACGTTATTGGGTTTTTCCATCTGGAATTTCTTAGTAGCAGCCTGAAGTCTGGATTTGTGCCTGATTGATGGCAAGGCTCGCCCCCTATTACATGGGGCTTAAACATAACTGGGCTAACTGGCGAAATATGGTTGTACCAAAAAGTAGCATCCGAAGCATCCGAAGTACCTACGTCATATACCGACCAGGTACTGTGACTGCCTCGTTTGTCGAGTGGTCGCAAGCGCTACTGCTGAGCACGACGTTCAATTCCCGGGTCGAACAGTGTTATTGGGTTTTTCCATCTGGAATTTCGCAGTAGCAGCCTGGATGTGTGCCCGGTTAATGGCAATAGGCTCGGCCTCTGTTAAAGGTAACTGGCGAAATGTGGGTGTACTATAGGTCCACCTCTGCTTAATCCTTCTGGGAACACAGGCGCGATGTTATGTTATGTGTGGTTTCACTTACTAGAAAACTCCCAATCGATTTAGAATGCCCTTTCCATGTCCCATGAACCACATGTGGTTCAGGTTAATTATTTAACTATTGTGTCTACTTTGAGGGCAGTGAAAGTGTTAAATACTAGGCAAAATGTTTCCTGATGTTGTTAGGATTGCCATAGATATTCTTGATTTTTATAGATTATAATTATGGATACACCTAGTCTAAGCACAGATAAATGCAGATTCTGTGCAACTAAAATTATGCACGAAGTGTAATTTTTGAAAATTGGATCCACTAGCTATTTAGAGATTGGCGATGATGTGATTCGTAGTAACAGTAACATATTGGTCTATTGTTTTTGGATTAGCAATTACGACAACCTTTTTACCTCCGTCAGATACACACACTAAACATGTTTACACTAAATTATGTTTTCCTAAAAATTCTGTTAGCTTCGAATCAGAAATGAAGAGATCTGTAGGAGAACCAAGGTAACCGACATAGCCCGAAGAATTGCCAAACTTAAGTTGCAGTGGGCACATGGCTCGCAGAGCAGATGACCAATGGGGCTGAAAGGTTCTTGAGTGGCGACCACATACCGGAAGACGTAGCGTTGGAACCCCCCCACAAGGCCCACTGAGAACCTGGTGAAGGCGCAGGAATCCGCTGGATGCGGGAAGCACAGAACCAGTTTAAGTGGCGGTGCTTGGGGTACGCCTATGTCCAACAGTGGACGTCTTTCGGCTGAAATTATTATGATGATTAACAGGCTTTGTATGTATGTATGTATATACATAGATATGGAAGAGCGAGGACGTCTGATGTTTCAGGTATCTCCATACTTAAAAGAAGGCCTCTACAAAATATTATTTTGTTGAAACCTGTGAATTATGTTTAAAATGTATTATTAGTTATTACTTATTGATTTCTATAAGTACGTGAAGTATACTATTCCAAACATAATGAGGAATCACAAACGAACAAGAACTTAAATCAGAGGCAAAATTCATAATATAAGTAATCCACACTATTCCAAAAACAAACTTTAATAACTCCGTTGCCAAAGACTCTCACCCATTTCAACATAATTATACAACATCTAAGCCCACCTTCAGAACATACCTCACATATATACCTACCTATACCTAACACAGGTGGATATAACATAGTTCCATCACGTCTTCAGCTCTATCCATGTGTGATGATGTCAGAGCCACAAACCGCCAATTTGCCTCGCGAGCGTGGTCAAAGATGGCGCCGTGTCACAATTTGCTCTAAGCATGACGATATTTGTTCGAGAAAAAGGTCGGTTACACCGTGGTTTGATTAGTTAAACTTAGTTTCAGTAGGAATCTTCGTTTAGCTACCAGTTAGATAAATCTATGTTGTTTATTCTCATGGTTCATATACGGTTCGGTTACCGCAAAGAATAAGGTACCTTCTCTTTTCCCAAACTTGGGTGTTTAGTTAAAGGAAAGGCGGCTGCTTATAACAATAAAGTGCTATTTTGTACTAATTAAATCTTATATGACTTTTTGCCTGTTTAGAGATCACTGGGAAATATATAATAGAGATAGAAGTTTTTGATAGATATCGTAATATCTATCGAGAACGTTAATTTCTATTTTTGCGTAATGGAACGTGTAAATAGAAAACGAAAAAAGTATTTGTAAGTGGTTGATGTTTGTAGTCCCGTCAAACGGCTATTACTTTCGATTACTTTAAAAACTCTCTCTATTAGGTACGTACCCTTGTTACAGTCTTGCAGCTCAAAATAATTGAGTAGAGAATTCAATATTTCCGAACAGGCTAATGATAAATTTAACCAACGATTTATACTCCGATTAATTACCCTCCCGTTAACCAGTTCGTGGCACCCGTCGGCAAATCTTCCCGGAACGTAATGTGGTGAAACTACGTAGATATTAATACTAACTTACACTTTAATATATAGCTCGCTGAGGCACGAGTAAGCACCGCATACTGTCAGGATCACGTTTGATGTTAAAATATTAATTAACGGTAGCTAGTGAACTTATAGTTTGTGGTCGTAGTCATATGTGGAAAGTTTTACGAAGGTTCCTATTGCTATTTCTTGGAAACAGGGCTTTAGTAGAAGTAATGTAGATATTAGTTTGAAATTAATTTTGTTATTATTATTAATGAAGACATTTAATAGAAATAAGTCTGGAGATATTGGTTCATAAATAATTACTAACCCCCTTATTCATAAACGCTGCTTAAAGTTAAGTAATGATTAGCGCCTGTTTAACCATACATTTTTGACGTTTAAACGTCACTTCGATGTAGCATAAATTTGATTTTTTTTTAATGTATTTGATTATATGACTTTAAAAGTTATTGCGTTTTCGTAAAGATCATTTTCACCTAAAGCAGTAATAAAGATGGTGATTTTGAAGGCGCACTCAATTCGGATGGTGATCGGTTTGACGAATTTTGCTGATGCTACATCTAAGTTGTGACGTACTGTAAATACATAATTAAGGTTCTTGTCTCTGAATCTGAAATACTAGGAATAGTCTAAAGTTTGTCCTTCACATCTCATTATACCTACGTAATTTCCTGGATTTTTTTGTAATATTAAAGGGACATCCAAAATACTTACAGTCTAGGGTACATACATACACACCAAAACCCTTTGAAAAAGCAAATGTAAAAAAATTATAGGCAGTTGAAAGAACTTGCATTAGTAGCTTTTGAATTGTGTGATTTTTACCTTATTCCAGTGATTGATTCACAATCGATACTTAGCCATAACATAAAAGCCCTAATCAATAAAACGGTACGGTACTAATATAATAATTGAAAAAGTAACTCTGTAGGTCTATTACTTTTTCACTCATTACAAGGACTACAGAAGCTAAACGCAAGTTTTATAATACCTAAAAGTATATGATCCATTGCAGTAAACAAAATCAGAAAAAAAGTATTATTTATAATTTTGTAGCCGACCGGCATGCGACTACGGCTTTACTTTGAAATATTTTCTTGTTTCATACTTTTTACAGCGTGATTTTTCAGTAGTCGGGTTTTAGTTTTTAAACTTACTTTTTATTTAATTTGTTTTGGGGTTATAATTTCGTAATAAAGTATTTGCAGAGCCGCTTTATTTTATTTTTTTGTATAGGTTTAATTGTATAATAGGTATTATTTTACAGCCGCGCCGGACGTAGCACAGTCCCACTTTTGCATGTTTATAACAATTTAAACATATTTATTTACTTTGAAAATAATATATATATACATATTTGTAATGTGCTCGTCAAGCCGTTTCATTTGATACCAAACATGGTATGATTAAACATAATTTATTTTTTCGTTCGTCACTTTATGTCCTCTAGAGGACGCCATATAAAATTTAATGTAGCGTCACATAGCCTATAACTCGCGGACAATCAGGACGCTTCCAACGATACCTCATTTGTCAAATTATGATCAGTGGTTTAGAAGTTATGAGGTTACAAATGAACATACATACATACATACCGGTCAAAATCATAACCCTCCCTTTTGCTTCGCCGTAGTCGGGCAAAAATATATGATATTCTTCAGGATTTATGCTAGTTAGATAGTGTGTTGAAACAATACAATTGGTTAGATACAATAGAAAAAAATCACGAAGATACCTTTAAAAATGTATTTTAACGATTAAAAACCATTAATATTATCCATGCAATCATTCTGATTTATTGTCAGATTATTCAAGAAACAACATAACGTCTTAAGGCTGATTTCACCAATGAAATTGAACGCGATCAGCATTTCTAAAACGCGTTCAAGAGCTGTCAGTGTCAAAATGATTATGGAAAATTGTACACTGACAGCTCTTGAACACGTTTAGATGTGCTGAACGCGTTCAATTTCATTGGCGAAATCTGCACTTAGTGTTTTAATTTTTAGTCCAATCAATAGATTTTTTGTAAATAGATAATATTGCTTCATATTTTACGATAAATTATCAACCCTGTGTCATTGCACTTCTCTTTCTTTTCTATGCAGTCCCACAGTGACCGCGCTTTAGCTGTTGTCAGCTTCTTAACGGCAGAACGGGTTTGGATAAAATTTGACACAAAAATATTCCATGACCTGACACACACACACACACACTTACACACACTTACACATATACTTTTAATCCTAGTAATACGTTCCTCTCGCTCGAAGAATTGCCAAACTTCAGTGGTAGGTCACATTGCTCGGAGAACAGATGGCCAATGGGGCCGGGTTCTGGAGTGGCGACCGCGTATCGGAAGACGTACCGTTGGAAGGCCTCCCACAAGATGTACCGATAACCTTGTAAAGGCCCCAGGAATGCGCTGGATGCGGGAAGCACCGGTCGAAGTGGCGGTGCTTGGGGGTGGCCTATGTTCAGCAGTGGACGTCTTTCGACTGATATGATGCTATGATGAACACCTACGTTCTTGTGGGACAATTTCTGACCTCCACGTGGGTGAAACCGTGGGCAAAAGCTCTATATCTCCTATAAGCTCAATATTCCATACAACAGCACCTACACGTATGATTTGAGCGCATTACTCACGAGCGGGGCTCACGTCGACTAGTTGGCGCGATCCCAAACGTTTGCAATCACGCTCTCTACGCCCGGCTGTGCACTCGCGCCGTTATAGCTTCTATACATATAGATGTGCTATAAGATAGGTATATGGACTAAAATATGATAACTATTACTTATTCCATAGTCCTTCTTGTCGATTTCGATATAGGCGACTCTTTGTAATGAATATTTCCTAGTGTGTATAACTCGCCAGACCCAATTTGTTTTTAAATAGCCCGTCACAACTAATGCGATTGAGTTAGCTGGCAGGATGGCTTGGACTTCTCCTTACGTATTTGGCTGTTTTCGTTTAGACTTTAGAGTATCGAGTCTCTTTTTTCGAAACGTAGGTAACTATTACTTATTGACCCGCCGATTTATAGATTTTAACCGTGGGTGACCCTATGCGAGATAGAGCCCCAGCGCTGGTTTTTTGCGACAGCCGGCGTTGACGTGATGTCGGCTGAATATCCGGCTGGTCGATCGTTTCACACTTACAACCAATGGATGTGTTTGTAAGTGTGAAACGATTGTAACTTATAAGCATATCCTCGCGACTTACATAAGGATACCCCTTAGTAAGAGTGTACAGAATGAAAGTGGCCAGAGTGGCTAATTCTATGTCACCACAAAATAAATAGAGCCTGCTGATTCAAAATAAAATCGTATAATATCAAATTTTCAATATTCTAAGAAACACACCGAAAGCTGGTAATTCATAATGTAACCCATTATCATCACATGAATATTAAACTTATTAAAAACTAAAAACATAAAAATAACGAATAGGTTACAATTTCTAACGAAAAACATACAAAAAAAAACTAATTCTAATCAACTCTATTTGCATACCCATATTTGCACGTCCATTCGCTACACCTATAATTCCAATTTCACACAAAAAATAACAAAATTCAAATCAACTAAAAAGCGACGGACAACACTGCAATAAGCCCAACTGTTTTTAAAATATTTTCCATGTTAGAAAAAAATATTTTTCAAATAAAAACTGGGTATAAATTCGGAGAACCGGTGAAATCACATGGGCGGAAAAATCATGCGCGGCCGGGTATGTTGTACCTACTACCTACGTATCTACCCCGTTAGTGTAGGTAATACGGGGTTATTTTTAAAAGGTTTCTAGAGGGCAATGTGTGAGGTGTATTTTGGATATTTTGTGTATCCATTTTGTTCAGGAAAAGGATGGAAGTTTAAATTGATTTACCGGACAAAGCGTCTGGTTCCTGATTCTGTCACATTCAAAGAGTCTGTTATACTTTCGCAACTGAAGAGCGAAATTTTTGCCTTGACTTGATTGAATTGATTTGATTTTTTATAAACTGATTTAATTTTCTAATAAAATAAAGAAAGAAAGAAAAATTATTTTACTATACTAGTAAGCTCGAATACCGACTAAGTAAAATAACAAATACCTATTATCGGAAAAAACCCCTCACTCACAATATTTTTCTTTCCGTTAATGTTCGTGAAACCTCATTTCACTAGTAGTTATCCGTTGCTAAACAATTGAAAATCAATCCCAAATTAAGTACTTCAATAATACCAATAACCCTGCACCAGTCGGCAAAATCCATTCCAAGCAATTCCGGTATAAATAGGTATTTCTCAGCATTTCCATACAGAGCGGCGTCGGGCGGCGAGGCATTGTGTAGCCAACGTACGTGCATCGCCTGCCGAATGAATCGCTGCCTGCATCTGTGACGTAGACGAGGGAATGGCAAGATAAGGGTTAACTGTGTTATTTTGATGGTGAAAATGTGGAGAAGTTTGGTGTAAAGTTTTCTTGGTTTTTTGAGGGAGACGATTGTGATAAGTATTTGTGTTTTTAGTTTTATTAATTAGCCTGTATAGTCCCACTGCAGGGCAAAGGTCTCTCTCCCTCTTCCACACAATTCTGTCTGTTGCTAGTATCGGCCAATCCTTTCGGTAAGAGTCAAACTTTTTTTTTTTGTTGACCGATAATAATTTTCCGGTCTTCATAACAGGCCATAGGGAGACACTACCATAAATGCTATTTATTTAGTTAAACTTCTCGCACAATAACGTACAAAGGCGGATTTAATGCCTTAGGCAATGCTATGTTTTCCATAAAGCGACAAAAGATGATGTTATTTATTTAGATTACTTTCAAAGATACAAGAAAAAGTCACTTTTAATAATTTTAAGTTAAGAAACTACGAATATTAATGTACTAGCTGCGCCTCGCGGTTTCACCCGCACAAGTATCGATCACCGTGGAAATATTGGAATAAAAAGTACTTAGCCTTCTCCAGTTCATGGTCTACCCATGAGCCAAATTTCATCCAAATCCGTTACCCATTTTAACGTGAAAGCGTAAGAAATAAACTCACTTTAAGGGTACGCTAGTCAGTCATTCTTCCGTACAAACGTAGTATGGTCATTACTCCTCTGTTTGACGGTGTACGTTCAAAACTAAAAAAAACAATTTGTCTTGTCTAGCCCTTTATGGTAGTAGAATTGGAAAATAAACATTGCAGCATTGGTTTGAAAGTTATGAGAGTCGAAACTTCCATATTTCAACACAAATTTTAACTCGTGTTTGGGCGAAAATAATAACTTATGTAGTAAGAAAATGGCAAAATAAAAACGTCACGGATAGATAATTTTATTCAATAGTTTAAATAATTTAATTTTGAGTAAATACATTCAGAAGTTTTTTCATAATATCTATTCGCCCAAAGGTCTGTTCTGTGATATTTTACGCGCTCGTTTTCGCTATAAATCATTGTTTATATAAAATAAAACAAATATTTAAATAAACCAATAAAAAAAAATAAAAAAAAAATTGTCTCATTAGCATGCATAACGTACCGCGCACCAACGAGTTCGAGCCGTCGACTAGCGTATCCTTAATACTCACTACAATACTCACTACTCATCCTAATATTAATGTTAATAAAGACATATATGTATCATTTAACTTTCCATGAAAATTCAATACCTCTATAGAGCTACCAATATAGAGTTTGAATTTGAGTTACCAACCCTCTAAATTGTCATTATTTGCCGTATCTACGCCTCACATGAGTCTGAAGTCAATCCGTTGACCACGACACGTGTTTCGTGGTGTCCTGCGTTCACAAGAGCTACCCTTTGTGTGATGGCTGCCTGGCTTTTATAGACCGGGGGTAGGCAGAGATGAGACTTTAGGCTTATGTTTATTGGGAGTGTTAATGATTACTGCAAAAATAAATGAAGTTTATTATAATTATGACTATCTTCTAGATAGGATATCGACCTGCCGAATTAACTAATGTTTCAATCTTAATAAAAAAAAAAAACAACTTTTATGTACAAATATTAAAAGATAAAGCGTTTTTTAACCCGTACGCTAAATTAAGCAAGTCTTGTAAATATATGCAGGACTTGTAGGTACTTAATGACTTACCTAATTGTAAAGTCCAAGTTGTACAAAAATTTAAATTCTGGAATTCTGCTTATCAATTTATTTGATAGAAAATCTTTAAATTTAAGGCCACAAATTAATAGCGAAGTTCAATTCAACAACAATTCAATAATCATTTATTCTCTCTTCACAAAGCTGACGTTAAAGTTAATGCGTACAAAAAGTGTCTCAGATGTTATGTTTGAAGTTAATAAATTACTTGAAAATAATTGTGATAATAGTATATTATGCAACTAATGAATAAAGGACGGATTTAAATGCGCTCGTGATTCAAGTGTTAGAATCCTGAGCGACGCGAGTGATTCATGGCCCTCGATATAAATCCGTTTTATTCAAGAGTTGCATACTATACTTTATACCATGACAACGAGAAAAAGAAAGATTTAAGCGAAAATAGACATTTAATAAAAGGTTAACATGTTCAGTGTCGGGAGCCCTCTTGGAGGGTTCACCTACTTGGATATGGGATGTCGGGAGCCCTCGCGGAGGGCTCATTTTAAATATAGAACCCTCCAGGAGGGCTCCCGACCCTGAATGTCTACATTTAAAATGAGCCCTCCTGGAGGGTTCACCTACTTGGATATGGGATGTCGGGAACCCTCGCCGAGGGCTCATTTTAAATGTAGACATTCAGGGTCGGGAGCCCTCCTGGAGGGTTCACCTACTTTAATATGGGATGCCGGGAGCCCTCGCGGAGGACTCATTTTAAATGTAGACGTTCAGTGTCGGGAGCTCTCCTGGAGGGTTCACCTACTTGGATATGGGATGTCGGGACCGTCCGCGATGGTTAACTTTAGCGCAAACGTTATGCCGGCAACCCTCCCGGAGGTTTCACTTCCAACTACGAATATTAAAAGTCATAGACTTTTATGGCGGAATTATGAGTTATGAGTTCTATGAAAATGGGTGGAGTCGAAAGTGTTAAGGAGGTTGTATAGCATTGAGATAGAGGTCGAATACATTGGTGTGTTCTAAATTCAAACACCAAAATAGTGATTAAAAGAGCTTTTTATTCACTGTTTTCAGTGAATAAAATAAGCTTTTTAGAGGGGGAATGGTATAAACAATGTTTTTTTGGCTATCTATAATAAGTTACGCATTATATAACTATCAAATTATTCTTAAATAATCTAGTGACAATTTCAAAGCAATTTTTCAGTCAAAACCTTTATCCTAAAACCATCACTACCGAGCGACCATTCACCTCAATTCTGCGCCATGCCACATCGTGAAAGCAATCGTTTGACCACAGGACATGTGTTTTGTGGAGGCCTGCGTTCACAAGAGGCCTCCATTGTACGGCAAGCTTTTGTGTAGGCCTCGGAGCAGACATAACATGCCATCTAGCTGTATAGGCAGGAAACTATTTGAATAGAGAGCGCACTATTTGTCAGCCATTTTGTTTTGTAATGGTTAGAGCTTATTCGCAAATTGATCTATATTAGTTATGTTACATTGAGTATCAATTTTGTAACCTCTTATGTCTAGATAAAATTATCTGAACTTAAAAGTTGATTTTAAAAAGTTTGGAAATACAAGTAAGCGAATCAGACTTCGAATTTTAGTTTAAGTTTTTGTGAAATGATTTGTTCCTTTAAATGTAGACTCGAGTAAACCTTAGTTACTTTACGCTGTACAAATCACGCTGCCAGTTTCTCCAAACCCGTTCAGAATTTAACGTAAAGAGTAGGTACAATACTATCTACTAAAAACCACCACTACCCTTAATTCAATTTCTACATAGATAGAATGAGACACGTATAGGTAGTCTAGGTAGACCTAAAACCTAATCATAAAAATAAACTAACCTAATCACTAACCATAACGATAATAGCAACAACATTATAACATCATAACCTCAAAATTATCAAATGATGGATCATACAAAATGCATGAACCTCTTTAATTGCCTATTCTCCAGCCGGCACGAGTCAAATTATACATTCACGCCCCAAGCGGACCGCGGTGGACATAACTAGTGTAGCTTGATACAAAGCAAACATTAGTCCAGCCATGCATTATTGTCAAGCACAGGAGCAAACCGTACTATACAGACCGCACCTTATATCTAAAACACAACCCACTCAAAATTCCACTTTAAAATCTAAAAAGCAAAGTTCAAATTCGGTTGTGTGCACTTTGACATTTATAGTGTTTCCACACTAGTCGCTTTTGCACATGCATCGAGCTGGCAAGTTGTACACGCGCCGATGGTTAGAGGCAGCTATGACAAAGATTGGAAGCTACCGTAGTTGGCTTTATTAATAACAGCACGTTTTCCGGTTGTGTGGACCGTTCACGCCCTATGATGTAGTGGGAAAATAGATGACGTGTGAAGTCAATATTGAGGAGGTTTCAGATTGATTGAGTTTTATCGTCTGTGGGAGGTGGAAATAAGTGTGGTGGGCCATAATTTACAATAGGCAAAACTTGTATGGTCAAAAGTGACCGGTACCCTAATTACGTAATACACAATCAATTTGTTTTGAAACAGATTACTAATCCATTGCTTCATAAGTTCGAAATTTAATTCTGCTCTGCAACGTAATTATCGCATTGAATGTTGTGGAACTGTCAAAATGAAACAAATGATCGCTATCGCATTGCTTCTGCAAGATAGGTAATAGCCCTGCGGAAAAGGGGGTTAAAAGATAACTGCCGATCGTTTAATCAAAAACAATAAAATAATGTTTTGCAAGTTACCAAAATTATTGTGCTTATACAGAATAAGCACAATAATTTTGGTATAATATAAGCGAATGACGCCGACGTAATAATTAATTTTGGGCTACATTTGTTAGATCAAAATGTTGAAATGATATGTTGAAATGATATAATATATGTAAAAAGTACCAAACTGCGTTCAAAAACCTCACTCATTTAGGTAACGTAGTGATAAACTACAACCCAAAATTGCCAATCGTTCGTCCAATCTCCCCATCCCTTAATCGAGTCTAATTTTAAAGCCAAATAGCCAGTTTCCTGGTGATTACTTTCTCATCGGCTGACCATCACACCTGCCTACCCTGCAGGCGATAAGGCGTAACCAGTGAGCTAGACGATTTGTGTATACGCCTATTAGGCCTATTACATAGCCTTTGTACGGCCGTTGACTTTGTGGAGGCTTTTTTTAGATACGGCTGCTGGAAAAGAGATGGGATGTAGAGAATTTTGATGGTTCGTTGACATGGTTAATAATATACCTATAACATCTAGGTTTAAAACAAATGTTTTCTAGAAGATTCCTCGTTTTTCAAAAGCCCAATATTTCTGTAATGTAGTATTCAGACATTTTCATTCACGAAAAATAACAAAATATTGTTCATTTGGGACATTCAAAATTTTGTATTATTGACGTTCAATTAACTTTCTCTTTTAGGTTCATATTTTTCATTGCTGTATTTCGGTTTTGATCTTTACATATGAATCTTATATACAATATAATAATCTAACACAAAGTTAAATGACTAACTAACAAATAAAAACAAAACTGCACTAAGTATGAATTTCACCAACGAAATTGAACACTATCAGCACATAAAACACGTAAGATCTGTCAGTGTCATTGTTTTCTTTGGAATATTGACACTGACAGCTCTTGAACTCGGTTTACATGTGCTGACCGCCTTCGGTTTCTTTGGTGAAATCAGCCTTTAGGCGTCAAAGTACTCGTCTGCAATTCAATATACTTAATCAATTTCAAATCACGTGAGTATATCCTTCTTTGTAACCACTTTGTTTATTTCCTACAACAACGTTTCGATAAAATATCAGCTTGATTCCACGCCTGTTAACTAGAGCACAACAAAATCTTTACCATAGCAGAATTAACACGGAGATATCTGCGTTTTCAATACTGAATATTCAACATGTACTAACAGGCAGTATCAACCCGTCAGCGCGCATACATAAATCCAATCAGCGGGTCGAAGAGACCGGAGGCGATGTTTATGCCGTGCCGTGTGTTTGTAGCGTGCCGGGTGCAGCGGTGCAATGCATGGCGGGTGCAGGGTTGAAACGTCACGGGCGAAATATTTGGGAGCGGATGTGTCGGAGATTTTCGTGTCAGATTCTTAGATGTATATGTGGGGCTAATGAAAAAAACATGCTATGGTGTTATTTATAGAGCGAAAAAGGGTCAAAAAGACCTTGTTTGATTAATGAAAGAATCTTCAAGAGTAAACAAAGAAAACATAATATTGAAATCTGTTTTTCTGCGTAAGTAATTGAAATTTAACAATTTATTAGTTAGGTAAATAGATCCTAAAATACATTTTTAACAAAAATGCATGAATGCATTTGATGAAACTATGTCAAAACCATCGCGTCGTATCGTACGCCTACTAGGTAATTCAAAGCAACGTTATGATAGATATTTCCGGATTCACAGAAAAAGGTCCTCGTGACAAGTCAAAAAATCACATAAAATTCACCTAGAGTCGTGCCAACCCTAAAACGCGAGGCAGGCAGCGTGGCGAAGTCATTAGCAGTAATGGCTGATCCACTCCCGTCAGGTTTAGTGCGGTTATCCGTATGTACTGCGCTTTACATACCCGGGTACATAGTCATTGTAAGAGGTGCAGCGGAGTGATTGAGATCTGAGGGAGTGGTGGCACGGAAGTTAGGTAAAGATGGCATTTTCTTGAGGTATTTTGGATGGACTGTGTGAAGGGCAATATGTTTTGAAGTTATATATAGAAAATGTTTGGAAAGGGGGTGACTACCAAAATGACAACTAATAGAGAAGTTTGGAGGAGAAAGATATGTTGCGCCGACGACCCCAAATAAATTGGGATAAGGGCAGGAGATAATGATTTGGAGCTTATTACTAGTAAGTAACTTTGTTATCTCTACATTTTTTTAATGCATAATAAGCTGCAGTGTCTTAATAAAATATTTGATAGGTCAAAGTCAAAGTCAAATAATTTATTTTAATTAGGCAAACAAATAGAATTGATTTTAGTCGCCCCTTCCAAAAATATAGTTTTCGTATGGAGAAGAATGACTCCACCGTTACTTTCTTTAATGTTTTAATTTTTTTTACATACATTAATTGTATAATAAAAGACGCACCTGGAATAAGATTACTATACCATAATAGGTAAAAAGAATAAAAAATTAACGAAGTGTATAGAGTGCCGCGAGTTTCTTGTGGCACTCTAGTGTCACTGCCTCGGCCCGGCTAGGGTGCCGTGAGCGTTGCATTGTCACTGTCACTTGTTATTTAGGTTAGGTTAGGTTAGAACTGTGACCACACAACGCACGAGCCGAGCGAGCGTAGCGAGCGGTGCCGCGGTAGCGGCCGGCGAAGTGCCAGGGTCCGTTTAGGCACAAGAGAATGTAATGTTTTGGAAATGTGGTGTTTTACAGCGATCTAACCTCGACAATGAAACAAAATACCAAGTGACGTGACTTAGTGACATTGACAATGACAACACAATGCTTGCGGCACTTTGGCCGGGCCGAGGCGGTGTTACTAGGGTGCCTGTAGTGGCACTTTATCCGATAGGGATAGAGTGCCACTGGTGGCACTCTATACACTGCCAAAAATTAATCAATGACAGATAAATTAATTATGTGATAGATACATGGTGCTCACATAATTATTTACAAATATTGTATAAGTATACGATATTTCTAAAATTTTAACAAGTAATACTAATAAGTCAGTGTTTGAGTTACGGTAGGTACAATGCAATCGTTAATCGTTCTTGAGATGTCATCATTTACCCATACTAGCGTTTTCCTACTAGGCAGTGTGTGTCTGTGTGTATGATTGTTTGTGTATGATTGGTGTGTCTGTGTTTGTGTGAAGTAATCTTACCTCAACTAATCTCAATCGAATCTTGGCCCAATCACTTAAAACAATCAACAAAAACACCGTTTCTTTATTATACCTAATTAAAATAAGAATGTATTATACACATAAATCTTCCGTAATAAATTCCCTAAATGTTGTTGAAAATCGCATCAAAATCCGTTGTGGAGTAGAATGACAACGCGGTCACACAGATAAACACGAAAAGCGACTTTAATTTATAAATATACTAGCAGCGCCCCGCGGCCCGACCCGTATAAGTCACGACCCTGTGGGAGCATCGGGATAAAAAGTACCCTATGTCTTTTTCCAGGTCATAATCTATCCATGTGCCAAATTTCATCCAAATCCGTTCAGCCGTTTTAGCGTGAAAGCGTAACAAAGACATTCCAAACTCATTTTCGTTTACAATATTAGTTAGGATAGAGGTTCCACAATATACATATACCTATAGATATATAAACCGAAAATTGCAGCCGGTTATAGTGGCCATTACCCGTAATGAGGCCGTATTGAACCCGGTACAATGTGGTGGCAATGCGGACATTACTGAAATTGGTTTCGTATATGCAAACCTGTGTTCGCAAACAGGTATGTTGTAATGTTTTCCTTGTGTAGACGTAGATTTGTATTATAGGAGAAGAGTTTTGATGATTTTAGAAATTATTATCAGAACTATGAATTTCGAGAGACGAGTCATCACAAATATATATAATATCTACCTAGCCTTTACCCAACTATGTTGGGGTCGGCTTCCAGTCTAACTGGATGCAGCTGAATACCAGTATTTTACATGAAGCGACTGCCTATCTGACCTCCACAACCCAGTAACTGGGTAATACGAGTGATCACAAATAAATGGTTTGATATTTTGTAATATTATTATTTTTATTGAAGCACATTGGGTTGTTTTTAGGAATTTAACAATTATTACTAGTTACATTTTCCTGTCCCAAGCATATTTTAATTATTTAGGCATAAATTACAACATGATTATTAAATATAAAAAAAACTTGAATTTTAAATTTATTGAATTGATAAGCTTCACTGCTTACACTACTGAAGATGGGCAGTGGGCTCCATAGACACTCCACCCCCTAGCAATTAAAAAAAACAAGCAGCCTCATGGATCGTACTCAATTTAGCTATTTTCCGAAAATTGTCCCGTCATTGAAGGAGTCTTGATTCCTGCACAACCAATTTTTATAAATTCAGTGTCAATGGTTTAAAAAAAATTTTAAACCTACCTTCATGTAGCTACTAGCTTTTTCCCGCGGCTTCGCTCGCGTGGATTTCGGAAAACCAAGGAAACGTACTACCGGGATAAAAAGTATTCTTTGTCCAGGTTATAAACTATCTGTCGCCTAATACAAATCCTATTAGTAGCATAACGTAATGATTGTACTTTTTGTTAGGTTACTGTTGAGAAATAGTGCACGATGTCTAATGATAGAAATTGATGAATTGATAGAAATTGGGAGAAGAATTGTAGAGGAGCTGGAAACTAAGTAATAACAGCCGCACGGGTCGACCCATCAAGTTAAGCTACGGTTGCCGTGGATGGTCTGTGGATAGGTGACCATCTTGACATACCGAGACTCCTCCATGCCTCGGAAAGCATGTTAAGCCGTTGGTTCCGGCTGCCATTCATGGATCTTTGACAGTTGTTACGGGTCGTCAGAAACCCGAAAGTCTGACAACCAGTCTTACCAAGGGGTATCGTATTACCCAGTAACTCGGTTGTGGAGGTCAGATAGGCAGTCGCTCCATGTTAAATAATGGTATTCAGCTGCATCCGGTTACACGGGAAGCCGACCCTAACATAATTGGGAAAAGTCTAGGCAGATTGATTGTTTAATAATTGAAATACTATATCGTGAATTCATGAAACCCTAGTACTTATTGTTAGGTTAGTTTAGGTACTGCTCAGAAATTGTGCACGTGTCATGAACAGAATACCGTCTTGAACTTCGATTGCAGCGTCACCTATCGGGCCCAATTGTGAATAGCAAATTCCAAAAAATTGATGTCGTTGCGTGTATCTTGACTTGATATAGGTCATTGCGATGCAAATAAAATATTTCAACCCTTTTCATCCCGGTAGGGGTTGTTTCCGAAAAATATTGATACACGTTATTCTTTGTTTTCGGTTTTAAGTATAAATACTGAGTTTCGAGTAAATCGGACCTCGCATAAAAAATCTTTCATACAAACTTTGACACCCCCAATCCCCATTTATTACTAAGATAAGTATTCGTACGAAGTACTCTCTATCGGCTTTAGCACCCTCAAAAACTACGAAAGCGACACCCATGACGAAAAATGAGAAATTTGTCGCAGCCGCCATCTTGGATTTACATTTAGACCTCCCTTTCGGCTTAAGCACATTAGAAAACTATGTAAACGACACCCATGTCGATTTTTTTTAAATATTCACATCCGCCATCTTGGATTAACTTTTTGACGTTACTATCGGCTTTAGCACCCTTGAAAACTTCGAAAACGACACCAATGACGAAAAATAAAAAGAATTCGCAGCCGCCATCTTGGATTTACATTTAGACTTCACTATCGGCTTTAGCACTATCCAAAACTACGAAAACGACACCCATGACGAAAAATTTGAAAATATTCACAGCCGCCATCTTAGATTTACTTTTTGACGTCACTATCGGCTTTAGGACCCTTGAAAACTACGAAAACGACACCAATGACGAAAAATAAAAAAGAATTCGCAGCCGCCATCTTGGATTTACATTTTGACCTCATTATCGGCTTTAGCACCATCGAAAACTACGAAAACGACACCCATGACGAAAAATAAGTAAATCGCAGCCGTCATTAAAATATTTTAACCCTTTTCACCCCGTTAGGGGTTGTTTCCGAAAAACCTTGATACGCATTATTCATTATTTTCGATTGTAAGTATAAATACTGAGTTTCGAGTTATTCGGACCTTGCGTAAAATTTTTTTCATACAAACTTTGACACCCCCCAATCCCCGTTTAGGGGGTAGCTTAGAAAAACTAAAAATGACAAACTTTATGATTTACTTAGGTAAGTATTTGTGCCAAGTTTCAAGTCTATTAACTCAAGGAATAAGATTTTGCATACAATCGAAATCCCCCCTTTTCACCCCCTTAAAAGTCGAATTTTCAAAAACCCCTTCTTAGTGCTCCCCTACATTATTAAAGGAAGCTGTGTGGAAAATTTCACGTTCCTAGTCCCAGTAGTTTCGGCTGTGCGTTGATATGTCAGTCAGTGAATCAGTTTCTCCTTTTATATATATAGATAACATTTTCTCTTACTTCCAAATCATCCTAAGCATATACGCTTAAAAACTTAACTACAATATAAAAATACCGACTTTGTACTTGCAAAACAATAGGATTTAAGAGGGTCCAAATCTCCATACGGGTTGAACCCTCCTTAAACTCTGCGGGGGAGAGTTGGGCAACTCGGCCCATAACCGTATTTCACCCGTGTCATAAAAACTAAGAAACATTTTGCCGCAAAAGTATTATAATAAGATTCTGCGATATACTTCCTTCGGTAGAAAGCGGTCTATGAAGTTTTTTTATTTATTTATACTAAGTTGTGTGTGCAATCAGATGGATTATTTTAAGGTGCCCTAGAAGCTACACCATGGCAAATGATTTAATAGGAAAATACAGTTTGTTGTTTTCCTGACTTACGATGTTGTTAAATATTATTATTTTTGACGGCGAAGTGCCAATAACTTCTAACTGTCAATTGCACTGCACACTGCAACTGTCAATTGTACACTAAGGGAAAAAATTGTTTAAGTATTTCTTTTAATTTCTTGACAAGTTCAATTTATTAACGGAAGTGCCAACTTCTAATTGTTGAAGTTAACGTACCACATAGAAGTCAACACGTATCCCATAGAAGCTAGGAGGTACCTAATGCAATCGACACGCTGGTTTAGTTAGAAGGTAATTCTACATTTTGATTTATAAATACTGCTGCAATACTTGGAATTAAAAATGTAGTTTATGAGGTTTTACTAGAACATGCGAATTCGACTATTAAATTAAAATCTTTAAAAAAGTAATATTCTCGTAAAATGTCAAATTAGCCCTTCACCTTCGATATAATATTCATACAAGAGCATAAAATATCATAAATCAAACCACTCCAAAACAATACATAAATAAAACCTTTACGAAAGAAATAAATCTCAAGACATGACACAACATAATAAAAACCCGACTAAACTCGACTAAGATCGAAATTCTATTTGTATCGATGTTCCGTCGCATCAAAGCCACCTTGGCCAAATAGTTGAGAATTTTCACTTAATCCACCCCCCACCCCTTCACCCCCATACATGCAAATCTCCCCATTCTCCCCCTTTTACGATCGTTATAAAGAATGTAAGACGGATTCCTTCGGAGTATAGTTCATGAATTATGTCCTTTTTATTCTCCACAGAGTTTTGGTTTTAAAATGTAATGTGAAGGGGATTATTTTGATCCTTAGGTACTTATGTGTTTTGTAAAGTTTACGCATATCCTATCTTAAAGTAGAAGTTGGGTTGGAAATCAGATTTTGTATTTACCTAAGCGTAAACGATGATACCGAATGCAATGCAATGAAAATAAACTAAAAAGAAGACGGGATCCATTGACAGATAACAAATTATGTAGGTAGTTATATTGAGAAAACTTTTATATGACTGGTATGTACTCGTATAAGAAACGTTTAACTGAAGTAATAAGTACCTATTGTATATTGGTAAACTATTATGACGATAGAGAATGACGTAAGCTTCCGTTATCTGGCTTTTCTAAGTAGGTAGATGATTTGTTATCAACAAATACTTGAAAGTAATAATTTGCTACTACGTTTAGCCCGTGGCTTCGCCTGCGTGGAAGTTGTAAATTATCCCACGGGAACGTATTACAGGGATAAAAAGTATGTCTTCTATATCCAGAGCTGGGCAAAATACATGCTTTGCTTTAATTAAAATACAAATTACAAAATACTATCTCGCACTTATTTAAAATACAAATTACAAAATATTTTTAAGTCGTGTATTTGAAATATAAAATACAAAATACAGTATTTTGACTAGTTTTATTTAAAATACAAAATACAAATTACAAAATACAGTCTGGTGTTAGGTTAGGTATATAAATAGAATAGAACTAATCCAGCCCAGCCTAAGGCAAAGGGAATATATTCTTACCATCATATTTTACAAAATGGCGACCGCTAAATATGTCACAGCATTCACAGGATTCACTCCATCGCCGAATGAAAATTACAATTGACAAGTTATGTAATTGACAATTTGACGTATGTACCTGCAGTACAGACTACAGTACAGTTTAAGTGCAGTGTTGCCAACTTTAAAGATATTACATATTTAGCGGTCGCCATTTTGCTTACGAAAGCTATCGAGCGCTATTTTCTGCAGATCGCACCCATTCATAAGATCGCTAAATGTATTTATGTTCAAATGTATTTTGGAGCCATAAGTATTTGAAATACTAACTACAAAATACCTCAGCGTCAGGTATTTGAAATACTAATTACAAATTACATTTATAAGAAGTAATTGAAATACAAATACCAATTACGTATTTGTATTTCAATTACGTATTTCAATTACAAGTAATTCAAATACTGCCCAACCCTGTCTATATCCTATGTCTTATTTCAGGTCATGGCCTACCCGTGTGCAAAATTTCATCCAAATCTGCTCAGCCGTTTTAGCGTGAAAGCGTAACAAACAAACAAAGAAACTCACTTTCGCATTTGTAATATTAAGTTATGATTCCCAATTTAAATAATTCTAAGTTTCATTATTGTAAGCGAATTAACAAAACAGCCCACCAACACGCATTGCTTTAACGAAACTTTGAAATCTAGCGAAAGACGTAGACGTAGGCGACGTAGGCGTCTACGTGCGTAGCAGCCTACGCAGTGTCTACGCTGCTACAACGACCATCATTTCTTAGGATCTGTTATGTTTTGTTTCATTCTTCATGTTGTTGTAATCTTTTGATAGCTTTTCGTGACCGTAAGGAAATGTAAGGTATCTTAACACGTATTAATTTATATAGGCACCTATTGCATAATGTAGAAAATTATGTTTAAGAGAGGCTGTCGAAAGTGATTGTATTGTGAAACCCAACTCTCATATATCTTGTGACGAAGGAAAATCGTATCTATGTTACATATTACTAGCAAAACAGCATGTAAATCAATAACCTGCACGAGCGTAAAATCAAGGTAAATATAACTCGAAAGTTATTTTCAATACAGAATAGAAACCGTATTAAGTTTCCACATATATTCACAGGGTGACATCAATTTGTGAGTCTACATCCAATCATAAATAACGTTCTCATTTACATAAGAACACTTTGTTAGACCTGACTCTATGTACAACAATGTCGTCTTATATAAGCCAACTATCTTTAAGAAAAGTCACCGCTGTCCTTGTCTAATTTATATAGCCGGACTATTCTAACATATAGGGAAAATCAGCGGAGCGCGCAGATGGGCGGAGCTTCAAATGCAACCATTACAAAAGGAGCTTTGAAAATATACAATGTTGCTCCTCCGGGTTCAGTATTCCGTGGACGGCGGGAGGTGAGGAGGGTCTTACCAAACTGGATGTACTATATATCGCCTGACTGCACATTGGCTGATTCAGACCACGCCTACATGGAAAATGCATTTCCAAGATTGCTATGCAGATGGTATTTTGTAAGAATGGCGGATGCGAGAAGTTTTGTGTTCAGATTTGGAAATCGAACGCAGTAGTTTTTAGGCTAATGGCATGGCTTTGGGTATGGATAGCCGGTCTGTTTGTAGGCTTGCAAAAACGGCCATACTCTTTGCTTTCTAGGTGCGTTGAAAATCCTACACATTTGTCAAAAAAGCAAAGGTAAATTTTTTGGTTTTCAGGATATCGGAATAACTCGAATACTTGCCGAAGTTCTGCACGTGTAACTTGAGCAATAAGTATTTATGTACAGTTCAATACTGCAAAACATTGAATACGTAAATCAAAATGGAATACTGAGCTTTTTGTGTTGGTTTTAAAACAACTTTTACAAAGGTCTTCCTTTATATTCGTATACGGTTAAAACAGCTTTAAAAATAGAGATATGAAGTTCTCTCTTGTGTAATTAGTTAAAAGGCTGATGGTGTCACTGAAATATTGTATCCGCAGTTACGTTAAAATAACTATTAATGAACAATAGAGTAGCTATTTACGTAAATGTAGAAGTTACGTTAAGTACCAACAAAACTTACACTACGGCATCAGACCTGTCGGGGTGCGTCACCGTCATCTAATGAGACGCATGAGCAACTTCCCAAAAAGCCTCCTAACCTTGACCGTTCCGTTTACGGACCCCATCTTGACCGAGAAACTGACAGACCCGACAGTTTGACAGTTGAGAGAATTAGGTTAAAGAAAAAGCACGTTAATCTGGTTTTGGTTTCGGATTTTCAATCAATTTTTGAACTAAATATGCGAGGATGTGTTAGAAAGATATTAAGTCTTTTTAATGTCTAATGTACATTTGCACTAAGGTCACATTGAGTTATTAAATAATTCTTAGGTATTAATGAATGATTTTTATGTTTTAGGCCATGTTAGGGATTACTATTACAGCACAAAAGGACAAAGCGCATTATAATGTCCATCAAAGTTAGTTTGTTCTTAGTCAGTGTCGATCTAAGGAACCTTTAAATGAGTCACATTTTTTATATATGAGTCATGCTAATCTAGTGGCACTTTTTACCTTATTTTAATTTTGTTAACATGCGGATAATGTAGTGCGCTGCAATAATACTACATAGGAGCATAATGATGTTGTTATTTATAAACATTTTATATTGTAGATTTTTACTGTCCCATAATAAATCAAATAAAATATAATGTATATCCAAAAATGCAGTTCTTGTCACTGATAAAATCGTCGGTGCTCCATGGACCAATTGAAATTTGACCAATTGGTCTGTGGGGAAAATTACATGTTTCCATCGTCCAAATATCAGCTGGGCTATGGAGAATTGAGAAATGTTCCGCTGCCCAGTTTAATAGTATAGTAAAGGCTTGTTCATATTTAAAAAAATATATTTCATGAACAATAGGTTAACTTAATTTAGATAGGTATACAAAAATATTCTACAGCCCATTATGTTTTATCCTGCTTGAATTGCTCCAATTTTTTTTTTTGTTTCATTCGGTCTTTTTTATACACAACTTTTTTTTCTAATTTTTTTTTTTAACTAAACATTACATTTTGAATTTTAAAATTTCATTTTTTCATTGAAGATTCTAATATAAATAACTATAATTTGCTAATATTTGGTATATTGCATCTATTTAATTATAATATTTATCAATTCACTTTGATGTGAACCAAAAAATATAACAAAAGCTTCTTTGAACCAAAAGTGAAACTGGTGTGAACACAGGCTTATAATGTTATAAATGTTATAATGGAACATAGTTTTTGTTTAAGTCCAGTGTTCTCCATAGCCCAGTTGTTAATTGGACGATGGAAACATGTAATTTTCCCCATAGACCAATTGGTCAAATTTCAATTGGTCCATGGAGCACCGACGAAAAATTATGCAAAAACTGATTGGTATGTAAGTTACTTAAATACTTTTTGTGACTCACATATTTAGCGATATCGTTTAGAGACGCTGCTGCCTACCGAAGGTCCAAAATCTCACCCACTGCAAAATGAACAACAGATTCATCACCACTTGAAAATTAACAAGCAAAACAATGTATTCGTATATAACATAACGCTATATCAATAAGGGGCTTACTGGCGGGTGTAACGAAGTGTTCACACAAATCGCATCAGGGTAGCGTACTGTGGCTGCACATGTGTTCACCAGCTTATGACTTAACTGCCCACTGTAGTTGTATGTACGAAGGTATTGTTGTAATGAAAATTGTAGTTAAAAAGAGGTTTCAGCAGAGAATTAGTGACTTGAATGTCATTCTGGTTGAAGGAGTCGTGTTTTTAATCAGAAAAATAACTTCCCCAATGGGTTGAGAGAGCTGTTCCTATACTGCCGTGCTAATTAGAAACGCAGTAAGGAAGAATTTTTGAAAAATGAGTTACTTATACTGCCACGCTTAGAATTGCAGTACGGAGCTATTATAAACAACTCAATTTTCCAAAAATCCTTCCTTACGGCGTTCCTAACTAGCACGGCAGTATAGTACACCCACGTTTCGCCATTTATGTTTAAGTCCCATGTAATAGGGGGCGAGCCTATTGCCATCAACCGGGCACAAATTCAGACTCCGGGCTGCTACTGAGAAATCCCGTACAGAAATACCCAATAACACTGCCTAAAAACATTACGGAATGTAGTGTTTTTTAGGCATAGTTTTTGGGCAGTCGTGTAAAAATAAGTTATCCTGTGCAAAAAATCACGATTCTCGATTTTTCTTAGGGTTTTACTGTTATTACATTTATGTTTTTGTACGCACCTTATTAATAAAACGTTCTTAGTTTGTGTTTCAGAATAATTATTTTACATGACTGCGTCGATCGATTAATCAGCGAAGCTTGAGAGAGACCTTGAGAAAACTCTCCAAGCGTTAACTAGTATTATATCACTGTCGGTCCTAGACAACTATCTGTGGTAGATAGATAGCTAGCTAGAATTCTCTTTATTGTGTGTGATACACGTAAAGCAGACAGTCTTAGAACTGTCCACACTGCTGATCTAGTTTTTTGTTTTTTTTTATGTTAATTTGTAACATATGTTGTCCCACTGCTGGGCAAAAGTCTCCCCCATACTTTTCCAGTTTTCCTTATGTTGTACCTTACTTACCTCCAGCCAATTGGTCAGAAATGAGTCTAATAAATCGTCATGCCAGCGTTTTTTACGTCTGCCCCGGTGACGACCTGCCATCAGGAACCTAAGGCAATCTTAGGATATCGCGCAACACGTCGATAATTGGCTTGCGAACAAACGTTAGTCATTCGTGTAAAATCGTAATATTACATGTCTGTTTTTTCTGTAGAAACTATAATATTAGTTAATCGAGTGTTCATCGTTTTAATTGCACAGGATTATAAACAGCAGAAATTAACCTTTTGACCGCCACGTCAAAAAAGAAAAAGCGTGCCCTCAGCGCCAAGCAATGAATTCATCCTTTAATACCTACAAAATAGTAGTGAGTTCGAAATTATATCGATTAAGCACTAACTATTTATTTTTTAACCTAGAGTATGTTTTTAATTAAAGGTCTATACCGGAAAAATATAATACAGGAGTTTTATTTCATCCCGCTTTGTCCTTTATGACAGAAATCATAATGATATGTGTCACTGTTTAGGCGTTGAATCCACAATTCAAAACAACATTCGATAAAACCAAGTCAATACCATCACAGCACTATGTTCAATCTTGACGTACTTTCATGTCACCATACGGTGACAGTGGCGTAGCTGGCACGGCTTTTTATATTTTGCTCGCCTCTGCACTAGAGGTGCGCAACCAATATTTATTAATAATATCGAAATAATAATAGGTATTTTGTTTTAAAAGTTTCGTATTTTTCGTTAGTTTCGTTTCACTGATATTCTGTTTCATATTGTGGAAAAACTTTTGTAAATATGAGAAATTTGATTTCAATATTATTATTTGATAATGCAATAAATAAAATGAGACATGTATCATCGGTTTTTTGTAATCGTATTTTTTATCACAAAAGAATTTATAACAGGTAAATATCTATTAAAGGAGTATGAATTTTATGGCCGGATTAACTTCCGCCATTTTGAGTTTTTTTCAAAGTAACAGCCGCCCATAATGGCTCCTACACACAGTGCCGGCGGCATGGCTTTTGCCGCGCGGCACGCGCCTCCGGTTTTTGCGCCTTCATTTTCTTTGCGTTTCTTTCTGCGGGTTTGTGCGGCCGCCGGCACTGTGTATAGCAGCCATTAGGTCTATATTAGAACTAGAAAGTTAAGAGGGGGTATAAAGCAAGCAAAAAATCAAATTTCACCCGCGCAACCCTTACCTACCCCTCTCACACGACACGACGAAAACAAAACACAATCGCTTCCCACCAGCAGAAACTTATCGCCCGGCGGGTTTACCTAGCTTCGAATTTTGAAGCTTCTGTAGTAAGTATACGCAAAATAATCAGATGTAACAGCTCTATTCAATTTACCTAAATATTTAATATTATTGTATGTCCGTGAATCTATTACCGATGCTGGAGGACGACTATTTTAAACGTTTTTATTTACCTGAACATAAATTATTATCTTATATACATACGATGTTTATTTGTCAGTTATAGGCATTGACTAAAAAAACCGCGCAAGTGCGAGCAGATCACCATCAAAGTATTATACTACATAGTATACTACATTATGAGTCATGATGAAAACAAACTCAATAAACTTCCTTTTTTGACGATATGAAAGCAAATATAATCGTATCACTTACCTTCCCTTTTTCTTATTTTGTGGTAATGAAATCAAGTCGTATAATAATAATTTAACAAAATTTAGAGATTTTTTTTTAACTATATGTAAGTAGCAGTATATTTAACAAGTCTTCACTACTCATAGTATAGTCGTCCATTATTATTAATAATATTTACTAATAATATACGAACTACTCTATTAAAAAATGTTCCGCGTATGATGTCATGGGACTGTCAAGCATAGACGACTGTGGCGTTCCCGGCACAGACAATACAACAGTGTGATAGAGATGGGCATTACAGTCATTACAATTAATCGATAATCAACTAAAACTCGATTTTTATAAAGCGCATAGTTCAGTATTATAAAATTTTCTTGATTTCTGAAACGTAAAAGTTCAGTATGAAATGTTTTATTTATTTACTAGTGCAGAATTCAGAGTAAATTAAATATAACGTAGGTTGCCGTCGAGGTCGATATTCTTGTTATATTGAGTGCTACCTGCATCACTACGTGTCCTGGTATGGTGACTGTGGCGTCGAGGGCACTATGTTTTTCGAACTTTATGACTGATTTTCTTTTTTGTCTTCTTACGTTACTAAAAATGAAATCTAACGAAAGCAGTTCACTTCAAATAAATTAAGAAGAGTCAAGGTACATAATTAACAAGGGAAATAAACAAAACAATGCTGTTTTATGACATTTATTTACGTATAAAATTCTGTCACGCAGTCGCGACCGTGGCGTACTGGGCACATTTTCGTTTGTCGTCTATACACGACTGTGGCGGTCAAAAGGTTAATAATAAAAAAAATCACTCAAAACCAACAAAGAATTATAACCAGCCTAATCAGACGAATGAAACCGCATATGTCGTATAATACCACAATTTTAATAACAATACTGATCTATAGCACAATGCTCGCCGCCCGGGTTCGTCCGCTCCGATGAGTTTCAATCCCGTACAGCACGTTTTTACCCCCATTCTATTCAGTTTCCACCCGACGTAATCTAGGAAATGAAAAGATTTCTTTTTTTCTTCTGGAGTAAGATTAGTTCCGTGGTCCTTCGAGCCGGATACTTTTTTCTTTTTGCTTATTAAATACTTTTTTCTTGTTTTGTGCCAGTCTGGGAATGTAGGTTAATCTAGGTCTGAATTGAGTGCTTCTTTTAATAGTTGGAAGATCTTTTTCTCATTAGTGAATGGAGCTTTCAAATCTCAATTCATGCTGTACATACAGGTAAGTGTATCAGTGCTTCCGATAAGGTTTTACATTTCAACTTCGACTTATGATGGAGCTATTAGGTTAATCAGAATTTATTGACGTTTGCCGGGAGGTTAAGTTTATAAAAATGTGTTGGTTGTTGAACATTTCTTAAGGTTATATAAGGCTGCTATGGTAAGCTACGGAAACTACATTTTGACAACTCCAACGGTATCAATGTTTTACTCGTTAGTTTTAACTTATAATGGTCGTTAAGGCATCAGAATTTCGTTCTTTAGGGGTGTAATTGTCCTTCTTTCCAAGCTACTGTTTCTTATCAATTATTATCTATAGTAGCTACCTATTCGTGATTTAAAGTATTATTTATAAACAATCGCAAAAGAACGGTTTAGAACTCCCCGCCGAACATTAACCGTTATTTTTAAATAAATTGGCAATAGAATTTCAATCAGCCTTAGGACGTCATTATGCAAAAGTAGCATGTAAAATATTTTAAACCGGCCACGTGTCGTGTCGGAAACGGCCCGGACTAACAGAAGGACGGACGGACGTCATCTATTACACGCACGTATCGGGTTTATAATCTAAAGTTAGAGGGGATGTAATGATGATGTTAGTTTGGGTTGTAGGATCTTAAAGAAATAGTTTAGTCATTGAGGTTCAATGTAAACTAGAGCAGATACCGTGAACAAAATTTTTGGTCAACATTTTGTTGTCCAGGACAGCAAACGGGACCTGAATAAAACGGAGCGGGGTATGCACGTATATCCCGCGTTTGTCACATTTTTATTTGACATCCGCGGGACACATATTTCATTTGTAATAACTGTTCTAGCAGCATCGTGCTGAGATAGGAGCCTTTTGGCCTCGCACAGGACTCTGCCTCTATTTTAATTTTACATTGTTTTTTTTTTTTGTTTTTGATTTTTATTTATGTCTCAATCTGTCATAATTTAGTTTGTGATCGCCTGTGCTTGTCTCAATAAATACTTTTTCTTTCTTTCTTTGTTTCTTTCTAATTGAAGTTCAGTGAATGTCTACTTTTAACGTTATTTTGACTGCTTGTCAGGGTGCTTCATGATATTAAAGATGAAATTCATCAAATAAAAATATTCTGTATCTACTGGGCCTGGTCGTACTGTTGCGGTTCCACTCGTGTGTGAAGTTTTAATAAGCCGAATTCTTTTTCAGAGTACAGACATCATAAATAGATGATGTAACCCTGAACTTATAAAACAAACTTAGCAAAGTATTACTTTTTGAATTACTGTGTTTCAAAGAATGTCATGTTACTGTAGGTACTATATTTTTTTTCAAGGTATCCAGTTCGAACCCATGGCACCTCTGGACTTTTCGGATTATAATTAGATGATATTATGTGATAATAATTATCACTTGCTTAAAAAATGGCGAAGGAAAACATCGTGAGGAAACCGGCCTGCATGAGAGATATTTCTCGACGGCATTTGAAGCCAAGTCAGAGGCCCATGGGTGGCTTTAAAACTCTGACACCAGGTTAGTCAATAACCACACGAAAAGAAGAAGAAGAAGAAGACTCTACATCATCATATCTCTACTTATGTAATATCAGAGGAAGAGAGAACGGTGAAGGAAAACATCGTGAGGAAACCGGCATGTCTTAGAACCAAAAATTCGAAGACATGTGACATCTACCAACCCGCACTGGGCTCGCGTGGTAGATTACGGCCCACTCCCTCTCACAGAGAGGATGCCTGTGTCCCAGCAGTGGGAACATTAATAGGCTGATTATGATGTAATATCAGAAATAGGTACGTGATCGTAGTACTGTCAGACTCATTACTGTTATATACTCAATTACGTTTATGTGTAAAAACTATGAAGACTCCAGACGAGACGCATAAGAATCATAGAGTCATCACTGTCATTAGAACAGCATTTTTCAAAAGTAACAATTCAAAAATATATTATAACTAAATTCTAAAAACACATCTTCCTCAAAGTTAGGGGCATAAAAATTTTAAAGTTGAAAATAAATCGACAAAGTAGGGTACTTTGGACCCCTCGCCCACATCCGAATAGGCTGGGCCATTGTCATTTAAATTCGGGCCGCACATCCCGACACTTTGCTATGGAGAATTTAAATAATAATCACACTGAATATTATGTATTATTGTAGGTATTTTTAGGGTTTTCCTCTTTCTCTCGTTTATGTAAAAGTGAATGTCAAGAAAGATATTTTCTAGTTTTATATGTAGCTTGAAAAGCAGCTGTAGGTAAAGTTTTATTTTATTTTAAGTAGGTTTGATGGACAGGAATTCATCGAAACTGATATTAAGTAGGTAGTTATTACAGTGTCAGAATACTTATTTGGATCAAATTAATTACAGTCTTGTATGTGTTTCGATGATGGAAAGCTGTTGTATCAAGGACAAAACAACAAAAAGTTCGCGTTGCTTGATTTCAGAAAATTCTTTATTATTCCTTACAAATTTTATTGATCACTTTATAAGTAGACAGTACAAATTGTTTTGTTGAAAATCGTTACATTTTTTATATACTATACTTATAAAAAATGTTACGATTTTCAACAAAACAATTTTTTTAAAGCCACATACTAATCCAAAATAATCGTAAACGATACTGTATCAAAACTTTTTATCACCATATTAATATTTATGGCACTTTAAAACACAATAAAAATGTACAAAATACACCCCTTCACAAAGCGCTTAAGGGCGCAATTCAAAATATGTATTTTGTATCACTATGACTGATATGACACATTGAAGGCGTTGCGAATTATAATAGTTTATTTCAACAACTTTAAATTTCACCCCCAAATTACACCCCCTACTCTTACTGTGCAGAAATAGGGTTGAATTTAGATTAAATTTTTATTTTTTGCAAGTAAAGGTTGTGTGTTTGATGTGTATTATATCTTATTGTGTTTTTAACACTTCGCCCCCGCTGCAGTGGGGTGAAATTTGGGGTAGTTTGCACCCTCGTTGATTAGTGTCCTTAATCTATGGGGGATTTTTGAATGGTATCATTCAAAAGTGATGCATCGTGAAGAGATGTATTCGGCGAAGTATATATTCTATTACAACTGTTTGCCAGGAAAAGGTAAAACGAAAAAGTTATTTCAGAAAAGAGATAATTTAAATTATAAAGGTTCGCGGTTATCCCTCTTTGTTCCAGAGACCTCTAAACTTGAATCAATTCAAAAACAAAACATAATTTTTCAATAAATTCTGTAATTCGGAATGAGTCACAAAATCGGTTCTACAATTTATTTATTGAGTTTTTATAGTAAATCAAACTTAGAGCCAGATTTCCCTTGTCCTAGGTAATAATTTACTTATTTAAATTGAAAAATATGTGATTAATATAAATGGTTAAAGTTCTATGGTGCGTGTGGTTTGGTAATTGTGTAAGCTAGTTGAAACTGAATACAACCTATAAATTTAAATAGTAATAATATTTAAATCTTTAAGTAGTATTCAGTTTCAATAATACAAATTAAATATTTTATGCAAATAGCCATTTATTTATTTATTTTATTTCCTAGATACAATAACTACTCATAGGAAAAAAAGGCGTTAGCTATAAGTTATAACTTACAGAAGTTGATAGTACATTCTAGCCCTCATGCGATAAACAGTTCATTCGGACACGAATATTAACGAATTTTGCAGGAAAATGCATGAGCCGTTTGTATTCAAACTAGGCTATACTGCAGTCTAGCCAAGTTTGAATACAAACAAATATAAAGCCATTCTGCTTGCTTACCATTTTTTTCGTGCTATCACCAACAATGGTAACCATATCTGCCTACACATCAAAATCAACATACAACTGTAACATACGCAACGATAGAACCAAAGGACTGAGGGACCAGGGATTTTCAAACTAAATGATTATAGCACAAGATCTATCCGCTTTCACTTGCGTGCCACCCTCCCACATAACACCATCCAGTTATCCAATAATATTTCGTATGTTTACTTAACATCTTAAACTGCTGCTTAATGAACTACTATTTAAGCCTGTTGTGCAACATGTTCGTTTGTCTATCTGTCTGTTCAACACTGGGTCTGAACTGTATTGTATTGTGTTGTGTTGTGTAAATACTTGTCAGTGTGGTGATGGTTTTAAATTATTACATGGAGATTAAATGCGTGGATGGACAACGTATTTGAATAATTGTTATCTGATTAACAAGGTTTACTTTTACTCAGTAAGTGCCATAAGGCCAAGAACTTACTAGCGGCTAGCCGCAAAGCGGCGAGCCGATGCGGCAACCGGAGGCCGCGGCTAACTTGCGGCCGCAAGTTAGGGCGTTGGAATCATACGATTTCATATAAAATAGACATGCGGCATGCCGCACTGGCTCTCCGCATTGCGGCTAGACGCTAGTGCGTTCTTGGCCCAAGCCTTTAAGAGCGTTTATCCTAAAAGTTGGCAACCTCGCAAATAGCTGTCAAATATTTACCTGATATGATTAATTTGACAATATTACTGTATGGAAATAAGAAATGTGGCTAACTAAGTACCTAGAATATTGATTATAAAATGCGATAATTATTATATCTTAATACCGAATAATTAGTTTTAGATGTAAAAAATGTGTTTGGAAACTTTTCAAATACCTTTTTTTACACCTAAAACGGTTACAACATCAAATCCAGTGTTATTAATTGCAATTCATTATTGATATTCTAGGTACTTAGTTAGCCACATTTTTTATTTCCATTCAGTAATATTGCCAAATTAATCAAAACAGCGAAATATTTGACATCTGTTTGCGACGCTGCCCACTTTCAGAATAAAAGCTCTTAAAAAAAGGTTCAAAGTATATCTTGGTTAACAAAAATTACGAATCATAAATTAATAAATAAATCATTTATTTGCATAAAAAATGGTATACAATGGTGTTAAAATATAATTATAATGCACTAACATGTTTAGCTAGGAAAAAAAACATAGCATACATTAGAGGTATTTGAAAATATTACAACGTACATTGCATTTGTAGCAGTTGAAATGACAACAGTAATCGAGTGATTTTGAATGATTAAAGAACCTTTTACCTTAGGAAAATGATCAAGTTGGCACAAATTCAAAAATAAGGAAAGAGATTACGAACTTTGTATTAAAGTATACTTAGAAGAAGAGAGAAAAAGAGAAGAAGAGAAGAGAAGTCATAAGTACCCTTAGGCCAAGAACGCACTAGCGGCTAGCCGCAATGCGGCGAGCCGGTGCGGCGGCGTGCCGCATGTCTATTTTATATGAAATGGTATGATTCTAACGCACTTAACTTGCGGCCAGTCGTCAACCGCTCGGGTTGGCTTGAGATTGAATTGAAGGGCGGTATTGAACCTTATTCAATACCCTCAAGTACCGTGCGGCAGTCCGCAAGTCATGCGGCCTGCCGCACTGGCTCGCCGCATTGCGGCTAGCCGCTAGTGCGTTCTTGGCCTTAGGTACCTACACAGTTATAGCAACTCACAACTATCACTAGCAATTATCGTGGTACAGTTTCTAATACCAAATGATCATTAAAACCAAAACAATGCATTAAGAGATCATTGTTGCGTTTTTGTAACGACAATTATTTTGCCTTTAAGTACCATTTTATTACTACTATTTATAGCCCCGACATCCTGTTACCCAAAATCGTGCAAAAGCACAATAACACTAAACAATCCTACCGCACTCATTAACCGCTATATTTTCGGTAAAGCCGCTAAATTGCATTCGGATATATCCGCGAGACGCTCGGATATATCCGCGACATTAGGTCGGCAGGAAGCGGTGCGCGCGCGCCGGATGCCGGGGCCCATCTATTGTGATCTGACGTCACTTCCGCCCTGCATGAGGTTTGCTGCATAACTGCAAAGTGAGGAGTAATATACTGGGACTTGGGAGTAACTGGGTTATGTGTGGAAAAGGAATTTGGAATTTAAGTAATGCTCGTAATAATTGTTTTCTGTTTTTGTTCTTTTTTATTAGTTATAAGGTGTTTTATTTTATTGTAATGCCAATAAACGCATTTTCTTTCTTTCTTCCTTTCTTTCTTTCATTCTTTCTTTCTTTCTTTCTTTCTTTCTTTCTTTGTTTCTTTCTTTCTTTCTTTCTTTCTTTCTTTCTTTCTTTCGTATAATTCTTCTTGTACCCTTTAAAATTTACCTAATGAATGCCTTAGGCACCAGACTGTCATTATAACGAGTAAAAAATCCTTCAGATAACTAAGTTGTTCTCAGATTTGCGTGACAGAATTAGATGTGCTTGTAAGCTTTGCGACGAAAGAAAATGAATTTAAAAACAATAATTTTACTTAAATAACATCACGCCTATATTCCCCGAAGAGTTAGGCAGAGATGTACCTTTAGGAAACCCACATTTCGCCAGTTATGGTTAAGTCCCATGTAATAGGGGCAAGCCTATTTTAATCATCCTATTATATTTTCTTATAGAGCAGTGGTGGCCCAGTGGTAACGGCCCCGACTTACGAGTTGTGGGTCGTGAGTTCGAACCCAAGCAGGCGCTTGACGTTGTGTAAATAATTTCATCACCACTGCTCTCAAAACGGTGAAGGAAAACATCGTGAGGAAACCGGCATGTCTAAGAACCAAACATTCGAAGACATGTGACATCTACCAACCCGCACTGGGCCCGCGTGGTAGAATACAGCCCACTCCCTCTCACAGAGAGGAGGCCTGTGTCCCAGCAGTGGGAACATTAATAGGCTGATGATGATGATGATGATTATATTTTCTTCGCCAGATCCGAGAATCGAACCCAGGGCCTCAATTCATGCTCAGCAGTAGCGCTTGCCATCACTAGACCAACGAGGCAGCCCAATACCATACACAATATTTTTATTGCGTAAAAATATCCGAAAGAAAGAAATAATATCCGAAAGAAGAAGGTATAAACCTAACTATGAATATCATTTCTTCACACAAGCACTCGTCATAAATTCCGAGTTTAAATGTTGAAATCATTTCGTTCGATCACACAGCATAGAAATATTTCCATAAAGACACATTTTCGCCAATCTTTACAATCAACCATATTGTTACAGACTGTCATATCTAACCATCATTACCAAAATTGATTTACAGACGTAACCACACAGTTAACTAAAATTACCACATCCTATTCACCGAACCGTATCTATTCGATAACTTAACAATACGATCTCGTCTTTCGACATGGTTACCGAAAAATTCGATTCATTAAACGAAATTGTAAAAACCGCGAATTTGACACGCACCGACCGTATTCGCACCCACGACAAGTGCAACAATAACGTCATTACAAAAAATCTATTAAACACAAAAGATTCTTATAACTATAGATACAAGGTTGAGAATAAAATTGAAGAATCAAATGGTATATTTTGGAGTGTGTATGAATTTAATAATACGTCAGCGGTCCCTCAGTCTTTTGGTTCTATCGTTGCGTATGTTACGGTTGTATGTTGGTTGATTTTGATGAGTAGGTAGATGTGGTTGCCATTGTTGGTGACGGGACGAGAAAATTGATAAGCAAACAGAATCTCACCGACTTTTTTAACGATACCCAAATTGTATACATTGCATTGCATGTATTTTCATGCACTACGAAGAGTTTTTATCAGAATTGCTTCACATTTCTTTTTCTCATTTACCTATATTTTTTAACTTATTAATTTCAGTAGCTACGTACTTTTGTAACAATAAATAGAAATTCACGATACGTAAATACTCATTTGCACATAGAATTTTGACTGGAATATTCCAGTCAAAATTGCGCAAATGTAAATCAAACTCTCGCCTTGTTCCAAGGGTTACATCTAATATGTATATTATATAGGCCGTGCAACCTGAAATTATTTGAAACGGGGTACCGGTTACTTGTGATGAATATTATAAACGTACTTACTGTGTTATATGAGGTATATTATACGGTTATACCTAGATAACTCCAATCCTAAACCACACACCGTCACACAACGAAAACAGAGCCCCCATCCCAATGGATACACTCGCGTGAATTTAAATCTCGCCCCGGGTGTTAGGAAGCCGTGATTTGTGGTTATTTACCACACTTGTTAAGTTTCCATTTTCGCTGACAACTCGTGCGGAACCCGCGACGATTTCGATTCGAATTTCGTTTTTAATTTTCCAGAATAGGTCCCCGGGAATGTATTGTTGTGGGACTAAATAATGGATGCAGATTACATACGCGGATGGGCCCGAATTCGGATGGATTCGAATGTGGTCGGATTTGAATTTTTACTTTTTTATATTTTTGTGCTTCGGTGGTTTTGAATGTGACAATTGAAATGGGTCAATTATGTTGGGGGCTACGTGTTACAATTGGTTGGATGTATTATTTACTTTACAATAAATGTATCAGTTGAAACATTAAATCAAAAGGGAGATTTGTCATTGAAATAGTGGTAATAGACATCCATAGCTGTTACTAGAACATAATTATATGTATGTATGTATGCTGTAGGCATCATTATTATATTATCTACATTCAAGGAAAGTACCACCTAATTTTAACACATTAATATTAAATATTAGTAGTCGCAAAAACACTTCAATAATAAGAAATAAACAAATTACGAGAATACTTAAAACTCCTCATTGTTTATCAAACAACTTATTTTCATTCCATAACCCGTTTATTTCAAACCTTATTAATTTGCCGAAACCCCTCAAAATTCAAATTCAAGTAGGTAATCTAATCAGGAAAATCGTGAAATTCGTAGCAAGAAATCTGTTGAATTTTCTCTCGACGGGGCAAAAACCCCTTTTGTCCAAACAAGTCGGTGGCAGGAGCAAATGTCACCGGGTGAAAGCCTGTGACATCCTCATTGAAAATTCAGTTGGTACCCGCGTAGGGAATGCGCACTGGGAGACGAAAACGCTGCGGTTTGTAGCGATTACCAAAGAAAATTGCAGCAAAGACATTTCAGGGATAAGTAAAAAAATTAAGTACCTAGAAATAAGAGTGTTGCTTTTCGAAAGTTAGACATGATTGTGTTATTTAATCATTTAGGTTGTCTCGGGCTACTTCCGCTTAGCAGTGGTGGCCCAGTGGTATCGGCCCCCACTTTCGAGTTGGAGGTCGTGGTTTCGAACCCAAGCAGGCGCTTTACTTTGTGTAATAATTAATTTGATCACCACTTCTCTCAAAACGGTGAAGGAAAACATCGTGAGGAAACCGGCATGTCTTAGAACCAAAAATTCGAAGACATGTGACATCTACCAACCCGCACTGGGCCCGTGTGGTAGATAACAGCCCACTCCTTCCCAGCAGTGGGAACATTAATAGGCTGATTATGTTATGTTATATACTTCCGCTTAGTGCAAGTCTGTTAAAGACAATGGTTTCAGTTTTTTTAACACTTTCATTCCACTCTTTTGATTTTAGGTGTCAGTTGACTAGCCGCTATGTGACAGGTATTCCTCGAACCTTCTCAACGTAACTTCGAAAACGATGGCATTAATATTTTAGTATATTTTTATGAGATACGTAAAATACACAGTTCTTAGAGCAGTAAGTTCTCAATGAAATATTTTCCACCGCAGCGATTATTTCACCGAGTGCGAACAAAAGTAAAATTTGCATAGCGCGCCCCAAGAAACCGGCAGACTTTAAATCTAGTAAATTTACTAAATCTAGGCTTGAACTGATTCTACGTTGGGCCCAGACGGTGCTCCGTGCCAAAGACTAACAATTTACAGACTTGATTTTGTAAAGATGAGAATGAATTTGTTACTTTTCAACTACGGTCAAGATGTTAAAATTTCGCAGAAGGATTTTAGAATTCGTAAAGAACAATACCTACCCTAATTGCGTAATACACGATCAATAAGAATCTGAATCGTTTTGAAACAAATTTACTTCATAAGTTTGAAAAAAAAAAACTGCTCAATAACGTAAATAACGCAATAAATGTTGTTGAACTGTCAAAATGAAACAGATGAGACAGATGTTGGTGTTAGATAGTTTTAGGACAGTCAATAAAAACAGCAGTCAACATAGAGCTGCTTGAAAAATTTTTACTAACATTAAGGGCCTGTTTCACCACCTACGATTAAGTTCCTATCAACTTACTTTACAGATAATTTCATACAAATTCTGTTCCATTTTTGAATTTATTCGGTAAGTGGCTATTCGGACATCGTGAAATAGGCCCTCAGACTTTTGGCAATAGTTTTGGATAGCGGCAAAAGGTAACTGGCATATCCTAGAACCAGAAAATTCGAAGACATGTGACATCTACCAACCCACACTCTGGCCCCGCGTAGCGGACTACGGCTCGATCAATAAAAAGAAATGTTTATTCATTCAGCACAAACGAAAGACACATTTTAAAAAAATGATATTAAAATACTAATAAGTAGATACTTTTTATTTGCACCAAAGACAGCCCCATTTTATGTCCATAATATCACTGTCCATTCCAAGGTTGCCTGGAAGAGATTGCAGTAAGCGATAAGGCCGCCCATTGAATATTTTGCAGTGTATTACTTTTTCTTCTTGTAATGTATTATCTGGTGTACAATAAAGTATATATAAATAAATAAATAAATACACACATAAAACGTAGCCAAAAGCCTCGTATTGAACTAATAAAAGTTTAAAGTGTAAGTAGATTTTCCCCATCCCAGAGAGAGAAGGCCTGTGTCCCAGCCGTGGGAACACTTGGATATCTAATGCTGACGTCATTTAGCCCTCAGCCATTTCTTGCAGATAGTAAAAAGTTTGCAGTAAACTTAGTAGTAAAAAAAATCAAAGCAAGGTAACTGCACAAAAAATATTATTCTGTGTAATCCTTTCAACATTTTACCTGAATATTTGTTCTGTGCGGCGGTACACAAATTGATTCCTGAATTCGATTTGCGTTTGACGAATGGCTGTACCAATAGTTGTTGCTAGTCTGTTTTGTATTGTCATCACAAATTCATGAGATTTTCCGTCTTGTGGCAAAGTAATCTTATTGGGTTAGTTGGTATTTTAATTGGATTTTGTATCTGAACTTTTTTGTTTGTATTTGTATGGGTATCTAAATAAATACTTATTTGCAGCTTTAACATTCAATACCTACGTATGAAGAATTCACTTTACCGCTTGTATATTATCGTGTGTACCTAGAATCTTTAATGAATTTGGGGTGAAATATTTTCTTAAACGTACCAAAAGGCAAAAAAAAGTGACTTATTCAAACATTACAACACATACATTGCAACTAGTTTCTATCATATCTACTTTGTAATAAAAATATCTCGTGAAATATCAATCTTTCAAACTTCAGAAGGTACTTCGGAGGAACTTCATTTTAACACATTATCAAACCTTTAACGACTTTTAGCATTCCAAAGAAAACAGCACTCCAATGTTCTTTACATGCCCCATACAAAGTAAAATTAATTTGTGTATTTTTCATACTCATCTCCATTACAACCCTCCACCCAAGTCTCTATCAAACACAAAAGCCGTCACATTAGATTCACCCTTAAATTTTACAAAATAGCGACGAATATTCTTTGTTGGTTTTCAAGGGTTGGTTTGAATCCTGATGGTTGTCTGTACATCGTTTGAGTCTACGAGTGTCTCCCATATCAAAGCTCGTTGTTTTTAAATAACAAAGAATGACAGTATGTTTGTAACGTATGTTATTTGCTTGCTGAATTTTAATTTTTCTCCCCTTTTTTTTACCTTTTTTTTTCTGTTGTCCTCTGTTCGTTTGTTTGGTGATCATTAATTTGTATGAAGCTGAAGTGACTTGGAGGTAATTTTGAAGATTCTTTGTAATTCGCCGACAGAGATGGTGACTACATGTTTTTACTTAAGTAAATAAAAAGGTATGGTGTTAGTTTTAAAGGCTCCCAGAAACAGGTGCGGCGCGACTCTAATAAAACAATTTTTAAGGAAACTTCACGGTAGAATAATTACCGGTGTCGCGTCGCGACACACTAAATATGAAACTGCATATAAAAAGACTTGAAATAAGGAATTGAACGAGAGTATTCGGGGTTTATGGGGTTAAATTATATTTTACCTCATGTTTTAAGGTACCATTCCGTACCCGACCGCGGAGGCAGCTGCAGGCGACGACGTGTTGCCGCAACTCGACTGGTTTCTATGAATTTCTATGAAATACCTTCCGTAGCTATACACATCGTTGACAACTACGGGCGAGCGACAGGCGACACGTGTAGCCCGATCGCAGACCAGTACTTAGAGCCACCAACGCTCGAGCGATAACATATTTTTCTATCTTCTATCTACCTACTGCTACGGCCTTTTTTTTTTTTTTTGGGTGGGAAATCATCCAATGACTTCTCCCGCTCTGGGCGGAGCGGAAGGGCGTGTCAGACTTTTACTGACTAAAACCCATCCGTGTTCCTTCCCTTGCCATGCCAGGGGCCACGGTTTCCCCTTGGGACTACCCGCAACCCCGGCAGGCATCGGCCCTAACGGACCCCGTCAGTTTTGCTGACATCTCTTTGAGGCGCGCGTGGAACACGACGCGCCGTCGACCCGGGCCTGGTCCTTATCGGACGGCGAGCTGCCCTCTGCTCTCCGTCCGCAGGCCCGCGCCTACGGTGGCCGGAAATCGGCTATCAATTCCTGACGCCCGGGAAGTCTCCTACGGCGGCGGCGGCTAGGGCTAGGACGTGGCCTCTGCCACTCCCTCGCGCGCTCCGCCTCCTCCTTCGCGAGCATTACTGCTTCGCAGAAGGAGGTGACGGCTTGCCATGCCCTCTCGCTCCGCACCATGGCCTGGACCAGGGCCGGACGCGACAGGTCACTGCCGCCGATCGCCTCCACGAGGACACGGCGGTGGTCCACCCAAGCCGGGCAAACCTCCACCGTATGCTCCACCGTGTCCTCCGGACGATCCACACAATGGTGACACCCGGGCGTTTCCTCTCGCCTTATGCGAAACAGGTACCTCCCGAAACAACCGTGTCCGGTGAGGACCTGCGTCAGGCGGAAGGTGAGGACGCCGTGGCGCCTCTCAAGCCACTCCTCAAAGAGGGGACTTATCGCCGTAATTGTGGCGTGCCCAACCTACTGCTACCGCCTGCGGTCGGGTTTGGAATCATGACTGCAGCGACATAACACCGCGACGTATCGCTGCGACATGACGCCGCGACACGTCGCCTGCAGTTGTCGCCTGCGGTCGGGTACGGATGGTATCTTTACACTCACAACAAGGAAGACATTCTGGCAACCCTTACAAAGCTTTTTTTAACCTTTAGAGTCTTTAGATTAGACCGTCGAGTCGACTTTAGGGTTGAGTCACCGTTGTACATTATATGCATACAACAAGGATATATAAAACAATTAAGTACAACAAAATCCAAAAAATACTAGTCACAACTTCACAAGTAACCATACTTGCCTAAGGCAAGGGACAATCAAACCGTCGCCAAACGAGATCAAAATAAAAATCAAATTAAGAGGCGCAGTTATTGCATAAAGGGACCCCTGCCTGCCCCTTATTGCGTTAGTCGTGAGGGCCCGTCCTACTAATTATAATCGCCTGGATATCTTATTTGCTATGTGAACTTATATGTAATTATGTTTGAACGGCATTGCTGCTTTTTAATGGGCTGGTGTGTAGGTTTCTTTTTTTAAAGTGAAAATTCTTGAGTGATTTTTGGTAGGGGTAAACATAATAATTATACAATAATAATATGTAAAAAAAACCCTGTGCAATCCAAAAGGGGTACAGGAGCTAACCCCCTTACTAATAAAAGTTGTATAGCGTCTGTATAGTTACACAACGCTTTGTCTTCTTCTTTCGAATGTCAAACTACTGACGACTGAAAGAGAAAAATCGGTGTGTAACTATACAGGCGATATACAACGTTTATTAGTAAGGGGGTAAGTATCTATTTATTACCCAACAAGCCTGCAATACACCGAGGGAATAGATTCTGATTATTTAGGATCAAAGTATATTTTGTGGATAATTTGTGATTCTAATGAAGTTCTTTCATTCATTTGATAATTATATTTAATTAGGTAGGTATATTGGATTTAATAAATAGTTTTTTGATTACTTATGACAGTTATATTGACGACTACCGCCATCTAGTGATAACGATAATTACTATCTCAACAAAAATAAAATTTTGCTATTATTTTTCCACATTTTTTTATGGGAATAGGCTCGCCCTCTTTTACCATACCTATAATGGGTCTTAAACATAACTGGCAAGATATGAGTGTACTTTAGGTACACCTCTGCCTAACCCATCGGGGAATACAGGTGTGATGTTATGTTATTTTTATTAAACTTCAAGTACAAAAAAGTATTCTGCAAACATAATCCTTGCAATTTCAAAGGTCATGCCAAACTTATCTCAAAGAAATCGTACCGAAGGCTGAAACAATTAATAACACAATAATAATCCCCAATTCAAACTATTACTACACATCCCCAAAGCCATAAAGGTTCAGTATCAAAAAACCAAATCAATTTTGGAGAAGCAGACCGCACACAAATTGTATTACCAAAAACGCAATGCGGCCCCATTGAAATATAATGAATTTATACAGAAATTTGATGGTTTATAGCGTACCACACAATAACATGGCTGGAAGAGAATGACAACATTATGGAATTATGAATCTGTTGGTAGTATAATATCTTTAGATAATCGATTTTTTTAAAGAAAACATAGTATGAGAATGTTATCTAAGTAGAAGATACCACCTAAGTACAACTGAATTATTTTAGGGACTTTGATTTTGTTGTTGTAAAACCTCGCGAAGAGATAACAAAAACGCATATTATATTACAAATGTATTTCCCGTTATATTTCAAAAGTGTTATATGAAAATAAAAGGGGACTATAAAAGTACTCGATTTAATAAGATGATGCAACAATAATTTAATTTTACTACGGGAACAGATTGTCTGGGATGCAATCGCTCTATAGTAATCTCTGTATGATGATAGGACAGTTCTCCTCTTCCTTGTCAACTAATTTGTTATGTATATTATCACACATTTACACTAAACGCTTCATAACTCAAAAGACTACCAAGATTGAAATTACAATGGATAAGTATCTAAACATTTTACAAACAGGGTGGAAAAAATGAATGGGCCATTTTAATGGAAACCACTTTAAATCCTTAATTAAGATTATTTTACTTAAAGGAAACATTCCTTTATTTTTTTAAAGAAACAAAACTCTATTCAAAAATTTCTCGACAAACTTACCTAAAACTGGATCGAACCAGCAAAAAATTCAGAAAATAAAAACTCGTCATCATTCAAGAATTTATTATTGTGGGTAAAACATTCAAAGGATTTTAAAATTCTCCAATGATAACAGATACAAATAATAATTGGTGAACTGAGAGTGACATAGAAAGAAAAGAAACGAGAGAAACTCTTTTGCACGACTCATAATGCGAAGCATTATAGAGTGCTCTACGATCGAAAAACATTTTTTATTTTATTTATTTGAGATTTTAAAATTCCAATTGCAGCACTGCCAAAAATCTTTTGTGAAATAGTATTTCAGTCCAATAAAAGTACTTTCTACAAAAATATTTTACAAATACAGACAAGGAACTTGAAAGTTCTTCCAGCAAACTCCCACAGATGGGCAGAGTTGCCCAGTGGGTGGTACAGGGTGGCAAAGACAATGTGGAACTAGCAGTAGTAATCAGTTTAGTGAACAATTTGCGTCTCCAACGATGCGTGGTATATGCCCGCGTAATCTGCCCGGGCCGACCATCTGCATGTATGTATTGTATTGTTTTTTTAAAAGCCATAGTTTGTACGATTGCTTTATAGTTTCGAATGAAGCTGAAAGGTTTTCTGTGTTCGTTATTTTGTGTTGTTTGTTGATGGAGTAATTTATTCGTAAATAGATTTGAGAAAATTGATGAAAAACTATAATTTTATTGATTTGAATTTTACTTGGGTGGGTACAATTTGGGAACATATCTGTGCGTCTGAGGTAGGTGCTGATCAACGAGAGATTAATGGAATCCGAGTTTTATTAATGAGTAAACGATACATAAGAAAAAGATATACCTAATTAAATTGGTGTCAATTTAATCATAATCATAATAATCATTATCATCATTTATTGCATTCATGTAGTTTACAAGTTGTTACAAGTATAAAGGTTTCATACATGAACCCTGCTAGGGCACAGCAATGTAGTTTAATGTGCTACAGTGTCACAATATTATTTAGGGAAAAAAAACACTGCCCTTTAACAAAATACTAATTTTATCATGTATCCTGTGTCCATCATTTTGATATTTAAATAGGTAAGTAAATGTCATTATTAATATAGAATTTACTTTAAAAGTAACAGTTTAAACCGACTTTCGTTGCTGACCGCACCTTTTTTTGCCCAATAAACTCTTCCCTTTGTATATACATATTTTTTTCCTTTATATACCTGTACAAATAACATATGTGTATATTTTAGTGTCAGATTGTATAATAGATATTTATTATTTGTCAAATACAAACTTATAAAAAATAAAAGTCATAAAATTCGAATGAAGATAACTGTATGGTAAGTTTGTGCTCAATGATTAGAGAAAACAATGACACTAAACAACGCTGACAATTTACCCAAATATCATAACAATACCAATAACCATTACAGCCAAAAAATAAGCAATGTCATACCTCATTACTGCCAACAAAATCCCGATTGAGTCGTCATACTAGCACGATTGTGACCAATCGCGTTGATCCGTGGTGCGTGGCCGTCGCGTGCCGGGAGTGTGGCGCGACTGTTGCGCGTCTGTCGCAGGCGCAACATCGTTAATTATTGCGAATAAGATGAGACCCGTTTTCCTAGTGTTTGAGGAATTGTCGTGTAATTGGTCGCGTTTCGTGAAAGTTGGGTGGAGTGAGATTTATCGAGGTTGTGTCGTTTAATGGAATATGTAATGGTTTTGTGTCTGAGCCATCATATGGTGCATATGATAAGTTTATTTATGAATAGGTGAATAGTCTCGTTTTTGAACATGCTCCTCATTAAGAGCTATTTGCGACGTTGCCAACTTTTAGAATGATAATAATGATAGTGCCGATAGTCGTATCAGCCAATGGCTTAATTGCCAAGAGCCTCGACCAACACCTAAGGAGGCTCTCGTTGGGCAGCTGGATCAAGGGCTTGATTCAGAAAGCGGTACTCCTGGACACGGCTCGCATTGTCAGGAGGTTCCTCTCTCTGGAGCCCTGACCGCCGGTAGCTTGGACCATGTTTCCGATACCGGTGGGCTACTATTTTTTATATTTTTAAATGTTTTTGTTTTATTCTGTTTTTATAAAAATATTTAAAAATGTAAAATTATATGTATATCTATGAAATAAAGGAAATAATAATGATGTACTTAGTACTCCTCGATACGGCTCGCATTGTGAGGAACTGAGGAGGTTCCCGTCTCTGCAGCCCCAACCACCGGTAGCTTGAACCCTGCTCTCGACACCGGCGGAACACAATTATTTTAATATTTTTAAATGTTTTTTGTATACTCGTAGTTAAAAAAATAATTAAAATGTATTTTATAAGTAAAAAACAGAATAAACGACATGATGATAATATTTTCATAATCAATATTTTAGTTTACTGGTTAACCGTATTTCATCTTTCCATACAGTAATATTGCCAAATTAATCAAAACAGCGAAAAATTTAATATTTGCGACGTTGCCCCTTTTCAGAATGCACGCTCTTAAAGGATCCTACTGTTATGGCTGGTTCTATCCTTCTATCATTTGCATTTCACATTATTATGGCTGAATTTTAAGTAAATATTTTACGTTATCAAACAGGATAGCCCTGCTCGTAATATTGACTGAGCCGATTACCTACAGCTTTACAGCTTTTGGCAGTCCAATAGGTGATAAGAAAAGTGCTATCGGCAATGAAAGGTTAGCTGATAGCTTGGCATAAGCAGTAAGCTGTACCTAATCATCTTTTCTCATACCTTTTAGTTTCAACTTTAGGTACTAAACGTCTTGTTCTTTTTTAAGCCAATCGTTTGCAACAAACACAAAAACAAGAAATTAAATCTGGACATTACTAATCCGTTAAAAATTCCTATTCTCACATAAAAAAACCTAACATGAATAACAACAATGATTTTATTATACGTGTGAAATATCATATAATGTCGCCACGCGACTTTTAATGGGTTAATATGTGTATTAACGGACAAAAGACATAAAAAACCCTGCGAATGCGACTGGGTGACATTGATATCATAATCAAAATATGAAATGATATTTCTGGGGGTCGATTGTACCCTTGAGAGGGATTAGTTGGCCCTAGTGTTTGTTTGTTTTTAATGATATTTTATTAAAATTGATAGTTTATTTGATTCTGTTTGTTACAGGCTTACATGTGTATTTTTGGAGTTGTTTGCTTTTTTAATAAAATGATTGCTAAGTAATGAGATACTTTCTAATTTTATTAGAAGACGTGGTAGCGTGTCAGAAAAAAATTAAGGGTTTTTTTTACTGGTAAAACAAAAATAAATAGTTCTTTACTTTTAATGTACTTAAATCTAAATCTATTTATGAGATACACAGAGATTTTATTTTCTCCTACTACTTACCTACTAGGTAAGTATAAATATACTAGGTTTTCAAGAACCAACATTTCAGACGAAAGACGTCCACTGCTGGACATAAGCCTCCCCCAAGCCCCATCGATCGGCCTGGAGCTTCCCGTATGGATTTTATGGATGAACAAACTCAAAAACATCAAGGATCTTAAAACTACTGTCGGAAACAGACTTCAAGCCTTCTTTTTCCCAGGAAAAGTCCACATACAATACGTACTACCCATCGTCACCCATTGTAAGGCCAGTCTACACCAGACCACTCCGTTCGCACGAAAATAACCGATAAAAAACGAACAGCGCCACGTGCCGACGCATTATACGATAACCGTCGTCGGGGGCGGTATTAGAAATTGGGGACAACCCTAATTTTTATTTATGTTAGATGTTTGGAAATTCAACTTTGTATTTGGGTGAGTAAGGTTGAAATTTGAATCTCTGTGTGGGATAAGTCGGTGTGTACATTAGTGTAGGAAAATGGACTTTGTAATGATAAATGGAAGGTTGGGTTTGGCTTGTCGTGTGTTTATAAGTTTTCATTACAGGGTTGTCAGAAGATTTCTCTATTTATTGGTGGGAAAGGCCGCGTGTCAGATCTAACACCAGTTTTAATATTTTAGGTCGCGTGTTGGCCACGCGTTGCGCTTTGGTAAAAAACTGGACGAACGTAATTCGCGTTTTATTGTCGCATTCTTCTTGTTAAATGTTATGGCGATTTTTTGTCGTATTGTGCGATCTTTTTGTGGTCGGACGTTGGTCGGTTATGTCATTAGTCGCAAATTGACTGATCTTGAATGAAGGATGAATGAGTTGTAATGAGTTAAATTTTAACTAGTTTCATTGTCAGTATTTTAAAATGTGGGATAATATGACTAATTGGCCGAGACTACTGCAATACAAAAGTAGAAACGTTTTTTGTTGTTTAATCCTACAAACCGCGATTATCACACCTAATCCGTTTAGAAATGGTAGATATGCTTGGATTTACTAAAGCCTTAAACCATAGGGACCTACTATGTAGTTTTTTAACTTCCCTGTAACATCCTAAACGTAACTAATAATATAAATGCGAAAATGAGTTTGTTTGTTTGTTACGCTGCCACGTTAAAACGGCTAAACGGATTTGGATGAAATTTGCCACATGGGTAAACCATGACCTAGGTTAGAATATAGGATACTTTGTAACCCGTTAGTACGTTTCTGTGGGATAATTTTCGACCTCCACGAGGGTGAAGCCGCGGGCGAAAACTTGTAATTGACACATGGCAATACAATCGCCAAAATATACCTACATTTAGATATAGCGTTTGTGTATTTACCTAACTTAGAATCAAAAGTAATAAGGCTAAAGTTTTGTACTACCTTCATAATAACAATAACAGATTACTAAGGTCGAGGCAAGTAGCGCCATCTACATAACACTTGAAGTAAGGTCTGTCAAAGTACAAGGATAAAAATTATTCAAAAAACAAAAAACCCGACTGCAAAAACACATAACTGAAAAGAGAAAAACAAGCATTATAATCTATAGAATTTTGGTATCGCAGACGGGGACAAACAAAAGTTAGGTACACCATATTTCCGGTTATTATTGTTATATTATTATTGTCCCCGCCTGCGATACCAAAATTCTATAGATGCTTGTTTTTTCTCTTTTCAGTTATGTGTTTTTGCAGTCGGGTTTTTTGTTTTTTGAATAATTTTCTTTATTTCAAGTTTTTTAGTTTTATTAATATATCTTAATTTGGAATTGACTCATTACCAGCTTTTATTTGATACCAATATTGTTGAAATATATTTTAAAAAAAACCTTCCCCTCCCTTTTTATTGTACTTGCAGATGCATAGCCTATGTCACTTCTACGATTAAGACGAATCTAACGACACCTCCTATGTTAAAATCCATCAAGCCGTTTAGGCTACAGAGCGTGCCAAAGAAATAGACATACATACATACATACTCTCGAAAAACATTACCCTCCTTCTGGGGCAGTCGGGTAAAAAATAAAAGATATTATTTTTCTTTTATCTTTAAACTACAAGCAAGTGAGTTTGAAATAGTTTATATACAACTAGCGACCGATCCCTGCTTTGCGTCGGTTTTTACAAAAGACGTATTCCACATTGGGCACCCACTTAAACGGCACCTGAGCAAATGGCACCTGAAGTATTCCACATACGGCACCTATCGATATTTTTCGCACGTGCCATTAGTGGAATAATTTGTTATTTAATAAAACATCGACGTGTGTGGAGGTGGGAAATTATCCCACAGGAACTTACTACCGGGATAAAAAGTATCCTGTGTTAATCCAGGCTGTGAACTATACATATGTGTACCAACTGCCAATTTTCATTCTAATACGTTTACCCGTTTTTGTGTCATTGAGTAACAATCATCCAAACTGTTAGGTAGGTACACAAACTTTCACATTTATAATATTTAGGATAGGATATAATATGCAAGTTTAATATTAAATGTAGGTAATACTCGTATATACACATATAAACTTTCAGGAATAAATTCTTTAAATGATATTGAAAAGGCATAAAAATTTAACCAAAACTAAATTTTCTTCTTTCAATCCTACGTTTTTCGCACCACCTAACGCCATCTACCGCCTATAGTCCGCACTAAACCCGGCTGTCAAGGGGTGGCACACTCCAAAAGGGCCTATTTCCGTCCACGTGCCGACAACAATACGAGACGACGACGATATTGAGACGATATCATACACGTCATCGCTACGTCATAATAATATCCCTGATTATTTACATTGACGACAGGAAATTGCGTTTTTTAGCTCTTAGTCTATTGTGTGGGTATTTTTTATTGATAGACTATTTTGTTGTAAATAGAAATGAGCAGATCTTTTTGTTGTGTGTAGTATGAAAGATAAGTGTTATGAATGGAACCAATTATTTAATGTCTTTGAATGGAACCCATTTTATTTTACTAAAGAGAAACAACAAGCAGAGCTACATTATACAAAGTTGAGAAAATGTGACACTAAAAACTTCGTATAATATTGATATGTAAACTAGGACGTTCCCAGTCTGCTTACAATAAATCAAGCTATCTTCCTAACCTTTTTCCCAACTATCTTGGGGTCGGCTTCCAGTCTAACCGGATGCAGCAGAATACCAGTATTTTACATGGAGCGACTGCCTATCTGACCTCCACAACCCAGTAACTGGGTAAATACGATACCCCTTGGTAAGACTGGTGTCAGACTTTCGGGCTTCTGACGACTCGTAACGACTGTCAAAGATCCACAAATGACAGCCGGGACCAACGGCTTAACGTGCTTTCCGAGGCACGGAGGAGTCTCGGTATGTAAAGATGGTCACCCATCCATTGACCAACCCCGGCAAGCGTAGCTTAACCTGATGGATCGACCCGTGCGGCTTGTTATTACTTAGCTACGAGTTCGAGCGCGAGCACAATAAATCAGTCAAATATATTAAATAGTAGTCACTCTAATCAAAAATCGGCAAAGCCCATTGTCGAAAATCACTTTTTTAGTTTCGATGTCAGGATTTATTTGATAGCTTTAAAATCGTAAATGCATTAGTACCGCCCGTGTTTTAATTTATTGTCGTCCCTACTTTGTATTATAATTATTAAATTTGTGTTTTATGGCCAAATTTTTTTTTAGGTTTTAGAAATTGAAACCAAAAGTTACATGCTCAGTAAAAATATAATGTATTTACAATTTCGCTTAACACTAAATCAATACCTCATCCTTTTAACAAGCACAAATAAAAATACAAGACACTAGGTCAAATAAAAAATAATTAAAATAAACTATGTTCAATTTCTTCATTCTGAATCTGACAGCTTGATGCAATCCTGGAAAGAAAATAATAACGTCAACCCCGCGTCCTATTTAGACGCGATCGTCGTGCGAATACACGACCGTTCGAACTTTTTGTTCGGTGAATATGAACGCGTGGTTGAACCGACTGAGGGCGCTTTTTGATTTTCCGAACAAAAAGTGACGTATGCACGCGACCGATCGGGTATTCGAGGTGTGTGTTTCACGAACTGTGTCCAAATAAACATTATTCTTTCTTTCGTTCTTTTTATTCGTGCGACAATCGCTTTTTAATAGGACGCGGCCTTAGAGTGGTCGCACATCTGCCGAAAGATGCGTCGCGTATTGTCGATCGCGTCACGCCAGAACGGACAAGTAGATAATAAAACATTCAACCTTAGACACTCAACCGTTCGATGCGTTAGTACGTCGAGCAAACTGGAAGTTCACGAAGCTACGCCAGACGCATCTTCCATCGGATGTGCGACCTCCCTATATCATGATATTTTAAACAAGGGGATCGATGGGCAGCAGGCTCCATTTTACTAGGTAATCGCGATGTTTCTCGAATTATTTTCAGAGCAAGTCAATGTAGAAGCCCATATTCAGCAGTATAATCGAAGATGATTAGCCTAAGATTTTAGATGTGAAAAAAAAAAGACTCCAAATACTATCTCTCATACCGAAACAATGGCGGTTCCAGTACTTCAGAGGCTCCGAACAAGAAGAACGATTGGCCGCACGACCAGAGACCCAAGCAAACGTAACGTAGGTAAGAAAATACATCTAAGCTTTAGGATTTTGGTTTAAATTGGCGGCAAGCACAGTTACCCCGCGTTCTATTCAAAAGCTATCGTCGAGCGAATACGCGATCTTCGCGTCCATATGTCACTTTTTGTTTGAAAAACCAGAAAGCGCCGGGCTCTTGTCCGCGCAACAACGCGTTCAGATTCACCGAACACAAAATGACATATGGACGCGACGATTTGACGCTTTTGAATAGGACGCGGGTTAATTGTCCTTTAATAAAGTCTTAAAAAAAAATGTGCCAAACGTGTATTTTTTAATTCTTTCGAATTTACGTTCTGTTTACTCCGCGCTTTCAGCCGAATAGTTGTGCCCTTTCTTCCTGGTTGGAGCTTCTGCGACAAAGATTACGGCTGGTCGTGCGAACAGTAGTGTGGACTTCTGTTCAGAAATACTTGTGCTGCAAAAGCTTGCTTGCTCGAGGAATGTCATGGGAAAGTGGGATATTTACCAAAATCCTGGTCTTGGCTTAGTCATTGCAACCTTCACTGATGTTCTGAATACTCTCCAGGGTTATAGCGCCGGTGTCTGGTGATGGGATTGTATTATTTGAGAGAGTAATTATAAAAGAAAACTAACGAAAATCTGCTACAGAACATGGGTTCTGTAAAGACATTGCAAGCCTCTGCAATTAATGCTCGTGAGAATTTTACGCACAGATTACCACAGATGGTTCACTCCGCAAAAATCATTTAAATAAAAAGCGACTCTAAAATAAAGTGCAATTCAGACCGCATTGCACTAATTACCTACAGGTATATTCACCTAGAAGTTTTCTCTCTATCTATTGCGTAACTCGGGATATCTTCTGACTACGTTACGTCCAGTGAATTAGACAAGTCGAGCCTGCCGCGTACCTTCTTGTAGCTTCATACCCATAGAAATATAAAATAAAAACAGTTCATACTATTGATGTATTAAAAGCGGTAGATACAGGACTTAGTTACAGCGCCTGGTCCTATCAAACTACGTGATTCCCCCCACTTACCACTCGTAAGTACAGCCAAAAATGCTGATTTGTTGAAAGTTATAATAATATTTCATGTTTGCTTCGCTTGTGAGAGCGAGATAGATATTGAAACATGCGTGAGAGACACGATATGCATAATGCGCGACACAGAGCATGTGATGCGCAAGTTGCGAGACTTATTGCGATTTCGCTCGCACGACAGCGCCGGCCGCCGTCTGCTATCTCTGTTCTTGTCTATCGGTAACTGTACGTTTGCGGCTGTGATCACACTGATCACAGATGTGTGAGTTTTGGTGCATGAGGTAGTCGTGCGCCGAGCCCAGGTTTTCTGATTTCAATGTTAGCACGTAATATATCTTCCTCCTTTTAATATATCAATGGTTCATACCAAAAATGCGGAGTGAAGTATCTGTATTCATCTGTGGTTTACACCACGATTGGATAACTGATTTGTGATCACATTTTGATAATTATAACACTTGGATCTGTAGGGACGCTGCTGCCCATCAAAGTTTTGGTGTAGCTACCCACAGTACCCACAGAAGAAAGGAACCTTTGGCCTTAGGCAGTTGTTCCACCGCCGATTAACGAGTAGAGAGTAGAGGTAGCAACTGAAAACGAGTTGCCGAGCAGCGAGTGCACGACTCGACGGCGGCGAGCGATTACTCGCTGGTATGCGTATGAACCAATCGTGAGTCTCTCAGCGAGTGTTCTGCCCGCTTAGCGAGCGTCGCGCGTCGCTGAGCGAGTACTCTCTTTAATAGCTCTTGTCGCTCAGCGACAAACTAGTGGAGCGAGTCCTCGCCGGCGACTATGTATATCTTTTGTTTACATGGAATGTATATCTATTGCACGTTTCTTGAGCGAGAAAATAGCCGATAGTTAGTCACTTCCTCGCCGGGCGATAGGATTAGGCCGCCATTACACTTGTTAAGTTGCTTCCGTAAAGTTCAGTATTAATAAACGCGTTCAAGAGCTGTCAGTGTTCAATATTCCATAACAATTTTGACACTGACAGCTCTTGAACGAGTTTTAGAAATGCTGATCATTGGTGAAATCAGCCCTATTCGTCAAATATGGTTTCTGATCTTAGTTAGCTATTGAAAACGTAGGTAGATCCTTAATTCACAAATGGACATAAAATACGTAGTTCTCGATTATTCTTGCGCCCTACAAACTAGATTCCAGGATTCCATTGGTACACTATCCATAACGCATGCAAATAATAATAGGTAACTTACCTCAAACTCTCCAATAAAGATATCAGAGTCGTCTGAAGGCGGCGCCTGGTCGATGTTGTCTACTGCAGTGATTTGAGGACCTGTAAAAAACCGAACACAATTTATTTATTTATTAAAACTTTATTTATGCACAAGTAAAAAATATACCGTACAAAGGCGGACTTAATGCCTGAGGCACAATATCATTGTAAATCAAAGAGAAGTGACAAAGTAATTTTCGATTAGCGATAACGCTAGTAGAAAGATAAAAAAATGTACGAAGTGTATAGAGTACCGCGAGTTTCTTGTGGCACTCTAGTGTCACTGCCTCGGCCCGGCTAGGGTGCCGTGAGCGTTGCTTTGTCACTGTCACTTGTTATTTAGGTTAGGTTAGGTTAGAACTGTGACCACACAACGCACGAGCCGAGCGAGCGTAGCGAGCGGGGTGCCGCGGTAACGGCCGGCGAAGTGCCAGGGTCCGTTTAGGCACAAGAGAATGTAATGTTTTGGGAATGTGGTGTTTTACAGCGATCTAACCTCGACAATCAAACAAAATACCAAGTGACGTGACTTAGTGACATTGACAATGACAATCCAATGCTTGCGGCACTTTAGCCGGGCCGAGGCGGTGTTACTAGGGTGCCTGTGGTGGCACTTTATCCGATAGGGATAGAGTGCCAATGGTGGCACTCTATACACTGCCAAAAATGTATGGGGTTGACATAAGCTATCGAAATGTCACGTGATCATAGGCCTACGAATAGAAATTACCGAGACAATATTAACATCATTCGATTCCATGAAACGAATCGACAGCGTCGAACAATAACAGTCCGAGCACTTAAATACTCTGCCAAGTCGACAATAATCCCAAAAGGAGCTAGAATAGTAACATCTGTTTGAATTTGATTGTACAGAAAAACAAATTTAAATAAAAACTTTTATAAAAAAAGAACAACCGACTTCCAAAAAAGACACTACAAAGTCAAAAATAACTTTAATTTCGGAAGTCGGTGTATTTGGTTTTGAACTTTCGTTTTGTGCCACCGACTTCCGAAATTAAAGTTATTTTTGACTTTGTAGTGTCTTTTTTGGAAGTCGGTTCTTCTTTTTTTATAAAAAGTTTTTATTTTGCACTTTTTAGTTGTGGTACCTACCCATACAAATTCAAATACCACTAACCTGCTATGTAAATAACAGTGATTGGAAGTTATCATCATATCATCCATATAAACTAAGTGGGAAAAATACGTATTATTGAAGCTAACTCAAAAACTATCCAAGTAAAGTTAATAAAATTTATATGCGACCACCTCGAAAGCATACCCTTTCAAACAAAAAAACAATTTTCATAATCGGTCCACAATTGACGGAGAAATCGCGTAACAAACATACAAAAAAAAAAAACATACAGACGAATTGAGATCCTCCTCCTTTTGGAAATCGGTTAAAAATCCTTACAATTTAAGAATGAAACGTTTATTACCTAATGGTATGCATTCCATCGGTTCAAACAGGTCCATGGAGATGAGATCCAGAGGAGGAGACGGCGCTGGAGGCGGCAAAGCACAGGTTGATGATATTCGAGATCCTAAAATAAGAAAAATATAAACTTAATCTGTCTGGAGCACATACACACAATCATATTTTTTTTTTATCGTTATTAATATTATAGCAAACTCAGCAAATTTTACCTAAAACTTTTTTAGAGCTCAAATGTCCGAAAGACTGATGCAGCTCGATAACAATAAAAATTGTATTGAGTCTCATTAGTGACAGTCATGTAGTCTTCCGCTTAGTTCGAAGTAAACTAATAAGGGATCTCTACGGCCACGACCACGACCAGTACTCACAGCGACCAGGTAAACTATACAAACCGATACGAATAGCGCACTTGGTCGCAACGGCCAACTAACCGCAGACCCAACAATACCACTAGACGGCCACTAATGGCCGGAATAGAAGCCGTCAAGTGCGCGAGAGAAACTGTAACGGTTTACCAACAGTCGATTGGTCCATGAATCGTTGGTCAACATTATCTTTAATCCATTAACTTTTTATCCAATGGGCTTTTCACCCACGAAAGTTTCGCCAACATAACTCAACGTCAGTGAATGCTTAACCAACAGAATGTTTTGACCAATAACTTTTCACCCAAAGAACAATTGGTCAACAGACACAGGGACAGGTGAAAGTAGTATAAAAACTTGTAAAAATAACTTAAAAATGTGATAGTTTTTAAATCTATACATAATTACCTATACAGAGTTGAGGAGGCGGGCAGGCAGGCCCCTAGCCGCCGCGGTAGTAGACGCCCCGGGCGTCGGGAATCCATCGCGGATTTCCGGCCACCGTAGGCGCGGGCTTGCGGACGGAGAGTGATGGGTAGCTCTCCGTCCGATCAGGACCAAGCCCGGGTCGACGGCGCGTAGTGTTCCACGCGCGCCTCAAAGAGTCGTCAGCGAAGCTGAAGGGTCCGTTTGGGCCGATGCCTACCACTGGGGTTGCGGATAAGTCCTTAGGGGAAACTGTGGCCCTGGTCTAGGCAAGGGAAGGAACACGGGTGGGTTTTAGTCAGTAAAAGTCTGACACGCCCTTCCGCTCCGCCCAGAGCGGGAGAAGTCATTTGATGATTTCCCACCCAAAAAAAAAAAAAAAACCTATACAGAGTTAACAAATAATTTAATAATTTTCAATGTATACTAGTACTACATTTTAGATAGGTTAATAAAGTGTAGGCTGGTAGGTACTGTTATAAATTAAAACCACAATTTATAAAGAAACCAATATTCATTTTACAAAAAAAAAAAAAATTGAAACAAAGAACATTAATGTACCTAATCATAACTTTATAAACACAAGAACTGTTGTTAAAACATTACTTTCGTAAATGGCAAATGTGTGCCCAGCCGCTTAAATAAGTTTCCTCTTTTTTTGACAGATGCCGGGAGATGCGTTCGACTTCGACTTTGTAGGTATTAGGTATATATTTAAAAACTATCATATTTTTAAGTTATTTTTACAAGTTTTTATACTACTTCCACCTGTCCCTGTGTCTGTTGACCAAATTGTTCTTTGGGTGAAAAGTTATTGGTCAAAACATTCTGTTGGTTAAGCATTCACTGACGTTGAGTTATGTTGGCGAAACGTTCGTGGGTGAAAAGTCCATTGGATAAAAAGTTAATGGATTAAAGATAATGTTGACCAACGATTCATGGACCAATCGACTGTTGGTAAACCGTTACAGTTTCTGCGCGAGATCACTAAAAGCACGAGTTTGCAGTAAGACAAGCAAATTTTAAGAAGCAGAAATTATTAGACAAAACACCCTATCCTTAGTAGGGGCTAGGTACTGGTGCTCTCTTCGTTTTGAATAAAATATTTTATTTACGATTATCAAAAAAAGTATCATGAAATCATTTTTTCAAATCACCATATTGATGCTGTTTGTTGTGCCCGGTTTATAGCAATAGGCTCGCCCCCCATTACATGGGACTTAAACATAACAGTCGGAAAATGGGTGTAAATACTATTCACCGCTGCCCCACCCATACAGGCATTTTCTTATATAATAGACGATGTATAATTTTAGTAACTTAATCCGCTTAACTGTTCTTAAAGAGTCCTAGAGAACCCTGTAAGAAATCGACACGTGTTTCGCCTCTCAACGAGGAATCCTTAGGATGACGATTGACTTGTTGCGAACTCGGACACGACGTGTTGCCACGACAAGAGCAGAACGCAAAGTGCAAAATTTTGTTATGTTAGCTAAAGCTACATAAATCATAAATACATAATTATTCTTTATGGCACCTCTTTAGGTCATAATCATGAGCTATCTGAATATCAAAAAATATTTGGCCAAGGTCTTAAGGGGGCGAAAAGGCGTGAAAATTTATTCGCTGTAACAATGTATAGTAGATGTAAATTCTTGTCTGATATGTTCCTACTCACCAGCCCGTAGTCCGTCATCGAACTCCCCGCACGAGTCCAAGTGTCGCCGCGGCTCGGCGCGCGGCGCGGCGTACGGGCCGGCGCGGGGCTCGTCGCATGACGTGCACGGAGCCACGTTCACCTCACCCACTGAGTACGTCATAACATCTTTAGTAGCAGTAGAAATACGACAAGGAGAAATATTCGGAGTGACCGCCTCGTATAATCAGCCCATAATGTTCCCACTGCTGGGACACAGGCACTCTCTCCGCGAGAGGGAGTGGGCCGTAATCCACCACGCGGGCCCAGTGCGGGTTGGTAGATGTCACATGTCTTCGAAGTTTTGGTTCTAGGACATGCCGGTTTCCTCACCGTTTTGAGACCAGTGGTGATGAAATTTAAACAAAAACCACAACCGGGCGTGACTCGGTAAGTCACGGCCGCTACCATTGCGCCACCAGACTGCCTCGTGGGTCTAGTGGTCACAACTGTTTCTTTTAAGCATTCAGCAAGCAGGTCCCGGGTTATCGAACCCGGGACCTGCTTGCCGGTCGGGAGTATTATTAGGTTTCCCATCTGGAAGTTCTCCGTAGCAGCCCGGAGTCCGGATTTTTGCCCGGTTGATGGCAAAAGGCTCGCCCCCTATTACATGGGACTTAAACATAACTGGTGAAATGTGGGTTTAATACAGGTATATCTAGACCACGGAAGCGGTGTCGCGGAAAGAAGCGAGTTTGTACATAAATCAGTGAATGTATTACAATCAGCAGACAAGGCGGTGTGGTAAGCATGATGCGGTTCGTCCACGGTAATATGCAGTCTGCCACTGGGTTGTATCCTGGGCACCACGGTCGCCACTACCGGCACTCTGATCTGAACGGCGCCGTTTGGTTCCAATCTTGGTTTAATGGGGTCATACTGGAATAGAAGGATAGTGTTAGGCTAGTTTGTTTTGGACATAATACTAGTATTATGAATGCGAAAGCTAAACCACTGAACCGATCGTAATCAAATTTGACAAATAATAATAGTCCTACAGACAGAATTTCGGCCATGGCGACCAATTTCAGCGGAGACCAGTCTTCGACTAAAGTAAAAGCAAGTAATACAAATGGATCCTGAGTGAATAGTTTGCAAACGTTGCCTTTAATTAAAATTGTAATGTTGCTCCCTCTTTAAAAACTTCGGCAGTTGGCTGCCTGTCCACTGGAGCGGAGAGGAGAGGAGAGGAGCGGAGATGTGCCAATATTAACCAATAGAATCTAAACTCCGGTCCAGAGGTGCGATTCTATTGGTTAATATTGGCACATCTCCGCTCCTCTCCTCTCCTCTCCGCTTCAGTGGACAGCCTTAGGGTGCCTTCGCGCGACTGCAGTGCTACACCCGCGCTTCGACCGCGCATCAGTTCATCGAATTTATTTATATGAATTTACAAAGCAGCGCGGCCCCAGCGCTGCAGCCACGCTGCCTCCGCGCGGCAATTTTCACGCGGAAGGCGTCACAGCTGCAATATTTTCTTTATTTAGGTATGGCGACAATAACTCTGCTTGGCAAAGAAAAAGGAGCTGATGATACTGGGCACAAAATATTAATAGTCCTATCAAAAACTGGATTTAGACTAAATTAAAAATACTATTTAGATACCTGTGCGACGCCATCTTCATCGTCGTTATTTACAACGATTTTGCCTCCGACTCGCAAATCTTCAGCTGTTGCAGGCACTAACATCTGAAATCAAAATAGTTTTTAAATAAATAAATACAGAAAACAGCTAAGTAAGTTGGTAAGTATAACGTTGTGCCGAGTTTAGAATAGAATATAATAAGTAGAACAAATCTTTTTAATTCAGAGAGAGTACATAGAGCAATTTTACCTAAGAACGTGTATCCTAAAAGCTGGCAACGTCGTAAATAGCTGTGAAATATTTACCTGTTTTTATTAATTTGGTAATATTATTGTATGGAAATATGAAATGTGACTAACTATACGTAGAGAACTAAAATATTGATTATGAATAGCAATAATTAATATCGTAACACCGAATATTTAGTTTTAGATGTATTTGTTAACTTGCTAAATGTCTTTTTACATCTTAAACGGTTACAACATCAAATTCAGTGTTATAATTGCAAATCATTATTATTATTCTAGTTCGCTAGTTAGCCACATTTCTTATTTCCATACAGTAATATTGCCAAATTAATCAAAACAGCGAAATATTTGACATCTGTTTGCGACGTTGCCAACTTTCAGAATAAACACTATTAACATCTATTATAGTTATAGAAGGTATAGACACAAAAAATAAAATTGTTAGTATCTCTAAAATGTTTCAAAAACAGAGCCAGACTAGTTTCCCAATCAAACATCACCGGTTGTCTGGTAGACATCGCAATGAGACGTATAACATAACTACCATTGTCTCCTTAAAAGGTTAAAATCAAAGATGGGGTAGGTTTATGAGCTTTGTTAATATACTAAAAATATTATATTCTATCCAAAATACGCGTTTGGACGTGGAGTTGCAAACAGTAGCCCAATATACAAAGATAGATAGATATATAAATCGTTTATTTGGTGCACACAAAAGATTAGCACAACATACAAAAACACAATTAAAATAATAACTAAATACATGATAACATGAATATAGATACAAAGTGCCAATATACAAAAAATAAATAAAAAAGGAAACAAGACATTGTGATGAGATGACACTATTGGCTAAAACAAAAAAAAAAACAAAGTAAAGCAAAGCAAATATATGTATTGGCAAAGCATATTCTATGCTAATTATCTACCACAGTAAAGTAAAATCAATTATATTTTCAAAACAATGTGCGTCAACCTACCTGTTTCCCACCCGGAAGCATCGTATCAACCACTTTCACCAACACAGGAGTTCCATTCTCAGGCTTCAGCAAAGCAAACGGGGTCTGTCTAGTAGCCAACGCCACCCCCATATGGTACGTTTTTATGGGGTCCACAACCACCCCATTGGTCATAGAGCCCCATGGACCCTCGTTCCAAATGTCACCCGGTTCCTGGAAAGACTTGCAAATGTCCCAGATGTCTGGAAGGTGGGTGGTGGGTTTCGTAGACCAGTCTGAAGTTGATGGGCCGGCTACTGATGGTAGGTATGGTCCCACGGAGGAGGTTACTTCACAATGCTCTGCTTGAGGTCTGAAAATGTACAATAGTCTATAGTTATAGTCTACAATTGGTAATAGTCTTCATAATCTCTACATGAGAAAGAAAGAAAGAAAGAAAAATAGGTATAGTTGTCACAAAAACACGTGCATACAAAAAGACAAAGTAGGTAATCAGAAAACAAAATAGAAGTACATAGAATACCAGCGCTGCGGTATTTATCATTCCTTTAAATACCGCAGCAATATGCTGAGATAGGAGCCTTTTTGGCCTCGCACAGGTGATTATATTTTGTAAATTTCACAAATACTCCGTTATAATTTTCTTGTTTATTATGTTTTTACAATTGCTGTTTGTATTTTGCTGTTTGTATTTCCTGTGCGTGTCCCAAATAAAATATTTTTCTTTCTTTTCTAAAACATGATTATAAAACAAAAATAGTCGGCAGCTGCACGTCCTGACTGTGACAAGAAAGCTTCCACTCAGCATAATGCTGTGCTATGGGGGACCCACAGCACAGCTATGAGTGATCACCCGAAAAAAATGAATGGAAATCAAGTCAGGTACAGTCCTTTGTAAACAACATAACATCACTCCTGCTTCCCCGAAAGGTTAGAGGGAGGTGTACCTTTTATACACTCATATTTCGTCAGTTATGTTGTAAGTCCCATGTAATAGGGGGCGAGTATAATGCCATCGAACGTGCACAAATCCAGGCTACTACTAAGAAATTTAGATCCATATGAATGATGATGGATTTCTGCTAATGGTGTGTGAATTCCAATATTTTTGAATGGAAATCCCTAATACCGCTTTGTCTAACCTGGCACAGTCAGCAGTAGTGCTATTGACCAGTAGACCAAAAAAAGGCAGTTGAAACCTCTAGTCTTTCTTATTTACGCAAAAGTAAGTAATCGGTACCACATTTCACAATGGCCAACATTGTGAAATTTGGCATGGCACCTTTTACTGTCTCTGTCTTTACAGAAGATTGGAAAGTAGATCATATATTCTAGAATATATTATGATAATTATGAATAAATCCTCTATCATATAAAAAACGTTAATCAGGCAACAGTCTCTTACAACCTCATAAGCAATAAAACATTTTTACTAAAACATCAGAGATTCTACGTAAAGAAGAAACTGATTAAATGCAGCGTGAGTAATTGGAAGGAACTCGTTAAAAGTTTTCATATTACTTGAGAATCTGAGAGTGCAACTTTTAGTAGATAAAACGGTTACTTTTTTATATGGTAGTTGACATATTTCTTACTTTTTATGCTTTTTGAAATGAAATGAAATTGTTTATTCTGTAAATAGGATATTGGAATCACTTTAAACACGTCAAATAAAAAATAAATAAAAAAATAAGCTAGATGAGGTCGTTTTAAGAATATAATTAGTGAAAAATTATAACTTTAAGGTGATATATTGAAAAATATGTGCTTTTTCTTTTTTGTGTACCTTATTAGGTTTAAAGAATAGGGATTCAATATTTTGGTGTATGTTTTTTGACTATATGGCCTAGTATCCTGCAAATGGAATACACGATACAATGAAATTTTCTCGATACAAAAAAATTGCAAAGTTCCACCTATTGTTATGTTTTTTTGAGTATCAAGGCGTAACGCTTATGTGTTATTCAATGGAGTTTTCTTTAAAACATTAAGAGTAATCATATCAAGGTATAAGATAACCAGTTTTAGTTTTAATAATACTTTTTATTTATAAAAGACGGCAATTCGATTTGGCACTTACGTTGTTTTATTTCGAGCGTATCACATTATCGCCATCACTTTTTTTGCCTATAAAAAGTAGTGTCATCACTCTCATTCATTCATATTTCAGTCGCCCGGTGGGGCTCGTCGACGATGAATCTATGTCATTTTTTTGCAAATCTGGGCGATCAAATTTACGTGATTTTAATTATGATGTTAACAGAAAAGGTTTGTAGTTAGCAAGTTAAAGTAATTATTTAATACAATTAGTGTTGAATACACTGTGTGTATGTGTATACTAGTGACACTGAACGATATTACATTATTTTTCTATTATTATTTCGTGGTGACATATAAATTACTTATACTACTTACACTTTTAATTACTCATACTTTTTTAAATGGGAAGAAATAAAAAACCAAAACTGAACAGTACCTGCAACGTTTGGAGTATTTACTTAGGGCATTCAATGAACAAAGCAATAAGATGATGATAAATAGTGAGTCGAATTCACCACCTTCACTAAAGCATACCAACAGCAATCTCTTCTCGCCTTGCGTAGAAATATTGGGTAAGCATTATATTTTCTAAGAACGTCTGTTTTTATACCTACAACTTATAATAATTATTTATCTAAAGAAATATGCTAAACTAAAATATATTATTAGTTTTTAGGTTTGATTGAAATACGTCAACAATACATCAATATGTCAAGTACTGTCACTAACGTTTTTTAAATTAACGTTACTTAGAACGCACTCTTTTCTTAGGTATGTTTCCGTCTTTATCTTGCACTTTTAATTTGACAGTTGTGCGACAGTGACAAGAATAATGCTAAGCCAAAGACCATGCTAACTAAGTAACGTTTTTAAATTCCAGTCAATGATTTTGTTAGTTCGACTTTTGGCCACTAGTTTGGCCGGGGCACGGTAAAATTATCATACAGTATTCCAACTTCATACAAACGGACGAAGCGCGAGCTATATCTACGCGCCTCGATCGCGGCATGCGCGTGGCATGCAGATAGTCGCGATTATGCCGCAGTGACGAACGGACGGTGTGTTATTTTTTTAACAATAACCGCGCGATTTTTTCACTAAAAATAAGTTCAAGTTCATATTTAATATGACGAGTAGGATATATTGTGCAGTTTTTGGTTGCATGAATTTGGCAATGATAATACGCATCCAGAAATAACTTTTTTTAGATTACCTGGAAGCTCTGAAAGGGAAGACTATGAAATAATTTTACTTACTAGTAGATACGTACATAATGTGTGTCTTTTTAATGGATGGCTCCACTGTAATTTAGGGACCGCGCGTGCGGAGCTTCATATTTTTATTGCGTGTAGATGCCTTCGTATTGAACGCTTTTGCAAAATTTCACAACTAGCAAACGCTTAGTTTTCGAGAAAAAAAATCTAAAAGTTTCAATAAATTCAATTAATTGACGTATCAAATTGACTTTTTACCGCAGATAATGTACGAATTTCACTCCTCGGTTGTTCCATTTTACGTTCAGACGAAGTGTTAGCGGATCAAAGTGATACACACGAGTGAAATAGGTAGTTACAGGTGGTTCCTGAATCATGATACGGTAGGTAGGGTGGACGTACCAGTCCCAAACCAGTCACCTGTAGTTGACCATTTGCATCAAAAAGTCAATATTTTAAGGATTCGCGCCAATATCTATAAGTTTTTTAGATCTGGATTACCTTATTAGATCTTTGAGAATCTACTACTGACTGAAAACTACAGGTGAATTAATAAAGAAATATAGCTTTTTTTTCATTTTAGTCGCCACGTGTCTTGTGCACTCGCCATTTGGCCGCCATTGCTATAAGGAACGCTCAATGAAAGGTAAAGTTCAATCCCTATAAATCGTAATATTTTTTAAGTGAATGGTAAATATTTTATAAAATTTAGTTAATTTAATTATCATAATGTAATAATAGCAGTTATAAATTTGAACAAAATTTTAGTTTTTAATTTTTTTTCTATTCGATATTTTTCATGTAAAAAGTTTCGTAGCCGTTTCCGAGCATGAGAAATGAATAGTAGATTGTTATACAAGGGTCGAAAGAAATCAATTCCCATACGAGGTATTTAGACGCCCGAGCGTAGCGAGGGCGGCTATAGTCCGAGTAGGAATTGATGTCTTTCACCCGAGTTAAACACTTTTCATTTCGAATATAAGGAAAGTAAATAGTGTTTAATAGTTATTGATATTAAATAACATGATTAGTACCTATTCAAAATGAACTGAGAAGTTAGTACAATTTGTGTTTTTTTTTTTTAATATAGAACTCTCCGCGTCACCACTGCGGGCCGTCCCGCGCAGGCGCGCATTATGTATTTTTTTTTAATTCACACTGGCTGTTTTATATAAACAGCCAGTGTGAACTAAAACAAAATACCTCACAAGACCGGAGCCCAGTGTTTCCACTTTTAGGGATTTCTCCCTTTTTTGGGAAAAATTGCCAATAATAAGCATGGTTTAAGGATATTTTATTTTGGCAGGGATTTAGGGAATTTTAAGGAAAAAATTAACTTGAGTTGATAGCCCTATTGTTTATACTAGGCAGCACCCGATGTACTACTTTACTCTATGGCACCACCGATTAAATAAAGGGAATTCCCTGAAACTTGTAATAATTGTAATACGTCTAATTTTAGTTTACCATGTTAATAGTACTATTTCTGTGGCTAAAGACGACATCGGAAATAAGTCGCATTATACCTAGAGTTGGTTTGTTTCGTCTCTCTCGATTTATAATGAATGTTTTCTAGGTATTTATACTATAAAAATGAAAAATTCCCTAAACCAAGGAATTTTTATATTTTTTAGGGAATTTTAGGGATAATTCATTAAGAAACTAGGGAAAAACCAAAAACGTAAGTGGAAACACTGCCGCAGCTTTTTTGTTTTTATTCTATTCGATATTTTTCATTTAAAAAGTTTCGTAGCAGACTACCTAACCAAATGTTCTATTTTTAAAATTCATACCCGCCCTAGGGCGGGAAGCAATTACTATGAGTCTTTCCCGCCCTAGAGAGGGAAGGAGCGTTTTCCACCCGCTACTCGGATCAAACAAACACTACTTTCCGAGCATGAGAGATGAAAAAGTATTTTATTTGTGTTTAAAAAAAAAAGTATATTTACAATCACAAAACTAAATGGAAACACAAAGTAGGCAAATGTAATTAAAATGCTGGAGGCGGGCAGCCCTATCGCATGTTTACGTACTGCGCGGCTGTAGGCATTTATTTCTAAGATACGACCGAGTTACAATACTGTTATAATATTACCGTGGCCGGGGTTTGTTGCGGTGACGGGACGTGGTGTGGTGACTGACTGACTGACCATTAAAGATGGAACCGCCACTCCCCGCGTGCGGGGGAAATAAGCCACACCCGTCAAACTTCTATTTATTTTCGAGGTAGGCCCTTAAGTTGGTATTTGAGCGATTTGACGCACTGGATTTGGAGATGTGTCGCCGTGGAATGGAGTTGTTTGACACATTTTCCTTCCCCTTCGAGGTGTTAATGCAATTATTTGCCATATTCAGCTAGCAAACAAAAACACCGCATACTATAGGTACTCAAGCAAAAATAAAAAAGTAAACGGAGTTGAATAGTAAAATAAAAGCCTCCAGGTATAAAGGGCGTAACTGTAACTCGAAGTCCCAAATGATAAACCAGGACCATCGAAGTAAAATAAATAAACAGTTCATTACTAATAACAAAACCATGGTCAGCAAGACGACCAATCACCACAAGCAGCACCCGTTCACGAGTATAACGCAAAGATCAGCCATCAAGATCATCATCATCATCATGGCATCCTGGGGGGCCATCGCCCCCCGCACCATGGTGAGGGGGGCGATGGCTGATCTTTGCGTTTGGTGAGGGAAGGAGGCAACCCAACCCTTGACGCTACCACAAGCAGTGATATCTAAGGGAGCATGACAATCTTGCTGCCGGTTGTTCAGGCAAGAATAATAATGATCAATTGTCGAGGTCACTAGCTAACCACCTATTGCAATACAATTAAAAAGTAAATTTAAAAAAAATGAGTTTTACAGGCTAATAAAATAAACAATTATATTATCAACTCTTATAACCTCTCAGCAGGTAGGTAAGCTAATTCAGGAGAAAGAACATAAACATTGTCTTGAGTTAATCACAGCGACCAACTATTCTTATCATTTAAGTAGTCGTTGATAAAACAGTATGCCTTTGAAAAAAAGTTGGATTTTACTTTAGCTTTCAACGCATTGGAAGACAAATTTACCAAAGAAGAGGGTAGCTTGTTATAAAGGGATATAGCAAACCCAACAAATGAGTTATGATCCTTATGAAGCCGGTGAAATGGAGCACGGAATTTTGTCCTTAACTAATTGTAACCTTACCTGGTAGTATCAGGTTGTGGGTCTGTCGACGATCGTGCTTGAACAGGTACCGTGGGACAGATGCTGGTGTCTTCCGGATGTGCCTGGTAACAAACAGTTAGGTAATTATGCTGTTATGTTTTATGGAGACAAATATTTATAAAAGCTCTGGTTAAATAATTATAATGCTGCGGCCGCATCTGCGTCTATCGTGAACAAGCTTCGCACATTGATATGATACACGCAGATAAGATCAACTATTATAGGTTATTGTCGCGATAGTTCGGGCTGCGTAGCACTTATCGCCCGGGTGGCGGTATATAATAAACGTGGCGAAGTCGCTAATCTGACCACCGCATTAGTGCGATAAGTTTTTAGCGAGTAAAACTTACGAAGCTTCGGAACGCATTGTTTTGTCACGATAGACGCAGATGCGGCCGCAGCATAACAGTAATCGTTTACTTAAAGTTTTCGTTTCGTACCTTGTTCTTATGGCAAACTAAGTTAGACTGTTGGTTGAATCCCTTCAAGCAGATGTTGCAGCGGTAGGGTCGCTCGTTGGTATGTGTGAACAGGTGGTTTCGGAGATTGCCTGACGAAAATAGATACAGTTTAAGATTATGCTGTAATCCAACTGATAGAAGGTGTTGGTGTTTCTGGGTAAGTATCTAATAACAGACTGCTAATAGGCGGATCATGATCTTGTAAGGTAAATAATAATATGTTCCAAAATAATCATAACAAGGATAATATACCACAGATGAATACAGATGGTTCAATCAGCAAAATAATTTAAATAAAAAGCAACTCTTGCTACGACTCAATAAAGTGCAACTCAGGTCGTACAGCGCTAACTTACCTACAGTTGTAGGTTGTAGTTACCTAGTTACCTCTTTCTATCGCGTAACGTTACGCCCACTGAATTCGACAAGTCGAGCCCACCGTGTACATATTTGTAGCTTCATACCTAAAATGAGGAGTTATAGTCCGCGTGCGACTAGTTAGCCGCTCATCTCATCACAAATGATCTCGCTATTGCAATCTCATGTGCGTTTTGTCTAAACTAGTCGGAACTTTCACTTCGCGACGGCAACACGCGTTGAAAGTACCGGCTAGTTTAGACAAAACGCACATGAGATTGCAATAGCGAGATGATTTGTGATGAGTGAGCGGCGAACTAGTTCCGCGCGCACTATAACCATCTGTTTTCATGTGTACACTATTCTTAAACAATATAATTTACCAGCCATAATTACACACATAAACATTGCACGATTACACACATAAACAAAAAAAACGTTCCAGAAGAAATTCTCTAAATGATGGTGAAAATCGCATCAAAATCCGTTGCGTAGTTTAGAAGAACAACGCAGTCACACAGACAGACACCAACAGAGATTTTCATTTATAAGTATTAATTAAATATTTTACATTCAATGCTACTTACTTATGCGTTTGACCGACATCGCTTTTCTGCGTCTTAGAAATGCACGGCGAGGCGGGAGGGGGGGGGGGGGCGTTGACCAATAAGCGGCAAGACTGCGTGAGCGTTGACGAATGAAAGGCCTGCACTGCACCTCCCGTCTCGCCGTGTACATACATAGGACGCGGAACTGCGGTCTCATTCAAACTATACCTAACTATCGACTTTAGAATTTAATTGTAAGAAAAATAAAGAAAGGAGCAGAAAGGTAACCTTTTTGATGGAATCCTTTGGGACAGATGTGGCACTTGTATGGCTTCTCGTCGGAATGGGTCTTGCGGTGGGAGATCAGGGTGGACACACGGTTAAAGGTCTTGTTGCATACCTGAGTAGTAAGGAAAGGGTAAGGATAATGTTAGCATGACGAGTACGTTTTAAACCTACCCAGGTTCTTCTTTTAAACTTTTCTTGTATTGGAACAAGCTATAAGAAGTAAGAAAATAGGTCAAAGAGTAGTGAAAAAATAAGGCAGTCAAAAAGGACCACTTTGTACCTCTTTTATTGACTACCAATACTTAGTGTTTCAAACGTAGTTACCGTTTTACTTTTAGGTATAGACAAAATCCTGCCAAGTGAAATAATCATTTGCCGTAAATAATTGGATTTTAGGGAACTAGAAGGAAATTATTTCAATCGTGTATCTCTTAAAACGTTGAGACACTGAAAATATCAAAAGCTTATATCATACCTCACATGCATAAAGCCTCTCAGCAGAATGTATGGTGCGGTTCTGGCTGAGAGTGAACAGTTTTCTAAAGCTCTAGCTATAAGTGGCGCATTGGACGTCCCCCTCATCTGTATGTGTCGGTAGATGACACATTATACTATACCTCGCAAGCGTAAGGCCTCTCAGCAGAATGTATGGCGCGGTGCTGGCTGAGAGTGGGCAGTTTTCTAAAGCTCTAGCTATAAGTGGCGCATTGGACGTCCCCCTCATCTGTATGTGTCGGTAGATGACACATTATACTATACCTCGCAAGCGTAAGGCCTCTCAGCAGAATGTATGGTGCGGTGCTGGCTGAGAGTGGGCAGTTTTCTAAAGCTCTAGCTATAAGTGGCGCATTGGACGTCCCCCTCATCTGTATGTGTCGGTAGATGACACATTATACTATACCTCGCAAGCGTAAGGCCTCTCAGCAGAATGTATGGTGCGGTGCTGGCTGAGAGTGGGCAGTTTTCTAAAGCTCTAGCTATAAGTGGCGCATTGGACGTCCCCCTCATCTGTATGTGTCGGTAGATGACACATTATACTATACCTCGCAAGCGTAAGGCCTCTCAGCAGAATGTATGGTGCGGTGCTGGCTGAGAGTGGGCAGTTTTCTAAAGCTCTAGCTATAAGTGGCGCATTGGACGTCCCCCTCATCTGTATGTGTCGGTAGATAACACATTATACTATACCTCGCAAGCGTAAGGCCTCTCAGCAGAATGTATGGTGCGGTGCTGGCTCAGAGTGGGCAGTTTTCTAAAGCTCTAGCTATAAGTGGCGCATTGGACGTCCCCCTCATCTGTATGTGTCGGTAGATGACACATTATACTATACCTCGCAAGCGTAAGGCCTCTCAGCAGAATGTATGGTGCGGTGCTGGCTGAGAGTGGGCAGTTTTCTAAAGCTCTAGCTATAAGTGGCGCATTGGACGTCCCTCTCGCCTGTATGTGTCAGTACCTGACACATTAACCTACCTCGCAAGCGTAAGGCATCTCAGCAGAATGTATGGCGCAGTGCTGGCTCAGAGTGGACAATTGTCTGAAGCTCTAGCCACAGGCGGCACAGTAGAAGTCCCCGTCGTCTGTATGTGTCGGTAGGTGACGTACTATAGTATACCTCGCAAGCGTAAGGCATTTCACCAGAATGTATGACGCAGTGCTGTCTCAGAGAGGACAGTTTTCTGAAGCTCTAGCCACAGGCGGCGCAGTGGAAGTCCCCGTCGTCTGTATGTGTCGATAGGTGACACATTATACTATACCTTGCAAGCGTACGTAAGGCCTCTCGGTAGAATGTATGGCGTGGTGCTGGCTGAGAGTGGACAGTTTTCTGAAGCTCTTGCCGCAGGCGGCGCAGTGGAAGTTCCTCTTGGGTGTATGTTACGATAAGTAACGCATTATACTATACCTCGCAAGCGTAAGGCCTCTCAGCAGAATGTATGGCGCGGTGTTGACTCAGAGTGGACAGTTGTCTGAAGCTCTTTCCGCAGGCGGCGCAGTGGAAGTTCCTCTCGTCTGTATGTGTGGGGAGGTGACGCATCAACGTGTACTGATGTTGGAACTCGCGACTGCCTGGTAGAGAAAAAATTTATGAGGGTTTGTGTTTGCGCAGGGCACATTACTCGCAGAACAGATGGCCGATCGGGCCGATGACCTAAGTGAAGGCCGCAAGGATCCGCTGGATGCGAGAAGCACAGACCCGGCTGAAGTGGTGGTGCTTGGGGGACGCCTATGTCCACAGTGGACATCTTTCGACTGATTGTACTCAGAGCGTTTTACTATACCCGCAATGGCTAGAATGTGTAAGTGCAAAGTACAGTAAATGAACCACTCCAACAATGTTTCGCAACATTTTGTTCAATGAAACGAAACTTACCAATCTATATATATATAAATGAATCCCTATTTCCTTGGTCACATCTGTGGTCACGGCATTACGCGTGAACGGCTGGACCAATTTCGCTAATTCTTTTATTGTTGTGTTTTTTATAGTAAGGAGATGGTTCTTAGGATAGGTAGGTGAAGGTAGGGTGGGTAGGTATGTATGTTGGTAAAGTAGATATGTAGGTAGGGTAGGTAGGTGGGTAGGTAGGTGGGTAGGTAGGTGGGTAGGTAGGTGGGTAGGTAGGTGGGTAGGTAGGTGGGTAGGTAGGTGGGTAGGTAGGTATGTATGTATGTATGTATGTAGGTAAGTAGGTAGAGTAGGTAGGGTAGGGTAGGTAGGTAGGTAGGTAGGTAGGTATGTATGTAGGTAGGTGTAGGTAAGTATGTAGGTATGTATGTATGTATGTACCTAGGCTACATAGCTAGGTACCAGGATAACAGATGGACATTGCAAACAACAAAGTGGCTTGGTCCCACTGGAAAAAGGCAAAGAGGACGGCAAAAGAAACGATGGGTCGACGATATCGTTAAAACAGCTGGGAAAAACTGGATGAACACCGCCCAAGACAAACTAAAATGGAAAAAGATGGAGGAGGCTTTTTACCCTACAGGGGCCATACAATAATATTATATTTGTTGTACATCTATACTATTCTATATCTATCTATATCTATCTATACATATAATAAAATTGTAGAAAAGTGGTGTCTGTACAATGGAAATATATGAAAAAAAAATAGCAGGGGTTGTTATTATATCGATGCTGAACCCGAGATTGTAATTAATTTTTTTTTGTCTGTTTGTCTGTTTGTCTGTTTGTCGGTTTGTCTGTTTGTCTGTGTGTTTGTGCACGCTAATATCAGAAACGGCTTATTCGATTTAGATGCGGTTTTCACTAATATATTGTAGTAAGCTTCACTTAACATTTAGTGTTTATTTCATGTCAATCGGTTCATAAATAAAAAAAGTTATGTCAATTTAAAGAATCACATCGAACATTTGTTATAGGTTAGGCATTTCTTTCCTTGATTTTCGGTATACTTATCTTAATTTTTATTTAGGGTTTGTATATAAATATTATAAGTATTTGGTATAGGTTAGGCATTTCTTTTCTTGATTTTCTTTATTAAGTATAAGTTTATTAGCTCAGGTTAGTAATTAATTTTTCTAGCAATTCTTTTGTTTTATAAAGTTAGTACGTTTGGTTTACACGTCTTAACACTTATTACTTAAACTGTGATAATTTTAGACTGTATAATAATCTGTAAGTATTTATAATTTAATTGTTTACGATGATAGTACGTGTTTACTAAATAACTTTGTGTTAAGTAGTAAGTACTATTTTATTGTAAGAATGCCTCGAAGAAGATCCAACCTCTCCCAATGTAGCAGAAATGCTAAAAGGATGAGATAAGTTCGATCACAGGAATCTGAGGAAGGTCGTGAGGCAAGGCTCTCTGCAACTCGGGAACATCAGGCTAGGTTTCGTGCTGCAGAAACTTCGACTCAGCGGGAATCTCGACTGAGTTCTCGACTGAGATTGTATAAACTCAATCTCCTTTGTATTATATAATTGCATAGCACAGGTGTGAGTACTATGTACTAAAGAGCTACCATTCACCGGGTAATGTCTTTCATTGACTTGAATGTGCCCTGGCGGCTGAGAGTATGTCATGCTCACTCAGATGTCTCGCTGATGGTGGCGCGTGTGTTGGATCATTTAGCTCCCTTCAAAATGGTTGAGCTGAATGGTGCTAATCCATGTGTCATGTTCGTGAACGGGCGCCGTCAGTTGGGACTGGTCATCTCTTAGCTGCCATGGCTTATTTTAATTAATTTAAATTTTTGAATTGTTCTTTATTTTTATCTTTTTATTACGGACGCTTTTAACGTGCACGTCTTTTTACATTGTTCTCACATGTATAATTTGAACATGAATAATGTAACCAATTTTATGTAACAATTTTTTGTTTAAAAGAGTGTCTGTGGAGTTTCTTGCCCGTTCTTCTCCATAGGTACCTACTACGTTTTTGGAATGGGCAACTAGCTTCATATATTTCTGACTGACTGACTCCTTGACAATTCAAAAGTGCCTGTACATGGTTTTAATTGAAATAAATGCTTTGAGTTTGAGTTGAAATTGTTCTCGAATGGTCGAGGTCGCGAAAAATTTTTTTCATACTAATGGTGACCCCATTAGTATCATGTACCAAAAAAATCATGTGTATGAAAAAAGTCATGAAAAAGGTTGAAAAACACTGCCCTACATTAATCCTACTAATATCCTACTACTACTACTATAAATGCGAAAGTTTGTGAGGATGGGTGGATGGATGGATGGATGTTTGTTACTCTTTCACACAAAAACTACTGAAGGGATTTTGATGAAACTTTACAATAATGTAGCTTATACATTAGAATAACACATAGGCTACAATTTATAAAGATTGTATGTGATTTGGCCATAATTTATATTATGGCCAAATCACATACAATCTTTATAAATTAAATAAATAAAAATAAAAATTTAAAATAAAAATAAATTAATATATTTAATAATTAATAATAATTTAATAATAATTATTTAATTAATAATTTTTTTATTTTTTTTATTTTTTTAATTTATTAAATTTTTCCGACTTACTTGATACTTATCGTTATCGATAAGTATCAAGTAAGTCGGAAAAATTCCTGCCCTCTGAGATCTATCTTTGCGTGCGCTGCCTTTTTTTTTTTTTGGGTGGTTAATCATCCAATGACTTCTCCCGCTCTGGGCGGAGCGAAAGGGCGTGTCAGACTCTTACTGACTAAAACCCACACGTGTTCCTTCGATCCTTGATATCTCTTTGAGGCGCGCGTGGAACACGATGCGCCGTCGACCCCGCCTGATCCTTATCGGACGGCGAGCTGCCCGTTGTTCTCCGTCCGCAGGCCCGCGCCTACGGTGGCCGGAAATCGGCTATCAATTCCCGACGCCCGGGACGTCTCCTACGGCGGCGGCGGCTAGGGCTGGTAGGGCGCGGCCTTTGCCACTCCCTCGCGCGCTTCACCTTCTCCTTCGCGAGCATTACTGCTTTGCAGAAGGAGGTGACGGCTTGCCATGCCCTCTCGCTCCGCACCATGGCCTGAACCAGGGCCGGACGCGAGAGGCCACCGCCGCCGATCGCCTCCACGAGGACACGGCGGTGGTCCACCCAAGCCGGGCAGACCTCCACCGTATGCTGCGTGCGCTGCCTAAGCCGTTAGAGTTACATGAAGAAAATGTATTGTGGGATTGTTTGTCTTAAAGAGTTCTAAATAAAAGTCCGCGACAGCATCTATCTACCTTTTATGTGGAAGCCTTTATAACCAAAATAGTGAGCAATAAATACAGTTAAATTGAATACTTTTTTTACATTGCATATTTTAGAGTATTTAGTATAATTCTTATCAAAATAAATACCTTCATCGCTTTTGGTATTTAATGTAGATAAAGTTTGTCTTTTACACTAAGTAATTTGGATAAATAGTTTAAAAGTTAGATCGATAAGAATGACCTGCGATATTGAGTCGACGGCGCACAGAACGAGGGTGGAGGTGCGGGCCAGCCAGGGGATGACGCGCCAGAGCGCCAAGTGGAAGCTATTGCTTAATAATTATGTTCGAGAAATAACGTAAATAACGCAATTAATTGTTGAACTGTCAAAATGAAACCCATTGCTATTGTAAGTGCTACGCAATTACCCCGCTGATTTAGGACATGTTACACGTTCCTGTGGTATAATTTCCGACATCCACGCGGGCGAAGCCGCGGGCAGAAGCTAGTGAATAATATGTAAGCTTAAGTGTATGGATAAAAAATAAAGCTACCTATAATAATAATGTATGTATGTATGTAGGTAGGTAAGTAGTTAGGGTAGGTAGGTGCGCCGTAGATAAGTGCTTACCCGTGCGAAGCCGGGGCGGGCAGCAACATAAAGGGTCTTACAGACCAGCGCGACGCGACGGTGCGGCGCGACACGAACAATACAATTTCTAAGAAAATTTCACGGTATGACAATAGCCGGTGTCGCGTCGCGTTGTCGCGTCGCGCTAGTCTGCACGAAGCTTAAAAACGCAGTATTGACTGCCTAACTCTTAAAACTCTGCAATTTGTTTACAAGTAAAGAAAACGACATAGGTGCCTTATGGCGATTTCAAAAGTTCTTACACCATTAATGAAGAGCTAAATTACTGTACGTACATTTTAAGATATTTTTTCCAACTAATTCGTCATTGGAATTCGTATTATTTCTACGATCTACGTGATTAGTATGTTAGCATTGTTAACACAAGAAGGAAGGTTTTTTAATAAATACTTACAGATGCCACACTCCCACAGCTTGACTGTCCGTCCATGTCTCTTCACGTACTTGACGTAATGAAACCTGGAGCGAGGATCTGCCTTGTCTACTTTGCACGTGTTTTGAATCTTGCCTTTTTCCGTGCCTGTTTCAAAAGACGAAAGTTATCTAAAGTTACATAATTATGACGATGCTGTAACCATCCATATAACCGTTATTGCTTTTTAGCGCAGCCGAGAGGCACACTCCCGTGCTAATTTCAATCGCATTTTACACTTTTTGTTAGATTTTATTTTTATCTTTATACTGTTTGATTTATTTTTATCTTTATTGTTTGTTTGTTTTTTATCTGCTGTATAAATTGTGTACTTTTTGGTCTGTGTTAAATAAATTAATTTTCTTTCTTCTTTCTTTCTTCATTCAAATGAGCAGCTTTAAGTAAACTGAATGGTTTCAAATTCAAATTTTGAATCTGAATGGTTTCTTGCAGTAGGACAGTAAGTAATTATTTTAACCTAGTGACGAGTAACGCAAATATTTTGACTCTGCAAAGAAAACTCAAGTGAGTAAAAATCGTGTGTATTTCTGTTGCTGCGGCCGGTTCTGCGTCTTATCGTGACAAAGCAATGCGTGCCGAAGCTTCCTAAGTTAGGTCGCTAAAAATTTATCGCGCTAAATCGTTTGTCACGCTAGCGGCTTCGCCACGTTTATAATGTACCGCCACCCGGGCGATAAGTGCTACGCAGCCCAAACTATCGGGACGATAACCGATAATGGTTGGTCACATCTGCGTGTATAGTATCACTGTATGCAGCTTCATCACGAAAGACGCAGATGCGGCCGCAGCATTATGGGCAAAAGAAATTGTAAGAAGTATTTGACATTTGACCAGTAAGCATGACATTCGAAAAGAAAATACCTACTGTAAATTACTTAGTATGATATGCCTAGAAATTCCTTACCTGATCCAGAACTTGCCGAGCTTGAACCAGCTGATGTAGAAGACACAAGATGAGACTCTCCGAACATGCTTTTTTTACTGAACGTGATTCCATTTCTGTTGGTCGGCTGCAGCACCGCACTTGACGTATCTGCTTCCTTGAAAGAAAACAGGAAGATTTAATTAGTATTGTGTAACTGTGATTTCAAAATACCACAGAGATAAGCTGCAATACTGTCAAAGAGCGATGGAAAGAAGCGCGATAGGCATCAAAAAACAAGACAGGAAATGAAACACCTATATGAGCCAAGACAAGAGTTATGAACGAAGATAGACCAACTAAAATGGAGATGGACAGGTCACATGTTAAGGAGCACTCATGAAAAGTGGAGTAAAATTGTGATGGAGTGGTATCCCAGAGATGGAAAAAGGAAGCAGGGAAGACAACTTAAGAGATGGGAAGATGAGTTGAAGCTTACAGCGGGCCCTTACTGGAGAAGGGTTGCCAGGGATAGAACACAATGGAAAATGTTAGAGGAAGCCTTTGCCAAGAGGCACACTGAACTTAGAGATATCCTCTAAATGAGGAAAACAAATACTGTAAAACTACGGAAGTTCAAGATAGAGGGCTTATTGATTGAACAGTGATCATATCGAAGAAATTTTCAAGAAGTTGGCAGCTGAATGGAGGAAAAGAGGCCTTGTCCTCGAGACTGACAACTCTACGTTTCGCCGACGACGTTGTTCTCTTTTCATGCTCAGCCGCTGAACTTGAAAGGATGCTCCAAGAACTTAGTAATGCAAGCCTTGAGGTTGGACTGAAGATGAATATTCCAAAGAACAAAGTTGTGTGCAACGATAAGTATACCTGAAAGTATAAAAGTAGACGGGGAGACAGTGCAACATGTCCAGGAATACCTATACTTGGGGCAAGTAGTCTCTTTCCCGGCTAGGCAAAATAAAGAAATCACAAGATCAACAGAAAACGCCTGGAAGGGCTATAAACTGGTCCATGACGAAACTATTCAATCGTTGCTTATGGCTAATGGACGTGTATTCTTCCCGTCTTAACCTATGGTGCACAGGCTTTGCCTTCGACTAACATTCAGAAGTCCAAACTCAAGGTCTACCAACGAGCAATGTATCGCAGTATATCAGACGTTAAATTAAAGGATTGTGTTCAAAACACAATACAGCTGACAAGGCTCAAAAGACTGTCTGACTTAAATGGGACTGGGCAGGATATGTCTGCCATATGACAAACTGTGGGCCCAAATAGTGCCCTGAGACAGTGATGCGGGGTCGCGGCAAATCACGTAATGGCTCCTACACACACTGCCGCTGCCGGCCGGCCTTGCCCCTTTGCCCAGGAGTGGGATAGAGCAGGCCAGTAAAAAAAAAAGATACTACTACTAACGACTACTACTGTTACTATTAAAAACTGTAACCCGGCTACGGAAAAATAAAAGTGATTTAAAAAGTACGAAACAAGAAAATATTTCAGACAGAAATCAAGACATAGGTACAAAAATGTTCAAGGTAAAGCCATCGTCGCATGCTATTATAATTTTGTAGCTGTTCTTGGCACCCAAATGGTGAATTTATATAGCCTATGTCACCCGGACCATTATTACGAATCTATTGATACCTCATTCATCAAAATCGGTTCAGTAATTTAGGCGCTACGGTGGAACACACGTAAAAGCAAACATACATACATAGACTGCTAAAATCATAACCCTTCCTTTTGACTTTGCCTTAGTCGGGTAAAAAGGAGGATTTGGTTAGGAGCCCTGTCTTACTGATCATGTAAGAAAAGGGAGTGAATACCTAAAAGCGGGACAGAGAACGGGAGAAGAAAACGTGTTGCGTCGACCTGAAGTAACATGAGCCAAAGGCAGGACGATAATGATGATGTTAGGTACTTACCTTCATCTCACTCTTAAGCGCAGCATCCAAATCCTTGCCAAAGGTAGTCTGGCCTGTGGTGCCAAACCCTGGCTCGGAAACCAGAGACGCGATGTTGCCATCTTCCTCCGTCCACGCAAACCTGGCCTGTTGCTGCTCCAAGCCATCGGAGAAGAATCCGTCACGGAATATAGAACGGTGGACGTCGAGCTGGTGGTAAGAGAATTTAAAAGGGAGGTATATATTGGATACGTTAGTAAATACGCATATCTGTCGAAAGTGCGGCAGTCGAGCATGGGGTCCTAGTTTAAATCTCTGGGGAAACATTAAGGTGCTGATAAACTTAAGCATTCACTTGTAATGAGCATTATAGCGAAAGTTACATAACAGAAAAATAAACGGGAGCGTTTAAGCGAGTATTCTAGCGAGCGCTCTAGCGAGCTTGCTTCGAGCTTTGCCGAGCCGAGCCATCCAAAAAATATTCTCCACGAAGATGGAAAATCACAAAATTGCGTTTTGATAGTTCGAGTACCCGATGCATCGCAAATCGCAATATGTAGCAATTTGACAGTTGTAATTATGCTTATTTTGAGTTATATAATTAAGTTTTTTGCCAAAGTTGCCCATTTAACGCAAAAATTACCGTCGGAATCAGTCGAAATGTAATAGGGCTCTTAATGAATTGTTGTAGATGGAGATTGGGCATTGTTCTGTTTCCATCTTCGTGAAGAATATTTTTTTGAGGAGCGTTGACTAGAGCGTTCGCTAGAATGATCGTGAAAATGTTCGTGGCGATGTTTGGCTCTATGTTTGGCTCTATGCTTGGCTCTGTTTGTTGTTCAGTTCAACAAATTTAAAAACGGCGAATGCTCGATGTTCTGTTACTAATGAATGCTCAAGTCTGTCTTTCAGCACCTTTAGGTTTAATTTAATAGTTAGAGGGGATAAACTCGTCCAATGTGACAATCGAATAGGACTTCAGCATCATCATCATCAGCCTATTAATGTTCCCACTGCTGGGACACAGACCGCCTCTCTGTGAGAGGGAGTGGGCTGTAATCTACCACGCGGGCCCAGTGCGGGTTGGTAAATGTCACATTTCTTCGATTTTTTGGTTCTAAGACATGCCGGTTTCCTCACGACGTTTTCCTTCACCGTTTTGAGAGCAGTGGTGATGGAATTATTTACACAAAGTAAAGCGCCTGCTTGGGTTCGAACCCACGACTCGTAAGTCGGGGCCGTTACCGCTGGGCCACCACTGCTCTCAATAGGACTTAGGCACATAATATAAAAGAAAACTGGCAAAATCACTCAACTACAAACCTCTGTCTAGTGTCTAACCCGTTGGCAAAAACAGACGTGATATTTATTATGTAATCCGCCGCCACGAACCTTTACAGTAGCGAAACATAACACTTTCGTTGTTTTTTAAATGAATGAACAACGGTCGAAAGCTCGGTAAGACAACGCGACGCGACCCGACGCCATCCATAGTGTCACGTCCGTCGTTCACCGATGGATGATGGCGTTGCAGGAAACACGGTCACTCACAATTCTCTATCGTGATAAGGCCCAACGAACAACCACCCACTATGGTGTCTATAGTAAGAGGCTCTGATGACTTAGTCGGTGGGGTTTTTTCTATATTTACGGTTGTGACAACATGTAACTTATTTTGTTTATTTACTTGCAAAGAAACGTCAATTAGACGTTGTAATTTGGCAGACATTTCCCTGGCAGGTAAGATGACAATACCTCACCTGTCAATCAAACTGTCTTGTTACGAAATGAAACTGACGAGGTCTTCATCACAACAACTCATGGTAAATTACTGCTCTTCTCTCTTCTCTAAATAAGACACTAAAAACATTTTTCTACGTACATCGTTTCTGCCGGAATTCGATAGCAGCGGTTCGCCATTGAATCCCAATTCCTTCCTGTCAAACTTATCATTCAGACACACTTCACGTATGCTGAAACAACGAAATTAACATAAAACAAAAATAAAACAAATCACCATGGCCGCGTTTCAACTATTTGTCTAAAAAAAAACGAAGATCGCACCTTATAATCTCATCACCCGGCCGCATGAAACCACTCTCCGGTATTTCTTCTTTTATTTCTTCATCGGAAAACATCATTTATTTTTGCAATATTCAATTATTTTTCAGACAAAAAACAACACGACGTCAACGTCAAACAGTCTGTTTTTTCTCAACGTGATTTTTGTTTCTATGACGATCAGTGTTCTTCATTTGAAAGTTTTATTTGAAATTATTTTTTTATAAGTTGCGAGTAGCATTTTTGAGCTGTCAGCTGCAATGTGACCTCTTTTGAACTTGTTGAGGTTGGTGCCCTATTTGCTAGTTTATTAAATTCTCTCCCGCGGATTTGCTTGCATAATTACTTAAAATTGTGATTATTCCTTTTAAAAAGATTTTTTTCATAGCAAAACTGTATATCGTTTTATTTTATTTTACACGACTTTACATCTCATGCTAATATTACCTGCTTCCCTAAAATGTAATATCAATGTAGTTTTTTTTTGCATAGATATTTTCTGGTTTACTATGTCTATAAAGTATACATATAAATAATGTAGATGGATAACTATTATCAAAACACATCTCAGGTTATTGTCCTGGAATTTTCCATTCGCCATTCTGAAAGCATTTTCTTCACAAAAATGTGAATGAATAAAATTATTCAGTGTATTTTCAAGTGGTTTGTTACAACGTCTAAGTGGTCTGCTCATTTCGTTGCGGAGCCCACTCGAATGCTTGAAGAATACTTCAAAATCAACTTAATGTTTATGAGAAGAAAAAAAATAGCTTTTGAGTAAACAATTTTTTTTCAGTCTGATTCAAGAGGCGAAATATTGACTGTATTTTCACAAACTTACATGTTATTATGCCTTTTTCATTTTAGTAATTAGACAAGTAAGTAGGTTGATTAAATAAATAGGTACCTACTTGCGTATCTTCTAGACATACCTACTGGCTTCCACAGTTCCAACAAATTATAGTAGTAGTTGTTAGTATTATATTTATTTTTGATTTCTTATGCTGCACCTGTTGACGTCATCACGTCAACGCCGGCTGTCGGTGAAAACCAGCGCTGGGGCTCTGTCTCGCATTGTGTCACAGCACTATGCTGAGCGATGGCCGTTTTGCGTGGATGTGCATATTTTCCACCAAATTGAATTTTCGGGTTTTTTTTCTTTCTTTGCGTCATATTTACCGAAAATAAACATATTTTCTAATATATTTTTTTCTTAAATTTTTTTAATGATTTATTTCCTTCTGGACGAGTGAAAACTATGAAGATGAAAGCTTGAGCGGCTATCTAAAAACAACACATTTTCGTAAACGATTCCGACTAATTCATTTTGACAGTTCAACAATGTAAGTATTCATTGCGTTATTTAAGTTGTTGAGCTGATTTTTTGTGCGAACATAAGAAGCAATGGATTAGCAATCTGTTTCAAAACGATTCAAATGCTGATTGATCGTGCATTACGTAATTAGGGTACAGATCTCTAACAAATTGCGAATCAAATCAATATTACCTACATACCTACTTACGTGAGTAGATATACGTCGGATGTGATTGCTTTAGAAACGATAAGACGCTCACAGACCGTTGGAATTGAAACCGACAGTCGCCGGAATGTCTTTGATTGTAACACCATGTGATTTGATTGAAATACCTTCCACGTGTCTGACTGTCTACTTAGCCACTTATCAATCTGTTAGTACCCGCCCCAGGTAATAGGAAATATTGATTTATAAAAAAGTACCTACCATCAATAGGTAGGTACCTACCTACCTACGGTCGTTTTATGTAACTACCTAAACTGTAATGAAACCTTCAAAACTTTTACCTACTTCTGGCCTATTTGGGATGGTTTACATGAGGGTTTACATTTAGAATAGATACAAAATCTAAATCACATTTTTTTTAATTTTTGTGCGTTTTATTCTAACTATATTTTTTATTGAAATGTAATTTGTAGGTAATATATAGAGGTAAGAGAAGATATTTTGTCGCCTGAATTTCGTTGACGGGGTGGGCGTTGTTGTAAACAGTTTGTGAAATTATTGTTCTATTGACAAAACAAAATGGCGTCGTTAGTTCCGATTTTCGCCATACATAGGTACTTTTACGACTCCCTGTGTGTGGTTTATAGATTTAGATACACAACGTGTAAAATTAAAACAATATAAGATTTTTGGTAACAAATGTGACGCTTTAATTATGAAAAATAAAAGACAGAATTAAAAAAAACGTCATTTATTATAAAGATTGGTTACATGATACAAGTAGCGCCCCCTGTTATCAAAAGTGAGCACTTCAAATGCGCCATCTATGAATTTTATGAAGAATTAGTAGGTTTGCCTAATACTGAAGGTAAAGAAAGTTTAAAGCAGCGCCACCTAGGTTTACTCTTTTGAAGTAATGGCGACAGTGCGATGCCTGTCTACCACGGTTGCCAGTTTTGAAATCGTTCCAGTTGTTCCCCTTAGATGGCGCTAACAATAATTTAGTAATTTACAATAATAAAATAATCTAATAGGTGTAGTAATACAGTTGTTGTGAAGTGCATTATTTTTAATTTATAAGCCAGTTTAGAAACTTATTTTCTAAACTGGCTTTTATAAAGAAGGAATTGGATAAACGACTGCACGCAGTCAAGTAAACACGCGTACGGCTGTAGGGGTATCGGTGTTTCCGATAGTGGTAGGGTAGGTTTGTATTTTGTATTAATTAGTTTTTTTAAAGTGTCTTGTGTGTAATGTTAGTGAAGACAACTTCACTAACATTAGTTTCTCATAAGCATTTCTGTCTTACTAACAACTAAGTATATGGATATATTTGGAAATCCGAAATAAATGAATATAATAAAAGAATAATAAATCATTATCTTTCTTGGTACTTACGTACCCTCTTTTGTTATTATCATCAAGTAAGTTAGTAGGAATGATGCTGTTCCTTAATACGGTTAGGTATAGGTAGGTCATCTTGTCTGTATTTCCCGCAGAGGTATTTAGTAGGTATATCCACCTTTCGCCAAAATAAATATAAAAAGGTTTTTTATACTTTTTATACGTTTATGCCTTCGATAAGGTATTTTTGAAGTGAAAACTTCTTTAGCGGCGTTGTGCACTTTTTTTCGGATGGGTAAAAAATGTTAAACTCGCGTCAGATCCGTGACCATACGATCAGTTGCCTAGCAACCGACTATGTAAATATCAAAATTAATAGTCTTTGACATTACGTAAAGATTGCGAGGTAAGAAATACCCATATTGATGGGTAAAAAAAACAGTCAAAACTTCATGAAAAGTGTTTATTTTTGTTAGACTATATTTAAAAAATAAATAAATATACTACTACTACTAATGAATATTGTATTTAACCACAAAAATTATAGTACTTTTATACTGATAAATAAAACAATTCGTGCGAAATTATTCCCTAACCATTCCAAAATATTCAAAAATGCACAACGTTAATGTTCAAGTTTTCACTTCTGCCGGCACTCCAACCCGTTGTTTTTTTTCAGTTGTTTCGACATTTTAGACTTGTATTGAAGATTTTTTTTAAAGAAACTTTCTTTTTGGTCTGAAACCGTCAAAGCCAAAACACAGCGAGCAACCATTTCGATCAAACGAGAGAAATATTATAGACTTCGTGATTCGGAAAAATAATTATGTTGTTTGAGTTTTATTTATTTTTAAACTGATGGGGATTTGTGAACGTTTTTTCCCACAAATCCCCATGAGCTCTATGAGATGTCAATTTAGATTTGTGGAGATTATTTTGAATAACCCAATGCAACGCATTGATCAAAATGCTTGCCCTTGAGTAGCATCCTCTATGCCTAGTATTAAAATAATTACAAACCAGGCACAAAAAGAAAACCACACAGCAGCATCATAGCAACTATGTATCTTGTTATTCACACGCTCAAACATATCTCATTCTTATTAAAACATCGAGGAGTCCACTCGATCTTAGTCTATTTGACAGAACGCCTTGCAAATACCCGTTCTTGATGCCTAACATAGATAATAATATGCACAATCATTCCTGTACTGTATTTACACATGAATGCTTTTATCTACAATGGGTTTGCTGTATTAATCGTATGCCAAAGATGTCATTGTATATCGTAAGACGGGTGGTATGCCGTTTAATTGCAATCTTAAGGTTGCGTGGGTTTCCATTTGATGCAATTCTTCAACCTTACCATTCCTTCTGATCTGTAAAGAGTACCTATCTGCACCGAGAATTTGAAATTGGGAACCGATCAAACTCTATTTTAGCATTACTTAAGGTGATCCCTTCGAACTACCCCGCAAATAAAAAAAAAACGTTTTTTGCAAATATTTTTTGAATTTTGCGTGCATCCACCTTAAGTTATGGAGTTTGACAGGTTCTTCAAATTCTTAATTCAAAAATCTGCATCACATTTGTGAAACACATTTTTAATCAGAATCCTAAGGATTTTGAAGAAACACCTAATTCACTCCGACTAAATAAAAAACCAAGACAGAGCGCTGTCAACAGTCAAGTGAAGCCGGTTTCGTAAACATGTGCGCACTTTGTGTGGTGTAGTTTAACTTTAGAGTCATTGTAAAAGTTTGTAAATGTGTGTATGCACAGAGCGGCGGTGCAGTTTTGGTATGCTTCACTGTATTGTTCGCAGCGCTGTCTTGGTTTTTTATTTCATCTGAGCTAATCTATTGATTCGTTTTGAAAAATTCTTCTTAAATATCGCAATGGATGTTGTTGAATTGTCAAAATGCCATTGTGCGTGTGATAAATATACATTTATAGCCCGCGGGTGGAAGTAGTCACTTGCATAAGTATTGGGTTTGCAAAAGGCGGTGCATTTGCCTCAAGAGCTGGCATTTTTATACGGAACGGAGCAAACGGAATGGTAACTATCGTGTACCGTAAACTTGGGAATCTCAGCAACAGCAAGCTGCGTTAGCTGGGCTGATTGAATCTATGATTTGCTTCATAGTAAGTTCCCAAGTACCTGCCAATCTCATTGAATCAAAGTGTGACCATTATACTTCAATCTCAACGAGAAATGACAATCTGTTCATATTCATCATAATACGGCAATAGTTTCAGAAAACATTTCCCATACAAGTTCCAATCGTTTGACAAATCAGAGCTAAGTTGAACAAAATGGCCGTTGATGACGTCACGGACCAATAATGCCTGTGATTGGTTCGCACGTGACGTTCGGTTACGTCAGTACACTTCAGTGCACGAAAAAAGCCACAGTGTAGAGTTAGATAAAATATCGCAAAATGTTTTTACAGGTAATAGGTAATATGGGTTGGACAATGGACACCCAACTCAAAGACAAACCGCGTATTTTGCGTATTAATATTTTCATACTAGCACAGCCTCGCGGTTTCATCCGCATAAGTCTCGATCTTAGTAGGATTAATTATTACCGGACCAGATACTATCAGTAATAATGGGTGTCACCTTGTTTCGCAGACAGAAATTACATAGAATTTCGTTTCGCACCAAAATGTTTCATATTTATTTAGTTCTTATATTTTTATATCGAATATTATTGTTTCAACAACTATTTACTTGGATGAAACATTATTTCACAGAAACACAATTCAATGAATTTTTAATCACATTTTTTTATTTAACAAACTTATCAAACAGTAGAATTATTTTTTAAAGAATTTTGTTTGTTCAGTTATTTCAACGAAAATGTAAGAATAGACGTTATGCTATAAACAACAATAGTGTGTGTGTGTGTGTGTAGTGTAGTGTCTAGTAATAACTATTAGGGCACTCCGACCATATAGGTTAGGTTAGGTTAGAACTGTGACCAACTACGCGCGAGCCGAGCGAGCGAAGCGAGCGGTGCCGCGGCGGCGGCCGGCGAGCGCTACATCGAAATTGGTTGCAATATCAAAAATATAGGGCACTAGGGATTTTCTTGGTAATAAGCTTTATACTAACTAAACAGTATGAGAATAAAGAATATTTGATTTGTTATTCTATGATATGAATATCGAAACTTTTAATTTTATTTGTAACAAAAATCAATGATTAAAGTTTATACAAAGTAAGTATTCTGCGTATTGATTATTCTGTGAAATGATAATATATGAAAAATTTTATGTGAAACGAAATTCTATAAAACAATTTTCTATAAAACAACGTACAACCGTAATAATGACATCTATAATACTGCCATTCCTTCCATTATTGACGTAAAAGATTGAGATCACAATCATCATTCCAACCACCACACTGTCAGTAGTAATGACATTACTTGAATGTAATGTCATTATTACTGATGGTGTCTGGTCCGCTATTTTACTTACTTTAAAATTAATTTGACTCAGGTGCTTTTGTGTAAAGGTCTGTTGAAACTACAAAATTATTCAGAAAATTAAATGGAGTAAGAAGGAGGTGAATCGACGACAACTCACGTTGATAGATTGTCACGAAAACCGTGTAACAGAGGTACATAATTAGCAGATTATAGTGAATGAACGCAGTAAATTATGTCAGTTTCATACACCGTTACTATTTGTAATAGACTTAATTAAATCCTTAAGAAGATTTACGAGCTACGTGAGAAGATAGGCTCTGACACGTTTTAGATTAATGCTTGATAGTGGATACTTATCTCAATTTATATTAACTTACTGATTTTATTGCTTACTCTGAAAGCATAACTTGAACCTAGCTCGAGTTAATATTGTACTTAAGCTTGTTTTGAAAACATGTGTCATCCATCAACCCGCACTGGGCTCGCGTTGTGGATTATGGCCTATTCCGTCTCACAGAAAGGAGGCCTGTGTCTCACGCTGACCGTCGTTGGCGCTGACAAGACAATGTATATAAAGTTTAGTATTCTTATGAAATTACGCCAACCGCTCAGCGCTGACATCTGAAGTTCATACGTTTCGGCTGTCAGCGTGCGGTCAGCGTGCCTCTAAAACCAGCCATAGGGTGATTATGCTGCGTATGCTGAATCTTGTTTAGATAGTAAATACATAACTTGTAGGTACTGGAACATGCAGCAGAAAGATAATAAAACCGTAGCCGTTTCCATCAACAACATTTTCTTTAGTGTTACCGTCTTCCTGCACTGCAGTGTACAGCGTATATTGTGCGGCTATGAGAAAGCGTCACATCCATTATGCGCGGCTGACAATAATTCCATATCGCACTACGACAAGACATTTGCTGGATTTGTCTCCGCTTGTCAATCTGAATGGCGTTATGTGATAGGTGTTGAAGATTTTGAGGTGATACTTATGTTAAAGGATTAAGTAGTGTGTGGTCCGTCGCCGGTGTGGCCCCGACGTCATGAAGGATATTTACGAGTCTATCGAAAAGCTGCCTCGCGTGTGAAATTACACTATGTATGAATTCAAAATTGTTTTTTCTATTGCCTTTTTCTTCATTTAAGAATATTATTTTAGTGATATGAGGAACAGGGTGTAAAGTTCACTCATCCACCATAGAAAAGAGAGGATCCTCCGACCAGACGGGTATTATGTCTGGCGGCCAACTGCCCGTAAGTTGATTTCGGATAGTCTTATAATGTCGTTCGCGCGGTAAACTAACTGCGCGATGCAGCAATTGTATGACGTCATGTCTTTGCTGCGTAGTTCGTTTGTGGCGGTGTAACCGCTACATTATTATGAAATCTACGTTTATATGAGATCTTGTCATCAATCTAAGTAGGCACAGTTAATATTATCATTTGGGTCTTAGGGAAGTCAAAGAAAAGCTTAGAAGGGTAGCTAGTTAAAAAGTAAATACATAAGGTTGTTTAAACAAACAAGCAAAAGAAAGCAGGTTTTTAAGACTTTTGTTCAATAACCTGACTCATTTCTTCCTTATTTTTTAGTTTTTACTTAGTTCTTTAAAACCCCTGTCCCCTTCTCACATAAACCCTCAACCTGATCCAATCTAGTTAGCGATACGATTACGATCCTGTCTCACAATGGTGTCACGTGAGCATAACAGCCTCAATCATCGCGAATAAGACGTGCCTCCATGTTCTATCAAATTGTTTAGAAGTATTTTGTTATAATGATTTGATACAAGTATGTGATGGTGTCGTTGTGCGGTTTTTATTTTATTGAGACGTGATTATTATTGTATCAGATAAAGTAGTGTCACAGTCGTGGCCAGATCTTAAAATTGATCATTTCATGAAATGAATATAGACCACTGGTCATGGCGAGCGCTACTTCCTAGTTGGTCACAGTTACTTGGCTATATTTACTACACCTTACACACTCGTTCCATATGGCCAAACGTCGAATGATATATCATTTAACGCTGACGTTGCCAATGTTACCTGGCTATTTCATGAAATGGTCAATTCTAAGATCTGGCTATGACATCTACTCAGCGCCCTCGGTTATGAAAGCTTATCTACTAATTCTATCTAATGTTATGTTATGATGTTCCTATAGTACGACGGGCTGTGCTGGCGCCGCTGCTGCATCTGCTGAGACCATCGAGCGTCGCAAATACTGTCTCCTTATGGGTAACTACAGTTTTTGAGCCGTTTAGGGTCGAAATCTCATGGGGCCCGAGTGCACGTCTCCTTTTCAAAGAAACTCGCCGCCGACTGGTCGACACTTCATGTGACCAGAGGACTGGCTCGTTCATTGGCCAAAGAATTAGCATTGCTGTTCAACGTGGCTATGCTGCCAGTCTTCTGGGCAAGTTTCCTGATGATAGCGATGCGGACTAGTACTTGGACGCCAAAGTGTCCTTTTGTTTTTGCATTTGTTTGTATAGTTAGTTATTTAATTTACTATTAGATTGTTTATAACATTTATTTAGATGTAAAGATAAAAACCGAAACCCTGAACTACAAAAAAAAAAAAAGCCAATAATAAAATTCCCCAGGAATTTGACTTCAGTGAACGATGTTATGATTGGCTATCTTTATTTTCGTCAGTTTGGCAACTAATCAACTGCAGCTACTAAAATAATTATGATTTGGTGCTTTCGCTGTTCCTCTCTCTTTGGCATCCTAGCTATTCAATTTTTTTTTTTTTTTTAATTCACTGTAGTAGAAGTAGCGGGTGACAGGGTACGCAAAGCGAACTATTATCTAGATCAAATTGAAGAGCAAATAAAATTATATTCTCTTTCTGATAGGTAGGTACGCGACCACACATGAGATTCACGATACACTCTGATTTCCTCTTCACGATCTAACTACAAAAAAACCATACACCAATAACATTAGCATAAGTTTCTACACAAAAATAATTAACCATCAATTCGAGCTCAACTGACGATCAAATTACTGACGATCCCATCATGAAACAATCAAGCGAACATTTAAATACTTTTCGTGATTAAAACAAATATACTTTCTACTCACGAAACATAAAAAATGTAATAAAGAGTTAGTGAATTATTAATTTTATTTGTTCTAACGTCCAATCTTTGTAACAAGCATACGATTACATATGAACCGACTGTGCGCAGGTTATTAAACATTATTCTATGCGCAAGTTTTACAGACAATTTAGTAGAACAAATTATATGAAGCGGTCTAAGTGGAGAGCGGACAGCGATTTATTGTGACTTGTTGATTTACTGCACTGGTTAGGAGAAGCGTTCAACAGTCATCTTACTTAATTTGACATACTTTTACGCTAGCCACCACGCTGTCAAACAAAAAGAAGGACAACGATTAAACTAGGTGTTTGAACCTACATTTAATTTAAATTGTTTTGAATCTCATGTCAACTTAAATGTAGTGATGAGCAAGTTTATTGTGGTTATTTCAACCTAAAAACAACAGCTACCATGAAAGTTAATAGCAGATTCACTGACAAGAGACTTAAGTAGCCAGAATTTCAACAATGCCACTTTTAGCACGATCAGCTCATTCAAAATGCGTTCAAGAACTGTAAGTATCAATATTCCACAACAATGATGATACTAACACCTCTTGAACGGGTTTAGATGTTCTGGTCACGTTCAGTTTCATTAGTGAAATTCGCCCTTAGCAGCTTATAGAAGTCGAGGGTATTCAAATCTAGTCGCACTAAAAGCTCCGAAAGCGGAGTAATCTCACGACAACCCCCTACCACTCATCACTCGGACCACTCCGCAGTCTTCGGTGCGCATACACAGCTCAGCGGGGCGCGATCTCTGACAGTAACAGACACACGGTTAACCTTTAGATTGAGATGTGAACCACAATATAATAGCTTCGGAGTGAACATCATCATGTATGTATGGTTGGTCGTGACAATGATCAGCTGCTTCTTTGATTGCTGTACCAAAAGTCCGACATGGCTATCTGCTCTCTTAGAACGTGGCGAAAAAGAGAACTACATTAAGGTACTTACTACAAGGATTTTTTGGCACTCGAATGACGTTGACAAGACAGGCGGCGGGCGCTAATGGTAAAATTTTTTTTTTCAATCTCAGTCTGGAATCTTGGCCTTCATCTCACCTGATGGTAAGTGATGATCAGGGCGAAGGTGGAAGCGAGCTTCACCCGATATCCTTAACCACAGAAGAATTGGCTGTCTTACCTCTAACAAGCAAGCCATCTAGCAGATAATTTTTTCGCCCGCTGTTATTGAACACGGGACCACTGGGTCTGAGACAGGTGGTCTTACCACTAGATCATAAAAAAAAATTACACAAAAAAAAACAACCGGCTTCCAAAAAATTATTTAATTTAATTTCGGAAGTCGCTGGCAAAAAACGAAAATCAAAACCAAAGACACCGACTTCTGAAATTAAAGTTTTTTTTGACTTTGTAGTGTCTTTTTTGGTTGGTTTGCTGGGTCTACTGTAGGAAATGATTTAATTAAGGGGCCGTTCACACATACCACAACCACACCACTTCACAGCGACAAAATGTGGGCAAGCAGTGGTTACGTCTGAAAACTGTCGCTGCAGCTTCTTGCAGTTGCGTTATGGTACCTAGAAAACCAAATCAAATGGTCGACGCAAAGTTATGTTTGCGATGTAGCCGGCTGTTAGCGCGAGGTTCCTCTGGTGGTTGTGTTGTGGCTGCGACGTGGTCGGTATCGCCCATATGGTTGATTTTGACGGCAAAATGTGGCCTGTGGTAAATAAAAATTTTCATACAAATTAACGCCCGTCCATGTGTTGGTCGTTGTAGTGTGGTTTTGGTAAGTGTGATCGGCCACTATGAGCGAGTACCTACCTAGGTATACTTTTATAATTACACTTATTGTGTCCTTTGTATGTAGGTATGTGGCTTTGTATGTATTATGGTGCACGAGCAGTGGAGGCCCTTATGAGTTGTAGGTCGTAGGTTCGAACCCAGACAGGCGCTTTAAGTACTTTGTGTAAATTATTTCGTCACTACTGCTCTCAAAACGGTGAAGTAAAACATCGTGAGGAAACAGGCATGTCCTAGAACCAAACATTCGAAGACATGTGACATCTACCAATCCGCACTGGGCCCGCGTGGTAGATTACGGCCCACTCTCTCTCACAGAGAGGAGGCCTGTGTTCAGCCTATAATGTTCCCACTGCTGGGACACAGGTCTCCTCGGGAGTGGACCGTAATTCACCTCGCAGGCCAAGTGCGGATTGGTAGATGTCACATGTCTTCGATTTTTTTATTCTAGGACATGCCGGTTTCCTCACGATGTTTTCCTTCACCGTTTTGTAACAATGGTGAAAAATTTATTTTAGACAAATAAAGCGCCTGCTTGGGTTCGAACCCACGACCTACAACTTGTAAGTCGGTACCTATCTAAACTAAATCATATAATAATTACCTGTTCTCTTCTCTGAGGCCTACAAAAATGCATTCTAAATCAAAACGCAATAATAATTCATAAATAAATAACCAAATAAACCACCTAAATTAAACACACAGTCTCATAATTTTTAAAACAACACATTATCGTAATCGAATTTCCGGGAACAAAACCTCTAAAGTCCATTTCTTAAAAATGAAAGTTAAAGTTAATATAAAAGTACCAAACAATAAGAAAGCTTGTTTAAAGTTTAAAAAAAGTTGATCTCGTAAAGGCTTGCCCCAAATAATTAGACCAACCTGACTTATAAATCATCTGACGAGAAATATTTATGAAGAAACACAATCGGGTGGCCTGTGGGTTTGTGTTCCAGAGATAGCGATAGCGCGGCTAAGCGATGCTATGATATTTTTGATCAATACAGCTTAAAAGTACTCGCTCTGTCTACACTGAATAGCAACTTGGAAGTAGCGGTTAGTCACAGTTATAACCTAACCAAACCCATTTTTCCTAGTTCACAATTTTACGACACTTTATAATTTAACGGAAATAAAACTATGGTTGACTCTGCGTTGAATCCGCCTTTTTGTGCGATATAACGCTTTGTTGTGTTTCAGCTGGGTTTGGACGGACTATTATTGCTTTAAGCCATTCGGAAGATAATGCAGCACAAAAACAAACTATAGGTGTCTGTGTTGCATCTGCCTTTGTATTTACGCAGCTGGGGAAGCACGCGGAGTGCTGGAGTTGGCCGTCAGAAACGATCTTACAAGGCCCCGCCATTTAATAATTAATTTAATAGCTTAATGTTGCTTATTACCAAGGTGAAATGACATCATAATTATGCGACTAGCTCATTTTGTTTTATTTTATTGGAAGCGTGGAGTTGTTAAAATGGAAATGAAAAATATCGTAGGAAATTAGTTGACATAATTTATAATTAATATGTATCGTATTGCAAATTTGCAATCGATACATATACTACATATATACAAATAAATAAAATTGAAGTATCTGTTTGTAATGTCAAAATAACAGCTTTTTACTAAATGCATATGAAAGTATATACGATTCATACAACAAAAACACTTTTTTTTGTCTGTCTGTCAGTCTGTTTGTTCCGGCTAATCTCCGAAACGGCACTGTACTACCGCGGGACGCAGCTAGTTGGTAATAGAATGAGAAAATTATTCGTGCGCTCTACATGAATTGGTGAGGAAACAGGAGATTACAGTCACTTGGTTCAGATCATAGACAGGAGTTATGTATAGTTCAGCTGTAGTTTTAAGCATGCAACAACCTAAACTTGAATTTTTTGTCCTCATAGCATGCAATAGGTATAAATCCCAAATTAATGATCACACAGTTATCCTAAGGCTTTTGAAGTAGTTAAAGTATTGCTTCGCTCCTCACCATCACTGGGCTACAATCCTAAAAAAGCAGGTGTCGTTAATTTAAACCGCACAATGTATGTGTATTATAAATAATCACTTCATATTATACCTGGCAACACCGACGATGTTTTTACTGCTAACGGTTCTCCCAATTGTTTCTATTTATGGCAATTTATGCTGGGAAATTAAGTGTCCATTCATGCTGTTGTATTGGATACAGTAATTATTATTATCGCCTCTGAAACATCTTCAATCGAATGAATTTTATTCAGTAGGTAGGTACTTAATTTTTATACGGCAAAGGAAAACATCGTGAAAAAACATTAAAGTCTGAAATCGTATAAACGTGGTATACCTACGAAAATATTGCTAAATAAAAAAAAAATTGTTGTTAAACTAATAAAAAAATGCGTTATCACTGGTGATCAATGCTTGTGCCTTCTCCCCGGTCAATTCTGTGAAAATATCACTTTGAAAACTTGGGTGATGGAGCTTGAAGTGAGCTTGAAGTGAACTTGAAGTGAGCTTGAAGTGAGCTTGAAGTGAGCTTGAACTGAGCTTGAAGTGAGCTTGAAGTGAGCTTGAAGTGAGCTTGAAGTTAGTTTGAAGTAAGCTTGAAGTGAGCTTGAAGTGAGCTTGAAGTGAGCTTGAAGTGAACTTGAAGTGAGCTTGAAGTGAGCTTGAAGTAAGCTTGAAGTGAGCTTGAAGTGAGTTTGAAGTGAGCTTGAACTGAGCTTGAAGTGAACTTGAAGTGAGCTGAAATTTGAACTGGTTTGTTCAGGAGTTTCAGGACACACCGTATGTCACGGTGTCCAAGATTAACTTGAAATTGAAATTGGTTGGTCGACTCTTGACGTGACCAGAAAGGTGGCCTATTCTTAGCCCAAATAATCAGCATTGCAATTCAAGGTGGCAACGCTGCCAGCCTTTTGGGTACTTTTCCCATTGACAGTGATGCGGACAATTGTTTTATGCTAAATGTGCTATTCCTCTTTTTTATATACGAGTAATATTCTGGTACATATGTTTTAGTGTTAGCTTGAATATTAATATTGAATAAAGATTTATGACTGAGTAAATAAATAAAATTTAAATAACACATGAAAACCTGCAAATCGTTTCTTAACTATAGCCTTAAGCAAAATTAAACAACTCACATAATTAATAAACACTAACCCACTTACTAATAAACGTTGTATAGCGTCTGTATAGTTACACACCGATTTCTCTCTTTCAGTCGTCAGTAATTTGACATTCGAAAGAAGAAGACAAAGCGTTGTGTAACTGTATAGAGGCTATTAGTAAGGCTACAACTTAAACATACTAAACCAAAAATATATCTACATACAAATGCTCCGCTACACAGCTAAATCACGATTTTCGCAGTAAATAAATAACAGTCAGTAGAGCATTTCACGTTTTACAAGACATTTATAGGCACTTCAAAATAATTAGAGTAAACTTAATAGCCGCGAAATAACGCCTCTTGAGGTTTCTTGAGTTCTGACTCTGACAAATAAAACTGAGGCTATAGAGTTGATAATGGAGGGTAGGTGTAGTGATTGTTGACTTAGCTGGGGATTTGATAATAGCACAACAACAACAAACAACAATAACAACAACAACATAACTGTCAATATAACATAATAGGCAAAATGTGGGTGTCCTTTTGGTACACCCATAGAAATAAAAAACACAGATTTCTTTCTTATAGCAAAACTTCTTTCTAATATCTATGGGTACACCTCTGCCTAACCCTTTGGGGAATACAGGCGTGATGTTGTATGTTATGTTGATAATGTTTGAGATTTTGTTTTATAAAGACAAATTGGTAGATACTGAAGTAGGCTGTAGATAGAGATTTTTTATGCCCCTCCACAAAAATTTCCTTACAAACATTTGAAATGTGTATGCAACAAGCAGTGGACGGGTGTAAAGTAAACGATTTCTACCTACGTATACAGCAGGGTGTCAGGGACATCGACGCGAAGCCTGTTACCATGGATTCAGTAGGTACATGATTCTGAACCCCCCTGAATTGAAATTTTTCGTCGTTATTAAAAAAGAAATGCTTTTTCATAAATAAAAGGGCAATACCTACGCAGTCAAAATGTATGGAACAGCTGTTTTTTTTTAATAACCGACGAAAAATTTCAACTCACCCCGGGGGGTTTAGAATCATGTACTGAATCCACCATGGATTCAGTACATGATTCTAAACCCCAGTTTTCCCGGGTCGACAGCGCGTCGTGTTCCACGCGCGCCTCAAAGAGTTGTCAGCGAAGCTGAAGGGGTCCGTCAGGGCCGATGCCTACCACCGGGGTTGCGGATAAGTCCTAAGGGGAAACCGTGGCCCCCGTCTAGGCAAGGGAAGGAACACGGGTGGGTTTTAGTCAGTAAGAGTCTGACACGCCCTTCCGCTCCGCCCAGAGCGGGAGAAGTCATTTGATGATTTCCCAACCGAAAAAAAAAAAAAAAAAATGGTATCAGTTTTCGCGTCGATATGTACAGGGCGGCAAGGAGCCACCCTGTATAGGTACAATGTGCAGACAACAATACGACATTAAATGAAGACACTGGCAATACTAATGCTTAAGAGGTTTTGCAACCATCAAATAAATCCTGGCATCGAAATAAAAAGTGATGTTTTCAAACAAACTGAATATAAGTGATGGGCCGGCTATGGGTTTTGCCAATCTTTGGCTAGTTAAAGCAATAGCGACTAAAATATTGGATATATTTTATTGAATTTTCGTATGCAGACTAAGAATATCATTAGATATACTTACGCAGTTTAATTTACTATCGTAATGTTGTTTCCACCTTGAATATTTAAAAAATGATTTTATTTTTGGACATAAATTCTACCCACCACACTCCCACTGGGTCAGAAAAGAAGACATTTATTATATATTTTTAATTTTTTTTCATTAGAAAATTCCGTAAAACCTCAGAAACCAACTTTACAACAGATCTTAGCTACTTCATTATGACAAGAAATCTCAGCAGGCTTTTGAGTAATGCAGCCTGTTTTATGACGACCATTTTCTTATTGTGTTAAATAAATATTACCTCCTGCCTTCTATAAGACCCCATGCCCTAATAAACAGTCATTACATGTCTATAGATTCATACAAATCAATAAGAATCACGTTCAGAATGGAGTTGTTCCAGTTTTCCGTTTGGGCAAGTGTCAATGGCGACACATAGAGCTGTCACTTGCAGATATAAATTATATTGCTAACTGCTCTGAAACTAATTGATAGAGTGTGGCGGTGTTTAATCTTTAAATGTGTTCGTTATTTTGTGTTTTATGGATATATCATTTGCATTTAAATTGATTGAGTTTAAGTTGTCATTTATTTGTGATCTATTAAAAGATTGTCCTTATCTATTATATCGGTAGGTTTATTAAATCTTTATGCACAAGTAAAAAAAGTACTGTACAAAGGCGGACTTTATACCTGAAGCATTTTCTACCAGTTAACCTTAAAGCCAACTCCCACGGTGCGCCATATCACGGACGCGCACCAGCCCGCACGAGGACGCACCGCCACGCACGCGTACAACGCGCGTCTGCGCTACCACGCACGCTAGGTTTCCCACGGTGCGTCGTGCGCGTGCGTCCGCGATATGGCGCACCGTCGGAGGGCGGCTTTAGGGTGATGCGGAGACTTTTGTCTCTGCATCACATGGCAGATTCAACATAGTTGATAGATAACTTACATAGATACATAAATATGTATAAACAAAATAAACTTAGTCAGGAGAAATAATGATAGGTAGAGGAGAAAACGAATCCAGCATACTAGCGCTGGGATGATTCTGCCAACTTCTCACGTATGACGTAACGTATAACGTATCTTCACGTGCCTTCACCTATGAAAAAAAAAAAAAACTTTTCTCTGTACAACATAAGTATTTGTAAGTTTTCTCTGGTACCAAGACAGTTGATACTCAAAATAACGATCAAATTGATTATTTTTAAATGGATGCCTTTATGAAAATGATAAAGATAAAGACATGTAAAACAACAACAATATTCCGACAATTTAGCTACCCTAAATTAAAGCATTACGTCTCGCTTTCATAATAAACCTAGTCTACATTACATAATTTTGCACTTTCCATACACTTGCAACAATTTAGTTGAACGCAATGCTGCGAGCGATCATAAAGTTGATGGTGCATTAAAAACCGCCTCCAACCGGAATATTTGTTTTAAAGACGATAAATAAACGTAACGATGTCGATAACAAGTCAAAATTACGACACCACTGTTGTGTGCTCACACCCTAAATCAAATGAATTTAGAGTGGGGAAGGTTTAGAGAGGGCAATTCTGAAAAAAAAAACATTTTATATCTTTCAGTATATGGGTTTAAATGGTTTTGTGGATGCTAAAATCAAGTACTTAGTTTTAACGACTAGACAAAACATCGTGATTTCTTTACTATATGTATGTACGTTTAATATTAACATAGTTTTATACACATAATATACTTTCCGAAATAAACTCTCTAAATTATGGTGAAAACCGCATCTATACAACTACGCAACGGAGTTCCGTTGCGTTTAGAAGAACAACGCAGACAGACTCGAAAAACGAGTTTATTTTATAATAATCAATTTTATTTATTTGTATATTTATGTATAGCTGATTGATAGATTTATCCTTGATTGGAACCTAAAGTCTTAACTAAATTACACCAACCAAGTAAACATTTTTGCATCAATCCTGTGGTGGACATCGAGCGGATACCCTGTATGGTGGGTCGCACGGTTCACGCATTCTTCAGGACAACGGTTTTCCATGACTTCATGTGAATTCTCCGTATTGAGCAGATTCCTCAACAATGTGTGGCTCTGACTAACGTAAAATGGTGGGGTAACTATCAACCACTATCGTGATTGGCAGCTAAATGATAAACGGACAATAAACTATATATTATATCTGTAAATTGGTTTAAAAAAACACTTTACACGTCAAAATTAAATTATGTTTTAAAACTAGATAACTACGATGTTTCCTAAACGACTAGTCTGAAATGAAAGACCGAAACAAACTCAGAGGTCACAGTCTCTTTTAAAGTCCAGACATAATCTTGGTCAGGTCATATGAGGACCATGTAGACAAGTGTCTGAAATGGTCTTTTGAGAAAAGAAACTCAGATTTGAATGGACCTGTCCAATCTGTGCACGCATTTATCAGTTCAGCTGTTGTGACTTGACACTGCGTGACCCACAAGGTCGTCAACTCGTCCCTAAAATAATAACTATTCACACACCAAGTAATAATAACAGTATCTACATTAAGTATTCACGTTTTCTTTCAAATAACAAACCATGTCGAAAATAATCGCTTTGTTTTACGAAAGTCACGAATCACATCGTGTCTGGACTATAGCTACCGGCACAACGTGAACACTGAAACTCAAGCGTTCACTGATGATTGACACCTCTATACAAAATACCTACTACCTTTTACCGTTACTTTATGTGGACTTTATTTATAGGTAATTAAAACGGTACAATACAACGGTATTAATTAACATAGAAACAATTATAACGTTAACAATAATTTAATTTAAAAAAAACTAACATGGAACAGTGGACTCCCTAGCATACTTTCTTTCATAGAACGCTAGACATATACGCATAATTTTACTCCATTCATCTGCAAACACATCACATTCGAGGTTGGCAGTCAGAAGGGAATTTAGCATCTTGAAAGTACGACACACTGGGGATTCGGCTCTGGCTACAGTTTTAGATGTTGCGCAAACAGAATGTGTCGGCGGCTCTGAAGATACCTCGGACACCTTTGACTGAAGACACTACCTAAGTGCCAAGTTTTAGTGAATGTTGAGGTATCTATCTATCTATAGTGTGCTATGCTTCGAGTCCCTCAGAGGGATCAAATCCGCAACAAGATGATCCGGCAGAGAACTTGAAGCGAGGAAAACTGCAGATTTCTGCTTTCAAGATAACACGAATTTTAAAATCAGTAAAGCAGATAGCTGATATAGAAATCCCGATCCTACTAGATTGCATTGCAGAATGGTAAACGAAATTACAACGTCAAAAGAAGTTTTCTTTAATCGCAAACTGTAACGAACAGACATCAGAATCATCCGAATAACCAATCATACCGTTACAATTAAATCAAAAATCAAATCAGTACATCCGACCCAATTACGTCCCAACCCCACAAGTCTATCAAACACCGCTACACCACATCCTTACTAGGACAAGAACTAATTGAATTTTCATCCCATCGCTTTGAAAAGCATTCCCGACATTCCTCCTAACTGTACCTAGGTACTACACTTTGTTGCAGTCGTTACGAAAAGCATAATTTAATGTCATACATTGTTGTGCTAAAACGTACAATAGTTAACGATATGACAAAGTCTGGGATCGTGAGGTGTCATTTAAATGACACTAATAAATTGTTATACTCGAGACTGGGTTGTGAAATGTAATAAACAGGCTTTTCATTGTAGTGAAGTAACAATTAAGATATCAGTAAAGGATTTTGAAATAATAAGGTGTTTTATTAGACAGCATGATGTGTGAAACCACTATGACCGGATTAGGACACATCAACTAAGTGTAAGCAATCAAAAATAGGTACCTGCCTGGTGTAAGACAACATAAAGGTGGGTTTAGACATAACAAACATGGAACCAGAACAAAGTCAAAGTCAAAACATTTATTTCAAATAGGCCCTTGTAAGGCACTTTTGGACGTCAACATTTACAAATATATTGAATTTATTCTAGTTGCCCCTTCCAAAAGATAGTTTTTGTATGTATAGAGAAGATTGAGAAAGAAACACCACCGTTAGTCTTTTAAAATGTTTTATAATATTTTATATAGGCACATTAGTTACATAATTATATGTGAAGACGATGCACCTAGAATAAAATTACTATACCACAATCTGTAAAAGAATTAAAAAAATGCAGTCGAATTGAGAAACTCCTCCTTTTTGAAGTCAGTTAAAAATAATAAAAATGCAGTAACGACAGATAAATTAATCATGTGATAGATACATGGTGCGCACATATTTACAAACCTATGAAAAATAAAAGTAATTTTTCGTAGCTACAAACATTGTAAGAGAACTAGGACATTCTTTTGTTGATATTCTTAACATTTTAGAAGGGAGAGAACAACGAACGAATGTTCTGTTCCTATTGTAGAATGGGATAGAATGTGCCTTCGCTCGTTTGGTCCAAATTGATTTAATAGATTTATTTTAATAACCTGACAAAAAATTACCCCTATAATAATTATTTTATCTTATTATTTAAATATTTTTTTTATTATTATGTCGTTTATTTATCTTCTTTCTTATGTATTTACATTTTTAAATATTTCTTACATAAAAGGATATTAAAAAAAACATTTAAAAATATTAAAAATACAGTTCCGCCGGTGTCGGGAGCAGGGTCCAAGCTACCGGGTGGTTAGGGCTGCAGAGACAGGAACCTCCTCACAATGCGAGCCGTGCCGAGGAGTACTGCTTTCTGAATCAGGCCCTTGATCCAACCGCCTAACGAGAGCCTCGAGAGATGTTGATCGAGACTGATGTTGGCTGTTACGACAATCGAGACAATGAAAGCCGAGCTCACATTCCATATTATTATTTTAATAAATATTATTATTGGGACTTAGACATCACGCCTGTAACCTACATACATTTCGAATGTTTCATTTAGGTAACTGCTTTCTTGTTCGTAAACTGCAGGGTGATGCGTGGATCTAAAAACTGCGTCGAGCCACAAAGTTGCTATGCTGAATGGGAACTCAGTAGTCACATTATTACTGACTTTATGATGGCATTCTAATAATCTACATTCTTGAAAAACTTACTACAAGATAATTCTTATAAAGGATAGTTAATTGACTCAGGCGTGACTTTGCGGAAATCCATTATAAAATACAATAGACGACGTATATTATTATATTATATTATTATATTATATTAGTAACTGAATCCGCTTAACTGTTCTTAAAGAGTCTTAGAGGACCCTGTAAGAAATCGACACGTGTTTCACCTCTCAACGAGGCATCCTCAAGATGACGATTGACTTGTTGCGAACTCGGACACGACGTGTTGCCACGACAAGAGCCGAACGCAATGTGTTTCTTTACGTAAAGGAGGCCAGGTTAAGTCCAGGAAGGATACTGGTAAATTAACATAAACTCGAAGTAACGTTTTACGACATCTACGAAAGGAAATGGATCCAAGGATGGCATAGTTTCCCTGGACTGCCTGCAGCCCGGTGTTGAGGTCCACCAGTTCTCCGCTTGTGTGTGGGTGACCACTTGTAGCCACTTGCATAGTTGGTTGAAGGGAATGGGTACGATAGGTTCGGGTCCATATACTGACTTGCAGGATGCTCTCCTTGCGAGTTCATCAGCTGCGTCGTTACCTAGCAATCCACTGTCTTTTTATTCATGGCAGTATCACTGAGTTGCGGCTAGATACCCGTTCTAGTGCATTGTGATGCTCCATGTAAAATACTGGTTAAGTTAGGTTTAGATGCATCAGTTAGACTGTAAGCCAACCCGAATATAGTTGGGAAAAGGCTACGTAGATTGTGATGATGTTACGATTTTTATACCTAATCATCCTCCTCTAAACCTACCTCGTTCTATATATCGAGGCGTTGTATGCAAATATCTGTGGCGAAAGAGAACTTACGACACATGGATGCCTCACAAATACTTCTGTCCGTCCGATCATCCTTATTGATTGCAGGTTCGTTTAAAAAATATTAGTGGGCACTCTCATAAGGTGTGGCGTTGTTTATGAGGGCATGCGCGTGTTTGATAGTATTAGATGCATAGGTATTTGCTGTATTTTACATGAGTTTTTGAGACGGAAACCTACACTCTTCAGTATTTTATCATTTGTAGGTGCATTTTCTGTAAAACAAAGGAATAAACAATAGGAAAGGAATCGTCTATTCCTTTGGAAAATTAAAAGGTTGACATGAATAGTTTCCATTATGTGACATACATGGACACTATTTGTGTAAGCCCATGTTATATAGTATTTATTATAACTTTTTTAATAGTTTTTTATTATAACTTTTTTATACACTCCCCGAGTTTTGAAAAACAATCTAAGTAGTGACTAGATTTTATAATCAATGCCTTCAATTTAATACCGGAATTTCTCAAAAAAAGCATAATAAGTAGGAAGTAATCATCATAAGACTTTTGCTTATATAATATCTCGCCTTTTTTCTCCGAAGAGCCGAGGCACACATACGTGCGTCCATCAATGCCTATATAGTGCTTTTCTCAAACAACACGCGGAAATTCAACATAGTAATATTTAGTATTTAATAAAAAAAAACCATAATCAATGCAAATTTTTCACGCACCCATATGTTTATTTGTTTCTTCTTTACTTTAAACAGCTCTATTTGCTAAGCCAGTTTGAATTTTAAATAAAATCTTTAATAAGTTACCTCCTTGGCTGCCATGTATTGAATTAAAAAGTTAACACCATTTTTAAATAACACGACAGAGTTTTCGTAGTAATTTATTTGGCCGCTTAACGTAAACGTAGCAAAAGGAGTATAAAGACCGCAGCAGGATGCGTTCTGTAGTTTCTGCCTACCCCCATAAGAGGAAGGCGTGAGTTTATGTATTTTTGTATGTCTATCCAAATACCAATCCACAATCCACACCAGCCTTTCTATTTCTACCCTTCAAACAATAACCTTCCCGTATTCAGCTAACAGTTAATTTCCAAGCTACTGTCAATCACCCCAGAGAGCGAAGCGGCGGAAATTCTTTGATAGAAGTGTGATTGTGGCTGCGACGAGGAAATCAACTCAAATCAGTTGGAAGCGCAGCCACCCTTGTTACAGTGTCACTGTGTTGCTATTTTGAGATATGAAAGGTAATTGTTCGGTCTGTTTTTAGACAGGTTGGTGAGTCAGATTTTTCGGATTTGATCAAGAATGCGTATTATGCAATTTAAAAATGATAGAACACTCTTTTTCCTAAATGGATGGCTGTGTTTTGTATTTTTGGAATTGAATCTAGCAAGATTTACGATTTAATATCTATGCTCAATAAGCATATTTAGTTATGCAGTTCAGACCATTGTTTTGATAAGATAAGAAGAATTAATAATTAGCTCTGTCTTCTTAATTAAATTTGATATTCATCACCGGGGCGTATAGCAGTTGCTACTTTTGAGCACTCGAATAAATTTGGTGAACTTGCGGGTGATACCACAGGACTCTGTACAAAGTTTGAAGCAAAGAGGTTTGTACCTGTCCCCCTTGTATCTCGATATTTTTCTATCTATCTATCTATCTTTAAGCATAAGCATAATCAGCCTATAATGTTCCCACTGCTGGGAGACTGGCCGCAGGCCCAGTGTGGGTTGGTAGATGTCACATGTCTTAGAATTTTAGGTTCTAGAACATGCCGGTTTTCTCACGATGTTTTACTTCACCGTTTTGAGAGCAGAAGTGATGAAATAATTTACACAAAGTCTTTACTTTGTGCAAAGCACCTGTCTGGGTTCGAACGTACAACCTAGAACTCGTAAGTCGCGGTCGTTACCACTGGGCCACCCAAATTGACCACTGCACCCAAATATTCCGTAGCCGTAGTTGTAGACTGGCAAGTGAATTTCAGTGTCATTTTCTTGTAGACCTCGTGACATCACGAGTCTATCTGTAGACAAACAGATATATCCGTGGCTGGCGTGAATATGTTGACATGTCTAAAATGGCAATTTTTCAGGGCGGCCATTTTAAACTTTTGAGCTCTTCTGGTAAATCGGTAAATTAGTTTAACGTGTGTGTCCCAGTTGTTTTATAGGTTATTTTATGCCATCTTTTGAATGATGACAGTAAACAAACGAAATTCCCCATAGTTTCCATAATAATAGACTTGTCAAGTCGTTCACCAACGAGTTATCAACTTATTCACCAACTTGTCAATTTGTTCACCACAGTTATCAACTTATTCACAAATTGAGTGGGAAATATAGAATATAACTGGTAGGTAAACAATGTTATTTTAATGACAAACACAGTGAATAATAACGTATTTATCAATAAAAAAATGTGGGGTAGCAAACAGACGATGAATATCTATCCTATGTTTTAAAAAGGTAAAATTTGTTTGGTTGTTTGTAAGTTCGTATGTAGAGGGTAATCTCCGGAACTTATGATCCAATTCTCAAAATTTTTTCACTGGTAGCAAGCTACATTATTCCTTAGTGCTATGGGTTATAATTTATGTTTATAACATGCATATTAGCTGAGCTATTACAACTTTTGTCTAGCATGTCGGAAAGAAATATCTCTTAAAACAGAATTATTTGCATGCGCTACCTAAACAGTTGTATATAATTGAAAACAATGTATGGCAACCTGGTCCGCCATATATATTTCTACAAAAAAGTCCAAGACACCATATTTCTATCTTTTATATTTTATCTTTTACATTTCATTTATGTTTAAAAAAAGTATTTTCTCGACATCCTTACGTTTGGATGATTATTTAAACAACAAAATACTAATCTTTCTCAAAATAAACTATTTTATGATCACAAAGATATCATAGAGATAAGACTTGCCCTTTACAGTATGTCAATTGGTCATATAGTTTCGGAGATAATATAATTAATATAATAAAACTAAAGAGTTATTTTTTTACTAGCAGCACCCCGTGGTTTCACCCCCATAAGTCTCGATCCCGTAAGAATGTCGAGATATAAAGTATCCTATATTCTAAAACACGTCATGGTCTACCTATGTGCCAAATTTCATACAAATCCGTTTAGCCGTTTTAGCGTGAAAATGTAACAAACAAACATACAAACAAACTTACTTTCGAATTTATAATGTTAGTTAGGATTACTTACTCAAATTATGCAATGTTGTTCTAATTGAACAAATATTTAATTAAAACACCACTAACCTATCAGTATTGTAGTGTAATACGCAATAAATAAAAAAAATTAAGTAGTAAATTGTTTTATTAGGCCACAAACAACGGAAACATACTGATTAATAATTCAGTTGACAGATACATAGTATTCACATTTTATTAGACCTCAGAATCCTCTTCATCTGGGTTGTCCTCGTCCAAATCTGGATCAGTAGATGAGACATCACCAACAGTTTTTATATTAATATAAAACTCCTTGAACGAATCATCAATCAGGTCAATCATGTCCATCAAATCCTTTTTTTTCTCTGCACTGATTGGCAAAGCCTCCTTTGAGATTGGGCTCAACCTAAAGAGATCTATTACTGATTTTCCTCTTTTCTTAAAATTTATTGTATTAAAAGGGAGTTCGCGATCCAGAGTTTTCTTGTAATAAATTTTTCCTACGCTGTTTTTATTATATTGCAGCCATTTAATAGGTTGCCACAGAAATTTCTCCCCCAAATCATCCAGTTTTTTTAGAGTAAAGGGTCCTTTCTTGGATTTAAGTTCGGTAAAATCCAAGAAATCATTTACCGTCATCACCACGACCTTAAATGGTTTCTGCACTTTGCAAGTCCTCACCAACTGCACCCAATCATATAAATGATTGATTCTCATTTGTGTTCTCTTTTTAGTTTTTTCAATAATCGCGTGGTCAGAGTCACACTCCATATGTGTGTGCCCACTGAGAAGGAATTTGTGGTTTATCTTTTGCAGCGTCGGATGACTATTTAACAAAAACATGAACATCATTGCCACGACATTGTTTTTGTTTTGGCCACCACAAGTATCGGAATAAAAAATCAGTTCTTCGACCTCCGCTGGCAAACTGTTGCAGAAGTGCCACAAACATGACGCAATTTGGTTTGCTCCTCGAGCTCCTATAGTCTCGTCCCACATGTAGCATGTTGCCTCATTAGTTGCTAAATCATGTACTGTTAAATTAAAAGACCACAGCTGTCGTTTATAAAACGAGACAGACGTTTTTAAATAAGGTGTTGGCAAGCACTGCTGGAGGTCGAATGCAAATGCTCTAACAGACGAATGTGCTTTGGCATTGTCTTTATCCACACGCTTTTCAGCATAAGCTTTTTCAGCTTGATGTTGGTGTTCAGCTAATTCAGCAGTTAAATTTATTTTGCGGTCTTCATCTGCAACTTTAATTTTTGCGTTTAACACATCGCACGTGTTGCATGTGTCTTTGGATGGTTGCTTAAACGACAGATTAAGGTCGTGAAAGCATTTGGCATATAATTTTAACGAGACAGGATTTGAAGAAGTATTTTTATACTCTCTGTACATTTTAGCAATTGAAAGGTCAGCAGCTAGATATTTCTTACCAGTCGAATTTCTGCAATAGTGACTCTCATAACTTGGAAAGCTCAAAATATGGTGGTTGACAAGCGAAATGTCTTCGATAGTCTTCTTATTTTTGGGAGGTTGACGACCTCTTCGATCCTCATCGATGATTCCATTAGGAGAAAATTTCTTTTTTCCTATAATTATATTAACAAATCCCATGGTCTCTCCTAGTATTTTACAAAAACACATTTTACAAACCGGTTTCACTTCATTAGAAATCTCTAGCATGTACTTACAGTAGCAGTCTCTATTTAATGTCCTGCTGCCAGTTTTTTGAGAATTTTTTGGTAAAATCATTACTGACTTAGCCACAAATGCTGCCCTCCTATCTCTATCTCCAAGTTGCCAATAATTTTCAAAACAATGCTTCTGTTCAGCCGTTGTAATTCTTTCAGCACATTTTAATCTACATGAACTCAACTCTTTTGGTACTCTGTCAGGAACTACTTTACCTTTTTCCGTTATGTAACTCTTTCCTGTATTCCTTCTTATTTTGCTTGCATTTCTCTCCACTCTTGATCTTTTTCCTTTTTCGTTATTATTTGTCTTTTCTTCACTAGTACTTGCAGTTTCCATAATTATAGTTTCATTTTCATTTCTATCTATTGTATTTTCTAGGATCATTGTTGGAGTTTCTATCTCATCTATAGTGGGAACTGCATTCTCATATTCTGTGTACCTTATGTCCTCTTCCATATTCATTTCAGGTGAAACACTTCGTTTGCCCGTTTTTTCGTTTGTCACACACGTCGAGCTCCCTGTTTCCTTGTTCTGTATATCTGTCACATTTTTGCCTGAAATTGGTATCAATGTTTCTTCGGTTTCTGTATCATCACATGATTCGCAATCAGTTTCTGAATCATCTACTATGAGTTTTTTTATGTTAAAATCAGGATCACGAACACTGTCGTCACTGTCACCATGAAAAGCTTCATTTTCTTCAGCTTCACTATTTTCTATAATGTCTGACGTATTTTCAAATTGTAGTCTTGGGTCTTTAATTAATACATCATAAAGTTCTTGGGTTGCTGGGGACATAACCGGAAAAGGAGATAATGGATCATCGTTACTTATGTTCCTCAATAACGAAGAGTTTGACATCGGTGTGGCAAAATTAGGGTCACCTGAAGCAATAAAAATTAACAATCAGACAAATAGACGAGAGTTATAAGTAAGAGTTATAATAATTATTACGATGGTAGCCAAAGTTCAACCGTTTTACTACTCACCATGTATTTCTTTCATATATTTTTGTTTTGATATCAACATTAGAGGAGTAATAGGAGACGTCAATATCGGCTCATTAGATATGGGATCACCGGCATACTCATCTGAAAAAAAAAGCAAATGTATATGTATTTTACATTTTGACTTCACTATCGGCTTAAGCACCATCGAAAACTACGAAAACGTCACCCATGACGAAAAATTACAAAATGTTTAGCAGCCGCCATCTTGGATTTCCATTTTGACCTCACTATCGGCTTTAGAACCATCGAAAACTACGAAAACGACACCCATGACGATAAATGAGAAAATTTTTGCAGCCGCCATCTTGGATTTCCATTTTGACCTCACTATCGGCTTTAGAACCATCAAAAACTACGAAAACGACACCCATGACGAAAAATGAGAAAATTTTACAGCCGCCATCTTGGATTTACATATTCACATCACTACCACTTTTAGAACCATCGAAACCTACGAAAACGACACCCATGACGAAAAATGAGAATATTTTCGGAGCCGCCATCTTGGATTTCCATTTTGACCTCACTATCGGCTTTAGAACCATCGAAAACTACGAAAACGACACCCATGATGAAAAATGAGAAAATTCTTTCTCTTTCTATCGAGTGTGAATTCAAAAGAAGAAAGTTGCATGGAGGGCCCATACAAGTAGGGCTCTTTTACGTGACGATTTCTACTAGTTAACTCCTACTGCAAGCCGCGTTAAAGAACTTCGTTCCAATTAAACAGTATACGAATAAGAATAAGGTTCATATTCCTATAAAACGCGTACTCAGCAAAGTTAAGATAATAACGTTTCTTACCGTTTTCATCCACTTGATTCATTCGCTTGCGAGATGATTTTAACTTCATGTCACGTAGTTCTGTTAACTTCCGTTTCCTAGCCATTAATTCGGCAATCGTCGGATTCTGCAAAAACCGAACATTTAAATACTTATGTAGGTAGGTAGGTATTCCCTCTGTATAGGTATGATTCCAAACAACGCGCAGTACTGCGCGCCAGTGCTGTCTGCCACGTGATTCCGAGCACCGCTGTTATCTCATATAAACCTATAGATAATGTATGGGGACCATTAGTGCACTGCTACGACAGCACTGCTGCGGCAGCACTACCGCGTTGTTCGGAATCATACGTTTAGTTTATTACACTAAGGTAAAAGAATAAGTTTGGTAGGTAGGTACTCACTTTTTCCTCCATTGCAACTCACAAACTATACACCCAACTTATCAATTAAAACACAGTAGCTATCAATCAATCAATAGATAGTTCTATTAGTAGTCGTTACTTTCGATATAAAACTCAAAAACAAACGAAATCAATTGAAGCACCCTAGACTAGTTCGCGCGCGTGCGGCTTCTCAACTGACGTTTGTTTACCAACAAACACGCGAGCTTGAGCTAGAGATGTGCCACGATATTTCACAAATTGTTACTTTTTACGGAAGCATGTTGACAACTCGATTATTTTTTAATAGAATTTGGGTACATAAGTTGGCAACTAAACATATTCATTTAACGTTAATGTTTTTTGTAACCGACATTTAGTGATAACTATTCCTATTACATTGAGGATTTAGAACTTAGTTGGCCGTAACCGGATATCTCAATAAATCAAATTTCAAACAGAAAAATTTCGGTAGGCCATAACTTGACATGTCAATTTGTCACGATTTAAACAGAAATACTTCGGTTGGCCATAACTTGACATCTCAATTTGTCACAATTTAATCAAAAAGACCTCAGCTGGCCATAGATTGACACTTCAATTTGTCAATTACTTACAGGTGTATAAGTTGAGCTATCAACTATCAAATAAAATTTTGGTTACTGAGTATAGGTTGATACAACAAAATATCAATGTTCGTTTACAAAAACATTTGAATCGTTAATTTGACATGAGGTTTTGTCAAGTTAGACACGTTAAAATGGGAGATGTCAACATACTACCAGAGTCGATTGCACCAAAAGTTATGTATATTTGGGGCTGTAAATTTTTTTCATATAAATTCCGTATGCGTGGGACGTATTAAGCCAATAAAAATAAAAACATAGAAGTCGACATGTCAATGTATTCACGCCAGCCACGGATATATAGCTATGTATGTTCGCATGTACTACCGAAGAACTTCATAACTAAGCAGTTAGAAACAAAATCCCGTGAACACGATGACCACATCTATTACCGCCCCGGTTCTATAGCCACCGAGCGCTGCAAGCAGAAATAGTCCTTAGGGTGTATAGATCTGAACTTCTACGATGGTACATAACAGCATTAAACAAAACAAGACCTACTTAGTACGAAACGCTAATATATTATCTGTTAAGCAGCAGGTCATTTACATACAATATTCAGAATAATATAGACTTGTACTGCAACTGGGTTTAACTGCTTACATATTTGTAATAAACGGCGATTGTCTTGGATTTATTATTCGTAAATGTCTTTTGTTGATAAATGTTGTTATAACCTTTAGGACTTCCTCGTTGGTGTATGCGGTCCTAGGTTTGATTCCTGGATCGGGCAAAGTGTTTTTGGGTTTTCCCATTTGGAATTTTTCAATAGCAGTCCGGAGCCCGGTTGATGACAATAGGCTTGCCCCCTTTTACATGGAACTTAAACATAACATTAGGGTACACCTCTGCCTAACCCTTCGGGGAAAACATGCGTGATGTTAGGTTGCGGCATCTATATTGCCACATGCGAACTACGAATCACAGACCTGAAGTCACACAAAATTCTGACGTCACACAAATCCTGCATCGCGCAATAATAGTTTACCGCGCGAACGACATAATAATATATAAGACTATCCGACATCAATCGTTCGTTGGGCAGTTGGCCGCCAGACACGACACATAAAGATATTTTATGAGAAAAAATTTAATGATCCTCTAAAAACTTATTGAGCTTCTAAAGATGTGCGCTTTAAAAAATATATTATTTGAATATTGAACTTTTTGAGTTTCTAATGAAACACCCTTTTTTTTAAAGTAAATCAGCCTCTTCTTTAACTTTCTCGCCTTTTCTCATAGTTGGTCGCAGTAACTAAGCTGGGGCACTTCACCAAACTGGTTAGGTTAGAACTGCGAACATCCGCGCGTATTAGATTTGTGTTCAATAATATTTATAGAAAATCAAAATGGGAATTATTTCAGGTTCAATCAATCTTCCTAGCCTTTTTCCCAACTATCTTGGGGTCAGCTTCCAGTCTTACCGGTTGCAGCTGAATACCAGTATTTTACATGGAGCGACTGCCTATCTGACCTCCACAACCCAGTTACTGGGTAATACGATACCCCTTGGTAAGACTGGTGTCAGACTTTCGGGCTTCTGACGACTCGTAACGACTGTCAAAGATTCACAAATGACAGCCGGGACCAACGGCTTAACGTGCTTTCCGAGGCACGGAGGAGTCTCGGTATGTAAAGATGGTCACCCATCCACTGACCAACCCTGGCAAGCGTAGCTTAACCTGATGGATCGATCCGTGCGGCTTGTTATTACTTAGCCACGAGCTCCTCCGAATTATTTCAGGTTCAAATAAATGAATATCATCGCCCAATCTAATTTTTAAGTTAAATTATACTGCTGTTGTATCTTTACTAAGTCTACATACACAACTGCAAATACGCTTTATTTCCTTCTGTCTAAATTGCTGACATTTGCTACCATATTGAATTCCAATGACAATAACTGTGGTTCAATATACAGACAGAAAATAATACCCGTGATACAATAATTATCACATAATTCTGAACCTCAACCCGCAACTCGTAATATAAAGGTCTATTCAGACGTGCCATCACACCACAGCGGAAAAAATGGCCGGGATGTAAATGAGTATTCACCTGTACGATAATTTGCAGTCGCCTTCAAGGGCTGTAGCGAACGTGTGGTCAATACTGGTGACATTGTGGCCACAGAAAAGCGTACCAGTACCTACCACCTCGGACCATCGGTGGTATACGTTAGTAGCCCAACCATGCTTATCATCAATACATTATAAAATCAGAAGTCCTGAATCACTTACTGACTGACTCATCAACGCCTAGCCCAAACCTTTGGACATAGAAAACTGAAAATTTTCAGTCCGTTTATTATGTAGACAAGATAAAAGGCCGGATCTGTTTAAATTCCCATAGTATAGGCCCTATAACATGCTAATTTGAAAGAAATGGAAGCCTAGGTCTAGTTGTGGACGTCTTTCGGCTGAAATTATGAAAATAAACATGAGAATTTAAAAACTCCGGCCCTATAATATTGGGAATATAGGGTGGACGAAGTCGCTGGCAAAGTGGTAGTTGAAAATAAATACTAATTATGAAGCTTTGTTGCTGCAACATCGCAACCACACGTATTTATAGCTCGCAACATCAACTGTTCGCCGTCATTTTTATTAACGCTGTGCTGTGGTGTGGTCGTACCACGTCTGAACAGACCCTAAGGCCACAATTACACTGTATTACTAATCAAATGCACCGTTAATTCAGACGTTTGAAACATGTGATCTGCTCCTTATCATTACGGCCATCTCGTGCACATTATAGCAGGAATTAATATCAGTAGCAGAAACAACGTCATCGTTACGTCATCGGTACTTAATGGTGGTTATCGAGTAGGGTTGCCATAGTATTTGTAGTGTAATTACTGCAATAGACATGTAAAACCTCATCATTTACTTAATCAAAAACAATTTACGATAGGAAGATAGCAACTTTTTATTTTCCTTTATTTTTTTTGTAATTGGAAGAAAACCTATTTAAATTTTTTACCTGATTTCCCCAGAAGGAGGGTAATGTTTTTTACCGAACATGGTTTAAATGGTAGACCCTCAATATTGGTGCCCAAGTTATAGGCTTGCCTAGTATGGGGCCAATGTGAATAAATCCTTTGTTATCTTTTTGGACATAAAGCGTTCATAAGTCTTTTGCCAGTGACCTTCAATTGTTTCTACCCTTTCTATAATTTGAAAGAAAAGTTTCTTGCATAATCAGCCTATAATGTTCCCACTGTTGGGACATAGGCCTCCTGTCTTCGATATGGAGTGGGCTGTAATCCACCACGCGAGCCCAGTGCGAGTTAGTAGATGTTACGCGTCTTTGAATTTTGGGTGCTAAGACATGCCGGTTTCCTCACGATGTTTTCCTTTACCGTTTTGAGAGCAGTGGTGATGAAATTGTTTACACAAAGTGAAGCGCCTGTCTGAGTTCGAATCCACGACCTACAACTTGTAAGTCGGGGCCGTTACTACTGGGCCGCCACTGCTCAAAGTTTCTTGGAAGGTACTTAATTATCTGCCATAAGCTCCTGCATACAAAACTTATGCTAAAAAGCTGTAGTTAATAGTTTATTTGTTTGTCCGGGACAACACGTCGTAAAAACTAGAATGACTGCTTGTGATAATTACATCTTGACTTATCAGCTGCTAATATAACATATTGATCTAATTTCATAAATTTAAAGATTCAAGAATAATAAACGAATGCAAAACAAATTATGAACAAAAGAGCTTACAGCTGGCCTTCGTCTCACGCGATTCCAAATGTCTATAATAAGACCAGCGGTTGCCCGCAGCTTCGCCCGCGTGGACCCTATTTTTTCTGAAATAAACGTTGATTAATTTACTCCTTATAGCATCAGCTATCTGCCAGTGAAAGCCCCGTCAAAATCGGCCCAGCCATTTCAGAGATTAACCGGAACAAATAGACAGATTAAAAAAAAAAGTTTTTTTGTATCGTATATACTTGCTTATTACTTATATGTAGTGGAGCTCGTGGCTAAGTAATAACAGCCGCACGGGTCTATCCATTAGGTTAAGCTACGCTTGGCGAGGTTGGTCCGTGGATGGGTGACTATCTTAATATGCCGAGACTCCTCCGTGCCTCAGAAAGCACGTTAAGCAGTTGGACCCGGCTGTCATTCGTGGATCTTTGACAGTCGTTACGGGTCGTCAGAAGCCCGAAAGTCTGACAACTAGTCTTATCAAGGGGTATCGTATTACCCAGTTACTGTATGTAAAATACTGGCATGTAAAATACTGGTATTCAGCTGCATCCGGTTAGACTGGAAGCCGACCCAACATAGTTGGGAAAAGGCTAGGCAGATTGATTGATATACTTCATATGCATTTAGTAAAAAGCTGGGATTGTTATTTACGAGGGGATGAAAAGTGTATTAATGACTGTGCAAGCTGAGCATCATAGTTTTATATTTTCTATTTTATTCCAACCTGTAAAGCCCGGCGCACATTACTGCCGCAGCAGGCTTCAACGAAAAGCATTTTCATACAAAAAAGTACGGTGCGGGGCCCATCTGTAGCACGTGAAACGGAACTGTATTGTGCTTTGGTTAATAGAAAATGTTTGAAGGTGTTGAAAGAGGATTTTTGCAATGCATCCCGCCTTATTCTGGTTTAGCCTGAATTTATTGTCCCATAACAGGGTAAAAAACAACTTAATTAACAAAAACATTCAGAAGAAAATCTACTTATTAACGCCTTGGCCTTGGGCTTGGACTTATTAACGTATTAGCCAGGGAAGCAGCTCGAACCCCCAAACTTGTGGTCGAGAAGTATATGAGAAACTGAAATGAAATTGTTTATTCTGTAAATAAGATATCGGAATCACTTTTACACGTCATATTAAAAAATATTACAAATAAGCTAGAAGAGGTCGGCGTTTCCTATCTGACTACTCTGAGAATAAAGGCCGAAATCAATGAGAGGTCGTAGTCTCTTTTAAAGTCCAGATATAATCTTGGTCAAGCCATATGAGAACCATGCATGTAGATTAGTGTCTGAAATGGTCTTTTGAGGAAAGAACCACACAGATTTGAGTGGACCTGTCCAGTCAGTGCAAGCATTAAAATTTGTCAGTAATCGTGAAGCTCAACTCAGAACTCATCAGTGATATCATCATAGTTACTCCTGTCAAATACCTAATTGTAATTGAACAGTTATTCACTCTACATCTTACCATGGTGCCTATTACCAACCCGCCAACGCTGCGCCCATTTACAAATGTATGAAACAATAAGCATAATAAGTTTTTACCACACACATTAGCGCTGCAGGCCCGGATAAATCAGGAGTGACTACTTGCCAATGAAGTAACGGAGCTCGGCCGAGATGCTGCGTTCACACGAGATAGTGGATTCGAATAATCAAGCTGATTACGTTCCACTAATCACTGCCTTGATTGTAATGAGATAAGTCAATTAGATGTAATCAGAATGTAAGTATGCAATTATACATTTTAGTTGTAGAGGATGAGGAAAGTTCTCATAGTTAATAATTTGTGAATAATAATTACCATTGAAATAATGTCATTATTTTGATTTATGTGCGAACGTCACTTTATGCTTGCTCAAGCGACTGAGGTAATGAACGATTCAATATTTATATTAATAGTCTTAGTTACAGTTGACACTTCTTTTAGTGCTATGAATGAAGTGTACATAAATGCATCATAAACATATTTGATATATTTACCTGTAGCCCCAGTAACTATTTTGTTATAGCAACAACATGCACAATACTTTGCTATTGAAATTAGACAACCATGGCTTAGATAACTTTGGTTAGTTAGAGATAGTCTGTTTAGATTTAAATGAAAATCTTTTGAAATTATTAGGACTATTAAAAAAAAAACTACCTGCACGCTTAGCATGACAACCATAGAAACGGGCTTTTTACGAGTTTTGTCTACGGAAGAATAGACAAAATGACAGATTGTGAGTGTTTATCTGTCATTTCGTCTATTCTTCCTTCGACAAACCCGTAGAAAGCCCGTTTCTATGGTTGTCATGGTAAGCGTGCTGCCAATCGTAAACGACTCTCTCATACACAATCAAGTTCGCAACCCGTCCAAACGCAGCACTCGCTTAAGTAACCCGCCCGATGATGAGGTAAGCTTAAGTTATTGTTAAGCTAATGCACCGCACATGTGTCCAGGCTTAAGTTAGCAAAGCGGCTTATGCATTGTCGGCTTTATCGATAACTTGGCAACTGTAAATGTATGTTTTGACAAGATTGTATAATATTTTGATGATGTCTGGGTGTTTATTTATTTTATGTGTTTGTAGGATTATAAAATATAAATTATTGGTCATGTAGCCATTTGTCAAGGACAAGAAGTGTCTCAAAAAAAAAACTTCAAAATATACTTCCACAAAAATCTATAAATTATTAAAAGCAAGCACTTCATAAACCGCGTTTTACCGTGTTTTAAAAACACGGTATAAAAATGCCATGCACAAGCATTCAATATAGTATCAATACATTTTTGTCAACAATCGATTCCCCTAATATCCGCTGTAAAATTGCCCAAACAGGGACGGGAAAGGGAAATTGACAATATTTTGTATTTCTGATTGACAAACCAATTTATTGACGTAATTGACAATATTTTGTGTTGCTCGCTGATTGACAAATAAATCGATTGACTATATTGTTGGGTTCTGTCGGAATTTGTTCGATGGATTTTATAATTCGATTTCTCTTTTACGGTGCCTATGAAGTTTATGACGGACACAAGTCGGCCGGAGCAAATACTATCTCCACAGATTCATGGACGGCTCAGATTTCAAGTGCGTATACGGCATCTCCCCAGAGACAATAGCCCACCTTCCATCATAACCTGCATATCCTGTCACCTGTGCAGTTGATGATCTGATGACAGCGTCAGTGAGCGGAGTTCACGCACTTGAATTTTGGGCTAAACATGTTTGCCATTTGATACGCTAAGAAGACTGAGAGAGAATATTATTATTTTAAACATTGAAAGATCAAAACTGATGTCACATTATACAGCATTATTATTTTTTATCCTCAAGAATGCAGTCATCACCTGTATACACCGCGGTAGGTACAACAATTAAAATAATTATATCATAAATTATCGACATTTTACGCTAAGATACAAGCGTGACAAAGCATAATATTCGCACAAAAACCGGATGAGATCCCAACAAACTAGTATTTTTAATATTGTTATGCTCAAGACATCGCATTACTTGACTCTTGTAGTCCTGTCAATCTAATTACCGATGACAAGCAAGAAGTGCCGTTTAGCTTTATAATTGGCATTATTTTCTGTAATTTTCTCGCGTCCGATCATTGTACCTCTGAACACCTGTTTAGAAACACTGTGGGCGATTATTATTTATCAATGGCGCTAGTGTTGCGGTTACATTCATAAATATTGCGTGCGCGGGAAACAAAACAAAATGGCGGCCCGGCTCAATGGCGACAACTAGTAACGCAGGGTTGCAAGCATAAAAAATAATTAATTATAATTATTAATTGCGCCGTAATTTAATTAAATGTGGATTCTCCGATAAGGAAATTACTTTTGTTAATGATGTGAGTCTTCTCTACATAATTCATGAAGTAGTGGAGATACTTAAGATTTATTCAAGAATTTGTTGATTATACGTGTTCGTTAATAAAACTTTAATAATTATCATGGATTCGATATACCGACAAAATAAAACTCAATGGGGCGGAATCGCAAAAGATCTGCAGTACAAAAAATGCATTCTGATGGGAATCTTGAAAAGAAATTTATTTGAGCAAATTCGTTCCCATTCTTCAGTAAGTTTCTTGTACTTGACTATAACCTTATTCATTTCTGACCCTAGGGTCCCCGTTTATTCAAACTTCAAACGTTCGAAAAAACGGTTACCCTAGAATCCATATCTTCAAACGTCCCTAATCCGCGTGTCTACCCTGATACACAGACATTTTGCCATTAGATCATCACAAACTATTTTGTCCAACCCTACGACCGTCTAAGCGGCCAGCAATTAAAACAAGTTTAAAATCTCGTTCCACTGACAAATTGCAATAAATAAGAATACTTAAATCTAAACTGCCAGCGGTTTAGACATGGTGCTCTCTACTTACACAATTTCCACATATTAACGGAGAAAATAACCTTTATTTTGACCTTAATAAAGACCATAATACCCTAGCAAAACATGAAGTAATGATAAACTGGTTTAAATAAATAAATAAATAATTCCTTTATTATCAGGCAACAAAGGCCCATAGATAACATACACAAAATATTCTTACATAATAATAAACTAATACATAATAAAATTATTAAAAAATTAACATTAACTAAGTAGTACGTTGAGTCGGCGACGTATTGCGCTGAGTCGGGGTGTCATGTAACCTTCCGCGAAAACGCCGATACACGACACCCTTCGGCCAAAATTCTTCCCTCATGAAGGTCTCCAGGTGATGAGTCGGAACGCGCACCACAAAAGATTTAAAGTTAACTTTGTGGCGCGATTCCAACCTCTCGACTCTTAAAGTGAACTTGGTCTTTATCGCAATGTACTCCACGATCTCCTCTGCCTTCGTGGAGTGATGTAAGCGTGACACGTACAGTTGCGTCGACGGAATAGCGGGACGCAGCAACATGTTCGGACCAGTCATTGCGGTACCGCATTGATTGCGACAAGCAGGCTTCTTCTTCTTCTTTTTCTCCACACGTATGAAGCCTTCTTCATCGGCCTGTCCTTGGCTTGTTACCGGTGGTAACGAGCTTTGAACTAGTTCGGAGTTCGGCCGCTGGGCACCCCTCGGTTGTTTAGGTTGCCGCTGATGTTTTGCTGGAGTTGCAATGACGGCAGCAGAGTAAGCTCGTCCTCGCGTGGACGTGCTAATATTCTTCGGCGTCCTAACGATGAGGGACGCGGGGAGGGCGGGGCGCGGTTGTGCATCGCTCGCAGTGACGGCGGCTGGCGACGAGTCGAATTTTGCTGACTCGACACTCAGCTGCGATGCATTGAGTACACCGTGACGTGTGTTGGTTGGCTCGCGTGACCTACATACCGCGTTGCGCAAATCTGCTACCTCGGTACGTAAATCATTGATAGTGGATTGCGATGCTTCCAACTTCAACTGCATCTCGGCCAGGCTTGATCTCTGGGTTGTGATGTCCCGTAGCAGCCTGGTGACGTCGACGTGGTCGAACGTGACGGGGGGCAGCTTGCGCAAGTCCTTCGCCACGAAAGTCGGCACGTCGTCCGGGTCGGTCTCCTTCAAGACTTTAATAATGTCTTGGAGACTCCTCTCTCCTTTTTCATCCCTCCTGCGGGATGGCATTCGGTCGGCCATTTCTAGCGACTCGTACAGCAGTGGTTTAGCGAAATGTAAATCGCTCTAAGGGAATTAAAAAGTTGATCTCATATGAAACTTTGATACTATGGTGGCAGGTATCTCCTGGAAGCCTCGATCGTGCAGGCCTGGGTGTCATCACCGGACAGGCCTGCCGACATCAACGATGAGGCAGAGTGGTTCCGGGAGGCCATGTCCGCAATTTGCGACGTGGCAATGCCCCGGGTCCAGCCCGGACGTGCTAGGCGCCAGATGTACTGGTGGTCGCCAGAGCTGACGACTCTGCGCAAAGCGTGCGTTGCGGCGCGACGCCGGTACGCCAGGCACCGCAGGCTCCGTATCCGCCCTCCGGATACGGAGGCCATTCAGGCGGAGCTGTACGAGAGGTACAGAGAGGCGAAGAACGTCCTCCAAGCAGGGATCCTGCGGGCCAGGGGACTGGCTCGCGAGGAGTTTCTGGGGACTCTGGACGGGGACCCGTGGGGACGCCCATATAAGATGGTGCGGGAGAAACTCCGCCCATGGGCTCCCCCGCTGACACAGAGTCTCCGACCCGAGCTTGTTGAGGACGTGGTGAGCGCTCTGTTCCCCTCGAGAGGGGAACATCCCGCCCCCCCCAAAAATAAAATAAGAGATAGACATAATTTTAATACTAGAAATAAAGATAAACTAGATCAACCATTTTTCAGATTATCTAAAGTACATACATCTTTTATGGGGTACTGTGTTAAATGTTACAACAAAATACCTTGTGATATATTACAATTAAATGAAAGAAAATTTAAAACTCATGTAAAAAGTACACTTTGTAAACAAGCATATTACAGATTAGAGGATTATATCCAAGATAAGAATGCTTGGAAACATGCTGGTCCTGCTCCATAGGACAATTTAGAGTCTAAACAAAATCAAACTGGTTGCTTACTTAATTGTATTTATTTTTCATTATATGACATTGATTTTACATCCTGTGATTAGTTCCTCACACACTGACTTATTAATTGTAAATTTTTAGTAGATTCGTCTATTTTTACAATGTTTGTGAATATGTGAACACCATGTATCTACCACATAATTAATTTATCTGTCGTTTGCTCCAATTTAAATTATTCTTACTGTATACAGTAATTTTATTCTAGGTGCATCGTCTTCACATATTATAATTATATAAAGAATGTACTTATACAAAATATTGTAAAACATTTTAAAAGAGTAACGGTGGAGTTTCTTGCCCATTCTTCTCCATACGAAAACTACATTTTGGAAGGGGCGGTAGAATCAATAATATAATAACTATAATTTGTAAATTTTGACGTTCAAAAGTGCCTTCAAAGGCCTATTTGAAATAAATGCTTTGACTTTGACTTTGACTTTGACCCCGCCTATGGCTCCGCCTGCTGCGGTGCCCGATGCGGACCACACCGCCGACGACGACGACGATGCCCCAGAGGTGACCGAGGCAGAAATGAGAGTGGCGGTACGTAGGCTGAGTGCCAAGAATACCGCCCCAGGACCCGACGGCTTACCTGGGAAAGCCTGGGTCCTGGCCATGGAGGCTCTCGGGCCTCGACTAAGGGGGCTCCTTAGCGCATGCATGGAGAGGGGCCAGTTCCCACTTCGTTGGAAGACCGGGAAACTGGTCCTTATCAAGAAGCCGGGGCGCCCTGCGGACTCTCCGTCCGCTTACCGGCCCATCGTGCTGTTCGACGAGGTGGGCAAGCTCTTTGAAAGAGTAATTGCAAACCGCCTCGTCGGGCAGCTGGTGCGGGTGGGGCCGGATTTGGCGGATGGCCAGTTTGGCTTCCGCCAAGGGCGCTCTACGGTGGACGCCATCATGCGCGTGCGGGCCCTCACGACGGGGGATGCTGTTGCCCGGGGTCGGGTCGTCTTGGCGGTGTCTCTAGACATCGCCAACGCCTTCAACACCCTGCCCTGGAGTTGCATCAAGGAGGCACTCCGGTATCACCGGATACCGACCTACCTCTGTCGTTTGGTCGAGGCCTATTTGACGGACAGGGCCGTCATCTACCCCGGTCACCAGGGGGAATGGAACCGGCGAGAGATGTCGTGCGGTGTCCCACCACAGGGATCGGTCCTGGGGCCATATCTGTGGGACATCGGATACGACTGGGTGCTGCGCGCCGACCTCCCTAGCGGCGTCAGCGTAGTGTGCTACGCTGACGACACGCTGGTCCTGGCGCAAGGGAGGTCGCACGAGGCGGCGGCCGAATTGGCGACACGCGGGGTTGCGACAATCGTCGACAGGATCCGGCAATTGGGACTCGAGGTGGCGCTGCACAAGTCCGAGGTCATGTGCTTTCATGGCCCTCGGAACGCGCCACCGTCGGGTTCCCAAATAACGGCAGGAGGGGTTCACATCGACGTCGAGGTGACGATGAGGTACCTGGGACTCGTCCTCGACAGTCGGTGGAACTTCGTGGAGCATTTCCGACGTTTGGCTCCCAAACTGGAGCGGGCCGGGGCTGCTTTGAAGCGGCTTCTGCCCAATCTAAGGGGTCCAAACGCCTCCTGCCGGAGGCTCTACGCGGGGGTCGTGCGGTCCATGGCCCTTTACGGGGCGCCGGTGTGGGCGCCAACCTTGAGGCTGCAGCCAACCCGCCGGTTGCACGCGGCCCAAAGGGTCATGGCCACCCGGATAGTGCGGGGATACCGCACGATCTCCGGCGAGGCAGCGAGCCTCCTTGCCGGAACGCCGCCATGGGATCTGGAGGCGAACGTCCTCGCCCACATCTGGGAGTGGCGCGAGGAGATGAAGCGCCGGGGTGTAACTCCGCTGCCGCGACAAGTCACGGCACAGCGGACAGAGCTCCGGCAGGATCTCATGGCGGCTTGGAGAGTGCGATTGTCGCAACCCAGATCTGGGCACGCCACAATTGCGGCGATAAGTCCCCTCTTTGAGGAGTGGCTAGAGAGGCGCCACGGCGCCCTCACCTACCGCCTGACGCAGGTCCTCACCGGACACGGTAGTTTCGGGAGGTTCCTGTTTCAGATCAGGCAGGAGGAAACGCCCGGGTGTCACCACTGCGTGGATCGCCCGGAGGACACAGTGGAGCATACGGTGGAGGTCTGCCCTGCTTGGGTGGAGCACCGCCGTGTCCTCGTGCAGGCGATTGGCGGCAGTGACCTCTCACGTCCGGCCCTGGTCCAGGCCATGGTGCGGAGTGAGAGGGCATGGCAGGCTGTCACCTCCTTCTGCGAAGCAGTAATGCTCGTAAAGGAGGAGGCGGGGCGCGAGAGGCAGAGACTAAGGTCGCTCCCTCGAGCCCCTAGCCGCCGCGGTAGTAGACGCCCCGGGCGTCGGGAATCGATCGCCGATTTCCGGCCACCGTAGGCGCGGGCTTGCGGACGGAGAGTGATGGGTAGCTCTCCGTCCGATCAGGACCAAGCACGGGTCGACGGCGCGTAGTGTTCCACGCGCGCCTCAAAGAGTTGTCAGCGAAGCTGAAGGGGTCCGTCAGGGCCGATGCCTACCACCGGGGTTGCGGATAAGTCCTAAGGGGAAACCGTGGCCCTAGTCTAGGTAAGGGAAGGAACACGGGTGGGTTTTAGTCAGTAAAAGTCTGACACGCCCTTCCGCTCCGCCCAGAGCGGGAGAAGTCATTGGATGATTTCCCACCCCAAAAAAAAAAAAAAAATAATGGTGGCAGGTATAAATGATATGGGAATGTAGTGCACAATCTATGGTCGTTTACCATTTTTCCATGGTCTATGGTCAAAGAAAGCTGACTGGATCGGGTAGCTGACTCACTTTGTTATCATATTATGGAGGATGTCTTTCATATATACTTGTGGAGCCATGCTGATTGAAATTGACGTTACATCCTTCTAAGTTTATCTTTTAGAGGTATGAGGAACAGTTGTATAAAGTTCACTCAAATCCGCTTTAGAAAAGGGCCTCCTCCGACCAGACGGGTGTCGTGTCTGGCGGGCAACTGCCCAACGATTGATGTCGGGGAAGTTATATACATAGATATGGTGTTCGCGCGGTAAACTCTTTATAGCGCGATGCAGGATATGTGTGACGTCAGGTCTTTAATGCGTAGTTTGCATGTGGCGGTGTAGATGCCGCCACACCCTCTTCTTTTAACTAGAAGAGATAATTTATACTTATACTCATAGGAAGAGACCTCTCTTCTGAAATGTCTTATTTTTGTGGTGTGGCTTCGCGGATACAATCTTAAAATCAAGGATAATAGCTACCAAGGCTGTCCGCCAGCCAGCAGAGTAGGCATGAGGCATGGACCATGGTTGAGACTGTTGTAAGCACCATCACAGGTGGTGATCATACCTTCTGCCCACTCCCCTCATGTTTTCCATGATTATTATTTAGAGGTATGAGGAACAGGGTGTAAACTTCACTCATCCACAATAGAAAAGGGAGGATCCTCCGACCAGACGGGTGTTGTGTCTGGCGGGCAACTGCCCGAATGTTGATGTCGGATAGTTTAAAGTCGCGCGGTAAACTCCAATTGCTCGAACCAGGATTTGTGTGACGTTATGTCTTTGATGCGTAATGTGGTGGTGTAACCACTACAACACGGAAAAAACGTAACGGCTAAAAATAAACAAGTTATTGTTATTTACAACCAAGCGACTCGGTTCTGAGAGAGCCTGCAAAGTTTGTTGCTAGAATTGAACAAGTGAACTTGGTTAATATTACTTGCTTGTTTGGTGTTAACAAAGCTGTATTGAACGTTATAAATAAGTCTTGCTTATTTGTAGCCGTATAATTCGTATAATTTTTAGCCAAGCCAAATTGGTACTTTGCTAGCCATTTATTTTTTTCAGTGAAGAAATATCAAGAAAGGGGTTTGAAGATTTTGGCCCTAAAATCAGCCACCATTTAGATTTTTTTTTCAAAATCGAAGTGCACAATAAATGTCATATATTTGGATAGGGGACACTTATACAAACATAAAACTTCATATAACATAACATCATAAAGCGTCACGTTTCTGAGATATTCAAAGATAAAAAATAACAATTATTATAACGAATTTATTTATTTATGTTGTAGTTACTTCATGTTGATTAAGTTATTTACACATGAATTAATTGACTACACCTGGTAGATAAAACATAGATGTTTTTATCATATTCGGTATAAATAATATCATCCAAGAAGGCAGTGGGAAGCTGAATAGGATTTTCTTGGGTGTCGCGCCCATGCTTTGCACCATATAAGACATATACTTTATAACACACGTCCTTATTCGGCGGAGAGTATACATATATTTGGTCTCTTTCGGTTTTAACTAAAATATTACCTATACATGATGCAATTATGTTTTCATAGTTCAATATAATTACCTGAAGGGAAATAAAACAAAAAAATCCTTGTTTCAGGGTTCAGTTTTCGACTTATATTTCGGTGAATAACTCCGAAACCTGACGCTTTAGGATATTATGTCATATGACATTTTTTGTTTGTATAAGTGTCCTCTATCTAATTATATAACTTTCGATTTTCACCGCGATTCTGAAAAAAAATCAAAATGGCGGCATCATGTTAGGGCCACCCTCCATACAAAAATCTTCTAACCCCGCAATCAAGAAACGTAAAAAGTTTTTTTTGAAGTTCATCTTTTTTTTTTTTTTTTTGGTGGGAAATCATCTAATGACTTCTCCCGCTCTGGGCGGAGCGGAAGGGCGTGTCAGACTTTACTGACTAAAACCCACCCGTGTTCCTTCCCTTGCCATGCCAGGGGCCACGGTTTCCCCTTGGGACTACCCGCGACTTTTTGCGGGCGGAGAGCGGTGCTGCATACTGCATCCAAGCCTGGATCTTTAGTTATTGCGGAATAACTAACTATTTTACAAAATATTGTAGCTTTTAGCGTTTACCTATTATATTATTGATCATGAGGTCCTGGGTTTGATTCCTAGGTCGGTTTTTCCATTAGAAATTTCTCTTTTAGAAATTAATTAGAAATTATTTTTTTCTTGTTACAGCACGGAGTCTGGATTTGTGCCCGGTTGATGGCAATAGGCTCGCTCCCTATTACATGGGACTTAAACATCACTGGCAAAATGTGGGTGCCCTATAGGTACTCCTCTGCCTATCCTTTCAGGGAATACAGGCGTGATGTAATGTTATTTTGACAAAACTTTATAGCTTTTATTTCGGTTTTCCTACTTTTGTTTTGACAACATGCCAATCACTATTCAATTCCTACCACGGTTTAACCTCTAGTATGAACCTGCTTTCTAAGCTTAGTATTTTCCTAGTGGGGTTTCACTATTATACTTAGTTGCGCGTGAGTCATACTTGATTGAAGGAAATGACTTGTTAAATACTGTTCGATAGATTGTCCAACGATTGGCGCTTAGCATGACTAAATGCGCAATGCATTTAGTACTGCTAAGCATCACATTCATAGTTTTAGAAGCGGAAAACAAAAAGTAAGTACACATAACTACGACAAATAAATAAAATTGAAGTGTCTGCTTGTAATGTAAAAAATGAAACAGCTTTTTACTAAATGCTTATAAAATGATGTATAGTTTCTTTTCTTTTCTATATAGGAACGGTACTTTATATTAGAAAAAAACAATTTTTATTTTTTTTGTCTCTCTGTCTGTCTGTTTGTTCCGGCTAATCTCCGAAAGAACCGCACCGATTTTGACGGGACTTTCACTGATTGCTGACGTTTTATGGAGTAACTTAGGCTTACTTTTATTTTAGAAAAGGAATAAGTGTCCATGCGGCCTAGAAAGGAATAAGTGTCCGGCTAGTATAGTATATGGGTTGTAACTTACGGGCAAATACTTACACACACCGTTCAGTCATATGCTATCTCTGTCACTTCGTAGAATATTTTTACGAAGATTTGAGGTTACGGGCAGGCCGGGCCCATGGTTAGACGCTAAGAAGAACTAGGCAAAAAAAAAATGGCCTACAAAATTTGCATGAAATTAAATGCTAGTAAACCAAATAAATATATCATCATAATCAGCCTATTAATGTTCCCAGTGCTAGGATACAGGCCTCCTCTCTGTAATTAATAGATTTAATGTATACGTCGGACAAATAAATGATCATTCATTCATTCATTCATTCATTCAAACAAACATTCATTCATTGATTTGATTAACTAGCATTTAATTTCATGCAAATTTTTTAGGCCTTTTTTTTCCTATCCCGAGGTGATGAAACGGGACCAAATTAATAATCTACAGTTAAATTGGTAGTTCATAGCGTCTGTTGGAAGATGCGACTTCCAATGAATAAAATATTTACCAATAGCTAACTTGTTGGTTAGCGTATCAGTGACCATTTGTATTGTCTTTTAGCCGGTTTTGACCCCCTGCAGGGAAAAACCCGGCTTTTCCTGTTTTTATTAATTCAAGACTTATGTCAGTAACTGTGGGTCGATTCTTTCTCTAAGCATGAAGGTGCTCGTACTATTTTAGAGTGGGTTTAATACCACTATCATTATCAGTACCAATACCACTAGAAGGCAGAATTATGGTTTTCCTTTCATTTAATTTGTCATCTCTGTTAGAGAGATTTGATCCTTATGATGGACTCTATCGATTGATCCCATAAAAACACAGGTTTTTATTTTTTCGGATTTTATGTGGGAAGCGAATTTTCGAAATCTTTGAATGCAGATTTGTTTCATTTCTTGTATGGGAATCCCATTAATTTTCATATTTATTTTATTTTTATTATTTGTTGTTATAACGGTAAGGTGTCTACCTATTACGGTTCATGAGATACAGCCCGCTGACAGACAGACGGACGGACAGCGGCTTAGTAATAGGGTTCCGTTTGGCATTCTTCGGGTACGGAACCCTAACAAATATATTATTATGCTTATGCAGTGTAAGCTAATTGCTGTAGGCAATAATGTCAATAAAACAAAAGATGAAAACAACATAACTTATTTTACTACATTACTCGTTCATCACGCAAAAGTCTTTCATTCAAATGTTGTTATCGAAATAAATAAAACTTATTTGCATTTGACATCACGCAATGGCAATCAAGTTATAACAGATGAATAAGTTAGAAAAAACTGTGTCACCTGTGCAAAGAGGAACATTAATTAGAGTAAATATAATGTAATAGGTAATAGGTAATACGGGCTGGTATCCGCAACTCCACGTCAAAGCGCGTATTTTGCGTACGGGTGGGAATATTGGTTATTCGATCCACCCCAGCTTCTCAAAGAAGGCCAGCAACGACTTGGTGTCACTGACAATCTCCCGTAGGGTACCTGGGTTACCGAAGTACTTTGCCTTGTAAGCGGCGACCACCGGGCAGTTTAACAGCACATGAGCTGCTGTCTCGTCGTCCTCCATGCAGGCTCAGCACAACGGACTGTCTGTGACTCCTATGACAAAAAAATAAATGATCGATACAATTTAGTATACAAAATAAATAAAAAATACCAGCCTATTATTGTAACACTACAGAGCAAACGCCTCTTCTCATACAGAGAAGGCACGAGCATTGATCACCACGCTTGCTCAAGACGGGTTGGCGATTTTTGTTTCATCATATCAGCCGAAAGACGTTCACTGCTGGACATAGGCCTCCCCCAAGCACCGCCACTTCGACCGATTCTGTGCTTCCCGCATCCAGCGAACTCCTGCGGCCTTTACTAAGTCATCGGTCCATCTTGTGGGAGGCCTTCCGACGCTACGTCTTCCGGTACGTGGTCGCCACTCCAGAACCTTTCGGCCCCATCGGCCATCTGTTCTGCGAGCAATATGTCCTGCCCATTGCCACTTAAGTTTGGCAATACTGTGTAAATATTTATCAATGAGATGTAAAAATATTCAACTTCATTGACCTCAGATTAACCTTCGATATTAACCCTAAAGCCATAACATCATCCATCCTGTTTGCGCCTGCTGAATAAAAAAAAAAACTAAAGGTTTTAATTTTTACACACCCGCAAATAAAATTTAATAATATCTACTAAATAAATATTTATCAAGGAGATGTAAATATTCAACTCCACTGACCTCAGATTAACCTTCGATTTTAACCCTAAAGCCACAACAGCCATTTGCACCACAATACCAATCCCATTATCTCCACGGGACACCTCGTTGACGACAGTGGGAGGTACCAACGTTCCGTACGGGTCTGATTCAAAACGGATAAGTATGTCCTGAGGCGATGGCTAGCCACCTGTGCATATCTTGGGACATGGCGAGATATTGTTGTTAGTACCTTTAACTGTAAGAGTTAATGTTGAAAGGAGTGAAGGTGGATAGAGTGCTCTATTAATACCCACCTAATAAAATTTGGTATGAAAACAATAATATTATTGTTATTAGAGCGATCGTTGTATAAGTTGGCAACGTCGCAAATAGCTGTCATATATTTACCTGTTTTGATTAATTTGGTAATATTACTGTATGGAAAATTGGAAATATCGCTAACTTAGTGAACTAAAATATTAATAATGAATTGCAATTATAACACGGAATTTGATGTTGCGTTCTACGTGTAAAAATGGCATTTGCAAATACTTTTTTTTACATCTAAAACTAAATATTCGGTGTTACGATATTAATTGTTGCATTTCCTAATCAATTTTTTAGTTCACTAGTTAGCCATATTTCATATTTCCATACAGTAATATTGCCAAATTACTCAAAGCAGTGAAATATTTGACATCTTTTTGCGAAGTTGCCCACTTTCAGAACGCACGTTCTTAAAGATTGAATTAATCTATAGACTAACGATTCAGTATAAGACGGCTATCCGCATTCAAGACAAACCGAAGATATTTAAAATAAACAGCCTTATGACGGCAGATTTCTTTTAACGTTCTACTGCTAGTGATAGCGCAGAGGACTTCCCATTGCCTATCCCTTGAGTGCTGCACACTCTCTCTTGGAAATCTTCCCATGACCATCTCCAAAAAAAAAACATCTTCAGTTCAGCCTACAAATTGTTTTCCTGTTTTGACTCGAGGCTTTACACTGTACTTCACAAAAAATAAATGAATTACCCTTAGTTATTGTCCCGACAGTACATTATAGTGTGGGAACACAATAAGCACACCGCCGGTCATGTCATTAACAAAATCATTACACTTTATTACATTAACACCAAGACACCAATAACCTTTCTGCCTCATCAATTCAAGTCACATTGTCCGAAAAAAGCATTCGATGCGGAACTGTATCAAACCGTAAATAAATCAAATTGACCCCGAAATCTTGCTTTCGGCAAATTTCGGCCATTATCGGAGCTGCTCGGTGCAAAAAGAGCAATTTGGGTCACGATTTCGATGCTTTTTTTCTCACTGAAGTCCCGTAAGAGCAGTGGGTCTTGTTGATTGTAATTGTTGCACTCATTGTTCTTTTGAAAGATAAAGCCGAAACAAGCTTTTGTGTTTAATTAAAATTTTGTTTCGCTCATGAGAATTTCGCCGGTGCATAATGATATACTTTACGTACTTTTTGAAAGTTCAACGGTACTTATGGCTGAGGTAATGGGCGTTTTAGACCTGTTCTCAACTCTTAACCTCTTAAAGGAAAATTTCAAGGGTTACACAGAGGCGAATGCCGTTACAATTTAAATTGTCGATGATAGCTGAATTTTCAAACAGGCATTTTTTTTAAGTATTCACGTATTTTTTTAATAAGAATCAAAACGTGAAATAAGAATGGACATTACAGGCGTCTGAGATAGTACTTTAAAAAAACACAATTGCAAAAATTATATCGGAATTCAATTAGCATTTGCAGAACAAACAGTGCAAAGTGTAATTTTAAAACCCTTGACGTCGTTGTAATTTTTCCTCCTCATCAATTTTCTGCTCCTGACCCTTTCTCCGTCACGTATTTGGACCACACAACGATATAATCAAGAACCATATCAATACAACCGAAATCAAGGCAGAATAATTGCACGACTAAGCTTTACCGAAACTCGTTCACAATCGGCTCATTATAAAATTGATACAGAAAACAGGTTGGAAAGCGATCCATAAGACTTCATTAAAATTCCCGACAAATCATATATCTGGACAAGTAGTGACGTAATTGGGGGCAAGACAGGCGCCCGGGGCAGCGTCAGTGCCCGGGCACCAACCGGGACACTGCGAAACTCTATGAATAAATTAGTGGGCATCTGTGTGGAAATTACCTATCTTTGCTAATAAATCTGTGGGTTGTTATAAGATTTTTGATGGCGTAATAATTGACTTACTGAGACGTGCTTACTGACTTTCCTTGTTTCGTTATTTGTACTGTTCATTTCCACAAAACAGGACGGGAGTGTATACTTCAAAGACTGTTGCTTCTGTCATACAAGTTTCTGAGTTGCGAAGGCCAGATGACAGTTGCTTTTCAGTTGACACTGAAGGTTGGTTTTTGGAACGGACTTGGCTGATGTTGAGATAGATCTCTGCATGATCCTTTTGGCAAGAAATACCGAAATTTTATATTGTTACCGATTAGTACAGAACGTTCACTCCGCAAAATCATACAAAAAAAACCGCCTCTTGCTACAAAACAATAAATCGAATTTCGAATTAATTGGATCAATTTATTTTCTTTCTTTCTTATTCTGTGGACTGAAGCTCTTAGCCAAGGAGCTCGAGGCTAAGTAATTACAGCCGCACGGGTCGATCCATCAGGTAAAGCCACGCTTGCCGGGGTTGGTCTGTGGGTTGGTGACCATCTTTATATACCGAGACTCCGCCGTGTCGGAAAGCAAGTAATGATGATGGTCCCGGCTGTCATTCATGGACCTCAGTCGTTATGGGTCGCCAGGAGCCCGAAAGTCTGAAAACCAGTCTTATCAAGGGGTATAGTATTACCCACTGACTGGGTTGTGGAGGTCAGATAGGCAGTCGCTTCATGTTAAATAAGTACTGGTATTCAGCTGCATCTGGTTAAACTGCCAGCTGACTCCAATATACATAGTTGGGAAAAGGCTAGGCAGATTGGATTTTCAAGCTTCTAGCCAACTTTTCACTAAACAAGATGCGACATATCAATCAGGGTAACAGTCTCACAGTCTGCTCCATTAATAACATTTTTATGTATACTTTGTCATTATGTCAACGCAACTAAACGTAAACAGGAAATTACGCCAATTTATTGACACAGCAATAAGTCTATTAGTCCCAGGTATCAATCAATCAATCAAGCTGCATACCCCACCTACGCTAATTACTATCACTCAAAAACCAATTTACTAATAGGATAATGAGACAACATTACAAATCATTTTTCTATTTAAAAAAACAAATTGTTTTCTCTACCACAGAGACGGTAGCCGTTGCAGTCGCTGGAGGCTGCGTACGCGCAAGGCAATTACCGAGCTCAGCCGACCGCGCCCGAAGCCGCCCGAGGCAGACCAACGTGATAGACATTAATTGTTCCTGAGATATTAAAGCTATAGTAATTATCTTAAAGTTATTGTAAATTTTATAATGTGAGAGGGAATTTTAATTCGTTGCTACTGTTTGTTTATATTTAAAATAACTAGGTGTTAATTTCCGTTTTGAGCAATGAGAAACTCAGAGCTTAATAGTCTTCAGGGCTGTCCTAATTCAAATGTTATAGGCTCTATGTAGGGTGGCAATGTAATCTTGATAAGTCGTAGTACTTGGTTATCATGTTTATCATAAGTAGGCTTCAATGTAGATAACATTGATGCAGCTTCAGTGGTTGGAGTGCCACCTGTTATGGAAACTGATTAAATAAAGCTTCGTGCAGACTAGCGCGACGCGACAGCGCGACGCGACAACGGCTATTGTTATACCGTGAAGTTTTCTTAGAAATTGTATTGTTCGTGGCGCGTCGCGCCGTCGCGTCGTGGTATTCTGCACGAGCCTTAAGGGTTTCTTCTTTTAACAACTCTCCAACGTGACAATTTTTATCGAATTGGACTACGAGCAAACCGAATATCTCATCACCACTAACCCAAACAAATAAAAGGACTATACTAGCAACACATATATGTATACACACACATCGTAATTCTTACGGTTACATACGAAAACACACCATCATGCGCAACGCAGCACACCAAACCACCTCAGCAATTTTTGAAGTGAAAACTTCTTTAGCGGCGTTGTGCACTTTTTTGGGATGGGTTAAAAAAATTAAAATCGCGTCAGGACACGTGATGACGCGACCGTAAGATCCGTTGCCTAGCAACCGACAAAGTAAATATCAAAATAAATACATTATACGTAAAGATTGGGAGGTAAGAAATTTTACCCATATTGATGGGTAAAAAAAGCGGTCAAAACATACTACATGAAAAGTGTTTAACTAAATTGTTTATTTTTGTTAGACTATATTTTGAAAATAAATGAATATACTACTACTACTAATGAATATTGTATTTAACCACATAAATTATAGTACTTATAAACGATAAATATAGCAATTCGTGCGAAATTATTTTTTAATTTTAATTGGCGTAATTTTGGAATCATGTTCGATTTGCAAAAGCTTTGGGTTATTGGTAATTTTTGCATTTAAACCCAGCAGCAGTTTCTAATTAAAGTAAACATTATATTGTCAATTCCTTTATAATAATCAAATAATCACATTCAAATAATATCCAGATTCGCAACCATGCAGATAGTCAGAGATAGGTATCTAACATTTAAAAAAACATCTCATAAAAACACGAATAAACATAAAAACGCGTCCATAATAGAAAATGCACTATAAAATTACAATTGACATAAAATGAAAATTGTCCCAGCTTTGCCGACAGAGGGTGTTGTAAAAAACTCATTTTATTTGTCTGGGAGACAGTTATACCGTTTTCATAGTGGACGATTAAGCCCGAGATGCACTTTAAGGTACCGCCTTGAGGCACTATTTTTAGTTTTATAGTGTTTTTTGAACCGGGAGTTGAGGTAATTTTTCTTGAGAGATGTTGAAATATGCAAATATTATTTAAGCTTTCGCTGAAGTGTACAAGTGATCAAGACTTGTATGTATTGCGAAGTAAATGTGTCAATAATGTCTTAGTTTCAAGTAGTGGAAAAGCGTAATTTGTCTAAAGGTCACCTGTTACAGTTACGTGAACCAGTCACGAATTTTGGCACAAAAAAATTCTAGATTAAAAAAAAACTGCACCTACCGAATTCTTGTTGCAATAACAACAAGTATTTGAATTGAAAAACACAATCCAAAAGAGTCGACAGTTAATTATATCGATAAACTCATTAACTGTAAAAAATCTCAAGTATTGAATACCTAGCTCCTGGCCTACCACGAACGTATTGTTAAAAGTTATACTACCTACTAATTATCGATAAAATTTTCTTATTCATAGCGGACAAGTGACACAAGAAACCTTTAATACCTTTGAATGAGAATAAATTTTACGATTCCACAAGAATTTGTTGAATATTATAATAACATGAAGTGTTAGTTGTTAAAGCCATTTTATTAGCTATTTATTTATTATTTTATTTTTATAATAAAGAACTTGTGTAGGTAAGTATCACAATAAAATTTAATAGGAAAGCTTTTATTTTATTTAAAGTTTTCAATCATATTTCGATTCGTTCGTTAATTCTCGGTAACGAGAAAATTCCTTGCTACTTTTTCCAGCTGTCGTGGATAAAGACAGTTGAAGAATTGTAAAAAAACAGTTGCCCAGAGGCTAAACATGTTGTGTACTACAGGCACTACGAAAATCGCCCTTACCTGCTGCTATGACGTAAAGGCGCTGTCACTGTCAAATTGTTAACACTGATATGCGGTGACTGTACCTACCAGAAACTGTAAAATACTCTACGAATAAATCGTTGAACACTCAAAAAACAGTAAAAAAAATAGAACCAAAAAGCCAAGAAATCTCTCAACAGCAACTAAACTGAACTCTTCCCAACTACAAAACACAAAGTAACACAATATAATAAAGAAATATTTCCCTTACAATCGCGAGGCGTATTCAATAAGTCCTACAATAAAACTCCTGCGCACTACAATGGTACTGGTAGTCGTCTCCACAATTTATGACTCGTCACTTAGACAATAAATAGTGATTTTCGCATTTCTACAGAAGACACGCAAGGACTTAGGATGTAAAGGGATTTCGTTTGAAGATTTAGTTACAATGGATAATTATTTTGATGGATATTGGTTTGAGTAAAACTGGAAGCTGGTTTCATGGTTGTTTTATAGGAATGTGGATAGGCTTGCCTGTCTTTGTAGTCAAGACGGTGACAATGCTAACTTTGCTTTGTTGGCGAAAATTGCGCCTCGGTGTTTCTATGACGTTTGATTCTTTGAACCCAAAATACATAATATATGAATATTGAGGCATTGTTATTTCATAACCAGGAAATACCAAAATACTTTAGACATGTAGAAAATCACGTACGTATTTACTCTCAGTTACAGTTAGGTACTATTTGATTAACTTTACAAATTGAGTACTTAGTTTAAACGCTTTTGCGTCGTGTAATTGCCAGATTGCAAGATGAAACAATGTGAGTTTTGGCATTCTTGCTGCCACCATTGCTTCTGCATCCATTAGAGCGTGCATTGTGAAAGTGGGCAACGTCGCAAATAGCTGTCGCATATTTCGCTGTTTTGATTAATTTAACAATATTACCGTATGAAAAATGTGGCTAACTAGCGAACTAGAATATTAATAATAATGAATTGTAATAATTGTAATATTGAATTTGATGTTGTACCCGTTTTAGGAGAAAAAAAAGCATTTCGAAAGTTTCCAAATACTTGTTTTACATCTAAAACTAAATATTCGGTATAACGATATTAATTATTGTATTTTATAATGAATATTCTAGTTCGTTAGTTAGCCACATTACTTATTTCCATACAGTATTATTGCCAAATTAATCAAAACAGTTAAATATTTGACAGCTATTTACGACGTTGCCAACTTTTAGGATGCATGCTCATACCATATTCGCAGTCAATATTGCTACACATACTGTTTTCACCTGCAACACCACAACCCAAAAGAAAGCTTATCTTTCATCAACCTGTTCCTAAACTTCCTTAAAAAAACAATTATCCCTCATCGCAGCACGTTACGTCCTACGTCATGTGTCCCGCAAAGCACGTTTACTATTGTGCAGCATATAAGGCTCGGAGAAGCGACTTGATATTTTTATACGAGGCTAGATGCCTTTGTCGACCGTCTAACTGTTCTGTAGGCACAAGTTCCGTGTCAGATTTACTGGGAACGAATGGTTGATTTTATTCATTAAGGTGGAACTAGTCGCGGGCTCGAACTCAATGGTGGGCATGGCCAAAAACCACGCTGTCTCACCTGGCATCGTGTCCGACAGAAATAGTATCAGTGATGAGCAGTTAGAAGCTGGTCTACATGGACAACGTATATTTCGCACGCACAGAAACACCGTACCCAACGATTTTAGTAAAAAGAGCGCGTAAAAAATTACGAAAAGTCCTTTGGAAAATGGAGTTTTATGAAAAAACCACTGCATGAATCAATTAGAAATAAAATTAATTGAAATCTTCGATAATTTTGCTGTGTCGTTACGGATTTTGTTTTCGAGATTTCACACTTGGTGTATTACTTATTTACGCCCAAAGTTGCGCTAAAATTAGCAAGAAAAACGAATCTTTGTTGGCTTATAACTTTTTAATGGCTTTTTATTTTACTATTCTGCTTACGTACAGACAAAATTACTAATGAGACCTAACGATATCATATTAAACTTTGAATGTACGATATCAAACAGTGGAGTAAAACCCCTCCGAAGTTTGTATGGAAAAAATATCAAATTGTTTCACCTTAAGTGAAAAGTGGTTCGTATAGAGCTTTTTTGTCTTATCATTGAGTATGACGTTTGATTTGTAATTGACTGTCATTCGTAGATCTTTGACAGTCGTTACGGGTTGTCAAAAGCCCACAAAAACACACCCAGTTTTACCTAGGGATATTGTGTTATCCAGTAATTGGGTTGTGGTGGTCAGATAGGCAGTAGCTCCATGTAAAATACTGGTATTCAGCTGCATCCGGTTAGACTGGAAGTGACCCCAACATAGTTGGGAAAAGGCTAGGCAGATTGATTTGTTTGGGTGCATACTTCCTTGAAAATTCCTCGATTTCACTCAATGTCATGCAGAAAATGGTTGCTAAAATTATAATAGTAAATGTAATCCGTATTAAGGCTGCCTGTCTACTGGAGCGGAGAGGAGAGGAGCGGAGATGTGCCAATATTAACCAATAGAATCGCAACTCTGGAGCGGAGTTTAGATTCTATTGGTTAATATTGGTACATCTCCGCTCCTCTCCTCTCCTATCCGCCCCAGTGGACAAGACTGTTCCTTCTGTAGTTAGTTAATTACGCAGTATGACTTATGCCTGGTTTCGAGGAACTAAAAAGGGAATTCTTTGAATAAAGATAGCCAGAGTCAGATTCCATTCTTTTTTTAAATATCTTAATTAAGGTATACACATTAGTAATGTTTTACGTTTCACGAGTAAGTGTCGGTTATTTTCTTTTTTTGAAAACTGCAATGTCTGGAGTTCGTTCGTTATCTACTCCGTGGTTCAGATTCATGGGTAGTGTAACTGTGCGTTTGCACTGTGAAACATTCACAACAAAACATGTTGAAATCATATTTTCTGTCAATGTTCCATACAATGTTTGATAGGAACTTGAGATTTCAACAGTAACAACAACAACGCAGTTAAATCAAATTGGCACCAATTACTGCTCATAGGTTTGCCAGCAGATGTTACTCGTAAAATTAATACAACATCAGAATCAAGACACTTTTTTACAGAAGCAAAACAAAAACAAGTCGTACAAATCTATTTTTGCAACACGATTCAAACCTGGATCTCTTCAAATATGCACAAGATTCCAACCTTTGTGAATGCAAACTGGACCTCGAATCAACCACTGATACATAATTAACATGATAATGCATATAAATGCAATCATTTTAATGGAGTAGATACTCCGACAGAGACCGAGGTTCGTACAATAGCGATTTTCGTTTATTGTACACTCCTGGCACAAACAGATCTTCCAAAACAAGAGGTAGGAACGTTATCGTCTTGAAATTAACAAAGAAAAATAAGTACGGTTTAAATTAATCAATACCATGTAAACTTTTCAAATGTATGAGAATTGGTAGCACGAACCGTTTTTACGAATAGTAAGTAAGTATAGTGTCGAACTTTTTAATTTGCTAACAAAAACACGTTACGTTAACGTTCATAATCATAATAATTAAAATCAGTCTTATAATATTCCCGCTGCTGGGACACAGGCCTCCTCTCTTTGAGAGGGAGTGGGCTATAACTAACCACGTGGGCCCAGTGCGGGTTGGTAGATGTCACATATCTTCGAATTTTTGGTTCTAGGACATGCCGGTTTCCTCACGATGTTTTCCTTCACCGTTTTGAGAGCAGGGGTGATGAAATAATTTACACCAAGTAAAGCGCTTGCCAGGGTTTGAGCTGTAACTTGTAAGTCGGGGGCCATTACCACTGGACCACCACTGCTCGCCACGTTAACATTGCATGAATCCAAATGATAGTATTAGGGTTCATGGATACTTTTACACTATAGTATTTATCACAGAGCAACTTTCTTTAAGTTCAGTCTCTGACAGATACATACTCATGTACCTTCATCGCAGTAATATGCACTATCGGCTTAATTCAAGGCATTTAATTCGCAGTCCGCGGTTATTAGAAGCCCTACGAGATACATTAGGATACAATGTTCGTATTAACAATGTAGGCCATTCAGATGCGCTAGTATTAATAGGTTCCAGTTATACGTTTTGGTTCGACACGCAATGCTTGTAGAGATGTGGTCTGATTGTGGGCGGGGGAGAAAAGCGATTTGGAAAGTAGTTTTCAGGCGAAGGTATGGAAAGCGTGGGAATTTTGATAGGGTTGATAGATGTGATTTTAATTTACAAGTTTTGTGATTCAGATTTCAGTTGGAGGAGTTTTCTTAATTTAAATGTTTTGGATGTTGACGATACTCAAATTAAATAACTTAAATGAATTTAGTTTGTTATTTTTGGACTATTAATGTTATTTCGAATTGATTTTGAATTTAATAAACTTGAATACTTAAACCACCTCCCCAGGCAGATCAGTATCAGGCATATCTAAACGAGTAAATAATTACAGATTTTAATTTTTAAAGTAGATTAATTAATGAACTCGGCTGATTAGATCCTTCAACTCTACCTTCTGTGTGCAAAATGCAAGATGTTCCAATGAAAATCTGACAATTGAAGATGTTCCATAGTCAAAATTCCTTGCAATCCGCCAATCGCTCGCCACACGACCACAGCCTTAATCCATTTTGCGGGTGAGCACTTACGTCTTTAAGTCAAATGCGATTGTTCTGTTATTTATGATCATCGTTTGCTTGGAATACTCGACCAGGTAAAATAAGGAAGACACTGCCCTTTAATTGACTAATTAATGATCCAATTGAAGAATTGTATCTGTCCTTAATGATTCCCTTTATTTAAATTGAAAGCCGGACTTCCAATTAATCGAATGGTTAACTTATTAAGCTTAGAACCTGGTTATAAATATTGGTTTATTTAAAATTGATTATGTTCCGTTTTTAATTAAAGACTTGGTTTCGTGATTACGAAATTTAAATAGAAAATTAAATTATATTGAACTGTCTGTGTGTGGTTTAATTATTTTTAATTACTTAACCGGTTAAGCCGCGCGACGCGATTTTGCGACACCCGTCAAGCCGCGCGACACGATCGCGGCGCGTCAGAGATAAGAGCTCGCTAATATAAACAAAAACTGAGAGCTTTTTGTTAAGTAAATAGTCTTATCGTTAATGGTTTTGGGTTCCTGATTAGACAAAGGATTTTTTATAATACTTAGAATCTTTGTAAGCGAACGCTAGTATTGATAAATAAACATTCTTATAAGATTCTTATAAGAAATTCCTTTGTTCATTGTTTTGATTATTTATAATAAAACTACTGGTTCGATTCACATGAAACTTCGCAGGATACATTATGAATACATATACTATCGGTCAAAACCATTATTTACGGACAATAATAATAAATAAAAACACATATAAATAAAAAAGTTCAATAAATCGTTAACCGTATCATTACGTAACATTATTTAGTTGACAAAAAAATATTGAACTCTTTTTCTTTCTGTATTATGCATTTTTATTATTTATTAGTTATTCAAGAATATAAAATAAATGACTTACCAGCGATTACATACACAAAACACACACAAAACTCAAAATTTCACATCAACACCTTTTTTCACTACCGAGTTTGTTTACATTTTTTGATGGGTCCGTAATAGGTAATTACGATGTTATTTTGTGCAAATTTTATCTATATACGATGACGACACTACTTAATTATTGAAATAACACCATTTCCCGTCGATTTACACTTAAAAAACAATAGAAAATGAATAAATAGAACGCGGAGTGCAGTGCACGGCACGCATGCGCGGACGCCATTTTGCCGTACCAAAAATGTTCAATTTTTACTTTTTTTTAGAGTTGTTTCTGCATATTTTGACGTTATGGTCGATTTATTCGACAGGTATATTATCCTACCATAAATCAAAACCAACCACAGACCATATCAGCCCGTATATTACATATAAATAGAGCTGCAATCTGCATGAACGTACCGTGTTCCCGGGGACACAACGAGGCTTGACGGTATTGGGAGTTTTCGTGCGCCTGGGGCTTCGGTCCGGCTTGACCGGTTAAAGATCTGGATGACCTTTGTTGTTCGAGTTTTTTTCTCACGGTTTGAAAAGAAAGGTGAAATAAAAGATATCAAGAGACTAATGAGACAAATAGTCTAGACTGATCTAGAGTATTAATAAGGGCTATGGTTGGCGTTTTAGCTGACGTCTACGTTTTTGGTGTGCAATTCTTAATTGGTGACTATTGTCGTGAATTAATTAATGAATGAATACCAGTGGTTTTTACTGTTACATAGTTTACAGGTGAGAGAAGATATATCGACGCTGTCATGCTAACAAAAGATACGTAGATATGATGATAAAATCTGCTATCACATTCAAACAGGTATGGTATGTGTGCATTTTTTGATGCTGTCTCATACTTTCATAGAAAATATGGAGGTGAAATCTCTTCATAGGCGGGGGTGGTAGGTAATGCATCCTCTTCCAGTATACCATTGTACATCTAACTAAACGATAATTACTCGAAGCGGCGCGGCGGCGGCAGCGGCGGCGGTTCAGTTGGCTACGAAATAAAATATTACTTATTTATAAAATAAATGCAAAATTGTGTTTCTCTATTTGTTTTTTTGTAATGTTTTTACAGTTCAACTTTCATACTGATTTAGAAGACATGTTAATTGAAAGTAAAAGGGAAAAAAATTGATTTTTTTTTGTGTCCTACGTTTTCGTACTGATTACGATGTAATATCAATTGAAATTGAATGAGAAAAAATATATGTAGGTACCTACACGCGGGCAGAACCGCAGGGTACAGATATTTTAATATAAATCTGCCTAATCAATCGTCTGCCCAGCTCCCATAATAAACCCGCAACCAACAATGGTTGCGAATCAGCATCCAACTATTACATAACTGCCTACCACATTATGTAAAGCCGGAAATTAAAGCTAGGACTTAATACAAAAGCTAGGCGAGCGACCAACAAATCAGTGTGTGTGTAATTAACATTTAACATGGTGTACAACACATAACAACGAACAACATATCGATAACAACACTAGCTATGTTAATGACACAGTGCAGGTGAAAAGAAGTAGGATCATTTTTGTACGAGGTAGGTCTGAAAATTCGAAAATTATCTTTTTTGTCTCTTGATCAAAAAGAGTGAAGCGATAAATAGTTTATTCTGAAAAAAAAAGATCGGCAGGTCTATTCTGTAAAAAAACGAGTTTTTATTCCACCTCATATTAGGAATTGGTAAGCGATTGACGGTATTGACAAGCTCACTTTTCTTACCCAAGTTTTCGCTGTGAGATTATTTCAGAATAAATCATCAGGTAGTCAACTAGAGTAGCTGTCACTGTTTGATGCATTATTTTATGTGACTGTTTGTTGCAACATCAAGCTAAACCTAAAGCTAATTCCTGAGATTTTTAAGCGGAGTTCATAAGCCCGAATTATATGTAATCTTGTTTAGCCAGCTTGTTCTAAGAAATTGTAAAATATGGTATTCAGCTGCATCCGGTTAGACTGGAAGCCGACCCCAACATTGGGAAAAGGCTAGGCAGATTGATTTTGTTCTAAGAAATTGTGACTTGTCTTTGTCATAACAGAACTTTCTGCTCTAAATTATAACTACGATCGATAAAGGTACGAGCTTTGGTAGATCCCATTACATTTCAATGTTGTATCAACTTAGCTTCCTGCTCTATATTCACTGTGGCAGCTGCAGGTATCAAATGCTGCAGCGTTTCAAAAGGCCACAGTACATCAAATCCGGAGTAAAAACGAAAAAAAATCTAAGTGTTGTGTCAATTTAACTTCCTGCTCTATATTCACTGTGGCACAGGTATCAAGAGGTGCGGCGTTGCAAAAGGCACAGTACATAATGCAACTTAACTCCGGTGTTAATTCGCTAAGCCCCGCCGTATGACAGCCCGCTGGATGCGAAACTACAAAAGATATAGTCGAATGACATGTTGGGATTGTGTGGATAAGAATAATTGATTTATATAGAAATATGATTTATTTTTGAAATTGGAACAAGTTTTGCTGGTTTTTGATCTGTAACATCTTTCTTCTCACTTTCCTGCAATCTGTGGCAGTGATTTCGTGAAAAGGGACGGAAGTGTGTAACAGGAAGCCGGGGAAACGCGCGCTATTTGATTTGACCAATGAGCGCGCGCGGACAAGTCAACAAGTAAAACAAATATTTCTGAATATATTGAAAGTTTAGAGTCTCATATCACAATATAGGATCTCAAAATGTATACTAATATTATAAAGAGGTAAAATTTGTTTGTTTATTTGTAAGTTTGTATTAGGGGGTAATCTCCGAAACTACCAGTCGGATTAGAAAAAAATATTTTTGCTTTCGATAGCCCAATTCTTGAGGAAGGTTAATAGGCTCATAGACTAAGAGCCTAGCCACGACTTTGGGCAGCACGGCAAGCGGCGCGGCGAGCGGCGCGATGTGGGAACTAAAAAGTTGCCGCTGCGAGCGGCGCGCCGTGGCATGCTTCATACATTCCTGTGCATTTGTTTTTACCACTCGCCGCGCCGCTCACCGCTACCGCTGATAGCGGCAGGGCTGTGGTCAGGCCGTAAGTCGCGGGCACAAGCTATATAATAAAATAAAAAACTCGCTAGAAAACTGAACGTAAAAACACTTACATATTTCATAAAACAATCTTTCAGTGTCTTATCCACACAAATCGTAAGTGAGAGCGACGTGCGTGCGACGGGCTATAATAGTCTTGATATTTTCTTTATCTGAGACTTCTCAGTGTTCCCAGTGTCCGTATAGTATTACCAGTTTGCGGATTATTCGCAAATATTACGATACTAGTCGTGTTCTTAGTTTTCATGGGCTTTAGGTCGGGACACACTGGCTGTGTCCGGATTTTTTACCGGATTTGGTAGGCTGTTGAAAAATTTTCAGTTTTGATGTGCATTTATTTTCTTATCGATGAAAAAGTATTGCCTTTTCACGTAACATAGTTTTGATTTCGTAAATTATCAAAAGATTCCCTTGTACTCAATGAAATTGTCAATAATTTTACGTTCCCTTTCTAATATAAAAAAAAATATATCTTACTTATCTATTTGTGTGCCAACCTTTATCCAAATCCGTTTAGTCTTTTTTGCGTGATTGAGTAACTAACATCCAAACTTTCACATTTACAGTAGTTGTTAACCGGGTTTTATCCTAAAACTTGGCAACGTCGCAAATAGCTGTGAAATATTTACCTGTTTTGATTAATTTTGACAATATCATTTTATGGAAATAAGAAATGTGGATAACTAGCGAACTAGAACATTAATAATGATGGATACAGTTTATACTATGGTAGGATTTGAAATACCCGATCTACATAGATTTTGCTCATCATATATATTTTTAAATATTATCAATTTATTTCCTATTTATTTCAGCAGAAATTATAGCTTGGTGAGCACGTATTTTAGCTTACCAGCTGGTTTAATAAGCTATTAATTATTTGAGCTTTCCTATTAAGTACTGATAGCCTATAGAAGAAGTAAAGTGGAATTACCCACGCTTATTAATTCCAAAACATAGTTTTTATGTAGCAGATCAGAAATAGCCGGTGTATCTATATCCAATAAAGTGTAATCAGCTGATAATTGCCGCAGAGCGCGTGATGCATCCATCGGAGGCGATTGTACGACGCTGATGATGTCACTTGCAGGTAAGTAGCGACAGCAGCACTAATTATTTTCATTAATTATTTTTATTCATAACAAAATATGGTAGGTATGTCTTTAAACGTTTTTTTTTATAAAAATATTTAAACATTTAATTTTATACCTATATGTGAAACAAAAGAAAATATGACAAAGTTGGTGAGTGTGAAATACGATCCTCCTTCTACCAAAACTATAAAAGCAAAAAGTTTGAAAAGGGCAACGAGTATAATTTAAATCAATCATGATAGCCAGCACTGATGACAGTCGTCCTAATTGGACTTTAGAAATGTAGTAATGCTTAGCTAGCTTATTAATGAAAAATCACCAGTACGTTATTGTAAAGAAAGTCCTACAAAAATATGAGTCTCAATTTTACATAACTATTCAGTTCTTGTAACCTTAATTTATGCCAAGTTTTAAAGTCCAGTCGAGTCATAGGTCTTGAGTTCAAATTTCGAACCCAAGGCACGCACCTCTGACTTTTCGGATTCACAAGTGCTTCAAAAACGGTGAAGGAAAACATCGTGAGAAAACCGGCCATACCTGAGAAATATTTCTCGACGGCATGTGAAGTCAAGTTCGAGGTCCATACTCCCATAGGCGGCATAAAAATTTTGATACCTGATATCTAATTACGCAACACATTTTCGTAAACGATTCCGACTAATCTGTTTCATTTTGACAGTTCAATAATATTCATTGTTGAGCAGATTTTTTTTCGAACTTATGAAGCAATGGATTAGCAATCTGTTTCAAATCGATTCAAATTCTAATTAATCGTGTATTACGTAATTAGGGTACAGGTTAGACACTAACCACACAAAAAAAAAGAAAACCTTAATCTATTAATTTTAAAAGCTTTTTATGTTTTTATTGATAGAGTTTTCTGCTGACCATATAGTACCAACAAGCTCATCTTCAGTAATCAACTAATAAATATCTCCGTATACTACATACATAAAATATAAATGAATAAACATCTAATAATATACAATAATGTGCATTAATCTTTCTACATAATCAATTAAACCTGTTTTAATTGATTTTGATTTACGACTAACTTAGCGAAGGAAACTAATGTTAGATAGTGAAAATCAATAAATTGATTTTGATTAGCAATTGTAATTAATAATTAACCTGTCGTTGAGTCGTGAGGGAAAGGTAAGGCGTGATATAGGATGGGTGTGCGTGTTTCTGATTTTACTGCTAGGCTGGTGTAGATTAGATTAAAACAGTGCGCACGTGATGTATTTGAAAGATTTGGCAGTCTATGCACTATTTGACCACAGCCTAAATAAATATACTTCAGGCCGAATTGCCACGAAAAAAATATAACTATAAACTAGAGATGAAACTTTATTTTCCCAGTTACTTTTGTTACGACATTTTTAAACAAGACCTACTGATATCAGTGCAAATAATATTAATTAATTATTATTATGGATGTGATAAGTAAGCATTTTAGATACAGAATCAAACCGTTAAAGTTGCATAACATTAAAGTTTCCACTAATAAGGCGCATTGCATTTAAAAGTGTCTACTGTTTTATTTTTTTGCCAAAACTTCAAATGGCTCGATAAACTAAACCAACTAAATAAATTTTAAACATTACCACTCCAAATTCATATCAAATATATAATAATATTTCGTTTTACCCGAAAACCTTATAACATTTAGTCACGACGATGAGCTTGAAATTCCAAATCACTAACTTTTTATGCTCCACTAAATAGTAAATAGTTTTTGTTACACAATTACTAATTACGAATTATTATTCATTATTATAATGCTGGTTATGGGAACATTAGTTTTTCTATACTATTATAGGATGGATCATTATACTTTTAATTAGAAACCCAGCTGTGTGGCTGATTGAAAAATCTTCAATGTTGCATAGCCTTAATACCTCGTTGGTTTTGTCTGTGGTTTTTAAACTATTTATTATTGTCTAAATATTTATTGTTTATTGTATTTGTTTAGTGGTGATTTCGTTGAATAAGTTGTCAGTTATTTTGATGTGTTTTTTGTTATTAAGTTGGAGTGAGATTAATAATAAAATTCGTGTTTTATTTGGGTATTTAAATGTATGCATCGTTTTCGTACGGGATTGTACCAGTTATAATAGAAATACATACTTTTTATTATTTAAATCAAAGAAATTGCTGTTCTTTGATTTAAGGGTGATTCATGCTTGTATCTCACTAATGTTCCTAGAGAATTATGAAGACGGAAACGGTAACTAGATGTTGCCCGCGACTTTGTCTGCAATCTAGGATGAAAAGTAACCTATTTCCTAACCCAGCTCATGGTCTACCCATGTGCTAAATTTTATCCAAATCCGTTCAGCCGTTTTAGCGTGGAAGCGTAACAAACAAACAAACAAACTCAATCTCGCATTTATAATAATTGAAGCCAATTAAAAAATATTCAGATCTGGTAAAAATACAATCCACTTTAATTAATGCAAAAAATACCCGCAACCCCAACCGCACATAAATAATAATCCCGCCATCTATTTCTAATACATTCCAAAGTTTATTCAATAGGGCCGTCAACAAGTAAAAATAAAAGTTGCCATGCGAGCCATTTACAACAATACATTGCGTCTCATCACGCGAACTTTGCAACACAGAATACATAAATAAATAAACGCAGCCCTGAACGGCAGGTGGAGTCACTGATTCCTCGCAGATAATTTGCCTAACTGGTTCTTGGTCTGACACTTTCCTACACTGTGGCACCTTTTCATCGGCGACAGAAAATTTTCGAGCAACATCCTTTGCCTTTTACGTTTGAAAGGGTGATGTCCAAGCACGTTTAAAGCCGGTAATGTATGTCGGGGATTTTGTAGAGGTGGTTTTAAAAGAATGACGTGAAGTGGTCAGTAGCATCATTTTGCGTCGGCCTGATAACACGGCTCCTCATTGCGACATTTAATTATTATGATTATGTATATGATTCAAAGAACAGAGGAGGCAGGTTTTCTTAAACGCCTTTGTCCTGTAACATCGTTGGAAGCTATTATCTTTTTGTCGCGAATTCTTTCCTTGTTGTTTAATAGTGCGTTGGATAGTGCGTAATCTGGGGATCTGTAGATTAAGAGATTTGAGAGATTGTGTTCGTACTGGTTTGCGAAAGATCGTTTTTTTATTTTTGACATTGAGTCATTGTTTTGTCAAAGCAGATTTTTAACCGACCTCCAAAGAGGAGGAGGTGCTATGTTTATAGCGTAATATTATAATTTTTTTATTATTTAAGTGCACTGATTTCTCCGTCAGCTTTGGACCGATTAAAAAAAATTGTTTGATAGGGTAAGCTCTCGAGGTGGTCCCATATTAATTTTATTAATTTTGCTTGGATAGTTTTTGAGTTAGCTTCAATAATTGACTTAATTGTTGTGTGTCTATTGAGATTTGCAGTAGAACTACATATATCAATAATCCTAATATATTCCATAACCACGACCGAAAAGTTAAGTAAAAAGAACTTTTTACAAAAAAAAACACAACAAAGTAAAAAATTACTATAATTTAGAAGTCGGTGTCTTTGGTTTTGAATTATCGCTTTTTGCCACCGACTTCCGCAATTAAAGTTATTTTTCACTTTGTAGTGTTTTTTTGTAAAAAGTTATTTATTTTAAACTTTTTAGTTGTGGTACCTAGGTACCTACCCCACACAAATTCGAATACCAGTAGGTACCTGCTATGTAAATAACAGTGACAGGAACTATTATCATATCATCCACATAGACTAGGTGAGAAAAATACGTATTATTGAAGCTAACTAAGCTAGCTAGCTAAGTCAACAGCCTGTCTTTTTTTTATATTTTGTATAGTTAGTTAGTCAGTCATTTAATTTAGTGTAAGATTGTATATTTGTACATATTTTTATGTAAAGATAAACACCGATACTCATAAAAGAGAACTTAATAACCTGGACAAAAAGGCAATTTCCAATTTGTTTAGAAATCGATTGAAGGACACTGAACGAGATACAATAGAAGTATTACGTCTTATAAAAATAATCTTCATTTTCTAATGATTATTAATCAACAGGTCGAAGTCGAGCACTGTTGAACAAGGGAAACATAATAATCCGTTCAAGATTGATTTAACATAATTTATAATGACCGACATCCTTATAAATCTAAAACAATCAATCAATCTGCCTAGCCTTTTCCCAACTATGTTGGGGTCGGCTTCCAGTCTAACCGGATGCCGCTGAATACCAGTATTTTACATGGAGCAACTGCCTATCTGACCTCCAAAACCAAGTTACTGGATAACACGGTACCCCTTGGTAAGACTGGTTGTCTGACTTTTGGGCCGCCATTCGGCCAGGCCGCCGGCACTGTGTGTAGGAGCCATTAAACATCTACGAATGACAGCCGGAACCAGCGGCTTAACGTACTTTCCGAGGCATACGGAGGGATCTCAATTAATGGATGGTCACCCATCCAATCATGTAACCACGTACCCTTCCAAATCTAAAAGATCATAACAAGAATAATAACAAGAATAATAAAACCAATACCTCCCAAAACATCTCAATCACTATCTAAACGGTAAGCAAACATCACGACTGCACATTAGCGCACGGGGCACAACGGGGCACAAGGCCCAACGGGGCACAAAAACAATCGGCTATAGTTAACTGAGGGCGAGGGCACAATATTAAAGGACAATGGCCAATTAACGCTGTACGCAATTAAATCAGACTGGACCTCAACAAAGAGTCGTTGATGGGATGTTTATGGAGATGATGATACCATTTTTGAATATTTTGTTATATTGTTAAAAAGAAATAATAAATAGCATAATCAGCCTACAATGTTCCCACTGCTAGGACACAGGTCTGCTCTCTGTGAGACGGAGTGGGAATTCAATTAATCCACCACGTGTGCCCAGTGCGGGTTGTTGGATGTCACAAGTCTTCTAATTTACCTCACAACCTACAACTCGTTAGTCGGGGCCACTGGGCCACAACTGCTCCTCAAATTTTCTTATGTATATTATATACCTGATATGTAGCTGTCTTGTTTCAGAGCAAAAACATTTTCTCACACAGTCACTGTGCAAGCAGTGGCTTGTAGGCGGTAAAATGGCCAACAAGCAGTGACTCTGTGCATGTCGAAGCTTAAAATCAATCGAAGTTTCATACGTTGACTGCAAAATTATTCTAAGCACTTTAGGAAAAGGATGAATCCCACCAAACATATTTCATGTAAAGTAAGTAAGGTTGCCAAGACACACATAACGCTTTCACTGTTAAAAAGTTATCAGATCTAATGAAGAGCCAAACTTCTAACTCTACAAGACCTAACTCAACAAACTTTACATCTTGGACAAAATGTACGTCTTGGCCATTTCATTACACTATTACATGATCCAAAATTAAAGACTAATGACTTAATTTCTTATCATAAGCTTTTAATTAAGAGTGTCGGTGCGACGACCGCGAAACGGCAGCAGATAATGCATTATGTTTTTTGTTTTTGTTTTTGCGGCATTGTTTTTATCCGTCCCAAAATAAATTGTTGGTAATCGGAGGTAACCCTCAGCATAGAAGAATAAGGGCCGGTTTTTTGATCCCTAGTAATAGTCAAGCAAACCAATTGTTAAACTGACCATAATTAAGACTCTAACCAATTGTTAACTCATGTTTACGTTTTTTGATCCCCATTTGAACTATGGTTAGAATTTACTATTGTTAACTATGTTGCCATTGTAATCGACATTAACTTACCCATTGAAGAGTTGGGAGTCATTATTTTGTTATGGTAACACGTGCTTTTTGACGTCTATCGCACATGTCCAAGTCAAAGTCTTCAAATTTCGAGTTTGTTGATTGTGATTTCGTGCTATTTGTGATTTTGTTCCTCTTGTTCATACGACTATAAATTGGAATATTGGAAAACTATTAAGTAAGAATAAGAATAACTAAAACAAACAATTAATAATTCATAAATAAATAATAATAATATTAAATGTGTTTGTTTCTTTTTTGTTTTAATAAATGAATAAAAATATTTAAAAATATAAACGATATGTATATAATATATATTATGAAATAAAGGAGATAATAATATTAAATAATAATATAATTTTATTATAATATTAATTAATATTTTTTTATTATTATTTATCCTTTATTTTATTATATAATAAACATATCACTTACATTTTTAAATATTTTTATAAAAACAAGAAAAAGAACATTTACTTAAAATATAAAAAATAGTAGCCCACCGGTATCGGGAACAGGGTCCAAGCGGTGGTGGTCAGAATGTCTTCATGTTATGTTTGTTTATAATTAATGCATTTAGTTACAATATAATGTTTTTAAATTAAATAAATATATATTATTCTGTGACAATTGTATCATCCGATGAAGTCTCCGACATATCAAAGTATCATAATATATTTAAATCCATAATAAAACCGTAAATAATCAAACATACATTTAATTAAAATAAAATAACACGAAACAGCCGATTGCGACCAAGACTTAACTATCCGCCATCTTGCTAAACCCTTGATGGAGCTGTGGTTAAATATTTTGACCAATAGTTACATATTTAACCACTTGTCGTGTTAACTAGGTATCAAAAAACAGAATTTGCAGAAATTTAACCATTTGTTGCCATTTTTAACCATTGGTCGACTTAACTAGGGATCAAAAAACCGGCCCTAAACATGTCTTCGGTAGTACAACAAGCTCTGGTCTCCTTTGGTTTTGGTCTGAATACTTTGACATTGGGGCCAGAATGATGTATCACTAGCTCCATATAATTCCCGTCAATAGGTCGATAGTATCCGCCGCCCACACGTCCGCTGAGCGTATTGTTCAGTTCAATCGAGCAAGTTATTATTGCAGATAATACTTTATTTATAACGAACAGGCTTGAGAACAATGCATTGGATGCGTCATGTTGTACATCTACAACAGTGCTCGACTATGTAGTGACGACTGCTCGTATGTACAGGCATCGACAGTTACTTGCAATTGTGACAGGTTATAAATACAGTCGCCAACAGTAACCTTTATATGTCTGCAAGTTTACTTGCTGTAGATATTTTGCAGAAAGAACAATCATTGACAGCTGTTATAACAGTGACAATCTGATAAAATATACGGTTATTGTTGTGATATTATGCAAAGTTTGTTACTTGCAGCAAGACCTTTTTACCATGCAAATAAAAATAGACATGCCCTAATACCTTTTTCTTCTCTTCTTGTCTATGCTAGTCTTCTTTTTTGTTTTTATATTGTTTGTGCCCAGTAGGTTTGGTATGTCGCATAGGTAGGCCAGGTTGATTGCGGCATAATTGGCATTATTTAGGTCATCAAAGGTGCAAGTGAAGGGGACACTCCAGCAAGTGGGACATGCACACCTTGCAGAAGGTATTGCAGCAAGTTTTTTTCAGCTTGCAGCAAGAAAAAGTTACTTGTTGTGCGTGTGCAACATTGAGGAAGTAAACCTGCACAACTCAACCTGATAGTCAACTCGAATCATTTCAGTGGTAGCACAATACGTGTTTTCTTATATGTTTTAGCGTAACAGCAGCTTTATTTGTGAGCTTCTTTTTAAAGCCACGGTACGGTAAATCTTTTTTATTTTTAAGCTGAATTCAAGATGGTTTCAGTTGTAATAAGGATTAAGGACGAGCAGAGAATGTTTTCCAAAAAGTAGTTATTTTTATTTTTCACCGAAACTGTTCTTACTGTTGTTCTAAAAAAGTTTTCCTAAAAACCTTCTTTAAATAAAATGAGCTATGGTATTGTTTTTATCGAGAAGTTGGTGCAAAAGTTGGCAATATCGCAAACTGTCAAATGTTTACCTATTTTGATTAATTTTGCAATGTTACTAAGGAAATATGGAATGTGATGACTAACTAGTTAACTAAAACATTGATTATGAAATGCAATAATTAATATCGTAACACCGAATATTCAGTTTTTGATGTAAAAAAGGTATTTGGACACTTTCCAAATGCCTTTTTTTATACCTAAACGGTTAAAACATCATAATATTCAGTGTTGTAATTGCAATTCATTATTATTAATAATAATCATTGTAGTTCGCTAGTTATAAGCCAAATTTCATATTTTCATACAATATTATTGCCAAATTAATCAAAACAGCGAAATATTTGACTTCTATTTGCGAGATTGCCCCCTTTCAGAATAAACACTCTTAACAAGGATCAAATTCACAAAACACAATCATATTTGTTAGTATGAAACTGACACGTGTCAAGAACGCATTATCTCGACTTTTCGGGATTTTTCTCTTGGTATAGTAGTTTTTATACTTTCAAGAACTTGACTGTCACCCAGTTGCAAAAAGACAAACATTACGTAATGGATCATTAATGCTAATGATTTCATTAATTTGTTCAAAGATCCATTAAAATCGATGTTATTTTCTGCAACAAGTTAATGGAAGATTAGCATTTAATGACAGCTTTAAAAGTTAAAGTTCGTTTCTACAACTGGCGGTTTAAAGAATATAATTATATTGTTTTATTCCAACACATTCTGTTTTTTTTTTGCAAGAAAAGTCGAGATATCAGCCACTACCCAGTTTGTCAAACTTCTCATTTCGAGTAAATTCTTATAAAACCGGGCTGAAGGTAGTTCTTAAAATGGTATTTGTATAATTACTTCTGTTCATCATTTACCTAGCCTTTTCCCAACTAATTTTGGGACCGGCTCCAGTCTAACCGGATGCAGGTAAATACCAGTTTTTACATAGAGCGACTACCTGTCTGACCTCCACAAGCCAGTTACTGGGTAACACGGTACCCCTTGGTAAGTCTGGTGGTTGTCAGACTTTCGAGCTTCTGACTACTCCTAATGACTGCCACAGATGTCAAAGAATTCCAGCCGGGACTAATTTCCGAAGCTTCTCGTGTCTTAGTATGTAAAGATCACCCAGGGTATTCACGGATCTACCGCGGCAAACGTAGCTATATATTGCTTCAGTCATATCTGCAATATACTCGTATACCTACCTAAGGTCCCATTAAAATAGACGGACAAATTTTATGAAATCATTAATAAAATAAGGACACTGGTAAAAATAATAATAAGTAAAACGCAATACATACTTACAAGAAAAAAAAATCACAATAAAATGTTGGTTACCAAGACGTGCCATTTATTATTTTACGTCAAAATAAAATCACTTTAATCAGTGTTTTTTTGCTTGGATATCTTTGGTTAGACGTACTGAACGCTGTGTTAAAATTTCCCATCTATTTTAATTGGACCTTGTATAAGGCTCTAATTACATACCTGTGTAAATACATTTGTTGCCATTACTTGTATTTGCTATAATTAGTACTTATACTAAGTCCATTGCGCTCATAGAAAGCCCATATATCATAGCATATAGTTGTCCAATGTTCGCGCTAAACGCACCATATAAATAGGTATATGGGAACTTTGTACCTTGTTGGCCGCGTATATTCGAATTCTACTTCAGAAATTCGCTAAAAAATCCTACTTCGTTCGGGGCGGTGAAAAGATATAGGACTACAAATAAACGTGGGCTTTTAATAATTAGAACTGAAATGTGAGGAACCATAATATTTCTGGGAACCCCAAGTCTCGGTCAGACCCGAATTTATTTTAAATCTAAGCCTTCCCTGAGTACAATACGAAAACGAAGAATTAGGTACTCAACAGTAAAGTTCTAATGCATGAAATTTTCACTATATGAAATTACACACTGACTTCAGTAAGTCTGATTTCAAGTTGTCACAGTGTATTTCGATCAATGAAAATGTGTTTTTGTACCTTCACTGCTTTGTAAACGTGATGCATTCAACATACCTTAAAATTAGGGTACTTTTCCATTGAAGAGGAGGCGAGCGAAGCTGAGCGACCTGCAGAAAACGACCAATCATAATGGTTGAAATCGTCATAGCATCTCTCATCTCGTCTGTGATTGGACGATTCTTGCACGTCTCCGCTCAGCTCCGCTCAGCGTGCTTCAGTGAAAACCCACCCTTAGTTGTCCACAAACATTCTGGCCTCTATCAAAGGACTTACAAACAGCAACTAACTAGTATTCATAAATACGCGACCATGTCTGTACAAGTTAATAGTGAGAAAGTTGACCTTTTAAGTAGATATTTGTGTTCAGCGCCCGGATGGGTGCGCAGGAGAATTTAGATTGTATCTAAGATAAATGTTAACTCTGTTACTTACTTTACTGTTTAATAGTACTTAAGGAAATCTGAGAAGGTGTTGCTTTTAATGTTAGAATGAGTTTACACATTCTGTAATATATGGCGTCTCCATGGCAGTAGTTACATTGTGTGTGTCAGAACGACAAAACGGCTTATTGGTGATTCGCACGGATTTACACGCCCGAAACGGGCGAATCGACACTTTTATATAATATTTTTTAACAGCGTTAATTCACCCGTTACGGACGAGTAAATTCGGGCGAATCACCAATAAACCGACAAAACTGTTTCGGTATCAAAATTAATTAGAAACGGGACCATCTTTTGAAGCGTTAGGAATCTAACGATTAGGCTGCGTTTCCACCAGAGATGTGCGATGAAAATGTGTCGTGCGAGGATGTCTAGCTGTGCTGTGAAAATGTGTGGGCGTTTCCACCAAAGCTGTGCGATGAAAATGTGCCTACGAGGATGTGTAGTGGAGCTGTGAAAATGCACATTAATGTGTGGTGCGAGGATGCGTTGCGAAGTTGTGAAATGTGTCGACGGGGGTTCGGTGTAGTGGGAGCGGAGTAACGCGAACGCCTGCCTGCCGCCAAAGCTCGCAACACATCCTTCTCAACACACATCCCTCGTACACATCCCTCGCACACATCCCTAGCTTGTTTTGTATGCGCAAAAATCTAGCTCCGCTGAGCCGTGAAGAAATGAAGCGATTCTATTGGTTCTTTACAAACACATCACTCGTTTCGCATCCTCGCACATCTCTGGTGGAAACGCAGCCTTAAAGTTTTTGCATTAGGCATTTAGGCTACATTTATGACATGACGTGTGATATCCTATCAACAACAATACACATATCTCTGTACATATTTTGCCTTGGAGAAAGAGATGCCGGGGCTATGTTTGAATAATATTTACCAAATTGCCGTATGTTGAGATATATTGTATATATATATATAGCAATATTTGCATGATTAAGGGCCTGTTTCACCACCTAAGATTAAGTTCCTATTAACTTACTTGGCAGATAATTCCATACAAATACTGTTCCATTTTTTAATTTATTCGGTAAGTAGTGGCTATTCGGACATCGTGAAATAGGCCTTAATAGATATAAGACAATGCTCAATCTCAAAATTCGAAAATATATTATGTGATATCTACCAACCCACGTTGGGCCCGCGTGGTGGATTACGCTCCCTCTCATAGAGAGGAGGCCTGTGTAGGGACACAGGCCTCCTCTCTATATCTTGCAGGGGTAACATTAATAGGCTGATTATGTTATGTAATGCTCAATCCTTAGAATCATACTCTTGTATAATTGTTTTTTGAATGAGATGTGTTATGCAAACTCAGGCCATATAGAGAAATGTACTAATTGTCAGGCAAAACAAACGACAGTTATATTTTCTTTTGTTTACTTTTACATTATGTAAATCTATCCATCTTTATTGCCTCATATACCTAACTAATCAATAGAGCAATAAACGGACCCACAATACATAATATTAATTGGATTACACCAATACAAAAGCTACATCGATAAGCAATTATGTCTGATTAGAACGGAAACGAAGAGCTATTACAATCATTATTTACTTTAAAATACCTATAGAGAGTTTATAATTAAATCAATTATTCAACAAACGTAGGTACTATTACTTCTAAGGGTTGTGCCATTTCTAGAAACGGTATGATTATATCGACATTGCGGCTTCCACCGGAAGCTAGATAATATTTAATTGGCGTGAAAACTCAATAATTGGAGATAAAAATCAGCTGCGGAGCAAACCAATTATAGATGGCGGTGTAGTGGCGACCGCGGTCGGTCGTCGCTCACTTGCCAGTGTTGCGCTTGTGATGTGGTTTTTATCGATGTTTTTAATTATTGATTTTTACCGAATGCAATGACTAATTGTGATACTTTAGTTCTTCTGCTAGGCACAAAAGAGTGAATGTTTTGAGACTAAATGCCAATGTTTTATTTAGTAGTGTAGTTACTTGATTATGATTATTTATTGATACTTAAATTACTACCAGCTTGACTAGAGTTAATGTGCACTTATTTTTTTTTTGCCTTTCAATTAACACTCCCTTTACAGAAAGCTTTCTTAGATTCTTTCATCGAAAGAGACATCCAAAAAATTAATTACAGTGACAATTCTTCACAATTCAAAGGAAAATTTTCAAAAATAGAAGCAATTTCCATTAAAATTTTCAATTTATCGACTATCTCACAGCACCACGTATCGCATGTGTGTATTTGGCGGCAGTACTAACAAGTCATTAGCCACTATCACCGGCGGTACTATTTGTGGCGACCGTGGCTTCGGCGGCAGGCTAATTGTTCTAATTTCACCTCCACTGGAGCCCTGGTTTTGTTGTTAGGGTGCGCTGGTATTACCTGTTACCTGTATTAATACTGTTTGAATAAGGCCTATCCAATTCTGATATACACATGATTTTCATAATCGAAGTACGTTCAAAAGTTTATAGCTGCAAATATTGCCATAATGTTTGACTTATGTTATACCCTGTAGATCTCCTTTTTGAATGAGATGACATAATGTAGCCCTTCAAGCATTGATAACCACAGACCACGGGTTGTGCTTTAAACACGATGAGTAGCTTTCATAGACTATCTTTTATTTTAATAGAATGACCGGAGACAATTTATGTTTCTACATTCTTTTAATGCCGGTTCCACACGTACATGTTGTCTATTATTATTTTAATATAAGGATACATAATAATAGAATAATCTCTTCTCCAGTTCTCCTTGTTATAAACCTAAAGTACTAAGTAAGTTTGAAGTTCACAGAACAATTTAGCAGAGCATTCCTTAAATGCGACCGAAAGCCTTAACATTCACGAATGATCACAAAAAAAAACAACAAAACTGTTTCCAAAAAACCGATCGAAAATTATGTAATCAATGGGACAATTTCGGAAAGATCGGTGTTTTGTTACAAAAATCGGTATTTTATCGTAACGTTGTCTGCAAGTGACAGTCTTCGTTCAAAGCGTAAAATATTCGTCGTCGTGTATCGATATGATCTCGCAAATGCACCGAATATCGAGCTCACATCTCTAAACGGTACTGTTGGTTCTCGATTGGAAAATATAAGGTTGCTCAGATAAATTGAAAATGGCAAGTGCCTGATGGAAAACAGAATGGTCGAAAATGGACAAAATTGACAGACTTTTATTACTTGATTTGAAGTTTTTGTAAATGTGTATTTTATGTAATTTTTTGTGATGTGTTTTTAGTTTGTGCGGAATAAACAATTTTTCTTTCTTTCTAAAATAATGAAAGTGACCCAGGTATAATTATGCTCTGATACCTAGATAATGGTTCAAATTACTTGGTAGCCATGTGATCCTGCATGTGACCGCCATGATTACTTACCTACTTGGACTAACCAACCTCGACCACCTTCAATTTCAAAAGGTATTTCTAAAACCCCGCGTCCTATTATTGAGCGATCGAACGCTTTTCGATCGACAATCGCTTTTAAATAGGACGGCCGCGGCGGCCATAATACAGGGTGTAAACATCGTTATCCTTCAAACCAGTGGTTTGGTTTCGTTTATAGAACATAAATTCAATGGAAAATCACAACTTTTTTTTTTAAAGATTACATTTAGAATCGTCACGCAATTCCTAAGGTAGGTATTTTTGCCTGTCTTAAGCCAGGAAAAGGTTTTATTGTATTTATTCATGTGTTGTGTAGGTAGGTAGGACGGGCGGCGATCGATTACGTCACTCAGGCGGGCGCATATCCATGAATTTGCGGACGGTGTCGGACAATAACCTTTTTAATATTTGTTATAGAAAATAACGTATTTTTTTTTCTCGGTTTTTTATGTTTATATTTAAGCCAACTACCCATAGTTTGAGTGACAACGGTGTTTACCCTTCCATCCTGTATACTATGAAAGGTAAAACCTTATTGGTGCTACGCATCGGTCATCGATGCAATATTTTTCTATACCACTCCACTTTTTTAATGAGAATTATGCTTAGTAGTGGGAAGTGATGGGTTGAATAGAGGTTACGCAAATAGAATATTGTGAAAGGCTGCCTAGGTAGCAAGCAGACATTAATTAACTGCCAAAATATAATTTATTGTTGGTATAAGCTTATAAAGTTAATATATATTGACCTCTTAAACAATTTATTTGTATTAGTTATTAAAAAGTAACATGAAATATTACTCCACGATGAACTGTTGTGTCTACTCAGCCCTAATTTATGATTCCAATTTTAAACCAAATTCGAATGCATAACAAACAAGAATTGGGCGCAGAACAACAAATCGATTCCCATTCGGTTTTTAATCGAGTTTTCGTAGTATCGGATAAAACGTCGCCTAACATTCGAAGCTCGCGTGAACGATGCCATCGACTCGGTCCGGAATCGAATACATTATCTCGAGTGAAAGAATCCGCAGTCGCATAATTTGTACCAATATTCCTTGGAAATACTCGCCGTGTGATATGGTAACTCGAGCGATTTAGATCCTTGAGAAAAACAAAGACTTGCTTCTTGAATTCAAAATTATAATTTGAAGTAGATAGGCTTTATTATTTAAATTATCAGTGCTTTTTGGGTTCCGCACCACAGATTAGTAGGTAGATTTATTAAATATTGTATGTTTGCTTGGTATTCAGAATTAGGGAGAGCAAAAAATCTTTAGTGTTTTATAAATCTGGCGAATCATCTTCGAAAACAGCTCTCTGCCCATTAAACACCACTACCTAAACGCTCTGTAATAAATTACTAAAAATATCTTATCTTTCGTATCGTGGGTTCCAGAGTAAGGGTAGTTACACCCCATCCGGATGTTACCACGAGATGTCTGTAGTTCAGACTCAAATACATAGATGGCGCTACGTTTAACAGTTTGTGAAATTGTATCCAGTTTCATTGCTTTAGAATTTACTGTAGCGAAACATACATATAAGAGCTGGGAATATGAGATTATTTATAATAATTCAATAATAAAGTTTTAAAACGCTACTGAAAAGCGTCGCGTCGCGTCGCGTCGGCGTGTATTACGTCATCATGCAAATGCATGCATGAAAGTATCCATAGGCTAAATCTAATTACAGATTGCGAACTTATGAATACCGTGGCTTAAAGGAAAAATATAAAAGAACTATATAGAAAGCATAATCGGTTCATAAACTCCAATTCGATTTAATATTGTATGTAGAACAGCACTATGCTTTTATGATTTCCTATTCCACACACTAAGTGCGTTTATTCATACAAAGCCTTAGTGCTTGCCGATTTCAATATCGATTCTTCGTATTCGTAAGAATCGATTCAAGTTTACGATTATGCATTCGATATTCAATCAAGGAATGGACAAAGGGTGTCTACGGGTGGCACTGTTCGGATTTGCTGACAAACTTGCATTTGCGTTTCCGTAATAAGTCTTTTATTGAAATTGTGTCGTGTGTCTTCGTAAATAAGGATGTTAGATCTTGTTAAAGGGTTTCAGCAGATGTAGATGGTAAGTTTGTTTTAAGTTTATTGCGATGTTTCCATAAAGCGCTATGTCAAAGCATCTCCGTTAGATGGGCTATAATGCGATGCATCAAGTACTTCTATGTAGTACAATAACGTTTATATTATAATTGCAAATGTCCATTGTTAGCAAGATGGCCTTTTCCTGGTACATTATCTAGGAGGGCCGCCGATTGATTGTCGTCGACGAGAATTTATTGTGGCGTGGTAGGAATATATCCGTTTATGTAATAAACTCTGGTAACAATTGCCTTATTGTTCGCTGACCTAGTGCTAACGAGCTAAGCTTTGAATCGGTGGTAAGTATTGTTGGAGGAGTTCCTGGTTCCAATCCTTGGTTTAAGTGAGTGGCCAAAGCCAAAGTGTCATTTCTCAAGACACTGATTGTATTTGTTTTAGGTAAGGACGGACGGAATGGGTTGTTTTTGTTTTGCAAAATTCAAAACATCACTTTTATGGAGTAGGTTTGCTATCTGTTTTAGACATGCTTGCATCTTAAGCATAATCAGCCTATAATGTTCCCACTGCTGGGACACAGGCCTCCTCTCTGTGAGAGGGAGTGGGCCGTAATCCACCACGCGGGCCCAGTGCGTCTTGGTAGATGTTACATGTTTTCGAATTTTTTGATTCTACGATATGCCGGTTAATTCACAATGTTTTGAGAGCAGTGGTGATGAAATAATTTAGACAAAGTAAATCGTCTGTCAGGGTAAACCTATGACCTATCACACGTTACCACAGGGCCACCACTGCTCTAGGCATATGAAAGTTTGATAACTAGCTGGCCAGTGGACATTTGTTTTTTTACTTTCCACAGTTATATATTTATGTAGCGCTATTTTACTAACGGTCCATCACTAAACGATTCCTTTATTCGAAATTCAAATGAAGTTAAAGAATGTAGATTTATCTGCACATCACACAGAACTTAATTGTATTGCTCATTACAAATCGTAAAGTTCAAACTTCGATGTCTGCCACGACAATATTTCTGCCATAAATACTATCACGGAAATATAAACTGATCTGAACAAGGATTACTTGACTTTAAACTCGAATTGTAAAACTTCCAAAGTGTTAGAGACACAATTAATATCGAATTTCAGAATCAAGATCTGTACACTGACTTTACTTCTGTAACAAATGCGGAGAAATAAACTACCCGAAAGAATTACGCCATTAAAAAGTCAACGGTGAAAAGAAAAGTCATTGTATATAAAGTTCATTATTAGGTATATCAACACCTGGCTACCATGTAATCTTATCTTTTATCTGTATTACCGAACAGTGATTCCATCTTAACATATTATTATCTAAATTTAAATCGGAATGTCTTCAAGACACCTTTGTATCGATCTGAAGCATCGTTGCTTTTATCCACTCCCTCTTTTGTTCGACAAAACTTCGGACTTCTCGAACAAAATCAGCAATGGAGAGCGTAATACTAAGTGTGTTAGGTTAACTCCAAATAATACTATTAATTTAAATGATAATTACAGAGAAAGCAGAACACAATTTGAAAAATATTGTCATGAACACGTGAAGAATGTTAAACATATTCAAGACCTCAAAGAATTCTTTGAAACGGTTCTTGCATATCAACTGATTAGGTTAAGTTTGGTGTAAGATTAATTATGAACGCAATTTAGAAGTATGTATGAGAATTTGGTTAAATTGGAAACGATTCCGATGCAAATTTGATGGTCGTATAAGGTAACATTAGATAGTTGGTTGAAAGAAACTTGAGATAGTCAAATTAAGGACTCCGGGGGGTTTGTTTATGTCGATTGTTAACCTATTGTCACCTTAGAGTAACCTTACGAAATATGTATAATGTTACTAGTAACGACTCGTAAGACTTATTGCTCGTTTGTGCTACGCTTCGTAGGCGGTATTGTAATCGCAGTCAGATACTATGCAAATTGACAAACATGAGCATGAAACCGATTATCTTATCTTATACATCGTTAGAACACTTTGGTGCCTTTCCACCAGAGATGGGCTATGCAGCTATGTTGCGAGGATGTGAAAGCTAAGCTACAAAACTATGTGACCGTTTCCAAAATGCTAAACTGTGTAGCGAAGCGAGTAAGATGTGCTATGAAGATGCGCCGCCGCGAGGTAGCTGTGCCAGGAAGATGCGCAGCTCAGGCTATTCGATGCATCGTCAGAAGGGAAGGCACGGGAAGCGGCTGCGGCTGCTCTGCAAATAGCTACACCACTCGCGCATCCAAAGCTCCCATCTAAAGCACGCATCCTTCCATATAAAAAACGAAGTGTATAGAGTGCCGCGAGTATTCTTGTGGCACTCTAGTGTCGCTGCCTCGGCCCGGCTAAGGTGCCGTGAGCGTTGCATTGTCACTGTCACTTGTTATTTAGGTTAGGTTAGGTTATAACTGTGACCACACAATGCATGAGCCGAGCGAGCGTAGCGAGCGGTACCGCGGTAGCGGCCGGCAAAGTGCCAGGGTCCGTTTAGGCACAAGAGAATGTAATGTTTTGGGAATGTGGTGTTTTACAGCGATCTAACCTCGACAATCAAACAAAATACCAAGTGACGTGACTTAGTGACAGTGACAATGACAATCCAATGCTTAAGCCACTTTGGCCGGGCCGAGGCGGTGTTACTAGGGTGCCTGTAGTGGCACTTTATCCGATAGGGATAGAGTGCCACTGGTGGCACTCGATACACTGCCTATAAAAAACATAGCTTAGTTAAACCCTTGTCCACCAGTGCTCTATGTGGACCAATGAATATGATTGGTGAATATCAAGAGCATACACTAAAACGTAGCATAGCAAGATCTCTGGGGGAAAGGCACTCTTAGGGAAGTAAAACAATGGCAGAAGAACAAGATACTTTGCTATATACTTACTAACAATTACGAGGAGCAAAATCATTCAATTATAAGTTAATAATCGACTTAATAATTATACCGATTGCCTAGTAGGTACTATTTAGTACAAGACAAAATTGTTGAACACAATACTTGTTCAATAATTTTTTAATGTGGCAAAATATAACAATTCTGATAAAGGCAGATTCAAGACTACAGAAAACCCTGTAGAAGAAGAAAAAAGGATCTTGGCTCTGAAACTTAAAGGAGTTTGTATTGTATGTGACGCTACCAAAACACCTCCGAAAAAAAAACAGCGGGTTGCACTCCGGGAGTGCCGGCAGAAGTGAAAACTTGAACATGAACGTTGTGCATTTTTAAATATTTTGGAATGGTTAGGGCATAATTACGGACGATTTTCTATATTTATCAGTATAAAAGTACTATCATTTATGTGGTTAAATACAATTAATCATTAGTAGCGTACGCTACTAATGATTAATTGTATTTAACCAGACTTTTTTAGACTATATTTTGAAAATAAATAATTATACTACTAGTAGTACTACTAGTAGTCTAATTATTTATTTTCAAAATATAGTCTAACAAAAATAAACAATTTAATTAAACACTTTTCATGAAGTATGTTTTGACTGCTTTTTTTTACCCATCAATATGGGTAAAATTTCTTACTTCGCAATCTTTACGTAATGTCAAAGACTATTTATTTTGATGTTAACTTTGTCGGTTGCTAGGCAACGGATCTTACGGTCACGTCCTGATGCGAGTTTTTTAACCATCCCAAAGAAAGTGCATAACGCCGCTAAAGAAGTATTCACTTCAAAAATGTAGATGGCCTATGTAATAAAAGTTCTCCGGACCGTATTTCGGTTATGGCAGCCAATCTCTATGGCGCGGAATATAATTATAGTGCACAAGTGTGTGCGCATATATACACAGGTGCAGTCTCTCTTCCTTGACTCTCATAGTCCGATGGGATAAATCAGACATGACCAGAGACAGATCTAGCGCAGGATCAACGGCTTAAGGCAAGCAAGAGTGAACAGACATCTTCTGGGCACGCTCGTTCCATCATAGACCTCATCCATCGTTTTCCATCAGGCGAGATCGAGGTCAAGAGCAGGCTAATTCAGCAATAAAAAAAAATAAAAAAAATAAAAAGGTGCTTTCCGCGGCACGCGGGTATGACACCAATTTCCAAACTCCGGACTGCAGCTGTTATTAATGGAAAAACCCAATAACACTTTGCCAATGCATATTGATACTATATGTAGGTATTTTAAATTGATTTCTGTCAATAGCCGTGTCAAGTTAACAAAAACAGAACAACTAAAAGCTTGCTAATTGTATAATCAATACGAAACCAACTCGTTCTTTCATTTAATTCAGCAACACAGCAATATATTTTAATCTACACCTTCAAATAGCACGTAGTGTAACTTTAATATATTCAAATAATGACTCTTTACAACCGTTTCGAAAATATATGAGTATAATATACCTATCGCCTTATCTTCTCAGTAAAAACCTTGGACAACATAGTCCCAAAGAATTCTCAAATAACTTTTAACTGTAAAACATTTACGTATAATTATTACCTAATGTCATTTTGTGAGTATTCTTACACGTGGGAAAATCTTACTTAGGCCCTAGCACGAACGCGCGACGTTTCTTTAATCGAAAATACAATTCTCATTTATATTTTTGCGACAAGCACAATTAAAATCACAGATAATTGTTAATAAAGTCTTATTTTGCTTGATCTAAAGATATACGGCAATACATTGAGTTAAAATGTGGCATGACGTCACTCTCCGGTAGATTTTATACTGAATTGTGACGTACCGAGGCCCCCACTCCACAAATTTAATGCGTTTTATCTAAATCCTTTTTTATTAATATGATAAAACAAAAAATACGTCTCTAATATTTTTTTATCATCTGACTGACGAACTGAATAGTTTTTTTTTCCCAGTCAACATCCCTTTTACATTACACAGCTACAAGGATATTTTGGCGCTTGAATGACGTTGACAGGGCGGCGCTGTTGGTAAACATTTTTGCAATTGTTTTGTAGAATGCATTGAAAAATCAAGATGGTGGCGTTAGTACCGAATTCGACCACGCGCCAAAAGATTCTTGTACAGCTATACGTTTACTCCGCGCGCTTGTACTAGGCCTGCTTGTCACTATATGCAGCAGGTGCATATGATTAGCATATTAAAAGACTATGATATCTCATGTTGGGGGTCATAACTTTTTATTTGGCTCTTATGTGTTTTGGTGAAAGATTGTTAACGAGGTAAATGGATAATCACATGGTACTCATTACGGTTCTAGAAATGGTTATGGACTCAAACTTCGTATACAATAAAATATACATAGTTTGAGTTTGTTTGTTTTTATCAAAATATACGAATGATGAGAAGCAGAAAGGTTTAAGGGTGTGTTTTTTTTTGTCTCTTGACATTTCTTGGGACCTTGGGAAAGCGTACAAGGGCCCGAAGCCAACTTGTAGGGGCCCGTTAGACGAGTATGAAATAAGACATCAGTCGACGATTCTCTCTGTTCGCAGTATGCAAGGGCACCCTAGGACAACCCCGGTTGGTGTAGGACTATTGCGGGTTAAGGAAACAAAGATATTTTATGTACAATACACATAAAATGGCAGGGGGTGACTTGCACACTCGGAAACGGTCGCTAACACAGAGTGTGTAGCGACTAGAGGGCAACATGTCCTGAGGTGCTTATAAGGAGTAGAGTGAGTAGAGGGGTACTCCACGGTTATCAGGATAATCCCGGGAGTACGATCAAGATCCCTGACATCATCTTACTGGAATACTTCCTTCCTCCGAGCACGTTTGCTCTTGCGAATCTCCTCTTAAGCCGGCCAATAAAGGCAAAAGGTGGTATTATTGCCATTTATTTCGGACATAATCCATATAAATGTTAGTAACAATTTACTTGTTACAGACTTGCTACAGTGTTTAAAAAATAAATTTTCATGAATGTTGCTAGGGGTCAAATAATAAATTTTAATTTTATCCTATTGTTTTTTTTGTTATGGTGTAAAATATTTATAAGACATTGAGAAAAAAAAAATCAAAAATTTTTTTTTTTCGCTATCGTACTCGTGGTAGGGCTCAAGTTTTAAGGTTTAATAAACTACATAGTTAGGTAAGATCAGAGCTGCGAGATAAACCTAATTAAATATTCAGTAATAGTAAATAAACAAACACATAACCCTCCTTATTTGGCTTCGCCGCAGTCGGGTAAAAAAAGTTGTGATAAAATTAACATACCTATTACTGTCTCGCGTTTATACGATTTTTATTATTTCTAAGACGTTTTATAGAGCAAAAAGCCTAATTTAAATAACCTGTAAAGTAGATTTTATTTCAAAGAATGGCATTGTAAATATCTGATAAAGATAAAAAGTGTTATGTTCTAAAAATACTTAGCGATTTGATCTCAGATAAAAGAAGATCATAAAAGTTTTATTTTGAAGAAATTATGTTAGGATTTAAGCACGCATTTATGCGTTTGATAATGACGTGGAGATAGCTTAGCGTAAGCACCTCTCATGAGAAAATTGCCACATAGTTGAAAACCCTGTTAGTGTGGACTGCGGTTTGCTGTGCCCAGAAACGGCTCGTAAAGTTTCGAAATGACTAGTAACTGGTTCTATGAAAAAAATCTGGACCAACCAATGTCTTCATTATTCATCAGTCGGTAAGTTTATTAGATCATAGTCTAGCAACAAATTAGCTGAAATTACGTGACGGAAAATTCGGCGTGTTTACGCTTGCAATGATATTTACTTATTGGCACATCAGGCCTCCCACAAGATGGACCGATGACCTTGTGAAGGCCGCAGGAATCCGCTGGATACGGGAAGCACAGAATCGGTCGAAGTGGCGGTGCTTGGGGGAGGCCTATGTTCAGTGTTTGTACGTATTTTGGTTGAAATGATGATGATGTTGACATCAGGCCAAAATTACGCCGCGTAATTTTCATAGAAAACAAAGCTCGCGGAATTACAGCAGTTGAGTTGCTACGCTTAGACATAATCAATCTGCCTTTTCTCAAATATATTCGGCTCGGCTTCCAGTCTAACCGGATGCAGCTGAATGCCAGTATTTTACATGGAGCGACTGTCTATCTGACCTCCACAACCCAGTAACTGGGTAATACGATACCCCTTTGGGAAGACTGCTTGTCAGACCATCGGGCTTCATCGGGTTCCCGTAACGACTGCCAAAGATCCACGAATGACAGCCGGAACCAACGGCTTAACGTGCTTTCCGAGGCACGGAGGAATCTCGGTATGTAAATAGGGTCATCCACGGACCACCCCGGCAAGCGTAGCTTAACCTGATGGATTTTTATCCATCAGGTTAAGCTGCACGGTTGCGCGGCACGGTTTGCCGTGCGGCTGTGCCATGCCAAAACTGACTCAACCATGAATGACTTAGCCATGAGTTTACTAGACACAATATTCTGTTAAAAACCCTTCAATATAATAAACAAATAAAAGGTAGCAACAAACAGGCCACACTGGTGTAATCTCAGTAATACGCCGTGATTGCCGGACGCGCGTGATTCAGCTGACCATTGCCGACTATAGCCGACTATTGCCGACCATCGCCGGCTATTGTCTACGCACACCACCTGTCTATGATTGCATGTTTGAACGCTCTAACGTCGTACGCGACTGAATTACGCGTGAATCGATAGTGGGCGAAAGATTTGTATGGATCGCTCAAAAATATTTTATCTGGAAAAAATTCTTCACAAAAATATTACATGGCAATGTAAAATGCTTTATAGAAAATAATTAAAGAGAAAGATTTGTGTCGTTCATGTATTTACCAAGTTTGACTGACTTCTTTGACAATTCAATAATTGTAAAAGGTTTAAATATTATATAAATGCTTTGAGTTTGAGTTTCAATTTATACTGTCAAATTAAATTAGGTTTCCCCTTATTAAAAAACTGAAAGATAGAGATAATTGGGTGATCATGCAAAATTGCAAAAAACGCAAGAATGACAAACGTGAAATCACTTCTCGAAAGCTCACTAATTTTACATATATTTTTATGATTTTGATTATGATTTAAGAAAAGCTATGTCCATACAAATCGTGCAGCTTAGAAAGCGATCATTAGTTCGTCATAGCTCCGCCGGCGGCGCTTCAGTATTATGGTGTATTCAAACCTATCGTTTGAACAATGAATTGTAGATCTGTTATTTTGCTCTATTTCTCATGTTATGTCTATAATGCTCTGATTTTGTGTACAGACGGCGCCGGGTGCCAATCATATACCTACTGTTGGAATTTGTTCTTCAAAACTAGGTACTATAAAGAAGTGTTTTATTTATTTATTTATTTAATCATTTATTTACACACATAATTATGTATATAAGCACACATATTTCATAATGGATTTCCGCTAAATCACGCCTGAGTCAATAAACTATCATAAGTTTCTCTGTTAGCGGCAGCCTTTTAACTGTAACTACGAAAGAAACCAGAAAAGTTTTCCGATCAGACAGCCTGTGTAAAAGAATTCCCGCTTTAAAATATACAGAACGATTCAAAAGCCGATCAACAGTTAAAAAAGCAATCTTAACACAAAAGTTAAGTACATCCAAGTTTATAAAGAGTCTCATCTCCCTTCTATACATATGCAAATAGCCGTCATTGCTCACTAAATCGATTTCATTCGGTCATCCATTCGGTCTTTCGGTCATCAATCACTGAAGAAGATTGAACGGGTATCTTCAGCGAGTACTTAGAATATTTTTATCTAAGCTTTACAAAGTTATTCTTTTTTTAGTTGAAAATGTAATTTTTTTCCATTTAAATAATTTATAGGTACCTACGGATGTCTATGTTCATAAAACTAGTGAATAATCGGGCGATGATCGTACAAAAGTCGCGTAATCGCGTTCTATTAGAACAACGGCTAACGCTTTGGAAAAGCGACAGCTATTATTAGTAATCTGATTATAGCAATGATCACAAGGTAAACTATGTTTTTACGGAATACTTAGCTAAAGTGCTTTTTTAGTTTCAAACTGCCTAGCCATTTCAGTTTTCACCTCCACAACCCAGTTACTGGGTAACACGACTTTTTGGGCTTCTGACTACCTACTCGTAGCATCTATCAAAGATCTACGAATGACAGGCGGGGACCAACGGCTTAACGTGCTTTCCAAGGCACGGAGAAGTTTCGATATGTAATTTGATAGTCACCCATCTACGAACCGACCGCGACAGGCGTAGCTTAACCTTTGATCGACCCGCGCGGCAATTATTATGCAGGGAAAACCAATATTGCCTATAAACTTAAAAGCCTACCAACTAAGTTACACAATCCCGAATGAATTACCACCAACCAGTATTCCACTATGAAATTGTATTAAAGAAAGTGTACAAGAAAACTCGTTGATAATTGCTGACCACACTTATGTACAGTGGACGGTGTTGTTGTCTATCTGCACTGGTACAGTCAACCATAAATATGTACTTGGTAACAGACAGCTCCTTAAGGGTACGCTAGTCGATAATTCTCCCATACAAACGCAGTATGGTGATTACTCGTCTGTTTCACGGTCTACGTTAAAAATTATATCAATTTTCCTTGTCATTATCTAGCCCTGTATGGAAGCAGAATTAGAAAAATAATATGGGTATGGAAGTTATGAACGTCGAAACTTCCATATTTCAACACTAATTTTAACTCGTGTTTGGGCGTAAACAATTAACTTATGTAGTAAGAAAATTGTAAAAATAAACCGTACAGGAATAGATAATTTATTTAATAGTTCAAATAATTTTATTTAAAGTTTTTCGATAAAATAAGCATTATTATTATTTTATCGTTTTTTCATAATATGTATACGCCCAAAGGTCTGTTTATGAAATTTTACGCGCTCGTTTTTGTTATAAATCATTGTCTATTTGACTAAATAAATTAATAAATAAATCAATAAAAAATAAATAGCTAATACTAAATAAAATAACCCAAGAAATAAAGAATTTGACTAATGAGCATGCGTAATACGTAGTTACGCTCACCTCGACTAGCGTACCCTTAATGTTATAGCCCTAAGGGCGGTTTTCCTTGTTCAAGAGTCGCAGTTGATTGTACTAGTAACTAGCGTTTCTTAACCGCACCATCGGAATGAAACGAGTCGCAGGGACACTTGTCTATTGACAATCTAATTGCAAACTGATATTTGTATAGAGCTGTTGCTGAGCTGGTTTTGTTGAAGGCGATTTTTAGTGTGTGAAAAAAAAGCTATAGATGAGATTATTAGGGTTATTTTTTTATGACTGAAAGAAGCTTTTGTCTTTAAGCAATTTAAATAATCAAAAAACACTATTTCCTTATTTTTACAATAGGTAGGTAGGTAGGTACTTAGTCCATGTAATTTACACTGCTAGTCACCCTCCAGGAGTTGTAGGTATTATTACTCAAATCTCCATTCAAAGATTTAATTAGAATGGTTTATTCGGACATTTAAATAGTGATCTTTATCTCGATCTTTATCCTCCAGCAAATCAATTTTAAAGATCACCATTAAGTAATAGATAACGTGACCACATGAACTTATCAACAAAAAAAATCCCGTAGCATTTCAGTGTTATTTTAATAATGCGCGGTAACAACATCTCTATACAAATACAAAATAATTTACAATGTACACGCAAGCTGCGATTATTGTGCGACCGGTCGCGACTGACAAATACAGGATCCTGTTGTTACGCAATTTATTATTTTCCATACAATCCTGTTGGACGAGAGAAAATCACAGAGTAAAACTTTGTGATGAGGGGTGTCGCGGTTGTTGGAATTTATTTTTTTAGACTATTGTTTTTTAGCATTTAGTTGCGTGAATGAATGTTATTTAACAGATAAGTAGATCTGACTGCATGCAAAAATCGAATCATAGGGTAATCAGGGTTTTCCGCATTACTTACTTTAAAACATAATAAGTAGGTACATACAATTCATACGATTTTTTTTTTTTTTTTTTTTTCAAGAAAAGTCACCTTATCATAAAATCTTTACATTCAGTAAGTGTTTGTAAAGGTTAACGTTAACTTAGGGATTAGTACTAGATTCATGAATACACTCTGATTTATATACCTCAGTATTTTCGTTGGGTTATTAGCAAATTTTGCAACTCTATGAAGTTCCATATAAACTTGTCGCCCGCTGTAACTAATTGTAGAAGCAAGACTGGCGCCTCCTTGCTTAGATTATCATATTGTTTAGACCTTAATTACAGGTAGTATGATACAGGCTCATTTAAAAAAAAAACGCATTCAAGAAAAATAAATCTCACTCTGGCAAAACTTCTCATAATCCAACAAGGTTTTGTAAAAATTAAGAAAACCTAACATTAACTTTCAGAGTTAATAACAGAAAAACTATTTACTTATTGATAAACTTATGTAATTTCTAAGTTTTTTTTTTCGCATGTCTATGTAGTTCTCTTGAAATTTGTAACCCGCTATAACTCAGTGCAGCGGGATGACTGGCACCTCCTTGCTGGATTACCACGTTGTTACAGTCTATAAAAACAACGCAACAAAAAAAAAACGGAAAAACACCCCAAAAACTTGGCAACAGTGCACAATAAGAAACCTTGTGTTAACATAACCTAAAAACAACAATGAAAATCAAACCACACACAATAAATCTGTGTTTAATCGTTACGGTAATAGCAACTCTATGATGTTCCATCTAAACTTGTCGTCCGCTATAATTCAGTACAGCAGGAAGACTGGCGCCTCCTTGCTTAGATTATCGCGTTGTTTAGACAATCACCTATTACTTGTAACGAGTAGTTGAGCTTTTGTTACTGGCTATGTTGTGAGGATGTGATGTAACAAGATTGTTGGTGCAACGGCTATACGAGACCAGAATTTTTATGAGAATGGCTCATGGTGTGATTAAAATAAAATATTGTACAATCAGAGGATTCATAAATTGCCAGGATAAGTTCAAAAGTATCGCCCCTGATATTATACTGAAAGATTGTGTCCCATATTGTTGCATAATACAGGGTGTCAGGGACATCGACGCAAAAACTGAAGCTCCCTGTGTAGAAAATTTTCACCGGTTATTAAAAAAAAATCTGCCTGCTGTTTCATAGAAAAGTGCAATACCTACACGGTCATAATGTATGGAACAGTTTTTTTTTTTAATAACCGACGGGAAATATCAACGCAGGGAGGTTCAGAACCAGTTACCTGAATCAATGGTATCAGTTTTCGCGTCGGTGTCCCTGCCACCCTGTTTACATAATCAGCCTGTAATGTTCGTCCACTGCTGGGACAGAGGCCTGCTCTCTGTGAGGAGTGGGCCATAATCCACCACGATCAACTTCGATTTTTTTGGTTCAAAGACATACCGGTTTCCTCACGATGTTTTCCTTCACCGTTTTGACAGCAGTGGTGATAAAATAAAATACACAAAGTAAAGTGCCTGCCTGGGTTCGAACTTACAAAATACAACTCGGAAGTCGTAGCCGATAACACTAGGCCACTCATCACTGCTCCAGATTGATAACGGTGTGATAAAAATTCTTGGAGTACGATAGCATCGAAGCAGGTGGCGTTCTGTAGTTTTTGCCTACCTATGTCCAGGGAAAAAAAGTGTAAGTTTATGTAGATATGACTCATTATAATCTGCTTAGCCTTTTCCTATCTAAGTTCGGGTCACCTTCCAGCCTAAACGGATGCAGCTGAATACCAGTATTTTACATGGAGCTATTTTACTGACCTCTACAACCCAGTTACTGGGTCATACGATTACACAGGCCTACAAAAATCAATTTTTTTTTTGGTGCAGCTTTTTTTGTGTCTATGGTCGATAAAATAGGTAATGTACAATATATTGACATACGTCATTTTAACTCATCAGCTCTAGTTTATCTACTACCCTCATTTTAAATTTTTTCCCGCTTTGTTCGCAAATTGTCATTATTACAATAACATCGATAAAGTCTGACAACCATAGATAATTATCTATGGTTGTCAGACTTTCGAGCTACCGGCTATCGACTGTCACAGATCCACCAATGACTGCGGGGACCAACGGTCGTGCTTTCAGAGGTACGGAGGGGTCTTGGTATGTAAAGATGGTCACCCATCCACGGACCAACTGCGGCAAGCCAAGCTTAACCTGAACCATCGACCCGTGTGGCTGTTATTACTTAGCCACAAGCCTCTCTACGCCCCTCTTGCTTGCTGATATGACTGTGTGTAAAAACATTTCTTACTGGTAATAAATGAGGATTTCAACTAACGTTCTAATTTTTACAAAAAAAATTGGTGTCGCAAGAATCACCTCACTTAACAAAATTATTGGTGATCTCAGTTAGTATTTTTAACACCGACTTCCAAAGAGATGGAGGTTCTATGTAGTGTATGTATTTTTTTTTATGTATGGTATGTCCTCCAATTTCTCCGTCAATTGTGAACCGATTTTGAAAATTCTTTATTGTTTGAAAGGGTATGCTCTCGAGGTAGTCCCATATAAATTTTATACTTTGCTTCTATAGTTTTTGAGTTAGCTTCAATAATATGTATTTTTCCCACTTAGTCTATGTGGATGATATGATGATAAGTTCCTGTCACTGTTATTTACATAGCAGGTAGTGGTATTCTAATTTGTCTGGGAAAAAACAACTAAAAAGTGAAAAAAAAAACTAAAAAAAAAACAACCAACTTCCTAAAAAAAACACTATTGTAGCGGTTAGACCGCCACATACAAAAACTACGAAACAAAAAGACATGACGTCACACAATTCCTACATCTCGCAGTTAGAGTTTACTGAGCGAATAACATAGATAAGACTATCCGAAATCAACATATGGGCAGTTGCCCGCCAGATATAACAACCCGTCTGGTTGGAGGATCCTCCCTTTTCTATGGTGGATGAGTGAACTTTACACCCTGTTCCTCATACCTCTAAATTGGTGACCCCGAGTATGAACGTCAACGCAGCCTTCGTGCAACAACTTCAGCGTGACGTCATCATCATCACTCCCGCAAGCTTTCGTGAGGCAAGTCACACAGCCAGCCAGCACACACGGCTTTAACGGGTATCCTGACCACCAGCATGCAGCGAACGCGCATTCCTGGTCATCACCCTCAACCACAACCCGGCACTGTATCACATCCGACTCACTGGATGACGACGCACCGCCACCCCGACTCACTGGGGAATCACCGCAGACAGTTCCGACTCACCGTGAACTATGCGGCACCCGGTTCCGACTCACTGGAACCACAGCTGGCACTGTGAAGCATCGCAAGATCCAAGACTCAGCCCACTATCGACCTCCGGTCTCCGGAGGGGAGTGATGTAGCGGTAAGACCGCCACATACAAAAACTACGAAACAAAAAGACATGACGTCACACAATTCCTACATCTCGCAGTTAGAGTTTACTGAGCGAATAACATAGATAAGACTATCCGAAATCAACATATGGGCAGTTGCCCGCCAGATATAACAACCCGTCTGGTTGGAGGATCCTCCCTTTTCTTTGGTGGATGAGTGAACTTTACACCCTGTTCCTCATACCTCTAAACTATAATGTGAAAAACAACTTTAATTTCAGAAATCGGTGTCTTTGGTTTTTATTTTGTTGTTTGCAAAGCGCATTACCCCATTATCTTCTTGAGGTAACACTATTACAATAATGTATGTGTAACACAATATTCCATAGTCCTGTCTCTTAGCTCATAGTGGATATTATGCTATAAGCAATTAATGTAGCGGTTAATTACAAGACAATAATGTTCGGTAATGCATTTGCGTCTTGATTATTATGTTAGCTTGTGTTTCCCTACACATCTTAATTAACAAAATAATAATTGTTTCAATGAAAAGCATATTATCTTAATACTTTCGACACCACCCACTTTTCATCAACATCAACTCATACACAATGCCGCCATACATATGGAAGTGAACCCTCCAGGAGGGTTGCCGACATTACGTTTTCGCTAAAGTTAAACATCGCAGACGGTCATCGGTATTAGGTTTGAAACCGTGTTATAAAACACTGTAATTTTGTGTTTTTAAGGGGCCTTGTCGCGCCCCTTAAAAACACAAAATTACTTCGTTTGGATACGTAGTTTAAAATTTTGGTGAATATTTGTAACCGTGAAAAAAAAAAACAAAATGTTTGTTAAAACCAACGCTTATATTAATAAATCTTGTTAAAAAATACATCAGATTTTATTTCCACGGTTTATAATGCTATATTCGCTAAGACAAACCTACATTTAAAATGAGCACTCCGCGAGGGCTCCCGGCATCTCATATGCGACTAAGTGAATCCCACAGGTGGGCTCCTGGCACTGAAAGTGTTAAAGGATTTCTGGAAAAACTGAATGGTTGCATCAAATCTTGTCTCCACTGATTTTATTTATAATCCACTCTTATTTTGACAAATTCAGCTATACTTTTTCGGAGATTCGCTGTTACTGGGTGAATAACTACTGATGTCTCGTACCGATGGCATGGCCACGTCAGAAGGAGGCTATGTCCAGCAGTGGACGTCTTTTGACTGAAATTATGACGATGATGACGAAGGACTACCAACAACATTCCTATGCGAAGCAGTAGGATGATGGAACAAATGATGATAAATGATATTTATTTCTTTATATTATACTTTTACACTTCAAAATTAAATGGTTAGAGTTAGTGGTTATTAGATTAGTTCGGAGTTACCTAACTGACTACTCAGAGAAGAAAGACTGAAACAAACTCAGAGGTCGCAGTCTCTTTAAGTTCTGAGATAATCTTGGTCAGGCCAAATGAGGACCATGCAGGTGAGATGATCTTTTGAGGAAAGTACCTTCCCTACTTTCCTTTGCAAACCAATTATTACCTATATCACCGAATTCTTAAAGACCTATTATTGTAACGGTCTTTAGAAGATCCGAAGATAATGGCGCAAATTAAGTTTCTAATTGAATGTTGTTTATGGTTTACAATAAACAGCTCCAATAATTTTAGTTATTGCATTCGTGAAAGACTCCCAAGGGAAGTAATAACTATTAGTATTTTATTAACTACTCTTCTTTTATATTTATTCCTTCCTTATGTACTAAAATTGGATATAGACGAGTGTTCATGACCTATCGAGGCTTCAGAGACTACGTTAACATCTTACATCTAAGTCTACATATAAGGACTTAGATTTATTCATCAAGCAAGGAGTTTCTGGTATTGTAACAGGTGGCCAGCTAGGATGTATACAACTCATTCATTAGCCAACATTTTGATTTAGCGACCAATTTTGTAGTTGATTGGTATCTATTATTTAGCAAATGCGGCAATTTTGTTATGCATATAGTCAGTCTATAAATCCATGACCATCGCAATACCTTCAGTAATTTTATCCTGAAATTCTTAAACGGATTGAAAATAGTAGATTGTTATACAAGGAGCTGCTAAAATGACCCATTATAACGAGGTAGTTTTACTCCCGAGCGTGAGCGAGGGTGTAAACAGAAACTGAGTTATATGGGTTTTAGCGCCATGTGTTACACTCTAGTTTTCACTACGATTGCGAGAAAATAAAATAATAAATAGAATCATTTATATATTAAAAATTATTTCTTTTTTTTCTCTTCTATGTGCAAATTAGGGTCTCCATTTTCACTAGAGGACGACATTTTCACTGTAGTAAATAATATTAGTCACCAATGCAATTTATAATAATTGGAGAAAAATTAGAAATATTTCGCGCCAGTGTTTATTTTTTTTAATTTCTTCTGTTGCCGAAACGCAATGCACGCATTCTACTGAAGAGAATGCCGGTTTTAGTTCCATTTTCAAAAATAAAATGCTCTTTTTTTTTTGTTAAACAGTAATAAGTCGAGTCCTTATTCGTGATTATTCTACATAAGAACAAAGACTTTTTCATTTTTGTAGGCTCGTTGGAAACAGTTAAATTTAAAAAAAACTTTTTCCCCTGGAGGAAGATATGCTATTTTATCCCCGCTCTGGTACGTACTATGACGGATTTTTTGAGCAAGAGGAGTGAAATCGTTTTTTTTTAACAAAGCCTTTAGTTTAACGCTTACAATAAACACTGAGGATTTCACCACACATCCAGATTCTTCTTCTGTGGGGTTATCTCAAGGGACTTGTCGTGGTTAATTCTGAACACGAAAAGCAAAATATTCTTAAAGTATGCGGAAATTTTATGAAAAACTCGATGAAAAGCGATTGCATTTTGTACCAAAAAGGTGCAAATTTCGCCGATGTTATTTACCATTAAAAAAATTGCCAAGCCTGAATAATATAATTATGGAAAAAGATCTCGTCATTTACGTTTCTAATAAAAATAATCTTAATTTAAAGTATAGTTCCGAATTGACCACCATCCTGTATGTGACAACTTTCATAACTATGTAAATTCCTACAGGATGGTTCATTTTAAGAAACGATACAAACTTCGTTGCTGTTGTATATTTGTAGATAGAACTAATTGATCCTACAAAATACTTTGAATAGTTAGGAATTAACTGGTATAATCATCTCTTTTGATTTATCTACAAATAAATTGTATATAAACAAAATCAACAACGGTATTATCATCTCCATATAATACCAAGAAGAGTTATTAAATGGTATTATCATCTCTGTCGGTTTCCCGGCGAGTTGTCGCGCGGTTAGCCGGTTGTACGGGTGAACAGTAGTCCGTTGTTATTACAGGCCACATACCTACATACACGGGTGCGTTGACTCCATTTAATAGTATATTGCGTACTCGCTGATGTGTATGCAGGTTTACATGCGGGTGGTATAGGTTCTAGGTAAGTGTTTTAATTGAAAATTGTGTTTGTGATCGCCGTGATGGGTATTCTGTCCCGCGGTTTACGGCAGAATTAGTTTCTGCTATCAATCTCGTTTTACCTGTTGTGATCAAAATGCTAGGACCAATAATTAACCTTAACAAAAGAATTAATTTTAAAAATAGTGTTTATTTTTTTTCAATGCATTGTAGTGTGGCGCCATCTACAACGCCACATGCGAACTACGCATTTCACTGACGTTACGCAAAATCGTGCATCGCGCAAGCAAGGTTTACCGCGCGACGAGTATACTATATGTATATACAACGTCCCGACATCATTCGTCGGGCAGTTGTCCACAAGACTCGACACCTGTCTGGTCGGAGAATCCTTCCTTTTCTATGTAGAATGACGGAACTTTACACCCTGTTTCCTCATACTTCTATAGTGTTGAAGTCACCAAATATTTCTCTCCAAAAATCATTTTGTGCTTAACGGCACACAGTATTGTTTTCCATGGAGAAATATGGTCCTTACCATCGATTTTTCTCCTCTTACTATCCCTTTGCTAAAATGCTGGCGTACCTACAAACATAACGTATTAATGTATCATAACAGTGAACTAATTAGAAAATTACCTACAAATTCACCCCTAATCCAATCCCACAATCTTCTTCTTATTTTCGTGTGGTTGGACTGGTTGGTGACTAACCTGGTGTCAGAGTTTTAAAGCCGCTCATGGGCCTCTATCTTGGCTTCACATGCTGTCGAGAAATATCTCTCAGGCATACCGGTTTTCTCACGATGTCTTCCGTCACCGTTTTTGAAGCAAGTGATAATTATACAATACGCACATGAATCCGAAAAGTCAGAGTTGCGTGCCTTGGATTCGAACTCGAGACCTGTGACTTGGCAGACGGTCACACCACTAGACTATCACTGCTCCCACAATGCTCTCCACACACCAATTGACTTATTACCTCAACCACCTCCATGTGAGCCCCACGCGATAAGGAAAAGATTGGCACATCTCGGCTCCCGTTGCTCCGGGCGCCCGTCTTACGTAATCACACTTATTATGTATGTATTAAGTTACGGCACTACTTCAGATTAGCACATAAGTGCCCAGTTATGTACCAGCTTATAGTTTTTGTCCAGGCGGCTTATCGGTAGTCATTTTAATGTTGACTTCCAATTATGTTGTCTAAAATGTTTGTGTTTTCGTTCTGGGTGCAGTTTTTGTTGGTGTCGTTTTAGTAAACGTTTGGTTGGTGGATATGGTAAATTAATTTGTTTTTATTATATTAAAGGAGATTTGAAGGATAACTTGAATTAATGTATTTTGGTTGTTTAATTGCCACTGGGTTATTTTGTTGAGAAGTATTCAAAAGAATAACAATAGGTTTTAATGTAAATATATTTGAATTGAAAGGACAAATATTTAAAAAAAAAATGCAGGTTCCTTGACACTATATGAGGCACATAGGCTGGTATGGGATTTTCATGAGCTGCTTATGTTGATTTTCCTATTTCGAGTTACATTGTGACTTACAGTCGGATTACTTGCAGCCCAAGAAAAATACTTATAATGTACATAAAAACACTGCTCTCTTTTAAATTAAGAAAACTAGATCTACAGCCGCAGTTTACGTTGTAATAATTATTTGTGAATGGATTTTTAATTTGGTGTGTCTGCCAAACATTGCTATCAGTATTCTGTACCTACTGAAAAATGATATAGAAAAAAAATAAAAAAATTCCACAAATTAATACATAAGAAGTTGACAGATATTTAGACAAAATGTTGTAATTTGTGGGAGATCTGAAGTCTAAACTAAGCCTAGGCCTGTATTTTAGAACTCCAGGTCCCCCATTGTAATACATAATAAAGATTGCCAGTGGAGAATAGTAGGTAAAGATTGCCAAGAAGAATCCCGTAAAACGTATTTTGAAAGAAAAAAAAGGATGTAGCTATTTATTAGAAGAGCACAAACTAAAGAGAATGACACGATCATTTATAACTACATATACAATTTAAATTATAAATTAAAATCGCTTTTCGTGTTTGGTCTGTATGTCCGCGTTGTTTTTATAAGCCACGCAACAGATTTTGATGAGTTTAAGTTATTAAAGCTACGTTTACCTAAAAAATCTCGATATTTGGTCAAGCCGTAAAAACCGTGCGAAGCAGGAGCGGGTCGATAGTAGAACATAAAGGAAAAACAAAACATAAAGAAGAAATAGAAGTAGTAGTAAGTCTAGATCAAACTTCATAATCTGTAACACAAAGAAGGATCTCATAGATAATACATGTTTACATTATTACTGGTACCGGGTAGCTGTCGTCTGAATTAAAGCAATCAGTTCTCAATGCGGGTAGTTACACGTAATTCGAACCTCCGTCGTATAATCACCTGCCTTCGACGTAGAACATCATTAATATAATAGTATTCTATTATCAGCTTGGACTCGGTTAATACAGGATAGGGTTTTGTAATAGGGAGTTATCTTCTCTGAGGAGCTCGTGGCTAAGTAATAACAAGCCGCACGGGTCGATCCATCAGGTTAAGCTACGCTTGCCGAGGTTGGTCAGTGGATGGGTGACCATCTTAACATACCGAGACTCCTCCGTGCCTCGGAAAGCACGTTAAGCCGTTGGCTGCTGTCATTCGTGGATCTTTGACAGTCGTTACGAGTCGTCAGAAGCCCGAAAGTCTGACACCAGTCTTACCAAAGGGTATCGTATTCCCCAGTTAGGTACTGGGTTGTGGAGGTCAGATAGGCAGTCGCTCCATGTAAAATACTGGTATTCAGCTGCATCCGGTTAGACTGGAAGCCGACCCCGAGATAGTTGGGAAAAGGCTAGGAAGATTGATTGTTGATTCTTCTCTGAAAAATGTTTTTGGAGTAGAAGTTGTTTGCCTATTAATCAATCAATCAATGTTTACAAACCAGTATATTTGAGTTATACAGATAACTATATAACTCAAATATACTGGTTTGTAAACATTGACATTTTAGTGCAGTTCGTATATGGACTTGCTAGAAATGGTTTACTCATTTAATACTGAATGATCTAATGTCTATAAATAAAAAAAATACTGAAAATACAAAATGTAACAAGAGGTTAATTCTGCATAAAAACTAGAAATTAAGAAGGTTTATAGCGACTTTGTAAATAAAACTTGACGTGTCTCTAAGCTCCCATCCCAGACAGGCCAATTAGGGCGGATTAGAACAAACTTTTGTAGTATAACTCTATCAAATCGGTCGAAGTGGCGGTGCTTGGGGGAGGCCTATGTCCAGCAGTGGACGTCTTTCGGTTGAAATGATGATGACGATGATGATTATAAATCTAGTAAAGACATAATTTTTGAAAGATTTTCCATATAAAAACTGTCAGACGTTAAAACATTAGTCACAGGATAAGACAGGTACAAAAGTTTGGTCGAACTCGCCCTTAATAAGTTTTCTTATCCATCTTTTAAAATCGAAGTAAAGTTATGTCTACATCCTCATAGATGGCTATCTATGGGTGATTTTCTATTGAAAGCAATTTGCATACAAATGTATTCAGGCAGTTTAACTTTTTAACAGTAACGGCTAAGTTAATTGCTGGTTAGATCTTAATTTGGAAGAGATTGGGAGTTAGATTATAAAGCTTTCACGCTTGTCTTGAGGTAATAGGAAAATATTTATGAAGTTTATCAACTTCTAATTATATGGCAGGTAAGATATTAAAGGGCGGAAGAAAATATCAAAATTGAACTGCGAGGGTCATCGGTTCAAAAGAGCAGCTGAATGAATTTAAATTTTAAGTATTAAGGGTTTATTAGCATGATTGTGAAATATACAATACTTTTTATGTACCTAGTAAGTTTGTGCAATAAGAGTTTTGGAAAAACACCAATGGGAAGTGGTTCCCGCCGCCACGTGCAACACCCCAAGGCCTTTTGTCAAAGCTTTGCTAACTATAGCGACAGAGGTGAAAATATTTCATGTAATTTCACAGACAACTGGAATACAGTAATGCAGTTTAGCGGTTAAATTGACGTTTAATTATGTACAGGGACCTCTAGTACTACGAACAATCATTTAAAGTGCGATAAAATTTCTTTAAAAAAACAAAAGACTGACAATTTCGAATACCAGCCGTCAACTGTTGCTATAGCGGTACAAGAATCTTTCGGCGCCTGGCCAAATTCGAAACTAAAGCCGCCAGGTCGTTTTTATAAAAAAAAAATACAAATGCTTACCAACCAACAGCGGCTCCATGCCAACGACATTCAAGCGCCAAAAAATCCTTATAACATACTCAGTTGATTTTCAACTGTTTCATAAAACCAAAACAATGAACCCAGATATCCATCCGTTTCACAACAAACCGTTTACAGAGCAACCGTATTAGCTAAGTGATAACCGGTATCATAAATAAGACGCATGTTAATAGCCTGTAAATATATTGAGGCGTTAAAACAGCCGGGAGCTCGAAGCTAACTAATAGTGAACGTGATTTACGTGTAGTGCGTTAGAAACTTTATATGAATGAAGACCAATCTGCAAGTGTCGAGGAAGACGAAGTATGGTTGCAAAAGGACCAGCCCTTCACTTTACTGGTACAAAAGTGGTGTCTTTTGGTACAGAATTTTTTGAATTTAGAGTTAAGATGGCTGTGGTAGAAGTAAAGAAGGTTAAGGGGCCAAACATTATCGAAAAAACATGTTTAGTACCTAACTATTATGTGAATGAAGAGCAATGTGCAAGTTTCGGGGAAGACAAAGTGGTTGGGAAAGGACCCAACCCCCTTTATCCGGGTAGAAAACTTGCATTGTGCATAATCGGAAAACATTTAGTTTTCTGAGAGAAGATACAAGATACGTAAGTCATAGAAGAATATAATGATGTGAACAACAGCCATATTCTTTATAACTACAAGGTCTTGGTTGGTTGACAACAACAAAACACAATTCAACTTAAGACCTCACAGATAACTGTAACAAATATGGTGAGTGAAAATGCTACAGAAACACTACTACGAAAAGGTAAAAAACTGTGTTCCGATCTTTAGGGTGGCTCGGATGTTTATAAGCTAACAAAAAAAGACTAGCTTCGATGTTAATAGAGTTTGTTACTTATTTCTCAATGAGCAACTAATGTCGCAAGAGAAAAAAAAAAACAAATGTCATAAGTTTGCATCAAAGACAACCTTACTAGCTTTATTTTGTTTCTCCTTTCCAATGTTATGAAAAGGAAATGATAAATAAGATTCGATATATTTAATTTATTCATCGTTATTATCGCGATATGGTTCCACTTGCGGTCCAAATTGCTCTATACCTCAAGGCGATTGTTTTAGATTATCTCTGTGTAAATACCTGTTGCGATTGTCTAACGGTGGACCTTTCTTTTTCGCAAATATTTTATCTTTATGGTCTTAGTAAACAACAGGTTTTATTAAACTAAAGTTGCTATGGACGAATTTAAAATTTTGATGGTTTGGAATAATAAAGTATCCTAATCTTTACACATGTAAAGTATCTGTCCAAATATAATACTATACTCGACGTTTAGAAGTATTATTATTTTGACTTACTACTACTATAACTACCTACTTTGTATTGCTGGAAATCTAGTACAAAACAACGTCATCATCATCATTTCAGACGTCCACTGCAGGACATAGGCCTTCCCCCTTGTGTTGCCACATCGGCTGGTCATGTGCTTCTCGCATCCTGTGGTTTCCCGAGACCTTCACCAGGTTATGGTCCACCTTGTTGAGGGAAACACAACGGACTTCGATTTAATAATTTATTTATTCAGTTTCGGACAACAATATAATCTATAATCATCTTGTTAGTGAAAAAATACCTACTAATGTTATTAATACAAAACACACAATCAACACCGGCAACACATAACGAAATAAGGGTCCGAGGCAGGTTGCTCATAGAACGATCAAGCAAGAGATTAGCCATCTAGTTGACCATCGTCTCCACAAAATGTCTCAGAACAGAGGGGTAAGAACACTCCGCCACTAATTTCAGGATACTATTGTTACTGACCCGCGTTCGATGCATCAGTGAAGCAACTTTTTTGCGTATGACTGCGTGGAAACTGTCAAATCAATGATCAATCTGTATCTATTGATGACCAAGCATGTTCATCGCAACCTTGCTTTATCCTTGAAAAAGTTAAAAATACCACGTTTAAGACCTACAATTTAGTGCTGGTTACATGTTCAGATAAGCACTTACATCCTGCTGATTTCTTATCATAAATGTATTACAAAAAAGTAACAATGTACGCCGTGCGCACGCCATCTCTATCAGATGCATCGGAAATTAACACTTTTATTGTACAAAGGAAACTCGTTCTAGGAACAAAAATAGATGGCCATTATGATTTTATAATTGGTAAGGTAACCTGAAGCCAAGCGTTGATAGCTTTAGCAATTAACGTAAATATAAGTTTTAATATAACGCTATTAAAGTACTGAGGAACGCTTCTCTGCACTGTCGTGGAGATGGTTTACTGGAAATTAAAGCAACTTAGGTTAGCTGTTCAAATAATTGTGTGGCTTGGGCTTTATTTTTACTTTGGACTTGTCTTTTTCTATAAGGAATCTCACATAATTGAAATCATAGACCACAACCTTATATTTACCGAACGATAATTTAATTATATTTCCAGCGAATAAGTAATTCCTTTGGCCCGGTATGGGCATGTCAGGAGGGAGGAAACGTATAATATGACTAAAAGTGTGATGAACATAAATGTTGATGGATGGAGAGGGAGAGGAAGGCCAAAGAAAAGATGAATGGATTGGGTGAGGAATGATATGAAAGAGAAGGGAGTGAATGATGTGTGATGGTTGACAGGGGAGAGTGGAAGTAGAAAACATGTTGCGCCGACCCCAAGTAACATGGGACAAGGGCAGGAAGATGATCATGAGTTTGAGCGAATGAGCTCTCGAGGGTTCTAAGACCTATTTTGGTCTAGCTACTTTCGCACAGATTAGAACAAAGAGGCAGACAAAAAAACGAATTTGTTTGTTAATTGCCCATTACAAGCTTTACTTACATTATTACTTCATTCTTATGCGTTTCCGGTTACTCCATTTATATTAAAAAAAAAATCTTACATAAAAGCACAATTTAAAAGAAAATTAGAATCAACCAAATAAAACAGTTCTTCATTCAACCCTAACATCTCTAACAAAATTTTACCTAGTGCATAACTCCCACCCTGTTTACAAAGTCTGTCGCTATCAAAGTCGCTTAAGGCTTGTAAAGATAACATAAAACCAAACTACTGCAAAACACGAACACGGACATTAGAGAAACAACATAATAATCACAAGTGGAACTCAATAAATGTATAATATATACATTTTATCAATCTCTTACAATAGCCGGGAGAAATGTCGCAACGTTCCAACTAAACGCTGGTTAGAGTCGTAGCGAAATCTAATAAACGCTCTGCTATGCAAATCAATCGGTTGCGCGAACGCACGCCTTTGTCAGTTTAGAGACAATGCGGGGAGCTGTAGGGCTGGCGGGTTTAATTAATGAAGGGATTGTGGCGGATGTTTATAAGTGTAACGGGTTGAATTTTGAAACTTAAATTTATGGTTTTTGCGATTATAATGCAATCAGTATTGTTCAGCAACTCGTCTTGGGCTAAGAAAGCAAAACGGAGAACATAATTTGAATATATTATGATATAATTATTATGATTAATATTGCGAACCGACTTTTTTTTCTTTTTACAATCTAGGTTTTAAACGATGTAAATAATACGTATTTTTTTCACACATAGGTAGAGTCACAAGTTGCTTAATTATTTTGATAACTGCCCTAAACATCGGATATCATTATTCCGTTTCGTATGGTGGGAAGAATTTGAACAATTACGAAATAAGTGTAGAACCAAGCCTTCTGGATACATCAATCAAAATAGGAATGGGAACTTCAATTGTAGTACTAATAGAACTGTTAGAGGCACAGCCATAAATAACAAATTTTTATGAGTCTATTGCAACCAAGTACCTTGATGATTCGAAACAGATCAATAAAAATACGCAATTAAATCTCAACGTATCGGTTCTTTAAAACCGGACGAGACGAGACCAATATAAAATATCACACTCATCAAGATGCGATACATAAAGAAACAAATTCTTCATAAGACCTCATATATCTTGCGTCATTAAAGAAAATCAGAAGCCAAGCCCTGGTTGTAAAGTATGTCAGAATGAACCAGATGGAAAGATAGTGAATGATTCTGAGCAAGTAATGCTACCAGGCAATAACTCAGTCGCTATTCTCCTTGCGGCTAAGAAACCATTTTGTGTTGATTCTATTGTAGAAATAAATTCTCTAGTAACTCACTGTACAGGCGCTGCAGTAGCAGCAAAAACAAAAGGCATAGAAGAACAATCGATGGATGAATTTTGAGCTTTATGAGAAGAAATGACTAAGGACGATAGAAATAGAACACTAACAGTGCAAAATGATAAACATCAAAATGAATGGTTTGATACAAACGATACTAAACTCAAGTCTGATCAAGATAAGGTTGAATTTGGAGCAGTTGAAAAAGTAATAAGAAGACAAGTAGATGAAACTGGTTGTAGTGTTAGTTGCTCGGGGCATCGTTTAGTATGAGAGTAGGGTCTGCAAATTTATGTGGCATTAGTTTTACACTCAAAACGTTGTGCTTTGTTGTGACTTTCACATAAATATATTAACAATTAATATAAATTATGATCAGGAGTTGTTGATTACAGAATGAGTTGGCATTACGCATGTTAATATTTTATTACTATGTTATCACTGAATTAATAAAGGGGATATAAAATGTTCCTGTTTTGGATTTACTTGTCGCTTATTAAATAAATATTGACATAATCTAAATACACTTCATATAGACTAAATTATATTACCATTTCGGTCCTAGTTCTTGTTTATTATGACATATGAATTTACCTGTAAATAGATTGTAAATAAGTTAAATAAAATTTTCTATTTAACTGGATATTTGTTACGTTGTGTTGTGGGTAATGTTAAATACAGATTATCATGCATAAAATATTATATGCCAAGCCGCAGACTAGTGGATCGATAATAATTTAATTTTGTTCATTAGTTGTTTATTGATATGAATTTTGTTCTACTTTTTGTTGACCAAGGTGAAAGAGAAATAGAGCGTGCGTTTCAGCAGTTGACTTGCGGGCACAAGGTGCATATACACGGTATTATTTACATGACCGCAATATTGACATCCGCTTGACTGTCACTAATGAGACACAATAAAATTTTAATTGTTATTGAGCTGCATCAGTCTTTCGGATAGTTGAGAATCTACCTCTTCTATGCATATTACAGTCGTTTTTCGTGTCTGTGTGACCGCCTTGTTCTTCTAAACTATACAACGGATTTTCACCATAATTTAGACAATTTATTCCGGAATGTTTATGTGTGTAATACATTGATATTTTACCTTATATTGTCCAAAAATCTTGATGTATTTTCATGTCGTAAAAACTTACTAGTTGTACATAAAACAGAGTTGAAAAAAAAAAACTTCATAACTAGCCAGAAACAATTGTAGATCTTTTGTTTGATAGAAGAAAAGAAAGACAGAAAAAAAATAGGTTTATTTATCACAGAAACACGTGCATACAAAAAGAAATGAGTAAACAAATTAGAGAACATAAATAGTCGGCAGCTGCACGTCATGACAGAAGGAAGAAGAAGAAGGAAAGAAGGAACAGGACAGAAGGATTCTATTGTTTTCATTTAAAGCAAATTACTTAACTCCTATATACTTGGTGCTATTCATAGCTTTGGGTTGATTGCGGATGAATTCTAGAGCAATATTTTATATTCCAGTCGCGGACTTCAAAACAGAAGTAGAATAAGATGTCGTTGGTATTTATTCTCAAGGTGGTTTTTTACGATCCTTTAATCTGCAAAAACATTAAGCTTAACGTTATAAGATTTAGTGTTAAATTGTGGATAATCCTTATCTCCGTCTTATTAAGCACCTATGTATTTATCGTCCCAGACGAAAATAACTGTTTCGATATTTTACAGTCGCTTCATGGCACTTGAAATTTTACTATCTGTAGTATTTATCTGTTTAAAAATCTTTACGACTTCAATATTGTTCTTATTTCTACCAATTCCTGGTAAACTACCTTAATATTTGACGTGTTTACCAAAAAGTCGAATCGTTTTGTGGTCAATAATTTTAATCTTTTCTAATCTTGATGTTACGCATAATTTTGAATACTAAAACTGTTTTGTTAAATTTCTTTAAATGTTCTTTTTATCGTGGTTTTCTATAACAGTTTTTGGCGCTGATCGATCATTTTTGATAGTGCAGTTTTAACTCTAAAGAAATTCCAAATAGATTAATTATTGTTGTTTTAATTTATTGAATGAGAATTCTGACACTCTTGGTCTACTCTGACCGGTGTACCGTAAATGTCTGCCCCTTTGTCATAGCTTAAAATAAGGTTAAGATTAAGCACTTAATACTGGAATAACGGCCTAACAGGACAATTCGTTATTACAATTAATGCCAAAGTTAAGGACTACGTCTGACATAAATATATGGCGGGTTAAAGTTAAAGGTTACAGTATAAATTATGGAAAGGTTGCAAGCCCCTGTACTTCGAATTCCCTAGCTGCCTAGAGTACCTAGTCTTTCTTTTAAGTCACTTTGGTAACAAACGCAACTTAATTTTGACTTCTTCTTCCCGGCAAAAGCACTAGGAAGTGGTGAAGGGCGGGCGTTTTTGGGGGACTGTCTTATGTTATTTTGACTCTCGAAAAGTGCTGATTCTCAGCCTAGTTTGAATAAATTACTTTTGAATTTGAATTTGAACAGTAATCTTTTATACATCTGTATACACACCAGTAACTTCTAAACTAAAGTCGCTTTTAGTGTCTGCTTAGTTCTTCTAAGCTGCACAATGGATTTCGATGCGGTTTTTGCCATCAGAGTATTTATTCCGAAAGTGTATAACATTAATATTTAAATAATATATAACTCAGAAATCTCTGTATTGACATGTAGCCACATCAGTACATTGCATCGTCGGTACGAAGCAGGATCGGTCGCTAGTACTCGTATTCGATTCGGTATATTCTATGAAAACCTTAGTGTGAACACTTAGGAAAGTGAGCTTGAAGTGAGTAGTTTTCACACACATGAATGTCACAACATTTTATTTGTTTTTGTATGAGTTTATTAAAATTGTATTTTTATACTACCTTATAATTATTTATTATAACGGACAGGCACTTCCCTATGTGTTTATTATTCTAGCGTATGGCACTCTCAAAACGGTGAAGGAAAACATCGTGAGGAAACCGGCATGTCTTAGAACCAAAAAATTCGAAGACATGTGACATCTACCAACCCGCACTGGGCCCGCGTGGTAGATTACGGCCCACTCCGTCTCATAGAGAGGAGGCCTGTGTCCCAGCAGTGGGAACATTAATAGGCCGATGATGTATGGCACTCGTGGGTTTTAGCTGAAAATCAGCATCAGATGGTAGGTACACCTTTTTTTTTTTTTTTTTGTTGTCATCTGACATTATGCTGAGCTGAGGCCCTTTTGGCATTATTATAATTTGTTTTTCTATTTTTGTAGTTTTAAGGTGTATTTTTTGTAATGCCAATTACCGTATTTTTCTTTCTTTCTGTCAGTAGTGACAATTCTAGCACTAAGTAAAATGACAGCTCAATTCCCTAAGTTTTCACGGCGAGCTTTTAGCGACCCAATCCTGCTTCGCATGGGAGCAAGTCCATACCCAAACATAAGAAACAACAGAAATAACTCGATAACAACCCAAAATTTCCTACAATCAGCTGATAATGTCAAAATAACTGTTTGTTGAGAGTAAAGTAATGTAAAAATAAAGTATTTTTGGTCGAAAATTGCGAGCAGTTTAAACACTTAAAAACATCGTCTGGTATTATTCGTAATTATTTGGCGAGCCCATTCCGTTGCGGCATGCGGCACCTGTATTTTAAATCATGCGAGTATGAGCGAGACCATTACATTGAAAATAGGTAATTTATAAGGTGTTACTGCGTGTTCTCGAATTTTATCTAATATATGGGACATTTTGTCGTTTATGTCTTACAAGATATTTGTGGAAATAACTGCTAGAAAAGTAAAATCTCAGAGTAGAGACCACGAATCAGGCAATAGCTACTCAAGACAACTTAGACTCTTGATTTGTGACTTCACTATATCAAATGAACCTACTAACGAAACCTATGAAGCATTTAAAACTGAGCCCTATTGTTAGAACATACTTTCCTTTTAAAGCTGAGCCCTATTGTTAGAACATACTTTCCTTTTCTCTTCTTTCCTGAAGGTTCTTCCTCCTTCATAGGTATTTGATTCTCACTCATGTTTTGCGGTAGACATCCTACGTAGGTGACGTCTGCCTATTGTAATAAAATTCCTTTAATCTTTATTGGAACGAAAACACATTTTACAAATTGATTGCGTACTTACATATAGTTACATTATTTAAACAACTTTGTCGCAGCTATTAACGGGCACCTCTTAGACGAAAATGACAGTGTTCCAGATTTCAGAGATGAAAATACAGTAAGGGTTGAAAAAGAACAATAACAATAATTAAAATAGTAAAAAATTTACCGCTAAAGCCCTGGTGACCCCGAATCGGGGACACTTGCGTAATAACCGTCAAGCTCCGCTGTGCCCGATTTGGGGACAGTCTTAACGGCGTAGCCAAATGCACACGGTAGGACTGTAGCGGATTCCGTTTGGTCTTTGGGTTGTTTCTCTCTATGGCCTCAGGTATATTATCAACAATTAGAAATAAAATTTTCAAAAAATGACAGGTAAAACCGAAAAATTCTGAAAAAATTCTAAAGTGACGTAATCCGTCATTGAGTGACGTAATCGCGGGGTTCGACGGATATTACGTAACAAACGCGCTGTGCTTGAAAGTAAAAATCATACAGTATTTTTTTTTATAGGTAAGTTCTTAATGTTATGCATGTGGTATTGTATGTGAGTGTAGTGCGTGTCCTTTGGTAGGTATTAATATTATTTCATTAATCTAACAATCTACTAAAAAAAATAACTCTGTATAATCAACTAGCTACAATAATTACTTAGAATTATCGACACAATTACTTTAGTTTGTCCGAGCCGTAGCTCAATCCAAAACCAAGTGAACGAATCGATTGCCGGATCGCGCTTTCCTTGACCACTTGTCACCGCTTGGTGGTGCCACATAAATAATCGTTCTCAATAATCTGTAATAATATGTCAGTTTAGTCGATTTAAAAAAATACAGATAAATGTACCTAACACTATGTATCTACTCATGTAGCTTCACTTAAAACTTCATCTCGAAACAATCTCGCTCCAAAACCGGTAGTAATTCTCTCCAACAATTTGGGGCCGATCGCCCGAGGTCCAGATACGAAATAACAATTATTTAGCAAATTTATTCAGATGATCGCCCTTTGTTCCAACATAATGAGTGGTTGTGCTGGCCGAATTTAAAATGCCATTACTTTGGTAATGTCCACGGTGAAAAATTTACGCGATAACTGTCCAGTTTTTGCGATAAAATCGAGTTCATGATCAAGGTAATTTGTGTGAATGAGTTCAATGTTGTGATTTTTTGTTTCGATACTATTACCCCTATTATTATTAGCCCTTATTCTTTTTCTAAAATAAAAGCCTAAGTTAAACCTAATTTATTCCGTATAACATCAGCTATCTGCTAGTGAAAATCCGTTCCGTAAAAATAGGTCCAGGCGTTTCGGAGATTAGATGGAACAAACTAACAGAAAAACGGTAAATAAAAAATAAAGTTTTTTCTGAATAATACAGTAAAAAGCTGTTATTTTGACATTACAAACAGACTTCTTTAATTTTATACGTGACGTGGCAACTTCTCGAAAATTGAAAATCTCTGTTTTTCCGCTGAACTCAACTCAAGAGATAGGTTTACAATTTGGGAATTATTAATAATATAAAATAAAATTTCACGAATATTTAAAAAAAAATGTATGGTTAACAGGAGTCAGAATTTTCTACTAACTAGCATAATATAATATCAATAAGTCACTACTTATTAAATAATAAATTCACTTTCTAAATTAGAAGATTTAGATGTATAAATGAAAACCTCGACTGTAAAAACCGGCTCATATAATTAATTAATTTAAGTCTTAATAAGTGCCTACTAAATAATAATAATTATGTACGTAACATTAAGTTTACTACCTAGTAAGCTATTTTAGTTATAAATTGCAATTATAAAAGAATATCATATAGTAATGTAGAATGATATAGCAAAGTTTTTAAATCAGGATTTTTTGAATAAGGCCATAATTGTTGTTTTTTTTAACATTATTTTTAGGGAATGCATCAAATTTGAAATGTCTTATTTTGTAAAATGTCACCAGGACCAATTAAGAATTGGGAAAGTAGTGGTGGCCCAGTGGTAACGATCGCGACTTATGAGTTGTAGGTCGTAGGTTCGAACTCTGACAGGTGCTTTACTTTGTGTAAATTATGTCATAACCACTGCTTTCTGCAAAACGATGAAAGAAAACATAGTGTAGAAACCGGCATATCCGAGAACCAAACATTCGAAGACTTGAGACATCCACCAACCCGCACATGACCCACGTGGTGGATTCCGGCCCACTTCCTCTCACAGAGAGGAAGCCGGTGTCCTAGCAGTGGGAACATTATAGGCTGATTACCAAAAATCTGATAACAGAACAGTCCTACTTTACTAGATATAAAACCCTTTCACAACGAACTTTACTACAATATATTTCATCAAAGGACGGTCCCTAATCTGCAGTTTTAATTGTAAGTCAGATGTGAATTTCGACACAGAATGAATAAACAATTGTATAAGAATTTAGAATGGTGCAGGTCTCTGTATTATCAATCACGAGTATTCTGAAACTAATTGGACAATGTATTCACATCGTGTGTTTTAACATCTGTTAATTGCCATGAAATACAGCGAAAATGCAAAACAAATATTTATCAATTTTAATTATATTTTGTAAACGTTTCATCCGTATGATCAAGACATCCGTAAGAAAACCTAGGTAACCGAAATAGCCCGAAGAATTGACAAACTTAAGTGGCAGTAGACAGGGCAGTTGCTTGCGGATCGGATGGCCGATGGGGCCGAAACGTTCTGGAGTGGCGACCGCGTTCCGGAAATGTAGCGTTGAAAGATATCCCACAAGGTGAACTGATGACCTTATGAAGGCCGCAGGAATCCGCTGGATTTAAGAAGCACAGAATAGGTCGAAGTGGCGATGCTTGGGGGAGGCCTATGCCCAGCCGTCTTTCGCTTGAAATGATGATGATGTTGAGACTTTAGGGCGTATGTGGCGGTGTAACCGCTACAAGACGTTTCATCAAAATACCGTTTTTTTATATTCCCTCAGCATGGCCGTATCGGCCTTATAGAGTATTAATATTATGAGGACCTCTTATAATGAATGAAACCTTATTATAATATCTTTTATAGGTCGGCCTATGGTCCACAGTATATAAGGTATAAGTAGATATTTATTACCAACTAGCTTTTTCCCGCGGCTTCGCTCGCGTGGATGTCGGAAAACCAAGGAAACGTACTACCGGGATAAAAAGTATTCTTTGTCCAGGTTATAAACTATCTGTCGCCTAATACAAATCCTATTAGTAGCATAACGTAATGATTGTACTTTTTGTTAGGTTACTGTTGAGAAATAGTGCACGATGTCTAATGATAGAAATTGATGAATTGATAGAAATTGGGAGAAGAATTGTAGAGGAGCTGGAAACTAAGTAATAACAGCCGCACGGGTCGACCCATCAGGTTAAGCTACGGTTGCCGTGGATGGTCTGTGGATAGGTGACCATCTTGACATACCGAGACTCCTCCATACCTCGGAAAGCATGTTAAGCCGTTGGTTCCGGCTGCCATTCATGGATCTTTGACAGTTGTTACGGGTCGTCAGAAACCCGAAAGTCTGACAACCAGTCTTACCAAGGGGTATCGTATTACCCAGTAACTCGGTTGTGGAGGTCAGATAGGCAGTCGCTCCATGTTAAATAATGGTATTCAGCTGCATCCGGTTACACGGGAAGCCGACCCTAACATAATTGGGAAAAGGCTAGGCAGATTGATTGTTTAATAATTTTTATAATAATTGAAATACTATATCGTGAATTCATGAAACCCTAGTACTTTTTGTTAGGTTAGTTTAGGTACTGCTCAGAAATTGTGCACGTGTCATGAACAGAATACCGTCTTGAACTTCGATTGCAGCGTCACCTATCGGGCCCAATTGTGAATAGCAAATTCCAAAAAATTGATGTCGTTGCGTGTATCTTGACTTGATATAGGTCATTGCGATGCAAATAAAATATTTCAACCCTTTTCATCCCGGTAGGGGTTGTTTCCGAAAAATATTGATACACGTTATTCTTTGTTTTCGGTTTTAAGTATAAATACTGAGTTTCGAGTAAATCGGACCTCGCATAAAAAATCTTTCATACAAACTTTGACACCCCCAATCCCCATTTATTACTAAGATAAGTATTCGTACGAAGTACTCTCTATCGGCTTTAGCACCCTCAAAAACTACGAAAGCGACACCCATGACGAAAAATGAGAAATTTGTCACAGCCGCCATCTTGGATTTACATTTAGACCTCCCTTTCGGCTTAAGCACATTAGAAAATTATGTAAACGACACCCATGTCGATTTTTTTTTAAATATTCACATCCGCCATCTTGGATTAACTTTTTGACGTTACTATCGGCTTTAGCACCCTTGAAAACTTCGAAAACGACACCAATGACGAAAAATAAAAAAGAATTCGCAGCCGCCATCTTGGATTTACATTTAGACTTCACTATCGGCTTTAGCACTATCCAAAACTACGAAAACGACACCCATGACGAAAAACTTGAAAATATTCACAGCCGCCATCTTGGATTTACTTTTTGACGTCACTATCGGCTTTAGGACCCTTGAAAACTACGAAAACGACACCAATGACGAAAAATAAAAAATAATTCGCAGCCGCCATCTTGGATTTACATTTTGACCTCATTATCGGCTTTAGCACCATCGAAAACTACGAAAACGACTCCCATGACGAAAAATAAGAAAACTTTCGCAGCCGCCATCTTGGATTTACATTTTGACCTCACTATCGGCTTTAGCACTATCGAAAACTACGAAAACGACACCCATGACGAAAAATAAGTAAATCGCAGCCGTCATTAAAATATTTTAACCCTTTTCACCCCGTTAGGGGTTGTTTCCGAAAAACCTTGATACGCATTATTCTTTATTTTCGATTGTAAGTATAAATACTGAGTTTCGAGTTATTCGGACCTTGCGTAAAATTTTTTTCATACAAACTTTGACACCCCCCAATCCCCGTTTAGGGGGTAGCTTAGAAAAACTAAAAATGACAAACTTTATGATTTACTTAGGTAAGTATTTGTGCCAAGTTTCAAGTCTATTAACTCAAGGAATAAGATTTTGCATACAATCGAAATCCCCCCTTTTCACCCCCTTAAAAGTCGAATTTTGAAAAACCCCTTCTTAGTGCTCCCCTACATTATTAAAGGAAGCTGTGTGGAAAATTTCACGTTCCTAGTCCCAGTAGTTTCGGCTGTGCGTTGATATGTCAGTCAGTGAATCAGTTTCTCCTTTTATATATATAGATTCTTTCAAAGTTTGAGAGACATATTTACTATTATGTTATAATGAATAATGTTTTTATCATAATGAGAATTAATTTGATGTTGTCGTTTGTTTATTGGTGAGAAAATTGTGTTGTAATCGTATGTTTATTAAGTTTGTTTGAATAATCTTATCTATTAATCGTGGAATTAGATATTAGAATATTAGATTGTTGAAATGTAAGTATGAATATGATCATGGACCTCCTCAAAGATGAGAGATGATATTAGGCAAAAGTTCTTAGAAATAGTTTTACTCCCTTGCGTTTAAGAAAATAATATGCATACTCATTACTTATTTACCATCTTCGAATAAGTTTCGGTTTATTAGGAAGATTAGATACCTAGTTAGACATATAGAGAACTCTTTGTTGTAGATATTGTGATGGTATGTACCTATACCATCACAATTACAAAATATAGTAGACTACTGTCGCGGCCTGCAACAAGGGCATTGATCGACGACGATCGTAAAAAGTCCATCAATGGTTGCGGCCAAGGCCTATACAGTACTTTTCTCAAATAATGCGCGGAGTAAATAAATTATAAATTCCAGAATCAATGACGAACGTGATGAAGTAAAAAGTTCGTTCTGTTTTTTATTAAATAACACGACATATATGAGTTTTCATAGTAATTTATTTATTTATTCGGTCGCTAAATACTACAGATATGGATTTTGAAACATTGCCGGCCGGGCGCTCGCATGTATTTGACCAGTACAGCTATTTCGATTTATCTCAGGTTTGAGATAAGAACTTTATAACATAATAACATAACATATCAGGCCACTAGTAATTAAATAAACTTTTAAAACATAGACGACAACAAAATTCCTGTCTCAAATTGATCCCTAGTCATTACAACAACCCTAAAAAGGCCAAAACATAATTTTTTCTCTACCACACAAGCGAGCAAACCCGAAAATTTCCAAAGATTATCTGTATAATATACTCAGCAATATCTTGGTGGAAGCTGGGCTTGGTCAGCATGTATGACTTGAATACAAATGTTGATTATGGCCGGGAAAAAGTAGCGGCCATTGTGCAGGCCCCGGGCTACCTCCTCTGAAGGAGTTGCCTCCGTGAAATGTTGGAACGGACAGGGAAAGAAGCGGAGAGGACAGCTTGTTTTTTATGAGCATAAAGTAAGTATGGTATAGTTTTTAGTCGATTCGTAGTTGTATCGGTAGTAATGATTAAACTGGAAAATTTGAAAATTAAAAAGCGTGTGAAAATTCTAAGAACCGAAACAGTAAAATGAGACAGTGAGAGACATTGTTTGGTGTACTGTTAGATAATACGCACAACAGAATTACACCTGAATCCTATAATTATTATAATTAAATAAACCTATATCTATTCTTGCACTATTGAATTGTAGCTAGACCTAATAAATAACATTTCATACACAATCTGAACACTCTCTACATAACCAACCATTATAATACTCGCACATTTTCCTTAATAATAATTAATTTATTTATTTAGATAAATCGGTCAATTACGATTTTCCTGAAGTCGGAGCTAAAATATTAGTTAAATCCGAAGAACTGCTTTTTTCGGAGAAAAAAATATAGTACCAACCACATCGACTCCACGCCACCTCTATCCAACTGTCGTCTCTTAGCTTTGGGCGCGCATTGTCCGCGGTACAAATGTGATCAAATTATAAAGAGTGGCGGCTAGCCGGCGGCACTCCACCACAGGACGGAGGCGCGAATAATCGCAACGCAGGCCCCGTATTATAAATGTATTATCTTGTACATACCTCGTGTATTGTGAGATGATTTTTATGTTTTACTAAAGGTTAAATATGGTTTTGCATATTTTGCTCAGGGAACAATGCTATGTTGTGTTCTTAATGAATTTGGGATGAGGTTGACATTTTCATAAGAGAACCTATGATTCGAGATATGATGCATCCTCGCATTGAAAATAAACAATAAAGACAGTTGCAGAAATGGGGCAAAATTTGTTTTCGATCGTAGGACATATATATATATATATATCAGCCGAAAGACGTCCACTGCTGGACATAGGCCTCCCCCAAGCACCGCCACTTCGACCGATTCTGTGCTGCCCGCATTTAGCGGATTCCTGCGGCCTTTACAAGGTCATCGGTTCATCTTGTGGGAGGCCTACCAACGCTACGTCTTCCGGTACGTGGTCGCCACTCCAGAACCTTTCGGCCCCATCGGCCATCTGTTCTGCGAGCAATGTGTTCTGCCCATTGCCACTTAAGTTTGGCAATTCTTCGGGCTATGACAGTTACCTTGGTTCACCTGCGGATCTCTTCATTTCTGATTCGATCACATAGGGAAATTTCAAGCATAGCCCTCTCCATTGCTCTTTGGGTGACTTTTAGCCTTCTGATAAGGCCCATTGTGAGCGACCACGTTTCAGTGCCATAAGTCATCACTGGCAACACGCACTGGTCAAAGACTTTCGTCTTGAGACACTGTGGTATGTGGGACGAGAAGATATTGCGTAGCTTCCCGAACGCTGCCCACCCCGAATCGGATTCGACGATTGACCTCTTTCTCGAAGTTGGATCTACCAAAGCTGGGCAGTTTGTCCTAGGTAAACATACTCGTCTACAACTTCGAGCGTAGCGTCTCCGATCTTAAGAAGAAGATATTACTTAAATAAACGTCAATGGAATCTAGAAGTGGATATTACTTAAATAAACGTCAATGGAATCTAGAAGTGGATATTACTTAAATAAACGTCAATAACTTTAGCATTGTCTATGTTGATTCTTATCATTTTAGTAAATAAATGTTAGAACATCAACACGCGCAGTTTTCTCCAAAAGATAATGAGTAGTATTTCACAGATAACATCGCTAATCCACGTGTTAAGTGTGGTGATTATCCCAATTCCCTGCACCATAACTTACATACTAAGAATTCACGTGGTGACATTGAGTATATATCCCACAGAGACTAAGCTTCATACAATTTCTCTACGAGAAGGAGCTGTCGACTACACGCCACGTCCAGCTCAGCCAGTAGACATCTGCGGGTTGCGGGTAGTCCCAAGGGGAAACCGTGGCCCCTAGCATGGCAAGGGAAGGAAAACGGGTGGGTTTTAGTCAGTAAAAGTCTGACACGCCCTTCCGCTCCGCCCAGAGCGGGAGAAGTCATTGGATGATTTCCCACCCAAAAAAAAAAAAAAAATGCCAGTAGACATAGGTATTTGGTCTGTGGATATTCAAGCTAACTTGTCTTTTTGCACGACTCATACTGCGAAGCATTAGAGTGTGCTCTACGATCGTTTTTTTTTGTAATTATTAACGTGTTTCTGTGTCAAAATAACATGTTTTCCTTATCTTCTTCTTATATAGCTCAGCTAGTGAAGAAACCAGCTCAGACAGAGGACGAACTAGCTCAACCAGTGGAAAAATCATCTCAGCGATTGGACACATCGAGTATGTAATTGAAACAGTTTGACAACATCACACAATCATAGCTGTGCACCAATCGCCACACGATTGGATGAACTTTGTTCTCTGTCACCAAAATCTACTCATGTATTCCAATAATATATGTAAAGCAATTAAACACAACGATATTCAATCACGCTATATAAAAAGTTGCCATCATTAATTCGAGCCACAAATGATTCTTAATTGTAAAATTTGGTATGCACCGTAACTAATCAGAATCGTACGTATTAAATTATCTTTAGGTAGCATACAAACAGACTAATTACGGCATTAATCATGAACGGGCGTACGGCACCATTTCTAATAGTGTTGGGACATAGGAAAGTAATCGATTGATGTTGTTATTCGATTTTAATGTTACTTCGACGTCGCCGCGTCGCCAACGTTAAGTTAGATAAGGTGGTGATTAAAGATAGGGCCTTATATAAATCTTTAAACTGTAATGTAAAAAAAAAAAATTGGTATATTTAGGCACAATTCCGTATTGTAGACAAGTCGCGCACACACCCTATCCAATCTTTTTGATGGGTTTTTACGCTCTTCTTTGTAATTTACTGATTTGGCCTCAAATTATTAGAATCATCGAAACGACTGCAAGAATAAGAAGAAGTCTAACACTGAATAAAATATAAATTGCTCATTATAAACATGTATACCCATTTCTGTTACATCCTGAGGAAATCAAATAATTATTAATTAAATGACATCTTCTCACGCCAATCCACACTTAACCTGCTTAATTTACCTAAAAAACCATACAATTACAACAAACTATACTCGTACAATTCGTATTTGCCCATCACTAGTCAACAATTTCCCAGACCGCTGCAATAAATTTTATAATTTTACCGCTGAGATATGACTAGCCATGGGAACGTTCGGAAGCTGCATTAATATGCAGTTTGATAACGCACCTTATGTATAGTAACCGCTATTATGTATTGGTATTGTATTAGTTACTGTGTGAACTGTGTGACCAAAGTTGGGTGGAACGTGCTTTGTCCTATCTTTTCCGGATAATAGTCGTATGGTCTCATTAGACGGCTGACCTCGATATTGAAGGCAGTCGTATCATTCTTCTAGGCATCCTTATTTACTAATGATAAACAGCTAAATAAGGAGCTCATTACTATTATGAAAAAAGCTTGCTGTGGCCGATAGGGTCGACAATGATCACGTCTTTGTAAACTTACCACGTAAGTTCACATGGAAGATTAATAAAAGTTATGAGTCTATTTTTTTTTTAAATAACTATTATGTAATTTCTCAGGACCCTGGGGTTGACCTTTGGAAGGCTTACTTGGGGCTGAAGCCAACTCGCAGAGTCCTGAAAGACTTTTTTAATTAAATAAGGCACCAACCGACGATTATCCTTGTACGTACGGTGCAAGGGTACCCAAGGTCAACCCCCGGTTGGTTGCAGGATATGAAAACAAAGATATTGGACTATAAGTTTGGGTGTCTTAATCGGACTGGCTAGAACTATGGAAGGAGTATGGCGCCTGCCTGATCAATGGTTTATTTGTGCAAATAATTATTATCTATTTGGTACTACCAAACCCAATCCCAACGTGATAACACTACTTGTACATTATGATTATCGTTTCACCTGACACATAGTTACAATGTACCTATAATTATAGTCACGAACAATTCGCCCCGGCTGTCAGCGCAAGCGAGAGGTCACGTGATTTTGGAAACGGTTATCCGTCGGTTAAGTGATGTCTCACTTTAATGCGAGAACGATCAGCCGCGGTAATAGAAAAATAATGGTTGGCGTTCACCGGGCACCACCTCAAAATTACAAAATAACTAAGGCGAATAATACTGAAACGGGAATTTCAAGTAGTGTTTTTTTTGGTAGTCGGTTGTTTTTTTTGTAAAAAGTTTAGTTTTTTCAGTTTTTAGTTGTGGTATCTTCTACCCCACACAAATTCGAATACCACTACCTACTATGCAAATAACAGTGACAGGAACACCAGGAAGTTAACATCATAATATCATCCATATAAACTAAATGGGAAAAATACGTGTTCTTGAAGGTAACTTTTGAGTTGAACTATCCAAGAATAGTAGGTACATTACTGTCGAGACCAGCAATTAGGGCATTGATGAACGATCGGGACGTGAGTCCAGCAATGCCTGGTTGCGGTCAAGGCTTGTATAGTACTTTTCTCAAACAATGCGCGGAAATTCAAACTAAGTAAATTAATTATAAATTCCAGAATCAATGTCGAACAAAGCTTCACGTGGCGTATGTTCATTTGTTTCTTCTTTCAGCTCCATTTGCTAAGCCAGTTCGAAATTTAAATAAAATCTTTGATAAGTTACCTCCTTGGTTGCCACATGTTGAAGTATAAAGTTAGTTCAATTTTTTAATAAAGTTTTCATAGTAATTTATTTGGCCGCTAAACACGACAGATATGGATTTTTATACTAAGATTGCCGACCTGATGCTCGCTTGTTTTTGACCAGTACAATAATATCGATTTATCTCGAAGAAGGTTGTCAAAATAATATTCGAATTTCCAAGTATGTTTGAGAAAAAGTTTATAACATTTATATGGGACCACCTCGGGACTTTTCTTTTCGAACTGTTTCAATTATCTACTACCTCTATCTACCTATCCGTTAATGGCCTGCGCAGCCTACCCTGCGCAGCCCAAGCCTTTACAATTGCTCGTTTAATGTTATAGGATACATTGTTAGTACAATGCTACAAGAAACTCTTCAAGAAGATCTTAACATTCTGAGCAAGTGCTCGGAATGCTAATATCTTCCATTAGGAACATTATTTATAAATTGAAAAAATCACATTGGTAATTTGGTACAGACGCCAGCACATCAAGGTGACTTGCTCAAATTTCTTTAATAGATTTTCAACTTTATCGCTAAGGAAATAAGGTTCAATATTGATTGGGAGAATTTGACAGGTTTGTAGTAGGTTGATGCGCTGGCGTCTGTACTTACTAATATGTGATTTTCATTTCATAATGTAATTTCTGAGTTTATATTGGACATTACTGACATCGGTGAAGGAAAAACATATTGAGGAAACCTGGACTTTTAGTTAATATTAGTCTGAAGTCGCCAACCTGTCTAGAGCAAGCGTGTTGATCAATGCTCGTGCCTTCTCTTCTTCTATAAGAAGAGGCCTCTACTCTGCAGTGGGACGTTAATAACTGGTATTATTATTTATTAAAGGAAATTCAGTAACTCTGAGCTCATCATAAAATTATCAGTTTCCTAGACGTGTCAGTTGTCAGTCAAAGATTTCACCGAAATCGTTTACATCAAAATTCGCGATCACGAATTTATCTCCCCGATCTGCATACATAACACATAACCTCTCAGACCGGCAGTCGGTTGAACTTTCCCACTGTCTACTAAACTTTAATCTCCCCGCTCCGACTGACAATGATGTATTGTAGCGTCGAGTCAAAGGTTCGATTCTATTAACATTTTATAATTTGTTTATCCGCTTACCATGTGTGTTGGGGTTTTGTGGGGCAAATGTTGGGTCCAATGTTGGTTGAGATGATGCTACATTTTTTGTGTGGATTATTGATCTCGAATCTGCGTCCGGGTTCGTTTTACTGATTCCTGTTTTTACATTAATGGTAGTTCTAAATTAAATAAATTAGATGAAATAATAAATAGGTTCTATTTATCACATCTATTTATAAAAAAAACTTGTAGTTAACAATTATTTGAGATTTAACTAAATATAATTTTCAAGATTTTAAAATCCTCCAGATAAATAACGCATATTTTCCCTTGATAAAAAATGTAATACTAAAAGTCGCATTTATTCAGACAATCGATTTAAAAGCTCTAATCTCATTACCAACGAACCATTGGCCCCAACGTTGGTTCAAACAACGGATTCAACCGACAACAATCAATTTGTCAAATTCGAACACATGTACTATTAGTTTTATTACTATTTATTTAAGACCCAAGACGTATTGACACGGCATTACAACAGAACCAATGTAATTTATACAATATTAGGGAAATACCTTATTTTAATTCAAATATAAGTTATAGCAAAAGATTTGTTATAACATTGTGAATCATGTAATTCTTTGAAATGGATTGACTAATCGCATATCTTTAGGGATTAGTCATTGTTCTTTATAAAGCTGGTCAAAGGTTCTTTTTCGAGCTTTTGTTAATTTTGTATCCGGGATGACGATTTTTTTTTCTTTTTTTTCCCTGTTTTACGATTGAGTTAACGTTAGACTAGTTTTTATATTTCGTTATTCTAGATTAGGTACAGTAAGGAATGGCTTCGATAATCCTTTATACGGGTCAAATAAAACTAACTAGCGAAACTCCGCAGACGTGATGGCTATCGATACCTAAACATGAAAAATGCTCCCCGACGCGACACCGATAGAACAATTTCTGTGAAGTTTACATTGAAATTGTGCCGCCAGAGTCGCCTCGCGCTGTCGCATTGTGCCAGACGACGGCGGCGGGGGCCTTAAAGTAAAAAAAAAAATTAATTGAAGATTTTTTTTTAGACATCAACAGCAGTTTAGTGTAATTAATATCAGTTTAAAAAATATTTTTTTTTTTTTGTGTAAACTTCACACGTGATGGGTATATAACCAGTAACTAAACTACCGGAGGTCGTTGACCCTAAAAAAACTTTCATCAAATCATTTGTATTTTGTGGTGTTTAGATATCCGATAACTATCACGTCTGCGGGGTTTCGCTATCTAATTTAAATTTATTACCTAATCGGCGTTTGAAATTTATTTGCCAAACATGTAAACAAACAGGAGTTTTAGGAAAAATAACTATAATGCCTACAAATAAGGTTCAGTTTGCGCTACAATTTCATATTTTTTATGACTTTTTCAACAGTAGGTCTACTAGTCAATCTAAAATCAACTTTATTTACACTTGCATAAAGTTGATGTTTGTTTAAGTGGAAATAACATCAATTGGAAACATGGTTATAAAATAATAGACCTTAGTAATTAATTGGTAAACGAATACATCCTTAACCAATATTAAAACTAATGGAAATTGTGAAACGTTTGACGAAAAGTTTGGTGATCGCTGTAGGATTTAATCGTGGTCAAATTGGCTTGAAAAGTATATTATAATATTAGTACCCATTTGCCTAATGATTACCGAAAATACTATCACCTAAACCAGTGGTCGGCAAACATATTAATCAATTGAGTTAAATATCAATACTATAACGGCTAAGATTTCTTATAAGAGCCAATCCTTTCTGTGTGTCTAAACAGTCTCAGTATGCTTTTCCATGACCTGTAAATTTTTGGTGAAAACACTTCGGAAATAAATTTTTGATAATATAGTTTGTGAATAGAACTTGATATGTTGCTTAATGGCAGAAACCCCGGCCCCCGCGCGTTTCTACGTTCGCACTCAACGACATTTTGTAAAGAGCCGGGCCTTTAACAGGCCATAACAATTAAAAATTCTATTGTGTCTCGTTAATGACAGTTAAAGGTTAAAGCCAAAGAGCCGCGGTTTATCGACCGCTGACTTCCTTATTCTAAATTGAAAATAGAAAGATAAAACAACTGAAAATAAAAAAAAATATCTATAGACACAATCTTCTGTTACCTTTAATAGGCCAAGTATAATAAATCATAGGCACCTTTATAACTACGAACATTACAACAGTAGCGTACGCCATACTGTCTAGCGCACATCCTAAGTAGTTACGCCGTGGTAGCACTCTGGTAGCCCTATTGACAGCACTAAACTGTTTAGTCGAGCGTCGAGCCCTGCCTGGGGCAGATAGATAATGCACCAAGTAGAAAGAGGCTCGACGACTGAGTCTCGACTGTAAACGATGGTACCTACGTTCATATAGATGACAATAGTAACGAAGATGGCTGCCAAAAATGGATTATGTAAGGGCTTGGTTAGATAGTTGTTCAGATATTTATTTTTATATGGCTTTGCCCCAAACCTTTGTGAACGAATATGTGAAAAGAATAAAAATAACAAAAAAATGGTATTGTTATCTCTTTGTGGTATGCTGATAACTGAAGAATTCATTATTCTCCTGTCTTTATCCCAATTTATTTGGGGTCGGCGCAACATGTCCCATTTTTCCATACTTCTCTATTAGTTGTCATCTCGGTAGTCAGCCCCTTTCTAGCCATATCATCTTTCACACATTCCATCCATCGTTTCTTAAGAAGTAAATATATATAAATTAGACTTTATAAAAAGTTTTGTGTTATCGAATTTCCAGTAAGTATGGGAAACTATCGCAGAATCGATTTAAAGTAGACTCGTTTTTATGCTCACAAAAAGAAAACTGTATTAAATACACTAGAAGAAGCTCAATCAATAACTTCATTAAACAACCGCTCCGAAGCAAACTGCACATTAATATCGATAAAACACCTCATTACGATGAAACAAACCATAGCAACATACATTTATAAACTCAAACAGTAGCAGTACATGCTACACAAAAGTATTGCAGCCACCATTTATAATACTTCAAGCCATTTAATAAAGACATCAGACGGCGGCGTACATGAAACGTTGAACGAAACAAAAAATAATCGATCTAGAATCGATATGAGATCGAGAGCTTAATCGATTCAGTAAAACAATTTAATCGAGCGACATGCGAGTTGCAGATGCAGATGAGTTTCTCACATTTGTGAATGTCTGTTAGATATATACGTTACTTTGTTGGGTATAAGAAGTAATGGAGAATTTTAAATGAGCTTTCTTGGTTTATTTTTTACCGGAAATATATTAATTTTAGAAACGTTTGTATTAAGTTTCAGCTGAACAAGTTGACACTGCATATAAATGATAATGGTGATGATACCACTTGATTTTTTGGCGATAATCAGTGAAAATATCAAAATCGTGCTTATTCGTTCATATCGATCTTTCACATTGATTTATTTCATCTGGCTCTAGACATCAATCATCGAACAAAAATGCTCTTTTAATGGCTTGATTTAAATATACAAAAGGGACGTACCTTCACAGTACTTCACATTACATATGCGACGCCACATACTCAGTTTATTACGCCACTTACGCCTTAACCGCCTATCCCCCGTTATTATGATTAACGCCATCTATCGGCGGATAAGATCAGCACATCACGGCGCGTCGCGACGCCTGCGCGGACGGTAGCCCCCTCGCGTTTAATTGGCCACCAATATTTATTGTTGAAATGAACATATCACTGCAGGATGGGGACATAACTCAGAGCTTCTGTACATCGTGATTCTCCATTTTGTATCGGAGTGTGCGATAAGTGGGACTAGGAATGGGGTGGAGACTAAAGTTGGCGAATTTTATGAGTTAGTTAATTAAAATACTAGTCAAGTTTAGTCACTGCCGTTTTCCACGCAAATGAAAAAGATGAACACATTCAGTTGGTTGTTTTATTCATGTTATTTTTCCTCACAAAAAAAAAAATATATTTAAAACAAATATCTCATAATAGTCTATAATATGAGATATTTTTTCCACAATGTGTCTGAAAAGTATCTGTTCCAGCTGAAGTTCTTAGGTATTTAAGCCACTTCAACATAATATAGGTACAATATTGGTAACCACCATCGATACGAAGAAGAAAGTAGCTGCATCAGTTAAAAGCGTTGTTTAAAATTCTTTATACCCGTTAACTTCAGTAAACTTGAATATAACATCTCTATTGTAATTCACATCGTAAAAATGTACAAAGAAATCCTACTCCACCGGAGCACAGAGTCAGGAGATAGCAATTTAACGAACCGGCATCACAGCAACGTCTTCATTTATTCAATAAGAAACAAAAACAAAACGAAGCGAACGGATTACAATATCAATTTAGGAAAGTGAATCGAGTGATTTATTGTAATGTTTCATGTAAATATTGCCTGCGGCTCAGTCCGTATACGTTTTGTTGACGCTAATTACTGAGGTTCGATCTTATGCGGCTCAGATAAGTCATAAATCAATTGTGACAGATTATGTCATATTTAGTTTTTAATGGCTGTGTCTATGTTGTTGAAAAAAAGTTGTTTCAGAGTTGATAGAGTTGTTACAGTGAAAAAGGAACGATTTATTGTAATTGTGATGTCCGTTGGAGATGGTTCGGACTGGTTCCTAATTGTACATATTTTAGTCCCCGTTTGTTAGGTTCGACGCGGTTCAATGGGTTCAGTTGCCCTTTTTTCTTTGCAGCAGATGTATATAATACGTAATGTATTTTAAATTGAAAGAAGTTTATATATAAAATTACGATAAAAATGAAGTCCCGGAAATAAAAACTGACGTAATGAAACAGAAAGGACACCAATTTCACGGATAGCAAACGGCGTTGCCAAACACCAAACTAATGTCTTTCAAAGTGTTAAAAAACATCCTAAACCTTTTAAAATAGTCTGCAACATCCAAAAATATTATCATAATTATCTAATAACACATTTTACGATACAAGGTCAAGATGCAAATTCACAAAATGACATCATTTCACCTGCTAACAACAATGTTCCTTCTAATTTACAACCTCTTCATATATTTTCCTCATAATTTTTATAGTATTTTACTATTGTGATCTAAAAGCTTTATCGCGACTATTTTTCGCCATATTCTAATGAGTTTTTTTTATCTTTATCAAAATGTATCGTGTCATTTTTATTAGGTACTTAAATACGAAAGTCGTTGAACTCGAAATCGATTTACAATTGTCATAAAACGAACGGTTATGATTGGTGCGGATTTGGAATATTTTTATTGTTTTAATTTCGATTCTAAGCACACCTGGCGAATATAAAATACGTTCGTTTACGTTTATTTTATTTTAATAGTAGATAGATTATATATTTATCTTTGATCATCTTGAAACATACATTATGTTTTTTAATGGTGCTATACTTGTTAAAACGAAACTTAAAAATGACAAATTAGTAAATATTTTTGCGACATTTATCATTTTCAATTTATTTTAAAAACATTGTGTTAACTAATGAATTTAATTATTAATTGTTCAGAATTGTTATAGACTCAAAATCTTCTAATTTTCTCTTAAAGAAAGCAAGTCCAATAATTTCACGGGCTAATAAACAAAATGAGACACTAAAAGCAACATTTTAGAAATCTCCTTCAATTTACTTCGTAAACATAACCCATAACCCAAAAACAAATTCAATTTCTGTGAAAATAGAAACACAAAAATCCCTATTCACAAATTCGCCCGTGCACTATCCCATTCGCCTATTGCCCTATTGTTTCTTATTGCCCCTTTGAAGCATCAATCAACGGACATGAACAATTTGTTGTGCTTCAATAGGACATAGACTCACAGAGTCAGTGCATCAATGGCGTGTGATTGAAACTATTTTCGTACCGAAGTGTTAGTTGCTGTTCTATGCTACTGGTTGTTGTGTGGTGCAATTTGTAAGCTGTAACTCGCAATTTTTTATAAGTGTGAATTATCGTGCCAAGTCAATCCTCATATTCTTTTAAGGTTAACTGACAGGTAAAATGCACAGATGGCCAATGATGCCGAAAGATTCTGGAGTGGCGACCGCGTTCCGGAAGACGTAGTGTTGGAAGGCCCCCCACAAGGACCGATGATCTGGTGAATGCTGCAGGAATCCCCTGGATGCGAAAAGCACAGAACCGGTCGAAGTGGCGGTGCTTGGGGGACGCCTATGTCTAGCAGTGGACGTTTTTTAGCTAAAATTATGAAACTGACAGATCAGATATCATATTAATTAAATGCTGTGCATCCAAGATACGTACAGACGAAAGCACACCCCTTGCACTACAAAAATCGTATTCACTGCTACGTACAGCAGATCACACGCGTCATTATAGTCCGCGCGCGACTGCTAGTCACCGCCTGGAGGTATGTGAGCGGTGAGACGAGGGAGGTAGACAAACGCCGAGCTAACTCAGCCTGTCAATTTTGTCAATGGCACCCTCCCCCGTCTCATCGCTTACATACCTCGGGCGGTGAGTAGCAGTCGCGCGCGGACTATAATGACGACGAGCAATCTGCTGTACGTAGCAGTGAATACGGTTTTTGTAGTGCAACGGGTGTGCTTTTGTCTGTACGTATCTTGGATGCGTACAGTTAAATAGCATTGAGACTTACCTCAGACCAAATAAAAAACCAAGACAGCGCTGCGAACAATACAATGAAGCATGCCAAAACTACACCTCCGCTCTGTACATGCACGCTCACACGCACACATTTACAACCATTTACAATCAAATTACCTAAAGGAGGTTGGTGGAGGTAGGAGGTAGGAGATAGTACCGCAGTACTGTTTGAATCACTTCTCCTACCAATCCTTTTAGGTCAGTCAAAGTCATTGATTTCAAATAGGCTATTAAAAAGAACTTTTGAACGTCAAAAGTTACAAGAAAATAGAATTGATATTAGGCTCGCTTTCAAAAAGTAGTTTCGGAGAAGAACGGGCAAGACATTCCTTAGTTACTCTTTTAAAATGTTTTACAATAGTTTGAATGCATTGATTATAATTATAATATGTGAAGACGATGCCAAAAAAGAGCTTTCTAGTACCTACTAAGAGTCACTCTAGTACAGTCAGTGCTATGCATTACCTGACCCCTCTTCACCTCTTCTTCTTTGTTAGAGGGGTCAGGTAATGCAGGCCACTGACTGTACCTACCTACAAGAGTTAAGCCGCGGACAGACAGACGGACATGGCGAAAATATAAGGGTTCTTTTTTGACTACGAAACCCCAAAAATTAAGCAATGACAGACAAATTAATTATGTAGATAGGGTTACAAGGTGATCACATATTTGCAATTATTGTGCTCGTCTCAGCACCCTCTTATACTTTATACCGTTCAACGAAACAACTAACAAGTGCTCTGTCATCACATAGAGCAGGTTGTCGGTATGCGGGTCGTTGCACCGGCGCACGCGTTTGGAAATACGCGACATTTCACCAGCCTAGCCTCCGAATCTAATTGGTGAAGACCTAGAATCTAGAATAGTGTTACGAAATCTAAGACCACTCTGACTCTGTTTGTTTTTATTATTTTATTGGTCTATTGGATATGGGTTGTGAGTTCATTAGTAGGTAAATTAGTGAGGGGCTATAAAAGTGATATAAGGGTTCTGTCAAAATATACGTAATTTTATAATAAGGATTACCATATTATTATACTCTAATAGGTAAAAGGTGAAGATGCTTGCCACCCACATTTTTGAATGAAACGTCACTACCAAAATGGATTTCTGGTTGAAATCTTTATACAGGGTGGATTTTTGAGATGGGACAGCAAAGACAGCTACCTTAATCGTTGCAGCTACAGGAATACGGTCTTAGGAGACTGTCCTTAACTTTTTGAGACATTTTGATCTGCATTCACAGATTTTTGTAGATCCAATTTTGTAGTGACGTTTCATTGCACTTGACGAGTGACATTGACTGACCTGACAAATCTGACGCAAATTCGTACATTTGCAGTAGATTTGCATCGAAGCGTTTGGTACGTTACTGTGTTCACAGAACTGAGTGAGTCACCGTGTAGTTGGTCCAACTCGGCATGCGATGGGTTTGCACCCAGTCTACTTATGGTGCAACTACCTTTTGTCACCCTGTAGTTAACCTCATTCGGTGACGTAAATTAAGTCAATTAAAAAAAAAAATTCTTGATGCACTGTATTTTTTATATTTTGATTTGATATTGCTGTTACTGTTTCAAAGTCAAAGTCAAATCATTTATTTCAAATAGGGCCTTGTAAGGCACTTTTGAACGTCAAAATTTACAAAATATAGTATTGATTCTACCGCCCCTTCCAAAAGGTAGTTTCGTATGGAGAAGAATGGGCAAGAAATTCCACCGTTACTCTTTTAAAATGTTTTACAATATTTTGTATTATGTACATTAGTTTTATAATTATATGTGAAGAAGATGCACCTAGAATAAAATTACTATACAAAGAAAAAAGAATTTAAAGTGTAGCAAACGACAAAGATAAATTAATAATGTGATAGATACATGGTGTTCACATTTTTACAAACATTGTGAAAATAGACGATTTTCTTAATTTACAATTAATAAGTCAGTGTGTGTTTGCATCAAATCAAAATAAAATACTGTACTGTACTATGAATGACTGTAATAGTCTGTAAGATTACTTTAATCAATTTATACTATATTTGCTGACCGGACAGACGTTGCCCTGTTTCCTAGAACTTGATCGTAGTGCCGGATCTAATAGTGAATCTATACCATCCAGGCTATCGCACTACACAAAAAAAGTAATCAAAATCCGTCTACCCGTTTAGGAGTAGTTCAGTGCACACAGGTGCAGAAGAATAAATTATTATTAAGTATGTATGTAAATAAAGATTATACAGGGTGGCAGGGACATCAGTACATGATTCTGAACACCCCTGCACTGAAATATTTCGTCGGTTATTAGAAAAATATAAGTTTGGTAAATCCAAAAGTGCACGCCTCATAACACTCATTCATAAACGAAAAAGAAATTCAATACATAGTTCACTTTCAGTATCACTTTTCATGAAGTATGTTTTGACTGCTGTTTTACCCATCAATATTGGTAAAATTGCTAACCTCGCAATCCTTACCTTATGTCAAAAACTATTTATTTCGATATTTACGTGGTGGGTTGCTAGGTAACGACGTCAAATCAAGGTTGGAAATATTTAGTTACAGATATTATAATTTTAGTTAGTATTTTATTAATTATAAATTAACTACTTTGAATAAAAGAGCCATTTTCAATAGGGTTCCTTCTATGGCTGAAACAAATGTATAAAAAAAAATGACTCAATTAATTGATTCAATCGCAAGCTACAATGTTTTCAGGGTTCATAAATTGACGGACAGGATTTTTTTTTCAACTATTTTGATGCTTTTTCCATTTCTGCTGCATTAAATCAATTGTTAAAAAGTACAGTATTAATCTCCATTTAATCATCTATACAATGGTATAAATAAATTAAGTAGGTTCTGTGTACTAGCAGGAGTGTAACATTATAACAAGTTGCAGAAATAGGGCAAAAAAATTTTTTCGATCGTAGAGCACACTCTAATGCTTCACATTATGAGTCGTGCAAAACTGCTGTTTCATAGAAAAGTGCAATACCTACGCGGACAAAATTTATGGAACAACAGATTTGTTTTATAAATAACTTACGAAATGTATCAACGCAGGGGCGTTCAGATTCACGTACTGAATCCAAGGTAACAGTTTTCGCGTTGATGTCCCTGCCACCTTGTATAGAGATAAAAAAAAATAGTTTGTATGTAATGGTTAATCTTCGGAACTGCTGATCTGATTCCGAAACTTCTTTCACTTATGGGAAGCTAGAGTATTGCCGGGAGTTTAGTGATATTATATTTTATTTCAGCAGAGAGCAGTGGTGGCCCAGTGGTTACCAGTGGCCCCGACTTACGAGATGTAGGTCGTGGGTTCAAACCCAAGCAGGCGCTTTACTTTGTGTAAATAATTTCATCACCACTGCTCTCAAAACGGTGAAAGAAAACATCGTGAGGAAACCGGCATGTCTTAGAACCAAAAATTCGAAGACATGTGACATCTACCAACCCGCACTGGGCCCGCGTGGCAGATTACGGCCCACTCCCTCTCACAGAGAGGAGGCCTGTGTCCCAGCAGTGGGAACATTAATAGGCTGATGATGATGATGATGATATTTTATTTGAAACTAATAAATTTCACACTGACGAAGTTGTGGGCAAAAACTAGTGAGTTATATTATAAAGAAACAATGAAATAAAACAGTAATGCAAAACATGACTCCCAATTACAGCAATTATAAAAAAAAACAAAAACATTCGATACACAAAACAATACTCTTTGGACAATGCACTTTATTTTAAAAAGTTTCGATCAAGCGGCTCCCTTTAAAAACTTACAATATCTGGCTCTTACTCACGAATGCAATCAACGCTCACGACACGGGGATGGGCTAAAAAGATAAAAGATAAATAAAAGGCAACATTATAAAAGAAAAAAGTGAGTCTTAAAAATAAAGACACATTTAAAATAAGAATAATAAAGTTGCTTAAGCGACGCGTTGGATCGGATTTGCATTTTCGGCTACCGCGAGGTAGGGCGTGTCCACACGGGCCATTTATTAACGCGTCCGAAATATGTTATTATTTTTTGATTATAACACTGGCTTTTGACTTAAATTGTCTGGATTACATGAATTAAGGGTCTGGAATTCTGGATGTATGGCCTTTGTATGTCAGTGATATTGTGTAAACTGAATGGATGAAAAGAATTCTAATTGAGATAAATGCGCGAAGTTTCTGCAAATACATTTTCCTTACGTAAGTATTATAAAAACTAAACCAGTGTTAACACGATTGTTGTTTTAATTTAGATGATAGATGAATTCTCAAAATGCGGTTTGCATTCTACAAAGTTCCTTCCACCTAGCATGGAATCAATTTTACTATTAAGTCCTTGAGTGGGTTAAATAAACCGTCTTTTGCATAATAACCAAATAAAATACACGAACCAAATAACCTTTTTAATAACAAAAGCAAGTGTTGGAACTCTTTATAAAACTATGAACTATTCAGATTATTTTGCATAATTAATTTAAAAAAAATACAATACTTATCAGGCATTCCATGCAGGTAGGACTTACATGAGTAATCATAAAAAAAAATCAAATGCTTTTCATTCTTGTGAACATGCTCTTACAACTGTACTTCGCCCTTAACATGTTGTAATAAACTGGACTACCCGTACTAAAACTTTATACGCTTTGACATCTCGGAGACTCTAGAACTTACATTGTTGTTTTGTTGATTATGTCGTCTTATGTCGTCTCTTTGGCGTTCATTGTAGCATGGTAAATGTGGTGCTGCCCATAAATTGGGTTTCCTTGATATATTTTTCTTACAAAGACAAAACATTAAATATGGCCTTCTTCACCATAATGTTATGCATACAATTTGGGATCACTTTGGTAAGATCCACCAAAACAGTAATAATAATAATAATAAGGAACCCGTTGTGCAGCATGTGGCGAGTTGTTAGGCAGAAGCGACCCCACGGATCCTATCTCCCGGGAGAAGTCTTGTTCCTCACCTCTGGCTTGCCTAATCGGCCGGCCAGAGTTAACACTGACGAGGAACAAAGCTCCTACCTCATTCTTGCCTTAACTGGCCGGCTTGAGTGGAGATTCGCAAGAGCAAACGTGCTCGGAGGAAGGAAGTTTTCCAGTAAGATGATGGTAGGGATCTTGACCGTACTTTGGGCATTGTCTTGACAGCTGTGGTCCTCAGCACCTCAGGACATGTCGCTACGTCACTATGTGCTAGCGACAATTTCCAGAGGGCAATTATAGAGTGTGCAAGTCACCCCTGCCATTTTATTCGTGTATAGGATATTACATTGGTCAGGCAGAGGACATAGTTCTTCCATAGTTCAGGGTACCCAAAACCATAGCCCAATATGTCTTGTTTCCATGTTCTGCAATAGTCTTGCACCAACGTGATTGTCCTTGGGTGTACTTGCATAGTGCATACAGGAATAATCGTCAGTTGGTACCTCATTCATCATTTATAATTATCTAAGGGGCCTCTGCGGGTTGGCGTTGGCCCCTCGTACGCCTTCCAAAGGTACGGGACCCCAGGGTTCCGAGATATGTCAAAGACAATTTTAAAATAATAATAAAAATTGTTTTCATCCCACCATCTCGGAAAGAGTATTTTTAATCTTCAATATCTGAGTGGAAAAGCCGTTTTTATTCGCTAGAGGATAAAGTAAATTGAATTTAGAACATCGTGTGCACTAAGTTTGTGAATTAAAAAAAACATTAAACCTATTTACTGCTACCTCTATGGTGCCGAATATATCATACAACTTTTTTTTAATTTTTTTAAAAACTCAGACTCGGAACCTTCTTGGTGTTCTTTTTTCAATTTGCTTTGTACGCGGTTCTTTACGCGGCATTTTTTCACGTCATTGTTAAACCTTTTATTAAAAACAAGAAACTTGAAAACAAGTGAAAAAACTAAAATGAGTGATTCTAGCGACGAGGAAGTTTGCTTGACGCCAACAGAATTGACTGAAACTGTTAATAATGCGCAAATGAGCTTTCTCCCTCAACAATCACGCGAGAAGTATTTAAAACAGTACGATATGTTCAACACGTGGCGACTAGCAAAAGGAGCCAAAACTTTCTCAGAAAATGTTTTGCTGGCATATTTTATAGAATTATCCGAGAACAAGAAAGCAAGCACTCTATGGAGTACGTATTCGATGCTAAAAGCAACAATAAAGATGAAAAAAGACAAACATATCGATACCTATCCTAAATTAGTGGCATTTTTAAAAAGAGCCTCATCTGGTCATCAACCAAAAAAATCGAAGGTTTTCACAGTATCTGATATTGAAAAGTTTCTTAACGAAGCACCCGATTCCGTATATTTGGCGGCAAAAGTAAGTCAGTTGCACATTCAGTATCTACTTAAGTATATTAATCTCAATTAAATAGTATACTTAGTAGATGTTGATAGGCATAATTATGCGTTCATATCAATTTTATTCATTTATCTACTACAATACTCTTTACGTTACAGGTTGTTCTTATTATTGGAATAAACGGAGCATGTCGAACTAATGAACTAACACAACTTAATGTCAAAAACATTGAGAAACATTCAGATGACTTACTATTAATTAATTTACCTAATACAAAGACAAAAAGAGACCGCAACTTCGTCATTCGCAAGGAATACGTAACGATTGTTGAGAAATATCAAGCCTTACGCCCGCCTAACACTCCAATCAATCGATTTTTTCTACAGTATCGCAATGGAAAGTGTGTTAGACAGCCTATGGGTACTAATAAAATTGGCAGTATCCCACGAGAAATAGCAACATTTCTTGAACTTCCAGAACCCCTGTTGTACACGGGTCATTGTTTCCGACGAACTTCAGCCACACTTTTGGCTGATTCCGGAGCTGATCTCCTGTCCCTTAAGCGCCACGGAGGCTGGAAGTCCAATGCAGTTGTAGAGGGATACATAGAGGATTCCATCCAAAATAAGTCTAAAATATGTGAAGGCATCGTAGGAGCCATTACACTGAAAGAGCCTCAATCGGATCCTTGGACTGGCCCTTCTACATCAAAAATAAGCCGTTATGAAACACCTAACCATCTCCCTCTCTCTCCAACATTCACGCCAAGGGAATCCGATGAATCGGTACAACTATTAAGTATGACAGATAGTTTACCGAAAAACAGTACACAAGTGACTAACACCAATATTACAGTACCAAACAAAAATATTACACTCAATTTAAATAACTGTAGCAACGTTACTTTAAAATTTTCTTAATTATACCTTAGTATTATTTTGTTATAATTTAAAGATTATTCTGTAATACTTACCTGTTATAATGTAGTAATTAATACCTAAACTGAAATAAAAGTGTACCTATCTTGTGATTGTAAACGTTTTTTTTTTTGCATTTAGTCATTTCCTCGCTGAGGTGGAATGAAAAGTTACGTGTTGCACTCGAGTGCAAAGATTTTTCACCTCGTGCTCTTTTGATTCCCTCGCTAACGCTCAGGCTTCTAATTTTGAATCACTCGCTGCGCTCGTGATTCAATTTTAGAATCCTTCGCTTGCTCGGTCATCAAAATTGAACACGCGGTTAAAAAGCAACTTTGCACTCTTGTATAACAAATAACTATTATCTTGGACTGAGTGATTCCGACATTCTCGCAGGGTAGCAAGAGCACATGATCAGAAAGAGCCCACGTCAGGCCACATCCTTTAGTAGGTCGTTGAATAGACCTTCAGTAGTCGAAAGCAGCTTTAGTTATTTTCCTACCATCACTCTTTCAGACAGCGTTGAAAACTTGGTCACGTAATACGAATCTTGAAAAAAAAAACATTTTAGTTTCATCTCAGCCTTTTCAGGTCATACAAATCCTGAAAAAAATGTCGCAAGTAGAGTTTTGTCGCAATATTCTGTCGTTTAAAACGATTTTAGGGAAAGAGTTTATAATACCTACCAAGAAACCTTAATATACTGATGACCATTTCATCAGTTTTAAAAATAGACAAATGTAAAACTAAAATAAAAATTAATTTGCATAAAACCATGAATACTACAGATGGAACCAGTCAAAAATGGTTAATTAATTGGCCAACAAATGTTATAATCCAAAAATATGGTCAATATTAAATCAACAGACCAGCAAAAACGAGTTATTTAATAATATTTTGAAAAATAATTCCGTCTCTGAATGTACGTTGCTAAACCAGTTGAAATCGAGTATACAAGACTAACTGTCAGGTGTTTTGCATTATTTTATTGTCTAACTAACACTGCAACTTGATTCAAACCCTATTATTGGTTTTCTAAGGTCTATATTTCCATAGTTGTAGCCTGGACAAGTTTACGGCGTATCATAGGAGATAACCTAAGTATTTGCATAGTAGCCACTGCAGATGTGGTAACGATTGCAGTTACCATTGATTTTTCATGCTGATCTCAGGATAGGGCAGTAAATGTATTGGCTGTTGAACATGGAGACGATGTTGTAGGAGTCACTTGTGGGGGAGGATAATGCGTGTTTGTTCGTGTTGGTTAGTTTAATGCCTTAGCGAAACATTCCTTATAGTCTGCATCCTGCTCAATCACTTCAATGGACTTTTAGGAATTGGTTTCTACAAAATTCAAATTTGACTTTAGTCTTCACCAATTTTGTTGTTGTTTTACCGGATTTTGCTACTGATTACCAGGGGGCCAAGTCTACTAATTTACAAACGTCACAATGTTCTCTCGATGGTGAGTTTTTGACAGATTTTCCATACAAAATCTGTCAAAAACTGTCGGCCATGACACATGAACAGGGGGCCACCTGTTCATGTGTCAAGACCATTTGTATTGAAATGGTTTATACTAAAGCTTCCTCGTTGGTCTAGTGGTGGTAGACCCCCAGTATCGCTACCGAGCGCGATAGCGATATAGATAATATCTGAATAAACCTTATAACAGGTAAGGCAGTAGGTACTATTTCCCCGAATGAGCCTCTTACCTGGTACCTACATTAAAAAAATCCCTAGGCAGACATTCCTTAAAGACTAATTCACTTAAGATGTCTTTTTCTGTTTCTCCTGGCGTTTTCCCATGGATTTGTTATAGTCTGATATGCTCATTAGCAAGTGCACGACCATTTCCTTTATCCGAAGCCTATTCCTACCTATATGGTGTTTATCTGAGTCTGCGAGGAGCGACTTCTAGGGAAACTGGGTTGGAATAGTATAGAGATATCACTGAACAAGTGAATTCCTTTGAGGAATTACTTGAATTTTGTAGCAGTTATTAAAAAAATTAAAGATCTTCCTACTTTTTCGTGTGGTTAGTGACTCACCTGGTGTCAGAGTTTTTTTGGAAAATGTCGAATGTCGAAAATTATCTCTGCGGCATGCCGGTTTCCTCACGTTGTTTTCCTTCACCGTTTTTGAAGCAAGTGATAATAATTATTATACAATACGCACATGAATCTGAAAAGTCAGTAGCGTTGCGTGCCGTGGTTTCGAACTTGAGACCTAACTTTGGAGTCTGACGGTCACTCCACAAGGCTATCATTGCTCAAAAAAAAAAAAAAAAACGACTTGTTTTCTTTAATATAAATCGCAATCTTTTCCAGTTAGCCTATCTGTTGATTCGCTTAGATCCAGTAGGAGAATTTTTTTTGCTCATTTTTTGTCGATATTTATTTTGATTATTTTCAAAACACAAGCTTTAATATTTTAAAGCTATCTACTATCTTATATGTTTGCAGAACCTACTGTTACCTACAATATCCGTCTCTAATAAATACACCAACCAATCAAGAACACAGCCTGATTAAGCCAACCAGTCTCTCCACCTACTAAGGCCTAACAATGTCCATTCAGACCAACAGTCCTAATCTATTCGCTTCATTAGCACTATCAAAATAAATACGTCACTCGATATCTGACCGTAACAAGACTTAGTTTATCACTTATCTTAAGGTAGGAAAGTGTTAAATCGTCGTGATTATTTTGATTGCTCCCGGTGGCTGTCCTCTAAGGAATCTGGTGTGCTTTAATTGCTTTCAAGCGGGATCTGTTTGCGTGATCTCTGGCTGCGGTCGCCATTAGTAACTGACTTGCGGTGGAGACTAACCCTTTGTCTCTTTTGTAGTGATGTGCGAAGTACGTTTGATGAGGTGTGGTTGAATGGCGTTTGTTTTGTTTTTGACAGATGTCAAAATTGAGTTGTACGTCAAACTTAATTGTAACCATTCTTGATACTTATGGATCTCCAGTGGTAACGTAACGGTTTTTCCGTGATATTTTTAATTTATGCATACTCGTAGGTACTTACATTTTTTCCGCACATTTCTGTCAGCTGTCCTCTCAGTAATTTAATTCACCCCTTTTTATTTGCATTATTTTTCACAGAATTCATGTTTGTCTTCCTCAATTCTTTCTCACTGTAATAACACTCGATCTATCTGCCACCATAGAATAAAACTACCAAAAATCAACTCAAGATGTAGGATTGCTTAAGGTTTTTATTTGTTTGTAAAACTTTTAATTTTATTAGAGCAGTTATTTAATACAATTTAAACTTATTATGAATGCGAAAATAACTCTGTTAAGGTCTGTTACTATTTAACAAAGAAATCACTGAACCAATCGTTATGAAATTTGACAGATTGGTAGCCTTGGTCCTAGAGAAGAAAATTAAGGAGATGCTACTTTTCGTCCTGCATAATATATTTGTATAAAAAAATTATTAAAAACAAAATACACTTAGATAAATTCGCGGGCAACAGCTAGTATTTCTATAAATACATATTAGCACATAGATATTTTATTATAAACACAAATAAGATAAACAACAATCAACTCGAGTCAAACTCGTCCTGCGAGTCGCGAGTCGTGTCCCATCTCTACCGTTGGTATTTAGAAGCCAACTTTTTTCATTGTTGCTAAAAGCCGTCGCATGTATGTATTTGTTATTGTCAGCGTTAAGTATGTGTGGATTATTTTATTTATATGTGAGCAAAGGCTTTGTAACTGTAAGCCTTTGATAGAAATGCGCGTTCGTTAAATAGCTGGGGAGTCTTTGGTTGTTTTCTTTTGTATAAAGGTGAGAAGCTGTGAAACAACTTGGACAAGAGCCATAAAATTATAATTGTAAAGTTATGATGTGCCCCGCGGTTTCACCCCCGTCACTCTCGATCCCATGGGAATATCGGGATAAAAAGTATTCTATTTCCAAGTCCACGTCTTGGTCTACCCATGTGCCTAATTTCATCAAAATTTGTTCAGCCGTTTTAGCGTGAAAGCATTACAAACAAACAAACTCACTTTCGCATTTATAATATTCGTTAGGATAGTTAAGATGTACCTTGCATTCATCATAACTATTTAATTTTATTTTCCTAGAGTCGAGTCTACTCTGCTCTAGGAGACCCTAAATTCATCCAGGAAGTAGTGAAGCCCTCCGGAGCAACTGGACAGATTCGCTACTGGACAGATTCTCAGCTGGACATTTTCGCAGCTGGACAGATTAGCAACGTGACAAAGTATAGTCGTGTGAAAAAATAACTGTAGAAAACATGACTTACAACTCGTAAGTCACGGCCTTTATTACTGGGCCACCACTGCTGCCACTACATAAGGAATAGTATTAAAATCTTACCGGAGTGGTACTTGAACAGGAAGTGCCCGGCCGCCTACATCAGCTTAATGTTGGGCATCAAGTCTGACACCAGGCCCTGGGCCTTCACTTTGGTCATCATCTGAAATTAAAGATATGTCAAAATTATACTTGGCATAGTTTAGAAGGCTACTTTAAAATCATTTTTTGTCAAGTGTCGTCTGACTTCAGCAAATATCTAAATGACAACGTAACGTGAATAAGTAAATACTTATTCAAAAAATATTAACTTTCACAGAAATGAAAATGAAGAAAGCCAATCAACCCCAACGTAAAGTCGAACTTTTCTTACAAAAATACCAAACAATAATCCAAAATAAACTCAAACGGAAAACATTTTTCTAAGACGTCCTACCCTCCTATAAATTAAGCAACAATAATCGCCATTTTCATTCCTCGTAAATATGTTAATACAAAGAACGTAACGACGTCCCCTGAGAGTAACTGGGGCGACTGGGGACAGGGGACGGATGGGAACAGGGGCCATATAGACAATGGGACGAAATTACAACCGGCCAATTGAGCTGCTTGTAAACTTGATCCCCTGTATTGTTTCCGCACTTGATATGGCGAGAGGACGAAGGGGTTTTGATACTTGGAAAAAAAACGAGCTATATTTATTTGGTTCAAAAAACTTCTTCCTTTTTGCAAATAGATTTGGGTAAACATCAATGGAGAGCAATGGAGGCCCAGAGGAAACAGCAGCGACTTACGAGTTAAAGGTTGTAGGTTCGAACCCAGTCTGGCACTTTACTTTGTGTAAATTATTTCATCGCCACTGCTCTATAAAAACGGTGAAGGATAACATCGTGAGGAAACCGGCATGTCCTAAAACCAAAAGTTCGAAGACATGTGACATCTACCAACTCGCACTGGGCCCACGTGGTGGATGACGGCCCACTCCCTGTCACAGAAAGGACTCACTCCCTGTGTTCCAGCAGTGGGAACATTATCAGCTGATTATGTTCAATATCAATAGGTAAACTAAGTAGATATACTTCAACACGTAAACTTTAATTGCTGGACAGACTTTAAACCTAACCCTGCAATGAAAGGTTGACAGGCTCTCTGCCAGAGTTATAACCTCGATAAAGGATGCTGACGTCATTATATCAGTTCAGGATTCTCCTAACCAAACTCAATTGTTATCTTATCACAAAGATACCTTTGCGGTAAATTATACAGATTTTATATAACTTTCGAGTGTCTTCAGGAAGTTCCCAGGGTCTTCTAGCAGCTTACAACAACAGTTAACACCAACTTTCACTGCGTATAGTCTTCGCATCCTTCAAGTTATTACAACATAGATTTAAATACATGCTAGTACGTAATTACGTTGTTTACCATATTATAATATTAAGACATAAATTACTTGGTTAATAGCAATACTATAAATTGGTAAACACTCATAAAACCGGACTTTCTATGCGGATATTCTCATCTAACACTATTGAAAATACCGGAGCGACGACTGATATCAATTATGTTCGCTTCCTCGACACCTTTTATTATTTACCTCATATTTTATACAATAACATTTTGTTATGTAAACATGCAGTTTGTTGTTAAAACTCTCTTTAGTTCGAGATGTTGGATAATCATTATGTTGTATAATGCTTTGTTAGATTATAGAATAGGTGATGTCAAGAGTGTGGAGTGTTTTTTATCAAAACATGGGATGGTTGAATTTTATTGGAACTTTAATAGTAGCTTTAAGAATGTCAGAAGGTTATCTCACTAAAATAACATACCAGGTTGTGGGTGTCAATTGTTGAATTTAGTAGAGTATGTTAAGATAGTGCTGAGAACTCTTGTTGTGAGGTAGATGTTATTTTTGATCGTTTTTAAAGGTCTACCCGCATTAAAGGATGAACCAAAATTCGGAGAGCACTGATCGAATTTTCTTTTGACAGAGTGTTTTCCATAATGGTGAGTACCCCATTTATTGATTCGCCGATATTGTTGTTTGTCACTGGGCTGTCGTTTGTAGGTAGGTAGTCGTGCTATTGAAAGATGTATAACAGTAAAAAAACATAGATTGTCTTATCAACAGTACGTATAATATATCAACCTAAATTTAAAAAATATGTATATTTTTATCAAAGTATCAAATCTTATCGGTCGCACTACATAGGTGCGATACAGCTCGTCAATTTGTTCGCGTCAACACGCTTCTATTTAGCCGCGCGTTTGTTCCGTGTGACACTCGCTTTATTTTTTATTGCCTTCATAGTTATGTTGTTTTTTATATGACGAACTAGGTAGAGTTCGAATTGAATACTGTCATGCATAGAACTTGAGCTAATCATCAATAATAATTCTACTTAGTAGGAGTTACGAGTAGAGACCAACATTGGATCAACACATGGGATTCGCGCCAAATTCAGTAGTGTATTGTAGTAGTGTTATGTAGTTATAATTTCAGTAGTGTTATGTAGTTATAATTTGGAGCAACTGCCAGATTATAACTATAAACCATGTTATTGCAGGTACCCAAAAATAACGTAACTACAGTGCTTTAAGGAGTCGATCATATGTAATCATTATGATAACAGCAGTTTTCACGAGAGAAAACTCAATGAAAATTAGGATCCAAAAGTTTTAACGACAAAGGTTGTCACTACAAAAATAAGAAAGCAAGAGCTTTGTAATAAAATGTTCGATTTCGATACACGCCTACTCAAATCAAAACTCATCGACCAAAGAAAACGACCGATTATATCGAATATAACATTTAATACGTTTCCCAACAGAGCCTCCTACATCATACCTATTGAAACTGTCCACTGCTTATGCCTCGTCATTATAATCCTGGATTGCCTCAGATCCAGTTCTAGACTAAGTCCTAGGTATGAGTACTAGATATTGCGTCGCGTCGTTAATTCGTTACGGCTAGGATTAGCCATTCCTGCTATTAATAATTATCTCTGAGTGCAAGTGAAGGCTTTTGGTATATTTAGATTTAAATGTCCAGTTATGAAAGTGTGGTGCGAATATTGTTCTATGTTTGTTGTTATTGAGACATCTTCTTCTTCTTCTTTTCGAAAGGTAAGTGGCTAACCTGGTGTCAGAATTTTAAAGCCGCCCATTTTCCTCTGACTCACATACTGTCGAGAAATATCTCTCAGGCATGCCGGTTTCCTCACCGTTTTTGAAGCAAGTGATAATTTTACAATAGATAGATAGATAGATAGATAAACCATTTATTTAGTGCACACAAAAGACAGCACAACATACAAAAACACGATTAATGATAACTAGTTAGCTATTAGGAAATAGCCGCAAGGTGCCAATAAAAATAACAAACAAAAAAAAAAAGGAAGAAAACATGACATTGTGGTGACACTATTGGCTATATGACACACTTTAAAATAATTAATCAACGAACATAAAAGGTGCGGTGTGCGTCTCAAGGTTGCACCAAATGGGAGTCCAGCTCAGCATGTGCCAGGCAGATGTACCTGACGCTGATATTCTGCTGAATCCCTGCAGTGACATACGGTTGAACAATACGCACATGAATCCGAAAAGTCAGAGGTATGTGCCTTGGGTTTGAACTTGAGATCTATGACTTGGCCGGTCATACCACTAGGCTACAAGACAGACTAGACTTTGACATAATTATCTAGGAAATTAACGTGTCGTTTGGAGACTTTGGAACGCGGATAGTATATTGTCAATTACATAATTTCTTCATTTGCCTTGTGTTTTGCAGTTTTCACTATGTAAGCACTGAAATCGACGAGATTTTGTGATCAAAATTCAAGCTTTCGGTGGGTCGCATATAAGTATAGAGAGACAATTTTTTTCAAAAATAGTTTTTGTATTTTTGTCTTTTGTGTCCCTCTCCTGATCAGAGGCCTACCGCATTCTTTCGACTTATTTTCGATGTGGTGTCTGTCTCATGACTCCAGTCTTGCGATATACAGGCTTTGCTGGTATCCGGCAAACATGGCCTGCCCAGTCCCATTTCAGTCTTTATTGTCTCGCATAGCCACAAGAACCATTCCATACCATAATTTTCAGAGAATACACACATAATTAGCAAGACAATACATACAAAATCTCATTAAAAACTATACGAATAAAAAAAACAAAGGTACACACCCACTGCGGCATACAAAGTTACAAAGCAACGCACATTCATGGAAATTCTTCGACAGCTAACGAGTGTTCATTAGCTGCAAAAAGAATACAAAAATGCTTTCACAGACACCTCATACGTCCCAATCAGCGCCACATCAGCGCTAAAAGAAACGTCTCCGCAACAAATCAGTGGCAACCCTGTGTTTGCTCGTAAGACATACGGGTGACAAGATCGGCTAGCAATTTGGCAAAAAAAACTATGGTGTTGTCAAGTGAGCTCATAACAGTCTCTTTCTTAGTTTCTTGATATTATGTGCATCGCTTTTTTAAATTTTATGTAATCAATTCGATCTACTATATTATGTTCCAATGGGGTTAAATTCTTCTTATTAGTTATTTAAGAATGTACCTTACATTGTTTTAGTTTAAACTACAGTGACTAGCCGTCGCGTCTTCTTAATTAGTTTTTTTTTCTTAACGTCTTGTTTTAATTCATAATCAGCTTGAGAAATTGTAAGGTAACTATTTTCAGGAACTATACAATAAGGTACTTATACGTTATCAAACAATTCGTTTACTAAAGTGTTTCCCAAACATTGTTCTGCCATGGTCCGGTAATTTTCACACTGGCCCTTCGTGACCTAATAAATACTTTTAAACCCAAGCTGGTTCCATTAGGTAAAATAATACACATTTATTAATAGTAAAAATGTTTTATTAATACTACAAATTTTGCTATCACCTATTTACTCACTAAATTTTAGTGCGCAATACGGAGCTACTGCTTATTTTTAACAAAAAAATCCAAGTTCGTGGAAAATGACGGGCGCGCGCCGCTAGTTTAATCTTATATAAAAAAACAACATTGTCCAATTAGTCAATGATTAGTACCAACACAACTATTTTACGCTCATAAATCATTTATGAAGAAACAATGTTATCATTACCAGTAGATTGCACATTAATATATCCGTTGAATGACTTAATCCATACCAAACAAAAAGGCAAAGAGATGAATCTTATTCTAGACCAGTGCGTCGGTCTTTTTATCTCATAATTGAATCAGGTTCCTGAAGGATGCGCATCAATTATAAAGTAGATCAAGGGCCGGATATAAGCATGTTGCTAGCTTTATTTGCAAAGGCTTCTTACACATTCAGTTTTAAAATAAATTACAGGATTTGTTAAGATTTTTTAATGGAATAATCCTTTTGTATGTCTAATGGTTAAGTACAATTTTTTTTACAGAAACAAATATTTCTGATCAATTGCCGATATTTAATTAATCAGAACTACTCAATTTATTTATTTACTACCTTGTTCCCGCGGCTTCGATCGTTTGGTTGTCGGAAATTATCCCACGGGAACGTACTTACTACCGGGATAAAAGGTATTCTAGATCTTAAATCCAGGTTTTAAACTATCTGTGTGCCATATTTCGTTTCGATCAATTTAGCTTTTTTGCGTGATTGAGTAACAAACATTCAAACATACAAACTTTCACATTTATAATATTAATAGGATTTTATTTATAGCTTCACAGCTGACAAAAAATATAACATTATCATTCTTCTAAACTGCATTGCACCATTATGATTATTGAAGTGCACAGAAAAAAAAGGAGTTTGATTTTCACACCAAAGAAATTCCACATTTTCAATTAATTTCACCAAAATAATCGACACAAAAATGACTGTTCAACCCTTCAGCCCGTGTGTCCACACCATGTAAAACAACGCGACACCCAATTAAGGGGGGTTGAAGAGCAAATTTTTCACTACGCCGACAACCCTATAAGGCCTTACTCGCGCCCGTCAAAGTACTTCCCTTGCAGTCATACAAACGCCTATCAAGTGTACATTCTTAACACTCCTACTGCTGTATAAGGAACCGCTTCTTAAATTAGTACGAGCAATTGTGTACAACTCTGAGCCTTGTTGCCGCGCGATTGTCAATCGAATTTATCATGTTGTTAAGCGAATGTTGTTTAAATAGTGTTTATCTGTGTGTGGAGTGTCCATTCATTAGGTGGATGTATGTAATTGTAGGGTTGAGGCTTAGATAGTATGGTAGTGAATGGGTGATGGGCTGGTGTTTGGCAGTCGTATGCAATGTCTAGCGGGCCTGTCGGTCAATGCTATTACACTGATAGATTAGGTGTTGTGTCCACCTCTCGCAATAAACTTACATAGAAAATAGACGCAATAAATATCGTCAGCTGAATATTGGTACCTACCTAATTACTAACATGCTCTTATGTAAGTAAGCCATAATAATAATGTTAACAGCATTATTGTGTTTCGGCAGTTAGATGTAAGATAGCCAGTTCCTCTGTGGGTGATTTGTGAGTGAGTGATTCTGGTTGAAGCTCGCTTCCACCTTCGGCCTGATCATCACTTACCATCAGGTGAGAAACAGACCAAAAAAAAAGAAAGGACATCCAAACATTTGATTCTATTCATACTGGTGTGTAAATGTATATATTTGCTGTTGCTATGGAGACTTGCTGCAGTTTGCATCTAAATTATACACTTTAAAAAAACTTGTTATAGAAAACATTGAACGTAGGTTACCTTATCCATACTTTCCATTCTTTGTCTACACCGTGTTTGGTGTCAAGTTCTTCCCTTAAAGAGTTCTGGGTCCACAACCATGTTTAGCAGCATATCTGAAAACTAAAGAAACTACATTTTAGATTGTTCCTATAAATGACCTATCGGTTACGTGGTACTGCTCAGTTGAATCAAATAATTGTTCGTAATACCGGCTAACTTTAACTAAGCTATGCACATAGGGCTCAGAATCAGATAAGCCTCCCAATAAGGCATAGTGACTTCTACAGATGTTCTCCGTGTTCCCACAGTTCTTTCGCATGGCTACAATTGGAAATCGAATGCTAAAGCCACGGGGCGACTAGACAAATGAGGCAATTCGAAAGTGTATCATTTAAATAGAAAACTAGATTGTATGACACGTTGAGCGCTAGAGTTTCCAGCTTTACGTCTATTTTTAGGACTAGACTCATCTTAAGTTGATGTGGCGACGAGTTGCTTTGGCCAGACCAAAGTAAGTCGTCTGCAGTCGATTCTTTGGTCAATGCAATTGGCATTTGGCATTTGCAATAATAATCAAAAATAAAATTACTTGGACAGTTGGTATTTAGCAAATAGGTCAAAAGTGTCTATGACTACTTTTTTGAACTTAAAATTGTAAATTTAATTCTAATACAAGATTAATAAGGCGTAAAATTAAACAAAGAAATCATGTCGTGGCATCCAACCCGTGTCATTTGTGATTGAATTAAAAACAAGAAAAATTGTGTCGATATCCAGAAGTAAAGATCTGCGTATTGTATCGTATCAAATAGAATTTCACAAATACACCGACGAGTAATATAAAAAGCCAATTGCAAATTTAAATGTCAAAAAAATCTAAATATCTCCTAAACCACACAAGTTAGCTTCATGTGGTAAAAAAAATCTTGAAAATAGTTTTATGGGTTGTAACTTGTGTGGTTTATAAGATATTAAGTTTTTTCTGGCACTTAAATTTGCAAGTGGCTTTTTATATTACTCGTCAGTGTATATGTAGCTATAAACCAAAATGGAAAAGAAAGTATATTGATCCTACTAACATGTGAAACAGTACTACTTATTCAACACTACTTATTTTAATCAGTCAGAGAAGTCTATAGGAAACGCATAGCTAAGAAATGCAAATCTTAAGATCGAGACCTTCCACAAAACCTCCAACCTCTTACCCTCCCTACACTAACAGTTACACCTCTACTAATAACTCGCCACAGAAACTGCGACTCATATGAACGATATATCCTTTTAAACGCCTGTTACACTTAACGATCGTATCTGTAGGTGTGCCCGAGAAATTATTTAGATGTTAGCTTTTCCTGCTGGGACCACTTTTCGTTATGAGGTAATTATACGTTGATTTTGTAGTGTGTTGCAAAGATTGGTAGCTACTTTTTCTGTATGTGTATGACGCAGCATCATGTTGAGAAGCCCTTTTTGTTTTTTATATACTTTTGTTTTTTATTGTGTCATTCTATTACGTTTCTCTTCTTCCTGTATGAGTCCCAATAAATACTTTTTCATCAAACCTATTCGAAAAACGACAATTGCCTAGAGAGGATAGCGGGAGCAAAATTCAACTTTGCTCCCTAGGGAGTTTGAGGTTTCTCTCTTCTGATTGGTCCACTTCGTGCTTTTGATAGCGTACTAATTTGTGTAGTTAGGTTGGAGGCGCTCGCAAAGAGGCTTAATGAAAAAAAAAATCGAGTACGTTTTATTTTTCTCATAGACCGGTAGTGATGAAAAATAGTGTGTATAACTCGGGGACAAAATATTTTGTTCTCGGGCGGCGTACATTGAATTCCTCGCTAACCTCAGGATTCTACTTTAGAATCCCTCGCTAGGCTCGGGATTCTACTATAGAATCCTTCGCTTAGCTCTGAATGCAAAATAACTCCCTAGAAGAACAAAATATTACTTTGTCCCCATGTAACGTAAAAAAAAATTTCATCAAACCTATTCGAAAAACGACAATTGCCTATAGAGGTTAGCGGGAGCCAAATTCAGTTTTGCTCCCATAGGAGTTTGAGCTTTCTCTCTTCTGATTGGTCCGCTCCGTGCTTCTGATAAATTTGCGAAGTTAGGTTGGAGGCGCTCGCGTGAAGGTTTAGTGTAAAAAAAAGTTTCGAGAAGGTAGGTACCTACTCATAGCTTTTTATTTTTCTCATAGGTAGTGATGAAAAATAGTGTGTATCACTCGAGGACAAAATATTTTGTTCTCGGGAGGTGTATATTGAATTCCTCGCTACGCTCAGGATTCTACTTGAGAATCCTTCGCTTCGCTCTAAATTCAAAATAACGCCCTGGAAGAACAAAATATTACTTTTTCCCCTTGTAACACAAATAACTATTTCTTTCCATACTCGAGTCTGTGAATAGATATAGTGCGCGGTTATCATCGGAAAAGCCGGGAAAATAAAGTGTGACTGACCCTATAAAGGATTGACATAAACAGTGCGTCAACCTATTTTAACGAGAGTGGTTTAGATAGAAATATGAATCAATTTCTGTTGGTCTGTAGTCACATTTGATTTGTAAAATATTACGAATATAGCCGATTGAACTTTTGCGCGTGGTCGTATTTAACCATGTTGTGTTTTGCAGAAGGGTTGGAGACAGCTTCTTCCTACATAGGGTGGGTAGAACGTGAATAGAGATTGGGCAAGAGGCTCGGTAGCAAAAGTGTATCTAAAGAATAATGTCCAATTGTAGATTATTTTGACTTTCGCAGGCCCAAAAATAGATTATATTATATCATTTACGGATGATGTTATCTTGATTACATCCTTCATAAATGACGAAACAGCCTGTTTGTTCAGCACTCCATGGACACTGGTCAGTAACATACATACTAACTTGCTGACCATTAAATAATAAATTCTTCATTAATAAATTATAATGCGTAGATATTACCACAAAGAAACATACAGCCAACCAACTGCTTGAAAAGGTACGTAAATAAAAGTTGTGAACTAACGAACTCTCCGGTCTCCAATTCGTCTACCAAACTTTATAGTTGGTTAGTTCTATAGCAGTAAAGAATGTAGTCTAAATCTATCATCCAAGTAAGTGCAACGACGGAAATCTGCAGCCAGTTAAGGAAAGAGACTTATTAGATAATGACGAAATAGATTAACTAGGAATTAAACTTTGGTGAGTAATGTTTTCCAATGCCTTTTAGTTTTCTTTGAGCTGATATCAGCCGCTGTACTTGAATGAATGGTTCACTCGCATGTTCATTTCTGTTTTATTCCAGGTTCACATGACACCGACAAAATCACATAGGAATGAACGTTCATCATCGTCGGTAGGCGAGTGCCGAAATATAACAATGTTGGATCAGTTCACTAATGAATTCGTTTTCCACTTTTTGGATCGGTTCACTAATGAATTCATTTTTCACTGATTCATTTTGTGTTCAGACATTTCACATCGAGTGAAATACAAAACTGAAAATAAAGTGAAGCTTCTGATACTGTTTTTAATGAGCATGCAAGTCAACCAACGATTCTATTGATAAACAAAATATAACCAGGTAATAAATCTTCCACCAATAAAGCGATCAACATCTAATCAGAAACAAGACCTCAATTTCCCACAATCATTTACATTTGCACCACATCCATAACATGCGCGTACGCAGCGGAAAGTAACGTCACCGATGAATGATAGTGTGATAACATTTGATATAACTTCCTTTGCGTCGTTATTGAGATACAACTTTCATACCGAGAATTATGATTCGCTCATATGTGCTTTACGCACAATGTTCCGGCATTAGTCATTGGAACTTTCTAGAATGTGTACAGCGATTTAGTGTGTTGTGTGTTTTATGTGTGGGCTAGTTTGTCCTGTTTGTAAACTGTTCGTATGTCAACGTCGAGGGTATGGGTGAAGTCGTGTGTCAAAACGAGGATGAAAGTGGGGACATATGAAATTTGTGTGGATTGGTTTTCTCCGCCCTCGGCATTAGTACTTACTTTATGTTGTTTATGCACTTATTTTGCTGAAGGCTGTATATTATTTCCACATGCATATTTAACTGCTACCACGTTGCATTATGGTCATGAAAATTATGCCATACTCGCTTATTTTAATAAGAGTTAATTAACCATGTGTGGATAACAAAGCAAATTATTTTCAAAAATTTTTAGTGTTGTCTTACCTTTATGTAAACTAAATGAGTTTGTTAGACTTTTCATTGAGTATGACAAAATTTTCATGACATGACCACTATGCAGCTTGGTGGCAGTATTTTTTTTTTCTTGTAAACGAAAAGTCAAATAAACTCATTTCATTTACCTAATAAACATAATATCACGCCTTGTTTCTCCGAAAGGTTAGGCAGAGGTATATCCAGCCAGAGTAGATAGGTACACCTATATTTTCACCAGCTATGTTTAAGTCCCATGTATTGGGACGAGCCTATTGTCATCAACCGGGCACAAATCCGGACTCCCGGCTGCTACTGAGAAAAACCTAATGGAAAAACCCAATAACACTTTGTCCGCCCTGGGAATCGAACCCAGAACCTCATGCTCAGCAGTAGCGCTTGCGACCACTAGACCAAGTCAGCGAATCAATACTTTATCAAAATATGTATATATAATGTTATCATTTTCCTACCCTGATCCCAAATTATTTGTTGTCGGCGCAACATGTCCCGTCCATACTTCTCTATTAGTCGTCATCTCGGTAGTCACCCCCTTTCTAGCCATATCATCTTTCACACAGTCCATCCATTGTTTCTTGGTTCTTCCCCTACTCTAATAGCCACATTCATACTCAAAACTTTCCTCACGAAATTTTCCTCATTCCTCCGCATCACATGCACATACCATGACAACTGATTTCCGCACAACTTTTCGGTCACCGGTGCCACTTTCAGACTTCCTCTTATGTACTCTCATTTCTTATTTTATCCATTCGTGTAACACCACACATCGCTCTTAGCATTCCCATCTCAGCTGCATGCAATTGCCTTTAATTCATCCCTTTTGTGGTCTAAAATTCTGATCCATAAAAGACAGCAGGTCTAACCATTGTTTTAAATATCTTACCCTTAAGTTTAAGGGGAATGCGGGAGTCGCAGATTGTTCCCGTGACCTGCTGCCATTTCATCCACCCAGTGTTAATTCTGTGCTTAACCGTCCGATCTACTTTGCCATCGCTTTGCACGAGTGAACCGATATACCGAAAGACGGAGCAGACTGGGAAAAGCGTGCCATCAAGTGCTATGGCTCCAGAACTGGAGAGACCGCCAAATCTCTCCAGTTCTGGAGCCATAGCGAAAAAAAAAAATCGCAGAACATTTATTATGTTCAGTTTTAGTTCTGCTGATTTTCAAGCCAACACCCTCCAGCTTCTGTTGCAATTTCTCCAATCCGCTCTGGATCTCGGGTTCATCTTCACTGACAAGAACAATGTCAAACTATGTATACAACGTGAAATTTGAATCACAGTTTTGCTAGAACAAACGTTGTTCAGACCATGGTCTACTATCATTCTATAGCATCCAATATGTTATTAAAACAAACTAAACTAGGCGTTCTCAAATAAGTCTTATGTTGCTCAAACGTGTTCAAACATTAACTGTAACATCTAAGGACTCATCGTGGTAGCAATATGGCATTCAAAAGAGTTATGAGGAGTCCACGTGGACTACAAGGATGTCCGGCCAATGCGAACGACGAAATTTTAATAAATAAATCAGTCTTTTTTTTTTTCATTTTAAATACCATTGACGTTTTTTTTTTAATTGATTGTTATAGAATGGTAGTAGACCATGGTCTGAACAACGTTTGTTCTAGCAAAACTGTGATTCAAATTTCACGTTGTATAATGTACATTCAACTACATATATCTTACTCTACTTTTGTAGGATAGTTAGGAGTGCAGAGAACCGCAAGTTGTAGTCAAATGCACACAAACGATCGTTTATTTGCATGAAGAGTCCCTAATAAATGATTTCATGGTGCAAACATGCATACACAACCTACCATCCACGAACTGATCGAAATACCCATGTTTGGACGTCAAACTATTAGAAAGTTCAGACATTCAACACAAGATTTAATACAGGAGTTTCAAATGATATACCAGGATCACATGTCAACAGTCTGGCATTACCGTTGCATGCTAAATTCGTGAAATAATAGACGTGGCATATGTAAATAGAGTCGGATCTACATACATCGATCTCCGACGATGCCCGATACCGGGAAAGGGGCACGACATTGCGTTTTCCATTGTTGACGATGTTGCGGCACGAAAATTCATTATTTCTTTTAGTATGACAGGTTGGTCTACAACCCTTTTTACGGCCGAGGAAACTTAAAATGATAGCAATTTTTCTTAAATTAAAGTGATAGGTACATAGAATTTAATCTTAAGAACAAAAGTTTCTCATAATCTATGGATTCTGAATCACACTAATGACAAAAAAAAATGGGTGAGTAGCCAGAAAATTAATAAAAGCCATGGTGGAAAAAAATTGCCACTACCATGTAGCGGCATAAACCTGTTTGGATGTTTGTTACTCAATCACATGAAAACGGCTGAACAGATTTGGATGAAATTTGGCACACAGATAGTTTATAACATGTAGGATACTTATATCAGGCTTTTTATTCCGGTAGTCCGTTTCCGTAGGATAATTACCGAGCTCCACGCGGGCGAAGCCGCGGGCGAAGCCGCGGGCGAAGCCGCGGGCGAAAGCTATTTAATAATATTTATAATCCGAATGTGATATTTAAATAGAGTCTTTAATTTTATTAATCCAGTCCTAATATCATCTTTAGTGGCTTATGTGAAGATAGGTGCCGATTTGTTAAAAAATAATAATATCTTAATCTAAATCTAAATGCAATTAATTAAAATGTATCTATAAAATTAAATTATAAAATACTTAGCATTATCGTTTTTATCTATATATTTAAACTATGCATAATTTTGCCCACATTTAATTTTATTGCATGTGCATGCAAAATTATATTTTGCTATTATTTACTTTTACAAGTGTAATTTATTTTTGTGAATTTTCATTTTGTTTATCTGTAAGTACCAATGAAGATATTTTTCTTTGTCGTGTCGACGACATTGGACAACGTTACCAAAGTAGTCTAGATGTGGGAATGTCCTGAGAGAGATCTTCTCAACTGTTTTGAATACGGCACGTCGGTGGCCGGCGACACACACTTTTTGTTATAACCACCTTAATTTGGTTTTGTCTTTGTTACTTGGTTTAGTTGGCTAACAGGAATCTATAGGCGGAATAAATAAGTTAGGAAGACTGAGTTCTCTATTTGGATTTAGCTTACGAAAAGGCAGTCACGGACTGCCGATTGAAGTGAAAACTAAGTAACGCCATCAAACGAAAATGTCAGGAATTTATGTGACTTGCTGTCAGTACAAGAACAAAACTCTGTAGCTCCATAAAAAAATCCAAAAAAATAAAACAGAGTGCACTGTCAACAAAAACTTGAACGTTTTACAAATGTTCGATGAGGTCACGTGTCCTGACCCAAGTTTAAAATTAATTACCCATCCCAAAAAAAGTACACAACACCGATAAAGACGTTTTCACTTCAAAACCTAAATTATCAATGCACCTACAATTATTATCGCATATGAATACCTACATAATGGTAAAGTATCCATTTTGTATGAATTTATTTAATTGTATTTCTTATTTAATTCTACATTTAACCAAGGATTATTCCAAATATATAAGATTTTAAGCAGTTTTCAAGATCATTTTACAAAATCTACCTTGAGTTGAGATTTGATTTTATAAAAAGGCAATTTTGGGTTACACCGTTCGTGCTTTGGACAGCCTAACGGCTAAAGAATGATACCATCAGTACACCAATACAAATATTAAAATTCAGTATGATAATCATATTTTTCTCTTTTTTCAGATCAGCAAACGAACATCAGATGTTACTGTCACAATAACTTGTTTCGGCATTCTTATAAAACGCGAACTGCATTTATATTGTACGAGAGATTGACGCTTTTGATCAACGCAAGTGTCATAACACGCACTGTGAACATTTTGGAAGGCGCGGTTTGACAACATTGAATAAGACTTATGTATCGCTTTTGTGTTGCAGTATAGTACGAAAAGGGGAGTTTTGCGAAAATTCTTGTTTTTGGGGAAATTTTGCAGGAGGACACTTCTGCCTTACCCTTTGGGGCATACAAGCGTGATGTTATGTTATTCTTCTTTTCATGTGGTTAGGGGACTAACCTGGTGTAAGTTTTAATGCCGCCTATGCATAAGAGGCCCCTCTGACTTGGGTTCACATGCCGTCGAAAAATATCTCTCAGGCATGCCGGTTTCCTCACAATGTTTTCCTTCACCGTTTTTGAAGAAAGTGAAAATTATACAATACGCACATGAATACGAAAAGTCAGAGGTTTGAACTCCAGCCCTAAGACTTGGCAGTCGACGGCAGCCGTGATACACTGAAAAAAAATATTGTTTATTTTAATAAACATCTTGTTTAATGTGATCACACATCTTGACTCCATACGAGCCTAACAAGATCTTGACTTCTGAAGCTATGACAACTTTGTTAAATTATCATAGTTCCGTCTACTAAGTAATGCATTGGTTTAATTACGGGTAGTTGTTTAATTTAGCTCAAATGTTGGCCAGTTTAACAATGAAACATTGTCACATTAACAAACTAAACTTGTAGATTCAACTAAGATCTTGCACGATACGTCTGTGAAACGTTATTAGATCAATGAAATTCTTATGTTGTTTCAACTAAGATCTTGCACCAAATAACTGTGCTATCCTGATTAATGCAACTAACCTCGTATTCAACGTAAACATGAACCGTTGTCATATGAACTACTTCTATTTGTCAATCAGTCAGTATCTTTTGCACAAATCAACAAAGTAACTTTATTGTAATAATTATGGTTGAGAACCTACTTTTTTATAATGACTAACATCTTTGTGGTAAATTGTTACACTAAATTAAAAAAATCCGCGCAGGAGCGCTAAAATTAAATATAGATTTATGGCAAATATTAAGCTTAAATCAAAATGTTTTCTTGTATGCTTATCATGAAAACTTTTTGAGGAAACCTTAATATTTGCTATAAACCGTCAATTAATTTCAGCATCCCCTACGCAGATATTTTTAATAACATAGCGTGACGATCCACATCAAGTTAACCCTCTAGACCTTGTATAAAAAATATGAAACATGAAAATAGGTATTAAATGGTATAGCAATCAAACAACAATATTTGATTTTTAATTTATTTATGCAGAACACATTACACAAAATACTTACATTCAATATAATTTACATCTTAGAGAATAACATACTTTTCCATTGCTCAGAATATTTATATTGCATGTTACAACAAAAAGTTATGAAATTTTACATTTTCCTTTGCTTCTAGTTCTTCAAATAAGCAAAAATAAAAAAATAAACACAACGAAATTCTGATGTTTGCAATAATAATTGTTCCATTAGAATCCAGACTATTTGAATTATACAAAAAAAACTTATTAAAAGTTGAACACAGCATACTAAACAAGTCACCATGATAAATAACAAATTATGTACGCAGCTGGGCTACACATCAAGCTATACATTTCCAGTTTATGGTGATCTCGCATTGTAAACGATATCCCTGCAATGCGAGGTCAGCTTAAACTGGAAATGTATAGCTTGATGTGTAGCCGTGTGTACATGTACAATAAAACTTTATGAAGTTATTAAAAATAGAATTAGCTTAACTAGATACCTAATTATTATTAACCAGTCTTAATATAGTCTGCAATATCGAAACCTAACAATATAACAATAATAAAATATTTAAAAAAATTAAATTAGAGTTACGAACTTTTTTTATCAGATATCTTTTAATCTTTTAATGACTCACCAATAATTATGTAAGGCTGTGATGTTGCCTCTATATTCTGTAATGTTTTTAGCCGAAGTTCAATAGACTGACCGATTTCAGCGTCAGATCACATCAGATCTTAAATGTTTGATGAACGCATACCGCGTTTCTGCCTTAGATGATTTACAGCCGCAGCTAGGGTCGGACTTTTTTTTGTTTTTTCTTCTGTTTAATTGCCAAAAATGCTGCAAGATTTTTATCTTCTTCTTCAGGTGCTGAAATAAAAGAATAATTATATAGACCATTCGTTTTTCAGACAGTTCAAGTTTTGAAAGAGTCACATTAAAATAGGTACAAAGGCTTCAAAGGGAAGCCTCCAATCCGCAACTGGTTAGCTTGGGGGACAAGTAGCTCAAGCCCTCTGCGAGAAGGCCTATGCCCTGTATGCCCAGCTATGGGATGCGTATAGGCTAAAATTTAGCCGCTAAATGAATGAAGAAAAATATACTTACAATCAGCTAGAGAGATTAGATCCTGGCCAAATGCAAATTTTTGATTTTCTATTTCTTAATAATTCCAATATTTAAATTTTTGCAATAAACAAACAAATTATGTGTTTGGTCTCCATAGGCCGCCTCAAAGTCAATGTTCAACTAAAATACACAAAACAGAACACAATATAATTATTAACATTAAATTGACAAAATATAGCTCAAATTACATGTATATAAAATATAATATTGGGGCAAGCCTTACCAGAGTATAAACTTGCGGTTTATTTCTATTAGCACTGGGTATTCGTTCGTATAAGATTCCAAAGTCTAGTCATTATTATTGTTGTGAAGACGCATTATTCGATATTTGAATGTGTTTTTCCATTTTATTTCCGTCAGCCTCCGAGTTTCTGATGAATTTCGAAGCCACTGTAAATCAACTTCAACATTTTCATCCAGTGTGTTGCTTTGTTGCTATTTAGGAGATGGTGAAGGTGAGGGTGCAGGGCTTTCCTCTCTGTTTCTCTTTCCTTTAGTTGACAGAACTCCTAACCGCTGTAGCTGTAAAAAATCAGTAAGTTTGTGAGTGCTACTAAGTGTTCAAAATCAATGGTGCAGGCTGCAAATTTCCTGTACCTTCTGACAAATAGCATTCATAGTATACCTACCTAGGTATTATGGTTACCTACTGTATGTTTTATCTTACCTGCAAATTTTGGGATGAGATCGGGCTGCTTCCATGTCTTTAATAATTCGACCACTTCTTCCATGTGTTCCATTGTGTATAAAGCACTCGCCAGTATTTAAATAGGTATGTAAATAGTTAATTCACTAATATTGGCACCGACCCTAGGCGTGTGGCTTCGCGTATACACCTGTGCAGTTCTTGGAACATAAGACACGCCGGTCAACCTGCACGCCTGCACAGATAGCCATAAGGACCACAGCGTGTTTATCCTAGTCCTACATAATTATTATCGTACGCATTTTGAGTTTTGACACCAGTATTACAATAGCGCTGATAGCGCTCTGTGTTTTGACAAGTCGACCGGCGCGCGAAGACCGCGAAGTTAGTTTACTCTATGAGCAAGTGGGGGTTGGAAAAGCGCGGGGAGCGTTGCGTTTTGTTGTCATTACAAAGAGTTATTAGATGTGACCACTGATCTTGTTTTATTTAACTAAGCAGGCTATTTAATCAAACATGTTCGTTGTTAAAAACTATGATTTATATGATTTAATGCTAACAAGTTGCTTGTTACCATGAACTTAAATTCTTTTTTGATGTAAAAAAGTTTTGAGGTAAAATCAAACGTGCTATGTTTGATGTAACAAAGACTGTTGAATAAACTGTGCATGTGCCTATTTGTTGATATAAATAAAATGAATTTGTTCTGGCAACTATGGTATCTTGTATAAAGTGAACAGATTATTCATTATTCCAAGCATTTTAATCCCAACTAAGAGAAAATGTATCTTAGTTAGTCTGCATTTTTTTCAGTGTAGCCTAGTGGTGTCACTAGGCTATCACTGCTGCTTATTCAGTGCATATATTGTGTTATAATAAGTATCACATTTTTATTACATCTTTTTATTTTATTTTAATGAGGATTTTTTTTTTTTTATGAAGGAAAATTCATTATTTATTCGTTGCTTCAAAAGAACAAAAGAGTTGGTACTTACAATGCTAATTTTAATCTCTTTATAGTTAATTTTAATAATTGTATATTTTGCAAGATTATTAATAATATTGTACCTACTTATTTAATGATCGATTCCTACAATTTACGGACCGTTATTGGTTAAAATTTAAGACTCTTGTATCTTTACCAATAATAGCAAAGAGCTCATAGCATTGCATAGTAGACCCCTCATACAATTAGCTTACGTATCTATATAAATTCCCAGTTTGGCAATAAAAAAAATTACCATTGGTAAGAATAACGATTCGTTATTGTATACAGGAACCGAGCATTAGTAAGTACAAAAAGTACCAACAGTAGTACTGCTACAAATACCCCCATGTCCTCAACACAGTATAACCGCTACCTACCTACCTCCATCCACAAGACTTTCGGCGACTAACAGATGCCGCGATAACACTTGAATAATTGTTTCATTAATAAATTGCTTCTTTAATAAACGTAAGAAGTTATGTGGAAACGTTCAATAAATAAACACCGCTGTAGATGCGATCTTGTGAAAAAAATGATCATTACCAACACGACATTTTGGACTGTGTACAACGGGGAACAATGTGTGTCGGAATTTATGGAGATGATGATACCGAGTGGAGAGTGAGCGTTTTTTTATTAGGCTATACTGCCGCCTTTTTTGAAAAAAGACGCCAGTATAGCCTAAGAAACGCACTAAGTGTGTAGAGAATTTCTTGTTGATTACAATTTTAGAAAGTATATTTTGATTGAAAGGGATATTATTTAAAAAAAAGATGTAAGAAGAGCGAGTGTTTCTTTGCACTAACCTTCTTCCTCCTGTGCAAGTACCTTTTTGTTAACTAGGTAATTAATTTCAGCTTTCATCCCAAATTCTAGGCTCTTTTAAAATAATGAACGACGTAATTATTAAAAAAATTAACATTCCCATAAAAATCATACAAATGGTACCTGAAATCTTATTATAATAATAATTAGCCCATATTGTCCCACTGCAGGGCAAAGGCCTCCCTTTCCTTTTTCCACTCGACTCGATCCTGAGCCAATATGGATCAATCCCTTCTATAAGCGTCAAGTCAATCTTATTACCAGCTAACATTTTTTAAGTAGACTAGCATAGTCGCTTATTCAAGAAACACAGTAACAACAGCTCTATAAAATCCTGATCAGCCGAACCATCAGTACTCGCGAATGCCACGAATTTTTACTTCGAATATTTCCAAAGATATTAATTACGGTCTTTACCGGCCTTACGATAGATTTCTTAAGATATTTAGATATGTGTTCTTAATGGCATCTATAAGCGACAAAGCCGACGAAATGTCCATAGGAAACACATTTTTTTCCTTTTAATAACATAATTAAAGATTGTCACAGAACCAGTTTAGATGACCCTTGATTACTATAAGGTTAGCTAAGCAAAGAGGTGTTTTCTCGTTTGTTTTTCAAAATTAGGAAAAAAATGCGTTTGTATTTCAAATTAGGAATTTTCGAACATAGATAAACTTGATGAATGTTGTTTGTTGTGTTTTTTTCGAAGCTGTTTCAAATTGTTTACATGGGTTTGAACGGGTCATCACTTTTAAAGATGGCGTTAGAATAATTTCACAGAAATATTTTAAAACCAGTTTTCGATAATTTACTGGAATTTTACCGTCCGAAACATAAATGGAAGGAAATTGTAAATTATGTCGGTAGGTATCTAAGTAGAAAATTAAAAACCTATCAATTTTAATTCAGCCGGTCTTCAACACTACTGTAAACTATAAAACAGTCCGTATTATTAAAAAATAATCATAATAAACTACTATTATTGCATCATTAATATTCCCCCCACTCTTTGCCCCGACTGTACCAAGCTAACTACAGTCATAGAAAGTTAATTATTATCTAAGACAGAAGCTGCTGCCTAGACTCGTTCCTAGGACAAAATAATAAATAATTCCAGTTATATAACAGGTTTCATTAAGACAGCAGTAAATCAGGCTACCTGAGATGCGCCGGCGCAACCGTATAGCAACATTATGACGTAGCGTCCGCAGAAAAATATTGAAGGTAAAAAAACTAAAGTGCATGTGATGTGAATGTTGTGACAAAATCTAATCATAGGCACGAACCCTGTCATTATTATGACAGAGTTCGTGCATATCATTATAATTTTATAGATATTTCACTAGACAGGTACATTATTTTGACTTAGACTGTGTAGGTCGTAAATATGCTTGATACAGTTGTAGCGGTTAGACCGCCACATACAAACTACGAAGCAAAAAGACATGACGTCACAAAATTCCTACATCGCGCAGTTAGAGTTTACCGAGCGAAAAACATAGATAAGACTATCCGAAATCAACATATGGGCAGTTGCCCGCCAGACATAACAACCCGTCTGGTTGGAGGATCCTCCCTTTTCTATGGTGGATGAGTGAACTTTACACCCTGTTCCTCATACCCCTAAACAGTTTTGAGCAGTGCTGAAGCTTCTAGTTGGATTTCCATTGAATTGTACGTTATTTTTTTTTGTGCTATTTTTCATAATCTGTTGCTTGCTTCACTAGATTAGTACATTGCCCTTAAAACAACTGAGATATATATCTATTACAGATATAATTTAATGTTGGTTATTTAACAAAATTAATGGTCGCAAACAAAATTACTATAGTTTTTGCTCCAATACCGAAAAACTTACTCGAAAATTTTGAGAAGCTTGACATTTTCTCGAGAATAACTGAACACTTTGCAAATTGTTTCAGCCAGTCCCTTTTAAACACAAACTTCGGTTATTGGCACAATTAGTTCCCGTAAAATATTCCCTCTGTGGCTAAAATTTACTGCTAAGTATACGAGAAGAGATTATTATTATAATAATCTTAAGAGACCCCTTTGACTTGGAATAATACAATTTTAATGTTAATGTTTTGCGTCCAAAGTTCTCGTTTAATGGCTGTATAAAATTGAAACCATAATACTAAAGTAATTTTAAATTTAAACGAGAATTAATTTTATGTAAGTATTTACATAATATTCCTGTGTGGTTTCTAACCCTCCAAAAAACCTGGAAAGAAACAATGTCAAATCAACTATGTTCGTGGTCACCGTTAAATTTTTCAAGATTTAATGAATAATCAGATCCGGATCTAAGAACTTTATTCTCTCAAAAGTTCTTGAATGAATTTCGGAGAACATAATTATGTACCTAATGCCTTTGCATTAGGTACATTATTATGTATAGAAAAATCACTTTGTTAAGTATCAGATTTTCTTCTAAAAAAATTAGCAGTTCTATTTTGCAAACCGTACAACTCGTCTAATCTTTTTAGCTATTTGTGTTGGCTGGTGAGTGGAAACGGTTATTAAAAGAGTACATCTTCAAGCCTTATCCCTGGGGCATCGGCAGAGGATGCAGTATCGTTTTGTTTTAACTCCTGGCTCATGAAACTCCTCATTATGTGGTGTTTCCTAATTATATCGTGCGTTAGACTGGAACACTGGGCTGTGATATAATGCATAATGCGTACAAGCATGGAGTATCTTGGTCTGTGTTTATTTTTAGACGTTTATGAGTTATTATAGGATGACACAATAAGTAGGGATAAATATGGATTTCAGGTATAAATTAGGCACCTACATAACGTGTAGGAGCAGCAAGCTATAACTGTCTTTCGTTGAACCTATAATTTTGCAACTGTCGAAGTGACGACTTTACAATTAGACGACTTTTTCTAGGATACATTTTCAAGTTTCTTATCTTGTAATAGAAAAACTATAGTGACAAAAAGCCGAGATTTTCTCGTCTTCTTTTGTCACTAAACTCGTAACTGCCGAAGAGACTAAGCAATTTGACGACTTTTTCTAGGATACATTTTCAAGTTTCTTTTTTGTAATATAAAAACTTTAGTGACAAAAGAAGCCGAGATTTTCTTGACTTCTTTTGTTACTCAAGTCCTAACTGCCGAAGTGACTAAGCAATTTGACGACTTTCTAGGATACATTTTCAAGTTGTTTTTCTTGTAATAGAAAATAATAGTAGTGACAAAAAAATCTGAGATTTTCTCGGTTTCTTTTGTAACTAAAGTCCTAAATGCCGAAGTGACTAAGCAATTTGACGACTTTCTAGGATAGATTTTCAAGTTGTTTTTCTTGTAATAGAAAAAATAGTAGTGACAAAAAAACCTGAGATTTTCTCGGTTTCTTTTGTAACTAAAGTCCTAACTGCCGAAGTGACTAAGCAATTTGACGACTTTCTAGGATACATTTTCAAGTTGTTTTTCTTGTAATAGAAAAAATAGTAGGTAGTGACAAAAAAACCTGAGATTTTCTCGGTTTCTTTTGTAACTAAAGTCCTAACTGCCGAAGTGACTAAGCAATACAACTCTTGCTAGGATACATATTCAAGTTAATTATTTTCTAAAAGAAAACTTTAAAAAGCCGAGAATGTCACTGAAGTCCTAACTGCCGAAGTGACTAAGCAATTTGGCGACTTTTTCTAGGATACATTTTCAAGTTTTTTCTTTGTATAAGACAACTTTAGTGACAAAAGAAGCCGAGAAAATAATCGGTTACTTTTATAGAGTAATAACCAGTTGCACAAAGAAAAACTTTAATGCCCCATTACGGAATGAATCATTAACGCTAATAATTTCATTAATTTCATTAAAGAACCATTTAAATCGAGTCTCTCTAATGTTACTTTCTGCAACAAGTTTAAAACAAGTAATGGAAGATTCATTTAATGACAGCTTTAAAAGTTATAGCTCGTTTCTGCAACTGGCTGTTAATCTAAAATAAGTTACTAAAAGTTCTTAGATCTTCGTTGTTGTTTATAGTCATTTCACATCGTCACAATAATAGATGCACTGTCAATGTCAAATTGTTCCTTGACTTTAACAACAAGGTTTGTAAAACATTATCTACATTAGCCTACAGCAGTTCAATGCCGGACATAGGTGTCTTCAATTGCACGCCATACTGCCCGACCCCGGAATTAAAAAATCAGGACCTCAGGAGACAGTTCAATATTACCTATTAAGTTAATTAGGATCAAAATAATTTTAATGCAAATCTTCACAAAGAAAAAGTCTTAAATCCTTTCCAAATAAAGACATCCCTCCATAATTTATCAATTAGCCGACACAACATACTGCCAAAGATTGAAATATCGTGTTGCAGCGGGACAGCGGGACGAAAGACAATAAATAACAAAATCATAAGTGTCGGGCTACACGACCTCGCATGCTCGCGTCGTTTGACCCCGGATAAAGGGTTAATCTTCTAAGGGGTTGCCCTATAAATCATGTTACGTTTTGAGCATAGGGCTGGCCATAAAGAGAATTTGTTTGTCAAAATAATTTCGTAAGATTGTGGTCTAATATTAGGTAGTCACATAAAAATATAAATATATTCGATTTTCTAGAGAAATAAAGTTCAGTTGGCCCTCTATTACATGGGACTTACCTATAGCATAACTGACGAAATGTAGGTGTACTACAGGTACACCTCTGCCCATAGAAATATATTATATCTATGCCTCTGCCCAACCCTTCGGGAAAACAAGGCGTGATGTTATGTTATCTAGTTAAGAATGTATTAAAAAACGAATAGGAACTTAAAGAACCAAGAACTTAATTATAATAGGTGGGTAAGTACTGGCTATAAAAAAGGTAGGTACAGTGCATAGTCTATCTATTAAATTAAACCCTTGGTAACAACATTTCACTAAAACAGAGTCCTCTAAAATTAACCTAAAACAATAACCCGAAACCGCTCGGGCGTTTCACAACCCACAAAACAAAATAAGAGTCAACCCTATAATAGCAGTATATTAACTCATTCAGTTGACACAGATGGCGCTGCTGTACATCAAAATGGCCGCAGATTACTGTCCTGCATGATTTATTCCCATCAACTATTTGTATGCAAATCTTTATAGCTCCCGGTGTTTAAGTCTTCATAGATTTCTCTTTTTTTGGTCGTAAAGTATTTCTTGTAGATAACGTTATGAGTGAGTGCAATTTTAGTGTTATTATAATTTTAATGAATTATTTTGTGGGATCATGTGTGAGAGTAATTTGTTATTCATACATTAATAACCTACGTATTTTAATATGCTGTTTTTTTTCTTTAGATAATATTACTCTATCCTCACGAAATACTAAGATTTATAATCGAGACAGACTTGGGAAGGAAAATCGTGGAAATTTGCGCGTTATAAATGTTTTAATGACTATTATTCTACTGGACTATAAGACCAGTATTTCTTTTTCATCCTTTATTTCACATGGGGATATAAAACAACTGTTATATCATATTTTTAATCCCCAACGAGCATTGAAACACTCAACAAAAGAGCTGTAAAGTGCACAACGATAAAAAAAAACAAATCAATGAAAATTCCATTGAACATGACAAAATACATTATGCACCCATCTCATTTAATATGCCGTATATCAAACCGGGGTTGTTTCAACGTAATAATTCATAAATTGAGCCGATTAATTGATATCGCAACGAAGGGTTAAACCCTCCCGCGGGGTTGTAGTGGCGTTTGTTTTGACAAATACAACATGACGATGTATTTGAGGGTTGACGTAATGGATTGATGTGATGGTATTCGGTTCAATGGATAGGTGTCAATGTTTTTTTTTTAATAGATTATTTATTATTCTTTATGCGAAATCTTTTAGATTTTGTGGCCAGTACCTATCTTGTTGTTTCTTGTATGGGCACCGACTAACAATTCCGACATTGATTTTCATGGATATGAGTTGGCCGAGATGTTGTAAATTATGAATCTGCCAGTTCTTCAGTGCAAGAATTACGTTACTGATGACGTCACCTCCACAAACATTGTCAGTTACCTATCTCATCAAATCATAGTCCTTAATACAATAATTTGTTATGATTGATTTTCGTCCCCATTGGCATCATTATGAATGTTGACAAAAAAACTCTTTGGTCCGTCAGGAAGACTATCAAAAAAGTATTGGACATTTGTATTTTTTCTTTTTTAACCGACTTCCAAAAAGGAGGAGGTTCTATGTTCGACTTTATGTATGTTTTTTTTTTTATGTATGTCACCGATATCTCCGCCAATTGTGGACCGATTTTGAAATTATTTTTTTGTTTGAAAGGGTAAGCTCTCGAGGTGGTCCTATATAAATTTATTAACTTTGCTTAGATAGTTTTTGAGTTAGCTTCAATAATACATATTTTTCCCACTTAGTTTATATGGACGATATGATGATAACTTCCTGTCACTGTTATTTATTGCAGTTAGTGGTATTGGATATTGTGTGGGGTAGGTACCACAACTAAAAAGTGAAAAATAAAAACTTTTTACAAAAAAAATTAAAACCGACTTATAAAAAAAACCACTACAAAGTGAAAAATAACTTTAATTTCGGAAGTCGGTGGCAAACAAAAAACGAAAATTAAAAAACAGACACCGACTTCCGAAATTAAAGTTATTTTTCACTTTGTAGTGGTTTTTTTTGGAAGTCGGTTAAAATTTTTTTTGTAAAAAGTTTTTTATATACATTGAGTTAAAATGTGGCATGACGTCACTCCCCGGTAGATTTTATACTGTCTTGTTTTTATCTAAACCAATTTTTATTAATAAATACGATAAAGCAAAAAATACGTGTCTAATATTTTTTTATTATCAGACTGACGCGTTACGGACTAAATTGTTTTTTTTTTCCTTAGTCAACATCTCAATTTCAGTCCGTCAGTGACAGTTTTGTCCGAGTCAACTGGGCCTGAATAATATATAATACCAGATACAATGTCGTCAAAACAAGTGTCAACCTAAAAAGTGGTGTGTACCGTCGGCACCCGCATTCAAGCTATAATAAAAATATATTTATGTTTGTCTCTCACTGTACTACCTATTTGGTTTAACAGATGCGTCCATCGTTATTCTGTGTGCGGTGATTACGCTAATCACCAGCCGTTTCACTAATAACCACAACGAGAATGCTACTGATGCAGTATTTTATTTTATTTTATGTCTAGCCACGTTTATTTTCTGCCCGCTACTATTATGCGCTTGATTTAAAAAATTGGTACCTACATTGTTATTTTTTTTTTTTTACTACTATCACACAAATATAACACGCGGCAATACCACAGGCAATACGATGGTGTTGCCGAGTGTAATATTTATTTCTTCCCATTAGTGAAATAGTTTTCTAAATCGGATCAGTAGTTCCGAAGATTACCACTTATATACAAACTAACAAGTTTTACCTATTATTAGTACCTATAGATATACCTAGATGACTCTGTCTAGATCTAGATAAAATACTTACCTACTTTTTAGCAATCCGTGACAATATTGGTAAGAACTTATCTATTTAGGAATTTGTGTGCATTTTATATTGGTTTCTTAATAAATTTAATCACAAATATAAAGAATTTCAATTTTTAATGACACCAATAAAATTGGATCATAATTAATATGTTTTCTTAATTAATTCTATCTTAATGATAGTTAGATTATAGAATTTGCATTTTATTGAAATCATGCAAAAAAAGTCCTATTTGAGGGTAATTGACCGGCATTGATATTATGGCTAATAATATCAATGAATCTTATATTAGTTTTGTGCATTTAACTTCCCAAAAAATATCGTAAAAATCTAGATAAGCTTATCATCGCTATTTTTAATTATTTTCATAGTTAATCAAAGTGGGTAAATCCTCTTTACCTCTAACTTAAGTGGCAATGGGCAGGACATATTGCTCGCAGAACAGATGGCCGATGGGGCCGAAAGGTTCTGGAGTGGCGACCACGTACCGAAAGACGTAGCGTTGGAAGGCGTCCCACAAGATGGACCGATGACCTTGTAAAGGCCGCAGGAATTCGCTGGATGCGGGAAGCACAGAATTGGTCGAAGTGGCGGTGCTTGGGGGAGGCCTATGTCCAGCAGTGGACGTCTTTCGGCTGATATGATGATGATGATGTCAAGAGGATTTCATCATCATTGATGAAATCCTCTTTTAACCGACTTCAAAAAAGGAGACGGTTCTGTGTGTGTTTTAATTTTTAATTTATGTTCATTGATATTTTTGTCAGTTGAGGACAATTTTTTTTTTTTTATTTACCTTTAAACTTGCACGGTGTTCTCATATAAATTTTATTCCCTTAGCTTGAGCAGTTTTTGAATTAGCTTCAATAAAACGTATTTTTTCCACTTATTCTATGTGGATGACGTTGTAATAAGTTCCTGAAGCTGTTATTTACATAGCAGTTAGTGGTATTAGAATTTGTTTGGGGTTGGTAATATAACTAAAGACTGAAATATTAAATCGTTTTTACAAAAAAAAAATCGACGTCCAAAAAAAAAAAACACTACAAATTAAAAAATAGCTTATGTTTCGGAAATCGGTGTTCATTTCCATCACAAGTTTTCAACTCTAAACCTCACAGTTCCCTCTTTATTCTACAAGGGTCTAATAAGCGAGCTCCCGTGAAGACTTTATTGAATAATTAAGTAGCACACTTTGTTATAATCAAAACTGAATTAAAACAAGCAAATTACACGTAATGCGCTATCTAATGCTTTTCAAATGGGGTCATGGAATCGCTCTTTAATAATGCATTTGGTTAACGAAGGGTGGTGAGAACGTTGTTGCAAATTGTGCTTTAGTATGAGTGTTATAAAGTTGGATTTTAAATAAGGTTTGTAAGTAAAATCCCATGATAGATGACTCGTCTTTTGCCATGTGCGACGTCGATTTAATTCGATTGTAAATGTTTGAAATCTTAGCTCTCACAAATGCACAACGTAATTTATAAATATGTCATGTCTGCCTCTTGACAAATGGCGCCTCTGATTTATTTATTTGTTACACAATGCATGGTTTTGTTATATTGTTGTTTTATTGTTTACACGTCATTATTTATTGCTAACCTTTAGCTGTGAATTTGTTTGTTTTTTGTTGTCAGTCCCTAATTGATACGGAGAACTAAAATGTTTTATTATTAGCAAATGGGTTTTGCTCGGACATAAGCATTTAGTAGGTATGGGACAATCAACAAGAAAACCGAAAGTTGATAAAAAATATGGGTTTACTAATTACCCACAAACCCCTAACGAACAAATGCTTTCAAACAAATATGTAAATAAGTAAAAGCAAATGTTACCGTTGGAGGTCAGGGCTCCAGAACGAGGAACTTGCTAACAATACGCGTGCCGTGTCTAAGAGTACTGCATCTGAATCAAGTCCTTGATCCAACGGCCTCAAGAAAGCCTCCCGAAGTATCCTCCTTGTAGCCTTCGCAGACGACCGATTTTTATCCGCAGACTTTTTTGACCGCTAAAATAAATCGCTTACAACTGTATCGAGTAACGCAAACGAGGGATTAAAAGTACCGCGTATAAAAGATACAGTTGTAAGCGATCTATTTTAGCGGATTTTTGTGCGCGGACAAAAATCCGTCGTCTGCGCAGGCTATTAGCCAAAACTTCGGGGCAAAAAAGTAAAACCTTAAAATAACACGTTTCGTGACGACACGCATGCCTGAGAGATATTTTCTCGACGGCCTATTTGTGGCATAAAAACTCTGACACCAGGTTAGGCACTAACTACACAAAAAAGAAGAAGAGCACGTTTTTTTATTTATATATTAGACGAACTTGTTGGTAACACCCAGTTGCACAAAAACAAACATTACGTAATGGATCATTAACGCTAATGATTTCATTAATTTCATAAAAGAATCATTAAAATCGAGTCTAATGTTGCTTTCTGCAACAAGTTAAAACAAGTTAATGGAGGATTAGTATTTAATGAGATCTTTAAAAGGTAAAGGTCGTTTCTAAAACTGACTGTTAAAGACTGGTAGGTATATCCAAGCCATTTTAATTTGAAATACATAATACCTCTTAACTCCTAAATCTCTACACACCTTGAAACAGTCATCCATCACTAGTAGAGTCTGATTAGCTCGTACTGTTTTGGTAGAGTACGGCTCACTATTATTTCACCTTACATAGCCTGGATGCCTTCACAGGCTGAATATAATGATACAACCGCTTTAGTAGAGCCTAGGCTATAGAAATTGTAGAGTTGACAAGGTTTTTGTATAGTATTCATTGTTTAGATGTGGTATGGAATATATTTTTATTGAGGATAAAATATTATAGGCTAAAATTGAGAGTTGTAAACTGAACAATGTTAAACGTAGTTTTAATAAAAAAATCTAGAATCGTTAAGTAATTCAATTAATTTTATGATCATACTAAAAAGTATATAACCTGCTTCAAAAATATACAGGTTACCTACTTTATGCCATTAGTTTATATGATCATGAATACCTAAATGTAAAAGTCTACAAAACTTTAACTTAAACACACGAAATATACACCTCAAAGAGTGAATTATTATTATAAAACAACGCAATCTACGTACATTTACATGTAAAAGAAATAAAGGTCCGAATTTCCATCAATTCTATCACATTTCAAACGCAACGACATTCACAGTGTACGCAACCAATCAGGAAACGCTCACATGTCAATCACCAATTACAGCGTATTTTGTCCCGCGTCACTCGCCGCCGACCAATCGGCGCGCAGAATTTAAATCATTGTTTGGAATTCGAATCGTGCCGCATGGACAGTTTGGCGCACAAAGTTGCTAGGTTTTGCTAAGAGTGGACGTGTTTAATGGTATCACAAAGTAACAATATGATAACAAAGGTAAGCCATGAAAATTAGCATAATAATCACAAGCAATCTGCCTAGCCTTTTGCAACTATGTTGGGGTCGGCTTCCAGTCTAATATCAGTATTTTACATGGAGCCACTGTTTATCTGACCTCCGCAATCCAGTAACTGGGTAATACAATTCCCCTCTGGGAAGACTAGTATCAGACTTTCGGGCTTCTATCGACCCGTCACGACTGTCAAAGATCCACATAATGACATCCGGAGCCAACGGCTTAACATGGTTTTCGAGGCACTACATCTTGGTATGTAAAAATGGTCACCCATCCACGGACCAACCTCGGCAAACGTAGCTTAACCTGATGAATCGACCCAGCTGGCTGATATTACGTAGCCACAAAGCTACTCAATTACAATGAATCTCTGAAATGAAAATGTTCTGATTTTGGCTCGTTTTGTTTAAATATTATACTTTAGATCTTCGACTTAAAGTCTATTTTAAAGTTATTTATTTGCTATAAACATGGTACATAAGATGTTAATAACATACACACTAAACACTTCGTTTCTAATTACACAATATCCTACTTTCAACAGAGAATCTCTGTGGTGATACAGAATGAAATGCACTGATAAAAACATCATCGTATGCCGAGCCTTTTTCCAACTATGCTGAGGTCGGATTCCAGTCCATCCGGAACCAGCTTATTTTACATGGAGCGCCTGCCTATCTGACCTTCATACCACTGCACTGATAAAAACATACACACCTAAAAACTAGCATGAATGAAGGAATACCAGAGGTGATGAACAAAAAATAATATTAATATTGCTTGACGATAGGAAGACAGGATCTACCTACTTACTTTCAAGAAAACTACGTCATCCAAGAAAACCCCTACCACACAGAAGTCCCAAAAATTAACACCAAAAACGGGAACACATTATCCATTACGATAATTACGCCATACTCCAAACTAATAATTATCTACATAACATATAATATTTTACACTACATAATATATAATCAGTATCTATTAATTCTATTTACGCAAACATACGCTTACGAACTGCACATAGACTGGTGACTAATTATTTCCCTATGTAAGAAAGTGAATTCTTTAAAGCTTAGTGCAGAACGTTGAGAATGCGCACAAGCACAGGTTTGTGCAGATAACTGTGGGAATATTTCTTTATTGGCGTACCAACAGAGTAATAAACAACACGTTAAGGTTTGTGGTACAGTATTCTGGGTGGTAATAGAATTAATTAAATGGGCGGCAGTAACAGCGAAGTTGTGTCAGCACTGAAAGAATTATGTTTAATGTGTTCTGGCAGCATTTTCTTTCGACATAATTTGAAAGAAAGAACATTTGTGCTTATTATGGATGCCTTCATACTTACACTTATATACTCGTATGAGTATGAAGGAAAAAATGGGCTAAATCTAAAAGAACCAGATCTATATTGTATGTAAACTGAAACCCAACTCGTTAGCGTTACGAAATAGCTTGCATATAAAAACAAATACAGAAAACTCTAGAACAAAAACACAATGACGTTTTAAAAAAATTATCATAGCATGCACAAGCTATTCAATAAAAACAACTGACACCTCTCATAATCTGAACCATGCGTTATCCGCCACACCCGTACGTATTACTCTTAATAGTAACTACATTGCCTAATTCAAATGTTAATTATGTATATATCTAGGCTAAGCTTCCTTCACACAAGCTGTATAAGCCACTACTGGTCAGTTTTTTGAATAAAATTGCCTATAACAATGTGTAAATGTCGATCAATTTGGTAACTGTTCCAATGCATGGTTGGCAAAGTTTTTAATATTAAACGCCTCTTATTTGAAGTCGGTATGTAGGTGACAATATAAATATTAACAACGGATATTTGTGTAATTCAATTACGTACCTTTTTAGTAGTCGTGTTTCCAGAACAGAAGTTATCAATAATCATTAGGTTCAGAAGTGTTGCCATTTTGTTATAATTTGCCTTCTTTATTCTTGCTTGAATGAATTCACGTTTAGTTTATTTGAGCACTTACTTACATAAAAGAAAATTTTGGAAATTCCACCGGAAAAGTCAGAAATACACTCGGGCGACGCCGGGCACGAACGAGGCGGTATTATTTGCGGCACGATAACGCGGACGAAGTCGCGGGCAACAGCTAGTTATATATATAATGGAGTACATTTCAGTACAATATATTCATACGAGTATAACTATTCATTTTAAAGTTGATAAAAATACCTAAAATCTATAGTGGTCGTGGCAGAAAGGCTACCTAGCACGGCCACGGTCGATATGTTATAGCAGCGAAAATATGTTAATACATTTTTTTAAGTCGTTAGTACAATGAAGTACACATTTTTTCATGAATATGTACCGCATTAAAATTAAGGTAATCATCCATGGTCGTGCTGAAGAGGATGACACGAGTTATTCCAGTCTGATCCCCAAAAGAAAGCGCTTCTACCACCTGATGTAGAACTAGGTTTGTCCATCAGGGGATCAGATTTAGGAGATCAGATTAAAGTAATAATTCTCAATAAGGGTCGGAAGAGGTGTCTCAAATTAGTACTTATGCCATAATTTCGCGAAAGAATTATGAATTATGGTCAATATGACCTGCCTAGCCTTTTGCCGCCTATGTTAGGGTCGGCTTCTAGTCTAGCCGGTCTGATTAGCAATATTTTACATGGAGCGACTGCCTATCTGACCTCCATAACCCAGTTACAGGGTAACTCGATACACCTTGGTAAGACTGGTTGTCAGACTTTCAGGCTTCGGCTACACGTAACGATTGTCATAGATCTATGAATAACAGCTGGTACTCTGGAACCAATAGCTTAACGTGCCTGCGAGGCACGGAGGAGTGAAATTAAATGAAATTGTTCATTCTGTAAATAGGATATCGGAATCACTTTTACACGTCATATTATAAACAAATATTTAAAATAAGCTAGATGAGATAGGCGTTTCCTATCTGACTACTCTGAGAAGAAAGGCCAAAACAAACTCAGAGGTCACAGCCTCTTTTAAAGTCCAGACATAATCTTGGTCAGGTCATATATTATGAGGACCATGTAGATTAGTGTATGAAATGGTCTTTTTATGAAAGAACTACACAGATTTAAGTGGAGCTGTCCAGTCAGTGCAAGAATTTGTCAGTAATCATGGAGCTCAACTCAGAACTTATGTCTTGGTATGTAATGGTTGGTAACATATCCACGGGTCGACCTCGGCAAGTGTATGTACCTTCGAACGACCCGTGCGACTGTTATTACTTAGCTACGAACTCTGCGTCTTCTTCGTAGCTGTCAAATATTTACCTGTTTTGATAAATTTGGATAACTAGTGTACTAAAATATTGATTTTGAAATGCAATAAAATAATAGCGTAACACCGAATATTTAGTTTTAGATGTAAAAAAAGTATTTGGAAGTATTTGGTACTTTCCAAATGCCTTTCTTAAGCCTAAAACGGTTACAACATCTAATTCAGTGTTATTATTGCAATTCGTTTTAATATTCTAGTTCGCAAGTTCATATTTCCATACAGTAATTTTGTCAAATTAATTAAAACAGCGAGTTATTTACATCTATTTGCGACATAGCAGACTAAAAGCAGTGGTGGCCCAGTGGTAATGGCCCCCACTTACGAGTTGTGGGTTGTGGGTTCGAACCCAAGCAGGCGCTTTACTTTGTGTAAATAATTTCATCACCACTGCTCTCAAAACGGTGAAGGAAAACATCGTGAGGAAACCGGCATGTCTTAGAACTAAAAATTCGAAGACATGTGACATCCACCAACCCGCACTGGTCCCGCGTGGTGGATTACGGCCCACTCCCTCTCACAGAGAGGAGGCCTGTGTCCCAGCAGTGGGAACATTAATAGGCTGATGGTGATGATTTGCGACATTACCCACTTTCAGAATAAATGCTCTTATGTTATATTATTCTTAGTAGTGTACTTTAGCCTGACACGGCACGATAACATAACACCCAAGCTCTTCGCCATATCTTTAAAATTCATTAAATCTGTATTAGTTTTAGTAATATACCCACCAATAACTAACTAACGTCACTGAACGAGACAGACATAATTCAAGAGATTTTCACACATAAAACACGAATTACAAATCCGATCGAGCTAACACGTTGTATTCTCACGTTTGCATCCAGAATTTAACATACAGCTTTGAACTGTAAGTTGGTATTATAATAAATTTCGAGTGGAATCAATTCCTATAGTGATAATGGAATCAGAGACCACATTTATCAGGTATGGTGCACGCATCGACCCGTTCCCCATAAGTTTGGTTGTGTTTTAAGTTTTGATGGCGGGTAGTGGTTACATTGATAAGCGATAGCGGGGCGAGACAAGTTGACATTCTATTAGGATTATCGATGATTGTCATAAACCACCGAAAAGCTTGTGTCAATTCTATTGAAAGTCGTTGTAGAAATACGACACGCTTTGAAAGCGATAGCCACTTGTCTAGACCCTCGTATTGTCATAATCTTATAAATAGCTTTAGTCTTTTAATTTTTGTCTTGGAAAGGAGGTAAAGCTAAAACTTGGAAAAGGTCTCTTTCAGAAAGAAACAAATAAAAATATATAAGTAAGGAATATTTTACGCCCACATTATTTCAGAGAAAATCTTCTGAAAAGTGACACATTGAAAGTATACAACACCGATGCTCTTTCACGAAACATAAAATAACGCATACAAAATAGTTAAGACCGAAAGGAAACCATTTGCCCGCTTCGGTCTTCCATAACCGCACCTTAATGTCAAAAGTCATCAGATATACATCACAACTCGAACTTTATCACAATTGTTATCACATTTAATGCGTGTTTGAATGCCTAACAAAATATATTGCGCTATACGTATCAATTTTAATGCATTACCTATGATTTAGTGCGCCCATAGCACGCAATATTGTAGATAATTAATTGAATTCATTCAATAAAGCTGTAATAATTAATATTGATTCGAATTTACGAACGTACTGGTAGGCAATAATATTATTATAGTGGGTTTTGTGAAGAAACTTATTCGCATCATTACATATTGTGTGTTATAGAAAATAAGGCTTTATCTGATTAGTAAGTAACTCCTAATAAACGCGGAAAAAACCAAAATCTATATCTTATCTTTAAACATGCGTGTCGGAAGAATTTTTGGTTCTAGGACATGCCAGTTGCCTTGATCATTTTAAATGAAGCCTCAGTAAGGTATTCTGACATCTTGTTTACATTTTGATTACTGCCTGTGATAAGTAAATCAATATAAACATTACAAACATTGAAGTCGATTTATTACTTCTTAGAAGACATTAAATTGATATTTTACATTTGCTGTATTGAAGCGAGTAATTTATCAGTTTTAAAGTAGGAATTGGATACTTAAGCAACGAATTTTGATTGTTACTTTTTATATCAGACGCTGTCCTGTCCAATAATTCATACAAAAATCCCGTTTATCCCAAATTTTCCAATTTTCTCGGCAATTTATCAAATTCATTCCGTAATAACTTGATTCTGACTATAACGGACATTTTAAAACAAAAATTTGCCAAATGATAGTGATAAAGTGATGATTACCTATATAGATAAATTTTTGTATGGTCTACAGATTTGAATTCTGTTTGTGTGTTTTCTCTGATAAATTATCCTGTATTTAAAATAATTCTAAAATCTACAGCATACTCAACCCATTTATCTAGATGAAGTGAGGATCAACCAAGTGTCGACCTAATTCACAGTACGAGAAACTTTCAACGAAATAAAAGCGATTATGTTGAAACGTTAGTACCACGAAAGAGTTCAATAATGGGATGGGAAGATTATTAAAACAGTTTTCTCAGTAATTTTGCCTACCTACAGTCTATACAAGTCTTTGAACATCAATGTTCAAGTTACTGGGAAGTTTTTTTAATGTTGAACTTCCTCAATTATTGGTTTTAAGAGCGCTTAATTAATTATGTGAATTAAGTTGTTCGTTAAGTGTTTCTACCTGTTTACTGGGAAAATATTTTTGAACTAAATACTTGAAGGGATTTTTCGAAGATAACTAACCACTTGGAAATATACCTACGTATTTTTTTAGGATTCCTTACTTCAAAAGCAAAAAACGGAACCCTTATAGGATCACTCTTGTGTCTGTCTGTCTGTCTGTCACAGCCAATTTACTCCGAATCTAATGGACCGATTAAGTTAAAATTTGGTACACATTTATGATTTCTGTGACCCAAATACGGACGTGTAACGTAAATAAATTAATTATGAATACGCAAACAGAAAAATTAAATCCAAACTATTTCGTCTGATATATCAAATGCGCTTATTACGAAGAACTGATTAAATAATATTTTTTTAAATAAATACATTGAAAGATATTTAAGAAAATTAATGAAAGTTGACTATCCCATAACTACGATTCTACTGAGCCTAAAATTTTGATAAATTACAGGAAAACCTATAAGAAATCCATGGTCTCCAAATAACATGGTAAATCTCTCAATATTGTGCGTACAAACTTACATTTGCAGTTGGAATGTATGGGAGAAAATGTTTTTAACTACAATGTTAAGTTTGTATTTGGGATAAATTCATCCTAACTACGGACGGAACCCTTCATTGTTCGTGGTCCGACACACACTTGGCCGGTTTTTAATTGTTGGCTATCTTATTAAGTATTTTTATCTTAATATGTTTTTATCATAAATTATGTGTTTTACTGCCCCGTTGGTTTCGTGGTCTCAAGCGCGTACTGAGCGGTCGGGAATAGTAGATTGTTATACAAGGGTCGAAAGAAATCAATTCCCATACGAGGTATTTAGACGCCCGAGCGTAGCTAGGGCGGCTATAGTCCGAGTAGGAATTGATGTCTTTCACCCGTGTTAAACACTCTACTTTTCATTTCGAATATAAGGAAAGTAAAACATAGTGGTTAAAATAGTTATTGATTTAAATAACATGATTAGTACCTATTCAAAATGAACTGAGAAGTTAGAACAATATGTGTTTTTTTTTTAAATATGGAACACACTGCGTCACCGCTGCGAGCCGTCCCGCGCATTATGTATTTTTTTTTATTCACACTGGCTGTTTTATATAAACAGCCAGTGTGAATTAAAAAAAAATACCTCGCAAGACTGGAGCCCAGTGTTTCCACTTTTAGGGATTTCTATCTTTTTTTGTGAAAAATGTCCAATAATAAGCATGGTTTAGGGATATTTTATTTTGACAGGGATTTAGGGAATGTTAAGCAAAAATTGAACTTGACTTGGTAGCCCTATTGTTTATACTAGGCAGCACCCGATGTACTACTTTACCCTATGGCACAACCGATTGAATAAAGAAGATTCCCTGAAACTTGTAATAATTGTAATACGTCTAATTTTAGTTTACCATGTGATTGTTAATAGTACTATTTCTGTGGCTAAAGACGACATCGAAAATAAGTCGCATTATACCTAGAGTTGGTTTGTTTCGTCTCTCTCGATTTATAATTAATGGTTTCTAGGTATTTATACTATTAAAATGAAAAATTCCCTAAACCAAGTAATTTTTATATTTTTTAGGGAATTTTAGGGATAATTCATTAAAAAAACTGGGGAAAAACCAAAAACGTAAGTGGAAACACTGCCGCAGCTTTTTTGTTTTTATTCTATTCGATATTTTTCATGTAAAAAGTTTCGTGGCAGACTACCTAACCAAAAGTTCTATTTTTAAAATTCATTCCCGCCCTAGGGCGGGAAGCAATTACTATGAGTCTTTCCCGCCCTAGAGAGGGAAGCAGCGTTTTCCACCCGCTACTCGGATCAAACAAACACTACTTTCCGAGCATGAGAGATGAAAAAGTGTTTTTGGGTTTTTCATTAAAATTTTCTTAGTAAAAACCCGGAGTTTGGAAGTTGGTGATGTGTTCCCCGTGCCTCGGAAAGCACGTTAATAAATCTCTCTCCGGCCGTGTCGGATTGCTGTCCCATCGGACTATGAGAGTGAGTCAGTGAGGGAAGAGAGAGTGCACCTGTCTGCGCACTCACACACTTGTGCCCTATAATATCTCCCGCGCCGAAGGCTGGTCTCCGCTAAGATTGGTCACCATGGCCGGAATTGGGTCTGGAGGATTATTATTATTATTATGTATTTTTTCATATCATTATGTAAACTAGATTGGTTTTGCTTGGGTTAAAAGTGAAAAAAACGTCAATCGTGCAACTGTTGGGATTCGAACTCATCACCCTTCACGCTCGCTAAGAAGACGTCTTAACCGTTGAGCTATCACCGTTAAAGTAGCTGCTTCTCGCCTTATCGAGTCGTGAACCTATTTCAGTCAGGTATAAACTATGTGATCATGATAATTCAAATTATTTTCTCAACCAGAAACATGGATAACCAAATACATAAGTTAATAAAACATGAAGTTGCTCATTTTACTAATTTATGGTGTGAATTGGTCACTGTCGCTACACGGTAAGCTTGTAATCTACGTCTGTATTATTCCCATACTTTAAATCAATAGCTTGAAGGTGTAGCTTAACACACGATACCACTTTCAAATTAAGATTTATGTGAGAATAACTATACTTAATTTTTTTAACTTTAACGGCCCCGACTTACGAGGTGTAGGTCGTGGGTTCGAACCCAAGCAGGCGCTTTACTTTACTTACAGGCGAAGGAAAACATCGTGAGGAAACCGGCATGCCTTAGAACCAAAAATTCGAAGACATGTGACATCTACCAACCCGCACTGGGCCCGCGTTGTAGATTACATACAGCCCACTTCCTCTCACAGAGAGGAGGCCTGTGTCTCAGCAGTGGGAACATTAATAGGCTGATTATGTATGTATGTGTAACTATACTTAGAAAGCAAAACCTAGTTGTTGTTAATTTTTTCGTTACATTTTATTACTGAAATTACTGACCTAGTGCGGCATTTTCAGAATTACAAAGGAAATTTCCCGTTTAAAATGCTGTTTCCTATTGAAGAAAAAAGACAAAAAAAAGACGTGTGGCACTCGGGGACTGCCCCGGCGAAGCTATTGCATAGCATTTTTTATCAACTTACGCAATTGTAAAATATTAACCCGAATACAAGAAATAGCAATGATGACATTGATAGGAACTGTTATTCACATTTACAGGGTGTTAAAGTAATTGCGTGCCATAGCTTAGGGGTAGGTTCAATACCGATAAAGGAAACTAGGAAAAATAAAAAAGAAACAGAAAAATAATAAAAAATAAAACATTTAAAAAAATTGCAAGGTCAAACTAATTTAGTTTGGAATCAGGTATTTACAAAGATTAAAAATCAACTTATTTACTCATGTTTTAAGTTGATTTGATTGCTATTTTAAGTTCGTAGGTTAGTTTAGTACTAAATTAGGTTGACCTTGCAATTTTTTTTTAATGTATTTTAAAAAATTATTTTTCTGTTTTTTATTTTATTTTTCTTTGTTTTCTTTATCGATACTGCACCTACCCCTAAGCTATGGCACGCAATTACTTTAACACCCTGTATAGTTTTTAAAACTTGACACAACGTAATGGGAACATCAAACTAATAAAAAGGTTTTAATTTAACTATTAATAGTCAAGGATCATTCGTCTAAGTAAATTTGAACTTTGTTGTCAAGCAGTTAAACATAATTTTCAATACAACACTCTCGTATCATTCGTTTAAGTAAATTTGAACTTTGTTGTCAAGCAGTTAAACATAATTTTCAATACAACACTCTCGTATCATTCGTTTAAGTAAATTTGAACTTTGTTGTCAAGCAGTTAAACATAATTTTCAATACAAAACACTCTTTTCTTAGGTAGTATTTTCGTTACGAAATTTCTGGATTAGGTCTCCACGCTCAAGGCCCGCGATAGAAGCTATGCAATAGCTTAAAACCGTTTATTAACATAACATAATATCACGCCTGTGTTCCCCGAAGGAATAGGCAACGGCGTAACTATAGTACACCCACATTTCGCCAGTTATGTTTAAGTCCCATGTAATAGGAGGCGAGGCTAATCTCATCAACCGGGCACAAATCTAGATCTCCGGGCTGCTACTGAGAAATTCCAGATGGAAAAACCCAAAAACACTTTTCACGACGCGTGAAACGAACCCAGCACCTCATGCTCAGCAGTAGCACTTGTGACCACTACAGCAACCAGGCAGTTCATCTTTTATAGGTACTTGGAATAAAAAGAGAGTAGATTAATGTAGGTAGATTATCGATTAACTTAGATATAAAGACGAGCGATGGTGTGAACAATATATTCTAATGTGTAGCAACATCATAATCATCATCATCATCAGCCTATAATGTTCCCACTGCTGGGACACAGGCCTCCTCTCTGTGAGAGGGAGTGGGCCGTAATCCACCACGCGGGCCCAGTGCGGGTTGGTAGATGTCGCATGTCTTCGAATTTTTGGTTCTAGGACATGCCGGTTTCCTCACGATGTTTTCCTTCACCGTTTCGAGAGCAGTGGTGATGAAATAATTTACACAAAGTAAAGCGCCTGTCAAGGCTTCGGACCTACGAACTACAACTCGTAAGTCGATACCACTGGCCCACCACTGCTCTAATAATAATATTGGCCTTATATAAATTACCTATCATTTGTTTGCACGTCTATCATAAAATAATTAAAACTTTCACTTTGCGAATTATGATAACATCTCTGATCACACCTTACGAAATAAACAGAGAGAGGAATCAACAACCTTTCAAATGTCGTGCACAACACCTCATTAACTTATATTTCCACTCACGAATTCGTCTAGATAATAACTCGGTCGCTACGGCGGTCACAAAAAATGTTGACGAGAAATAGGGTTGCCAAGGAGCGGTACCACGCGTGATCACTTGTAATTGGCCTAGACTGATGGATGAGACAACCGCTCCTCATTACAGCAAAACAAACTTTAACGTGCACTCCAACAAATCACCTTTTAACTCTAAGCTTAAGAAATACAGACTAAAAAACGATTTGTGAAGTGAAAAGTTAAGTTGGTTGACGTGGAGAAACAGTTGGTAATTATTGGCAGCCCTGGAAGGTATCTGTTTCAAACAGGATCTAGTTAATTTCGCGCTTTAACTATATAAGTATTTATTGAATAAAGTGTACTTATACTTGCTAATATAAATTAGATGGTATTTCGTGTTTATGTGAGAGTTTTGTAACGTTGCAATCTCTTGCATGGGTTCTGGATAGGTTCAATTCGGGGAAAGCTGTAGCGCAGTCCGTTTATTTGAAACACAATTTCCAGGAAACTATTTTGTGTATTCATACGAAGCTTGATTCGCCGAAGATTTAATTACAATATGGCCTGGCTAGTTTCTACGAAAATAAAAATGGAAAAGTTACAAAGAAGTACACTTACCTATTGCTTTTGAAAAAGTCAGTTCATCCGAGGATTGAAAATTATCATTTCATTAGAACTTTTTACTTATTTCTTTACTAATTAAAACCAACTTATATTAACAATTTGCACAACGTATACAAGTTAACGGTCAATATATATTAGTAATTACACATACAACATGAAAAAAAGGTACCGAGTCTATTTTTATGGAACATTTCAGGAAAAAAGAAAAAATAATAATTCGCAACTTCATTTTTCAATGGGATATTTTTTCAATGGGAAATTTTTCAATGGGATATTTTATACCGGGGTATTACATGGGGCGCGGGCGGCCGTTGTCTAACGGGTGTCTACAAGTCATAACATAGATGTTGATAATTTGCAAATTATTAATGAATTTGGGGTAATTTTAGTACTAAAAAAGCGAATTTAACTTAATAACTTTTTTTATTTTCGATAATTATGAGGATTTTTATTACTTTTTGGTAATTTTTTTGCAGTACCTACCACCTATGTGCCGCATCACGGATTGGACAGGGTTTTCTTTACATATTGTATAATCAAAAAATGAGATTAAATTTCATAAATCTAGACAAAATTTGATGAAATTAAATTAAATACACATTACATAACATCACGCCTTTAATGCCTGATGGGTCAGGCAGAGAAAGGTATACAGTGTGCCCACATTTCGCCAGTTATGTTCAAGTGCCATGTAATAGGAGACGAGTCTATTGCCTTCAATCGGGCGCAAATTCAGACTACGGGCTGCTACTGAGAAATTCCTAATGGAAAAACCCAATAACCATTTGCCCGACCCGGGAATCGAACTCAAGACCTCATGCTCAGCAGTAGCGCTTGCGACCACTAGACCAATGCCGAAGCGATTTTTTTGAGTATCTTAGATAATATCAAAACAAGGAACCAGTTACTTACAGTTACAGTAAAGGAAAATGCGAGCAAACTCGTAGGTATTTTAGTTTGGAAATTGTCAACCTGTCTTTGATCTAAAATCACACGCAGTCAGCTAGCGTGTTGGTCCCGAACTTGTTTATTATATGTAAGAAGTAGCCATGCAACGGGACAGTTATAAGCACATGAAAATATGTGCTCTACCTAGGTAGAGAGGTAATTTTCCTATCAACTAGCTACTACTATCATCGATTATCTCTCAGTTCCACACCCAAATAAAAAAAACATACCCAAACACCGATGCCCATCAATCTCGCCTTAAACACGCTAAATGCACATCTAAACATCCCATTGTCACACAAATGCGGCCCCCATAACCTCAAACAATTCATGGCATTATTCACTGTAGGCGATCTGTCAACGGCTTAATGGCACCGAAACAATTTCTCAACAAAAAAGGAGGAAACACACGTCCCTACACGCCACTTCCGTTTGCCTGCGACAGCAAAAAAAGTAACAAAACTGAGTACGAAAAGAAAATCTTGGAGACTTTTAGCACTTTTACCCTACATTCTCCTGACAAAGTTATTTGAATCTCATGTAGTATAAATAAGGTTGAAGTTTGTGTAAGGAATTATTGGTGGTTAGGGTAAGTGCCCCCATAAAGGAAACCATTATTTTCGAGGGGTTATACCGAAGGCATTTGTATTGCGAATTTGAAGAAGTTCGACAGTTTGTTTTCGAGTGCATTTCGTCATTAATCAATGTTTTGTTCCCGTTTGGCGGGAGTTTCGCGGAAAGTTTTATATTTTGTGCTTTACCTGCTTTCCCGGGAATTTCGCTTTGACAGTTTTCCCTTTGTAATTGATTGTTTGGTATAATTTCGTGTTTTATTTGTGCTTCGTTCTTTATGAAAGGTTTATTTTATTGTTGTGGATTTTACGCGGAATACATAATTAAGTTTTTTTTTTCCTGATTATAAAATCAAACTACAGTTGACAGTATTTTTTACATACGACTGTATTATTTACCCAATATTATTTTATTCTAGAGGGTTAGGTAAAAACGATTTTCTTTCTTTTGATGTGTATATATAATTTTCCTTTAGCTTTCCAACAATCTGTAGGAGTGATTTCATGAAAAGCGACGGAAGTGTGTAACAGGAAGCCGGGGAAGTGCGCGCTATTTGATTTGACCAATAAGCGCGCGCGGTGCTAGAGTTGGCTGTCAGAAACGACCACTAGGTGTCCATGTCAAATGTTACACATCATGTGCGACTACTCTAAGCCTCGAACGTTTTTTTTTTTTCCATTTTTTTTTATAAGTGTGGGTGCAGCAGACGTGTAACGTCTTAATTAAAGCTAACCTCCTTTTATCACTTCTTCAACTTACCTAAACTTATCAACAAAAATCACTATCAAAACTGATCAATCTGAAAGGTCCCGTGTGTGCGGCAAAAAGTTTTAGTGTCCGTAGTTATTACAACGTGGACACGGCAGCTTTGAGCTGAATCCACCGGGTGGTATTGAGAGATTTTCTATATCCGCTGGCTTTCCTTTATGCTACGTGCAATTTTATCCGGCGGTGCCGTTATGAACTTGCTAGGTGAGTGCTAACGTGGATGAGACGGAGTATTTTTACGCGTTCACTCCGCAAAATCTTTTAAATAAAAAGTTACTCCTGCCACGATACAATAAAGTGTAATTCAGGTCGCACAGCGGTACCAACAGTTATAATAAATATTCACCTAGAAGTTGCCTCTCTTTCTATCGCGTAACTCTTATATTTTCTAACTCCGTTACGCTCACTGAATTTTTCCTGACAAGACCTTTCCGCCGCGTACTTGTAGCCTCATATCTAAAAGGCGGAGTGAACAATCTGTATTCATCTGTGGTTTGTGTGGATTTCAGGTAGAATAAAGCTAAAAATGTTTGAAGTATTTTTAATGTAATAAATTCCTAGCCTAGCCAAAACTTATTTTATCAATCAGAATCATTAAAATGCAGTTAAAAATCCATCTTATTATACAATGTCAATGAAAGTTTATCTACTAGGGATCAGTCAAAAACATCTCTAGCTAAAACTAACGCGACGTCAGTATCATTTATTACAATTACATCATTCAAGTTGCCAAAGCCAGTTTAGCTCTTAGCTCGCCCTGTGTTTTCTGTTCCAAAAATAGGGGCACATTAGTATGAGTATTTAAAGAGAAACCCCAATATTATAAGTTTTATTTATTTGTATAGATTTTATTAAATCGTTTACAATATTTAACGAAATTTTATGGCAATGTTGATTAAAATTTTCCCGGAGAGGCAACAGTCACTTAGATTTTAGAACAGCGTTTATTACCCCCGTGCATAAAAAAGGCCCTAAAGACAATGTTGAGAACTACAGGCCAATATCTAAGCTTTGCTTATTTGCAAAGGTTTTGGAAAAAGTTGTTTACTCTTCGGTTTATAGTGCTATTAAACAATCACTTAATAACCATCAACATGGCTTCTTAAAAAACAGGTCTATTGTGTCAAATTTGCTTATCTGTTCCGATTATTTGTCCTCCACCATGTCTGAACCCTCCCAAGTGGATGTGGTCTACACTGATTACAGCAAAGCATTTGACCGTATAGACCACGGTGTCCTTTTACGTAAGCTGCTTGCAGTGGGTATCAGAGGCGATTTATTCAGATGGTTTACTTCTTATATTGAGAATCGCTGTCAAACTGTTGTACTGAATGGATACAGTTCTGTAACTGTTAAGATACCCTCTGGAATACCACAAGGATCCCTTTTGGGTCCTTTACTTTTTATTATTTTTATAAATGACATTGGTTCGTGCTTTACCCATTCCAAAATAATTCTTTACGCCGACGACATGAAAATTTTATGCCCTATATCGGAACTTTCCGACTGTTTTGGTTTACAGCAGGATTTAGATGGACTTCAAAATTATTGTCTCCTAAATAAACTTGAACTTAATGTTTCTAAATGTTTTGTTAGTACCTACACACGCAAACCACATGCAATCACGTTTCGGTATAAGTTACATAGTACTATTATAAACAGGATAAGCGTTATCAGGGACTTGGGCGTAACGTTTGACTCTAAGCTGCTCTTTGATGCACACATCGAAAACGTTGTTAATAAAGCTTCCAAAGCACTTGGATTCATACTTAGATTATCAGCTGATTTTAAAAACATAAAAACGTTTAAGATCCTCTATTGTGCTTTTGTCCGCAGCCACTTGGAGTACGCCTCGCAAGTGTGGAACCCCAATTATAATATTTATATAGATAGAATTGAGGGAATTCAAAAGCGGTTCCTGCGTTTCTTGCAGTACAAAACTAGGAAATATACTCCAAATTATATAGCGCGATGTAAAAGGTTTCACATCTTGCCTCTGCATGAGCGCAGACGCATTGCAGATATGACGTACTTATTTAAAATCGCAAATGGTACTATAGATTGCCCTGAACTGTTAGGTAGATTAGGATTAGTTACGCACTGCAAAACATTTCGCAAACCTAGCTTGTTACATGTCCCTCATTCCAAGACCGCGTACAGGCAGAATTCATTTCTAATCCGTGCGAGCAGAAGTTTTAATAAACTGTCTAGTGAACATGATTTGGATATATTCACTACCAGTGTTTCTCGGCTTAAGCATTTGTTGGTGAAAAGCTTCTTTACGGAAAAGTAATTGTTAGAATAATATGTATCTTAGTTTGTAATTTATCGTGTACTATTTGTTTCCAAATTTATATTATATAATTATATTAATAGGCAGGTAGTTAGTACCGACCTTGTTCTTTCTTCATTTTTATTATTAGTGTTTATCTGTGGAAACTTGTAAATGGCCTTCAGTTTTGTATTGTTTAAGACCACTGTGTAAGTTAGCTGTAAGTTTCCCGAATAGAATAAAATAAAATAAAATAAAATAAAATAGATTACAAAAAATAAGAGCACGTTTCAGTAGCGTATCCTCTCTAGTCTGTCATGTGATCGGACATCATTTTCTTGGTTCCTTTAAGAAAATGCAGCTGACTAGGAGTCTCTGTATAACTTCATCTATTAGTATACTCTTATTTTTATTAATATCCGAAGCAGGTACCCTATTTTGGCTCTTTGATAGCAAGCCTGCCTGGGCCTTTGAACTGAAGAAGAAGATGACTTTATGGTGTATTAGTTATTGATTTTTAGTGAGACGAAGTAATTAGATAGGTTCCATGAACTTGTTTGTGGGATAAAGACCAAAGAAAGATTGTAGAACCAAGTTTGTTACTAACATTTTTGTCACTGTGTGTCATCTTAAGGTGTTTTCTCCATTATAAATGCAATGGTAATGTGGTGTTAATGGTGTATTTGAAGACTTACAAGCTGATAGGGTTAAATTAGTGAAAGATCCTAGTCAATCTGCCTAGCCTTTTCCCAACTATCTTGGGGTCGGCTTCCAGTCTAACCGGATGCAGCTGAATACCAGTATTTTACATGGAGCGACTGCCTATCTGACCTCCACAACCCAATATCTGGGTAATACGATACCCCTTGGTAAGACTGGTGTCAGACTTTCGGGCTTCTGACGACTCGTAACGACTGTCAAGGATCCATGAATGACAGCCGGGACCAACGGCTTATCGTGCTTTCCGAGGCACGGAGGAGTCCCGGTATGTAAAGATGGTCACCCATCCACTGACCAACCCCGGCAAGCGTAGCTTAACCTGATGGATCGACCAGTGCGGCTTGTTATTACTTAGCCACGAGCTCCTCCTCCTCCTAGTGAAAGATCCTAGTAACATATAAAAAAAGGTTTCAACAAAATTAACAAAATAAATTAACATTCTTACGGAAACCAAACTATAGCAAAACCAAATGAACGTTTTATGCATAATACGGTGGGCTGCTATTATGTAGTATTATTAAATAAATGTTTTGTGATCTTTTAATTTCTATTATTTAAAAATGTAATTTAGTGTGGTATGTGTTTTGAATGAATATAGGAGATAAGAATAATACTGGCTTATTATCGTCCTACTGTACACGCATATTTACAGTACTTAAAAAATCAAACCATGATATACCAAACCTTACTTGATTGAGAAGTAGTTACGTACTTTTATTAAATATCACAGCATTTTCCCCAAAGTAATATCTAAATAAAAATCTAACGAGGCGAGTAGAAATCTTAATTAGTGCCTAGAGACTAGAGACCAATGTATTGGAGAATTACTGTTAGAGTTAAAAAAGTGGAAGAGCGTAGTTCCACTTAAAAATGTAACAACTATAGTTTGACCGACACTGCTGTTCCGTCACCGCGCCTTAGGAACGCGCGCCGAGGCGACGGGCAGCGTTGACGAATGAGCGGCAGAACGGCGTGAGCGTTGAAGAATGAGCGGCAAGACGACATAAGCGTTGACGGATGAGCGGCAGGACGGCGTGACCGTTGAAGAATGAACGGCAAGACGACATAAGCGTTGACGGATGAGTGGCAGGACGACGTAAGCGTTGACGAATGAGCGACAGGACGACGTAAGCGTTGACCAATGAGCAACCTGCACTACTCCCCGTGTCGCCGCGCACATACCTAAGGTGTGGAACGGCGGTCTCGGTCAAACTATAGGGACAGAATGGATTAACATTCTTACGGATACCAAACTATCACTAAAACTTTCCACATAAGTGCTAAAAAGAAAGCTTAATTGATTGAGAAGTATTTCTAAAAGATATCACAGCATTTTCCTCAAAGTGATATCTAAATAAAAATCTAACGAGGCGAGTAGAGATCACATTTAGTGCCTGGAGACCAATAAATTGAGAAACGTACACCGAAGCGTGGGCCGTCCAATTTAACATGATACCCTCATAGCGAATATATATTTTTTTTTCCTTCAAGAATGTTATTAGGAAGAAGAAAATTTAATTAATTTAGATACTTTAATGTACGACTTAGATAAGTTGGGGTGTTTTTGTAGTAGATATGCAATTAATATTACTATTTTATGGATATCTAATGGTGTGGAACTGTGACATTTTTTCATTTTATGGTTTATGATTTATCTCTGCTAAACAAGTCCATTACTAGTTTAGAACTTTCTATAGAGCATAAGCATAAACATAACCAGCCTATAATGTTCCCACTGCTGGGACACAGGCCTCCTCTCTTCGAGAAGAAGGAACTTTCAATACTTAAGGATATTAAAGTAGCTTCATTAAACTTTGAATCGATTGATATTTTGTAAAATTAAAGTTTGTTCTTTATGCTATGAATCGATGAAAATTTCGGCCTAGGTTCATTGATCATTAACACAAACAAATCCATTGCTAATTGCTAAAGAAATAATACCCAAATACACTGGTGTTCCTCTGAGATGAAGAATTTTCCTAATCATGATTCCTTCCCACTACTTTATCATTGCTATTGATTGTATATCTATCGATTGTAGTCCATTCGTAAATTACCGACATTAATGATCAACCCCGGAAAAAAAAACAAAATCACTCTCCACCACCAACCTCTTCACACACATAACTTCCAACCATTTGAAAGGCTGTCACTAAAGTACCACTAAATATGGTAACTATCTACATAGTGGCATCGTCAAAAAGTATTTGGTTACTTACAAGAACTACCGCACGATGGTAATCTATGAAATCTATGTGTATACAGCTCTTAGTGTATGGTTTTGTGTGGACAACACTGTAATGTGAGATCCTTCGTACTTTATTATTGAAATATACGGACGGGTTTTCTGACGAGCCTATTATCTGACAATGGCGTTGGGAACGTTTTTGTTATCTCTAGAATCTGCAGGGTAATTGCGTAAAACACAAACAATTTCAGATACCCAGACATCTCGACATTTCAGCAACGTTCATTGCGTTATTTACGTTGTTGAGAAAAAAAAAAAAATTCAAACCTATGAAGCATCGATTAAGAATTTCCGTCAAAACCCGTGGTGACCCGATTGTGATTGAAAGTAGGTCGCAAGTAGGGTGTTTGTGAAATAACTACCATATAAAGATTGGTAAGTTTCATTCGGCAGCCGATTACAATGGTCTCCAAATTGTGTCAATTACTATTTACGAAAAGTAGCTGACATCAAAAAAAAATATCAATTTTTATATTTTATTCAGCTGTTAAAAAACTTGGTCTAAATAATTTTGTATTCTTACCACCATATGAAAATTGCCTATATTTTTCCGATTCGGTCCTTCCATCATTATAACGTTGGCTTAGACACATTCGCTTACAAAACACTAGTCATGCGATCCAACAAAAAAAATTCTTACCTCCATCTTTTTTTGTATCACCAGCAAGCTCTTCAAATTCATCCCCCGTGGACCATCAGCTAGAACAACGCGTAACTTCAGACCAAACACCTATAAATCGACAGTTACTCCATATTAATTAGTTCGCGTGTTCCCTTCGCTACTGTACGCCAGTGTACGCCCGCTGAGATTTACACCCATACCAACGGATATTTAAATTTATTTATGAAAAATGTGTCCATTTATATTGTAGATGCGTTTGCGTGTATACTTGTTTTGTTTTCATAAACAGTCGCACGTTCCTCGTTGGCGTTTGTTTATTTTTTTGTTTTTGTGTTGTCATAGGTTCGTTTGGTTTCTTGGTTTGTTTGGCTATCTATAAGTTATTGTTATGAACTGAGGTCATAAGTTTTACAAAAGCATTTACCAAATCTATATTTTATTCCCTTGATACTACTTTTTCTACTTTATCGACTTTTGGATTTAACGAAGTCAATTGTGTACCTACCTATTTCTTTATTACTACGTAATTAATGTCTAAAATTCTAAATTATCGCCAAACTATTTATTTATTTATTCTTAGGAAAGCTTACTATCTATTTAGTATATAAAATAGCGCTTACGGTTGCCATTTACAAGCTTCCACCAATTAAAAACTATGTACCTAATTTTTTTTTAAAGAAATGAAACACAAATAAAAATTAAAAACAAAGTCTTCACCATAGTCACTATATACGGGTTCGGAATAGCACCCTTAATCAACTCAGCCTATCGAGTCCACTGTTGGACATAGGCCTATCCCAAGCTGCGCCACAACACCCTGTCCTCTGCCTTCCGCACCCAGTCTGTCCCAGCCACCTTCTTAAGGTCGTCGGTCCATCTAGCTGGGGATCGTCCCACGCTACGCTTATCAAAACGCAGGACTCATTTACTCAACTGGCCATCGGTCCTTTGAAAAACATGGCCAGTCCACTGACACTTCAGTTTGCTTACTCTGCAAGCTATGTCGGTAACTCCGGTTCTTTTCCGGATAATGCCGTCTGCTCCACCGGCCATCGGTCCTTCGACAAACATGGCCAGCCAACTGCCACTTCAATTTGCTTTCTGTGCAAGCTATGTCGGTAACTCCAGTTTTATTCCGGATAATGCCGTCTGCTCCACTGGTCATCGATCCTGCGACTCAAACATGGCCAGCCCACTGCAACTTCATGCTTACTCTGCAAGCTATGTAGGGTGGTAACTCCGGTTTTATTCCGGATAATTTAATTTCACCCTACACAAGAAAAACACCCTACTTAGGTATAACTAGGTGCTAAAGTAGATCAATGTACGGTTCTTAAATTGATAAATCTTCTATCACTGCAGTCACCTGTTTGCTGGCTTTGAACAAAACGACACACATTTCATCACCATTTACATCCACTGCAGTTATCTTCATAATTATAATATTCAATTCTTGCATTCCTCAAACACTTCTACTATAAAATATTGTCACCTAATCTACATCATGGAACTATTTATAAACATTCATGAAAACATTAATTGTATCTGCAACAGGACCAGTCAAAAGTACGAGTATATTTCATTCTAATGGTACCTATATTTGCATACATGCAAGGTATGGTGTTCTTGTCCCGCCATCTTATCGTCGCGTGATTTCAAGCAGCTACCGTAAAATGGCCGCCAGAGTTAATACATCTTGCCCAGGTTCGCACGGATGATTTTTTTTCGCGTTATGGATTTTCAACGCTCTGCCGAACACCGAGAGTTGAAAATTCGACAGTGTGTTTTCTTGACGCGCTGGGATGCGCTCTGTTGAATTCTTAATGCTCAGCTAAATACTGAGAGTTGATCAACAAGTGCGCGAAAAAAATCGTCGCATAAAAAAACGCCCGTGCGGACTACTGTCTTGTATATAATGTTTTGGTTTTGTTTTCTATAAGTAAGATGAGATGGCTATTAGTTAACTAGTTGATAACTTGATAATACAGTTAATCGCACATCGGTGGTTACTATTTGACATTGCCAGCGACTTCATGTCATAGCAGTAAAGGTGATTTTCTTAGTGCTAGTATACTCATGTGTTGGTTGACTGTACGGTTATCGTTTGTAAGTCTTTGGTTTGACTCTTACATCGACAAAAGGTCATTTGGTTATTTCTATGTGATAACTTACTACTTACCTTATTACGTAGCACAGAATGCTAGTATCCCATAAAATAGAAACCAGTCAAGAGCGAGTCGGACTCGCGCACCGAGGGTTCTGTACCATCATTTATACCCCACATGCCCTAGTAGCCCCACTTAGAATTTTTAAGACCCGGGGGTCTTACTTCAGTCTCCGTTGCAAGAAAAATAAAAATATTTTAATTTTTTTCTTATTTGGAAAATAGTTGGGCAAACGTCATCTGAAACTATTCAAAATTTCAAGTTGATAGCATTGCAATTTTGCATTTGTTAGGAAATTATTATTTTCAAATTCTTATCAACGACGATCAGTACAACTGCCAAGTTCGATTGAAATACTTCGGCTAATTAAAAATAAGTCTCATGATAATCTCCCATCGAAAATACCCCAAAATAGAATAACACTCACTTATCTGTAGTTAAATAACACATAAACTTAAAAAGCACTTACTAACACTGTGTCGATGTCTTGATAAAATCTAGATCAATTGGCTTACTATTTCTCCAGGTGAATAATTACTTTGCGAGGCCTGTTGTTCTATATACGTTGCTGTTTTTGTCTAAATATAATGTATATAGAAACTGGTCTAGTGTGAATGTGTCGCCAACTGTGTGTAGATTATTATCAAAATCAGTAAATACTTCATTACCTACGACAGGTAAGATTTCGCATCCTCGACAATTAACTCCGCTAGCACCTTGTTGACTGGGTTATATTTTTATTTTACTAAGGGCCTAAAGAAGAAAGAAATAAAAAATGGTTTATTCCTCAAAACTAAAAGCACGTTACAAAAAAATATATATTTAGTACCCCTTTACAAATTAGCCAAAAGCCTCGTATTCAATATTATTTTTTTATTATTAATTAGCCTGTATTGTCCCACTGCAGGGCAAAGGCCTCCCTCTCCCTCTTCCACACAATTCTGTCTGTTGCTAGCTAGTATCGGCCAGTCCTTTCGGTAAGAGTCAAGCTTCAATATTAAATCATCCCATTTACCAAAAATATATTATGTATCTAAAATGTAGGTAATATTGAGAGGTTTAAAAAAAATTGTACCATCTTGAGAATGAAGTTGTATCAAAATAGTATGATTGCGGGTGTTTGTTAATATTATCATTACTCATTAATACAATGATATCGAAAAACATTACCCTAAATAAAAATAAAACAACACTTGATCAGTTGATTAGTTGCCATTTTGACTCTCACAAAGTTTCTAGCTAAACAATCATATTACTTAAATTATATTAAATCGTTAGCATTTGTTAACTGTTTGTGTATTGTGTTTGTTTGTGTACCGGAACCCACGTGAACAAGGCGCTCCATACGAAAATAAGAAGCAATAATGATATTTCGCTATTTATTTCAAGATGATATGGCTTTCACGCTTCCTGTTGTTTATTTATTTATTTATTTATTGTTTCTGTTGTTTCTTGAAAATAATCACCGCATATCTAATTTTGAAAACTCATTCTAAATTCGCTAGAGAATCGAATGCAACCAGAGATATTTTTCTACCAACCATGTGAGCTTCCCATTTGCAGACAACCTTTACAGTACCTACACATCACAAGTTACTTCGCCAGGAGAATCAAAAGTGCTTGGATTTTTCTTTTACCTTGGTGCCATAGGAGTCAATAAATCCAATACAATAAAAGCTATGTATGAAGTCCCGTATTTCATGCAAGTGGATCCACATGCTACAACTAGTTATATAAATATATTGGCAATGGTTATAAATAACTATGGTCGTGGTGTTTATGTTAATTAGAGTAGCCGATGCCACTGCAACGAGAAGAGACCGGTGATACCGTGCGATTAACGCACTTTAATTAATTGTTAAACTGTACTAACAAAACGGCAGTTGAGACGAAATCTAATCGAGAAAACGTTTTACTAATTGATCCACTAATTGTAAGAGTTTTAACTGTAGTTTAAATTAATTAGAATGCGACTAATTTGGAAGATAACGATAGTATCTTTGCTCAGTAATGAGTCGTTAAATCTAAAAATTCGTGATGCATGAAAACAAGGAATCTATGCCTATCAATTGAAGTTAATGTTTTCTGCTTTCATGCATCCGTGTATTGTTTATTTCATAGAATATTTTAGACTATAAAATGAGTATAAAGCGATGCAAAAATATACAAATACAGCCATTTACTTTTAAATCTGGTTTCGATGCTGATTTACGACGCTGAAACTAAGCGCTTTATATTCATGTTTAGCTGTTATAAATCGAGGCATATTTTTGCCTTGCATATTAATACTAGGATTTAACACATTAATTAGTCAGATTTACATATTAATGACGAAAAAGCCAATGTCGGATGGTAATTAAATTTTGAGATAGTTTTTATGATAGTGTCTAAATAAATATTTGGGTGAAGAAAACAGAATTCACACGGCCGTAAATATCTATTTTCAATTAAAATTCATTAGGAATCCGACCTTATCGAAGTTAACAACACAAAAAGAAATTAATTTAACATTTTATATCTCAATACCTACATTTAAAAAAAACAAGCTTTAAAATAGTTTATTTTCAAACTTAAGGCTGCCAAAGGTACAAAACCACAAAATACATGAAGAGCGTTTGTAAAAAATTAAAATAATAAGTACCTTCCTGCATAATACTGTAGGTAAGTGCTGCATCTTCTGTTGTTATGATTTTAACAAATCTTGGAGGAAGTATTACAAATGCCAAAAATTTTAACAATAAATCCATGCTAACTTTAACCATTAATTAAGCAACGTGTTGCAGTGAAATCGGTCAGTGAACACCGGGGCTAAATCTTCGTCGACCTCTAGCAAGACTAATGTTTGCGCCGGGCTCCGCTCGTCGCATTGTGCTTTATTTGTATTCGCTTAATGTATACAATCTCTAATTACACGCAACGCCTTCCACCGTTTAGGGCTGCCAGATTGTGTTAGATTTAGATTTAGCATTGCGATCTTTGATCCTAAGGTTTATTGCTTGGCTTTAAAACAAGCTAAGTAAGAGTTCAGGCATTAAATAACGTATGGGGATACGTGTTTCGTAATTCCTATAATTTACAAGAAAACTTTTAGAGGTGTATAGTGTTCTTAATGGGAATTTAGATTTTCTGTTTCATATTTATTTAGAAAAATTCCTTTACATACTTGTAAATTATTATTTTAGTATCAGATTGTATAATATATTCAAGAAATATAAATAAAAAATGAATTGAACATTTAATAATTATGAAACACAGCCACGTAGCTAATTGTACTGTGAACTATATCTACCAACTTGTAAAAGGATTTTTATCGGATAGTCAATTTGCCTACTCATGCTACTTTTAACTTTCAGGTTTTGATAACTTTAAATCACCTGGACAATGTGCAACCTGTCACTTTAGGCTCCCGCAGTCGGGCGAGACGCGACGACGACACATAATCAGCCTATTAATGTTCCCACTGCTGGGACACAGGCCTCCTCTCTGTGAGAGGGAGTAGGCCGTAAACCACCACGCGGGCCCAGTGCGGGTTGGTAGATGTCACATGTCTACGAATTTTTGGTTCTAAGACATGCCGGTTTCCTCACGATGTTTTCCTTCACCGTTTTGGGAGCAGTAGTGATGAAATTATTTACACAAAGTAAAGCGCCTGCTTGGGTTTGAACCCATGACCTACAACTCGTAAGTCGGGGCCGTTACCACTGGGCCCCCACTGCTCTCTTCTGCTGACGACGACGGTGCGACGAGATTCTGGTAGAACAATTCCCACAAAGTTTTCATCTAATAGAAATCGTTCTACTAGAGTAGCGTCACGCTGTTGCGTCGCGCCTGCCTGTGGGAGCTTTGACTCGCCAATGACAGTTAGCAAATTCATTTGTACAGGAAACAGACTGTGATGTTACCAAGATACCAGCATGGTGACTTCAGTCATTATGGCCGTTTTCGGGAGAGTTGAGTAAATAGATAGGTTTTTGGGTTCGGTGCTTCATAACCCTCAACCCTCAGTGTCCCTTTACTGGGAATGTAATAATAGTACTCCAAACAAAATTTCGGAGACTAGCCTTCGGTGCGTGAGATATAACAATGCACAAGTTTGTGCGCAGACAGGACGGCAATCAGACACGACCGGTGAGCGAGGCACGGGGGTATCACACCACCAACTTCCAAACTTCGAGAAAATCCTAATAGAAAAACCCAATGACACTTTGCCCGTTCCAGGAATCAAATCCAGGACCCCATGCTCAGCAGTCGCGCTTACGACCTTAAGACTGGGCAGTCTGGGAATACAACCTGAAACCTTTACAGAATGTCATTAGCCTGGATCCAGTGCCAATAAATAGCCTTAAACTGTATTTGCCAAAAAAATGCCATAAAATTCGAAAGAGATGCTTAAACTGTATTTGCCAAAAAAAAAAAACTCTGTCACTATTTTCTTACTTTTAAACTGTAGCGTATCCTACCAAACAGCTCAGCATCCCATGATTAAAGAAGGAAATAACAAGAACATTTCCCGATAACGGTTCTAAATGAAACCAATCTAATAAATATCATGAGTGTTAATTTTCTTATTTTCCCACACTACTTTCTATTGATAACTTGGGCCTCATAAATGTTATATGCAAATTAGCTGCTACACTCTACGAAGCGATAAGTAGGACACAGGTTAGGTTAATAAATTTAGACGATGCAGATAATGCTACCTAATGACTGTATTTTGTCAAGGTGTGTTTGAATCTAATGGATCTGTTGTTTATTGGTACTTGCTTCTGGGCCTAAAGGTCCTTTGGTACGGTTTACGGCGAAGTTAGTTGTTTTGCAAATGAGTTTTGAGCAGTGGTGGCCTAGTGGTAGCGAAGAGCAGAGGTGGTGGCCCCGACTAACGAGTTGTACCTCGTGGGTTCGTTCCTAGGCAGGCCCTTTACTTTGTGTAAATCAATTCGTCATCACTGCTCTCAAAACGATGAAGGAAAACATCGTGAGGAGACCGGCATGTCCTAGAACCAAAAATTCGAAGACAATATGACGTGACATCCACCAACCCGCACTGGGCCTTCGTGGTGAATTACGGCCCACTTTTCTCACAGAGAGGAGGCCTGTGTACCGACCGCGTATATGCTAAATGAGCTTTTACAAAAGATAGGGGTTAGAGACAAAGTTAACAGCCAGATGTGTATATGATAAAAAGTTAAATTTAAAATTTAAAAAACCCCCGACACAAAAAAATCCTTTTAAAAGCTAAAAAATAAAATATACTGGCCCTTTAAGTTTAATATAATTTGTAGTTAATATTTTGTCGTCGCGTCGGGGGTCGCGGCATGCTATTGTAGAAAATAATTATATTTTAAATTTTTCATTCGCCGTCCCCCGACGCGACGACAAAATATTAACTACAAATTATATTAAACTTAAAGGGCCAGTATATTTTATTTTTTAGCTTTTAAAAGGATTTTTTTGTGTCGGGGGTTTTTTAAATTTTTAATTTAACTTTTATTTCCAGCTTTTTAAACTTTATATACGTATTACTAGTACATACGATACGATCGACACGTGCCTCGCTTAAATCTACGCAGGTGCACGTATTTTTCCCACAGTAAAGTTAGTTACTAATTTATCCGGATTTTTTTTTGCTTCTCTATCATCAGACCCTGATAAATATATAATTTTATCTATAACCTATTCATTGAGACCATTCCAATGAGCCCAAACACGATACCATTGCTGTAAATTGTTGAGGAGTTGGGTATCCTGCAAATACCAGGTAATGCTGCAGCATCAGTTCAAGGTTACTATGTTATTCTAATACTATTGAAGTAACAGATTACCAAATTTAAATTCAATCAGACCTGTGGAAGGGAAGATGCTAAAATCCATTCATCAATAAGAAAAGACCTGATAATCTTCAAACGGCTGAATAGATTTTTTTTAATCATAGCTAAGAACACTCCCGATTAAGTAACCTTTCAAACAAAACAAAAAAAATCTAAATCGGTTCAACCGTTTGGGAGCTACGATGCCACAGACAGATACACAGATACACAGATACACACGTTAAACTTATAACACCCCTTCGGTTTCCGTCGGGGGTTAAAAAGGGAATCCCATACCCTTTAAACTCAACTACAACAGTGCTGAAAAGTGGCATAAATAGGTCAAACTAATCGGAGATTTTCTCTGAACAAACTTACTACAAATTGTTATAGCAGCATAATCAGCCTATATAATGTTCCCACTGCTGGGACACAGGCCTCCTCTCGCTGAGAGGAAGTGGGCTGTAATCTACCACGCAGGCCCAGTGCGGGTTGGTAGATGTCACATGTCTTCGAATTTTTGGTTGTAAGACATGCCGGTTTTGTCACGCTGTTTTCCTTCACCGTTTTGAGAGCAGTGGTGATGAAATAATTTACACAAAGTAAAGCGCCTGTCTGGGTTCGAACCTACGACATACAACTCGTAAGTCGCGGCCGTTATCACTAAGCAACCACTGCTCTCAAATTGCTACAGAAATGCTAAAAATAACAGTATTAATTTCCTGATTATCGAATTTAAGAGGATTTAATTAAGGACACAATTTCAAAACTTTAGCATCAATATTCGCCATATTCGCCAATTTTACGAAGAATACCATCAATTTTAATTTTCTACTAACTAGAGCAGCAACCCTAAAACTTTAACGCCTAGGCGTTAGAAGTTGAGTCCCGTAGGTGTTGTCCTCCTAATTAGGAGTACTTAGGTGTTGGAATCCGTGTTCTCATTCTATTCTGGAACGAGCTGCAGATGCTTTTGTTGAATTAAAAGCTGGTGGTGCCATTTGTTGGTCTAGGGTCAGCTGTATCCGCATAGCCAGGTCAATTCGTAAGCTTGTAGGCAATTAGGGAACTGGTGGGAATGGCTAGGTTTGCACGCATTGCGATTGTAATGTGGCGTTTGTGAATATGTTATTCTTGTAGTTTTGCATGGGAATTTACGGTAGGTTTTTTACTTTAAATCTTCGTCTCATAAGGCTAAAATTATTGGTCTTGCAGTTTCATCTTGTCTTATAATTATTATTCGCTGGCTTGAATCGTAATGAGTTGCAACCGTCATGTTAGAACAGTCATGGGATTAGTATAATTTTACTCGTAACTTTCCACTGTGGATTACCAAATCGATAGTAGGTACCTACGGGGTATAATTATTGTCATAATCACTTGGTTATTTCAGTAAATACTATTTATCTTGTCTTGTAAATAGCATGCAGCTGAGATGAGACTGTTAAGAGGGATGTGTGGTGTTACACGAATGGATAGAATAAGAAATGAGGACATAGGTAATAAGGAAGTCTGGAAGTGGCACCGGTGACCGAAAAGTTGTGCGGAAATCGGTTGTCCTGGTCCATACCAGGTCCAGGTCCCATCTTTTCCTCATTCTTCCGCATCAGATGCATGGGCATGTGATGCGGAAGAATGAGGAAAAGGTCGTGAGGAAACTTTTGAATATGAATGTCGATGGCTATAAGAGGAGGGGAAGACCAAAGAAACGATGGATGGACTATGTGAAAGATGATATGGCTAGAAAGGGGCTGACTACCGAGATGACTACTAATAGAGAAGTATGGAAGAAAGGGGCATGTTGCGCCGACCACAAATAAATTGGGATAAGGGCAGGAGAATAATGACTCTTTGTCTTTTCAACGTAGCATGGGTAACGTACCAGGTTACTGCGTTACCTGTAGAAATATTCCAGGTTTGAAGAGAAAGTAGTGTAGGAGCAAGGTGGGTGAAGTGTGGTCATCTTCTATACATACATACATAGGTACATACATACATACATACAAATAAATAAAATTGAAGTGTCTGTTTGTAATGTCAAAACAGCTTTTAAATGTATATGAAAGTATATACGATCCATACAACAAAAACACAATTTTAATTTTTTTTTGTCTGTCTGTTTGTTCCGGCTAATCTGCGAAACGGCTGGACCGATTTGGACGGGACTTTCACTAATAGATAGCTGAAGCCACCCGATATTCCCACGGGAACATGGGGATTAAAAGAAAAAACTACTTTACGCGGGTGAAACCTTTAAGCTTAGAGGATTATTAAGATTGGAGGCATGACTGAGAAGGAGTGGCAGAGTGTGAAAGTAGTTGTAGAAATGTAGATGCATGTTGTTATTTTTGTGTGTTTATGATTCGTTTTATAGTTTCCCAAAGAACCTTTGAGTTATTTCCAGCTTTATATAGCTCTTGGGAGTAGGAAGAGACCTGGTGACTTTTGCTTCTGATAATATTAATCTTGAATATTAATATCCCAAAACATAAAATCTTGTAAACAATCGACCTTTTCGCAGATAGGTAAGAACCCTATTAGTACGAGTTCGTGCCCTATGTAAATGATCTTTAACTTATTATCAACAGTTTTACATATTAGGAGAAGCTAGCATGGAAGCGGATTGTAAACATGTTCAGTTGCTAGATCTGATAAAACTTGAGGATGATTCTAGATGTTGCACTTAATATCCATACTTATTAAGTAACTAGTGACCCGCTCCTGCTTCACAAAATTTTCACGACGTGACAGAACAGCGAGATTTGTTTATTATATTTAAGTTTAATAAGTATGTAGGTATTACAATGACTACGGTTTGACAACCAGTTTTACCAAGGGGAACCGTATTTTCCAGTAACTGGGTTGTTGAGGTCAGATAGACAGTCGCTCCATGTAAAATGCTGGTATTCAGATGCATCCGGTTAAACTGGAAGCCGACCCCAAAATAGTTGCAGATTTGATTTTTTCCAATTTGAAGCAAAGCTATTTTAATTTTTTGCCGAGCATGTTTTAATATTATACCCTCAATATTGGTGCCCAAGATGCAGGCTTGCCTAGTTTGGGCCCAAGCCCAATGTAAAACCTTTATTATAGGGTAGGTAGATGATGATGTTGTGTTACTCATAAACCTTCCTGAGTTCCTGACTCAAAAACCCGCATCAAAATCCATTGTGTAGTTTAGAAGACTTAGGCAATCACACAGACTGACAAGAAAACCGACTTTGTTTTATACTATTTTATAGATTCTTCATTGATTTTTATGATTGATTTAAATTTTGTTCTGTAGGTTGGGTTTGATGGGAATTATTATGTATACAAGATCCTATTGCTATAAAGAGGGAAAATACCTACTGAGAAGACTGCTGATAGCAATCTATGGAAAAAGAAGGCATGCCGTATGTGAACCCGAAATAAATTGGAATAAGGGTGTACCGGTATGAGGAACAGGGTGTAAAGTTCACTCATCTTCACTAGAAAAGGGTAATCCTCCAACCAGACGGGCGTCGTTTCTGGCGGGCAACTGCCCCACGATTGATATCAGCTAGTCATAATTATTAATATGTCGTTTGCGCGGTAAACTCTAATTGCGCGATTCAGGATTTGCGTGACGTCAGGATTTTGTGCGACGTCAGGGCTTGATGCGTACATGTAGATGCCGATGGGTAAGTAGCTCCTACCCTATCTTGCACAGACACGTGTTTGGTCTGATATATTCACTAATAGCTGTTGCCCGCGAGTTTGTCTGCGATCCAGGATGAAAAGTAGTCTATGTCCGTCTCGAGGTCATGGTCTACCCATGTGCCAAATTTCATCCAAACCAGGTCAGCCGTTGTAGCGTGAATGCGTAACAAATAAACAAACTCACTTTCGCATTTACAATATTTTATAGTTCGGATTAATGCTTTTTTGGTGATTGATCGACTTCAAAAACCCGATTTCTGAAAGGTTAATACATTGATTTTTTTGTACACAATGTAGTTCACTTCATATTAATATCACATATCAGAATTGACTTAAACAATTCAAAACATATCAGAATTGACGAAAACTTAACGATTGGACATAAATGATTGGATTATAAAGGAATTCGATGTGGAATGAGTGGAAATATACTTAAGAAAATACGATAATCAATATTGGTTCGCAATAGCGTGTAATTATTTTTCGTTGCATTGTTACATAACATTTAGATGGCGCTGAAAATTGTCGATGAATTTTTAGACAGAGATCTCGATTTGCGAATCAATATCTTACGATAAAATAATAGATTTTTTATAGGGAGAACAAGAAGTTATATACCGTCTAGTTGGTGAAAGCTATATATTAAAATATATCTTGCTGGTGGTGCCATCTATATTCATAAACAATTGGACGTGTTTCTGGGGAAAATTAAGGCTTTATAGGTATTTTCTGTTTTCTCTGGTGAATGCTGCTTCAGAAAACATTGGGCACATTAAACGATTGACAATTTTTTTTTATCACTTTTTAGATGCAGACAGTCTAAACAAAATGCTATGACTAATACACTTATAGTTGCTACTAAATGATTATTCACAGAGAAGTTACAGACGGTGTTACGTCAGACTCATTAGCATAAAGTATAAATACCATTTAAATTATTTAAGTATTAATATTTACAAATTATAAAAGAGGAGGTAATTGCCAGCTAGAAAATGATTTCACTGATAAAAACCGACGAATGCCGAACAGCTATGAGTTGAATTACCACGAATTAGAACGTCGACTCGAGCGCAGAAGAGCGTGACGGAATTTTTTATGTTCTATTGTTTTTCAAATGGCGTTCGCTGATTGGTTGAGAGAAGTATGGGAGGCGCGTTCTGACACCTGATTGGCTGAGACGAAATGAATGCGAAATAATGATGGCTGCTCGATTGGTGACAAGACGTATTGTTGAATAAATTAATGTTAGCAATAGTAATAGTTTTATCAGAACCTGTTCTTTTAATTGTTGCGTTCCAGTCAGATTAATAGTTTGGTTCAGTTTACAGTTAGTCAACGTGTTTGTATGTACAAAGTGTGTGATTAATGTGTGAATTTGTTATGATATTCCGTTTAATAACTTGCTCGTCTTTATTTTGTCGGCCTGATTACTTTTCCTGTTAGTAAAAAGGTTGTAGTGGTCAGTTTTTCTACTTTTTTATTACCTGTAGGTAAGTATAAGTACCGTCAGCATCAATAAGATGTATATGTAGATAAAGTTGACCTCGTAATTGCGTTATCACCCTAAAGTGTGTCGCCTGTCGCTCATAGAACAATCAATCTAGTCTTTTCCCAACTATGTTGGGGTCGGCTTCCTGTCTGAACGGATGCCGCTGAATACCAGTATGTTACATGGAGCGACTGCCTATCTGACCTCCACAACCCAGTTACTGGGTAATACGATACCCCTTCGTAAGACTGGTGTCAGACTTTCGGGCTTCTGACTACTCGTAACGACTGTCAAAGATCCACGACTACCGGGACCAACGGCTTAACATGCTTTCCGAGGCACGCAACGGTCTGTAAAGATGGTCACCCATCCACAGACTAACCGCGGCATGCGTAGCTTAACCTGAACGATCGACCCGTACAGCTGTTATTACTTAGCTACAAGCCCCTTCAACCAATCAACCAACCGTTTGAAAAAAGAATACTCCTATATTATGTAGTAGGTACTTACCTAGCAAGTTTTCTTACTAAGGTAGGTAATCGGTAGTTGACTTCAACCAACAGTCTATAAACCATCACGTTTCTCTTCCATTAAGCTTCGCCAATCCTTAAAAACCTACCATATATCAAGGTACTGCCGCTGAAACGCGTACCGTATCAAACTACAAAATAATAACACGGCTGTTAAGTAGTAACTCACAGACAGACAGACACACACAAGTCCGTGTACGCATAGTATCTGTCCGTCCGTTGCTGTCAATATATCATATATGAGGCCTAGACATTAGCATTGGGTAGGGTTGTCAGTTGACCTTCCTCGATGAATGGAATAAGTTATGGTGGTGAGGTGCATCCTTTATTTGTTGTAGAGTGTGGTAGCTGGTGGGCTTAATTTGAGGGTTATCAACTCTGGGACCAGACTAATGAGCTTATTAGGTGGAAACTGGCTGGAATTAAAAAGATTCATTTTCAGATATTTTAAATAAAAAACCCGACACTCTCCTGGACTGCACCTGAGGTCTGCGGAATAAATATATTATTATATGTATTTTAGTTTTCAAAGCTTGGACAAGTGGCCATCTTTTTGTAGGAACGTAGCATTAGATTGAGATGTTCGGAAATGGATGAGAAAGTAACTTACCTAAATGCAGATGCACACAGCTGATCAGTTTCTGTATCACAAGTATCATTTTACAAATTATGAACACCGAAACAACCTTTTTAAATTAAAATATTACTGTTAACACAGGCAACCCTACGAAGAACCGCGCGGACGCGCATCGGCCATCTTTTATTTAATATCCATGCGCCTGCGCACGTGGGAACACGCGTGAGAAATTATACGCGTATGATGCGCGTGATTGTGATTGAACGGCGAACGGCGCTGGGATAGGTGGGCTCAATAGAACCTGTTCAGGATGTTGGTGGCAGTAGCGGTGAAGGAGATATATTTGCATATATGTACAAGCTGCTGAGTAAAAAGCAGCAATGTCACCGTATGAGGTCAAAGACAAAGTCTTCTAAAGATTGGTATTACAGTAGGTGCTCGGTAATCCGGCACCCATATTTTTCGCCAGATTTTTCGGAAATGCTGAATTATTGGATTTCTATAGGAAATGTCAGCTAGCAGTAAGAAATAATTTCAACACAGATTAGCTAAGTAAAAATCTGTTTTAGTTTACGTAATAATACCTAATCGTAAAATCGGACCGGATTGCAGATCAACAACGATCAATGCGCGCGCTCTGTAATCGGCACTTTTGTATTAAACCTGCCGGAATACAGAGTAGGAGACGGATATCTATGGTAGGAGAGGTAAGTTAGAAAACGTTGGACTATTGGACGTGTTCCTACCGAGCGCCTACTGTATATTGTGTTGATACGTAGGTATAACTTAGCAGCCTTTTTCAAGCATTGCAATATTAGCACAAATTCTTTAGCATGCATGTCAATCTTCGCTTCATCATGCTGGCTGTGTGGACACGTAATGTTTTCCTTCTCTTCATCATCTCTATTAGCCGTCATCTCAGAAGTCACTTCCTTTCCAGGTATAATATCTTCATTCACACGATACCGAAAAAACGATGGATGGAGGGAATCCATTCATCGTTTTTTCGGTAAAGCCATGCACATGCATATTCAAAACTTTTCTATGGATATGTTCCTCTGTGTCTTTTCATGAGTCGGTAGAACCATTGCGAATGTTTCCTTGGCAGAAGACGTTATTAATATTCATCATCTCTGTTATTGAAATTTGTCTTATTAAATCTTTGAAATCGTGAAAATTCAAAATACAGTCTAGTCCTACTCAAAGTCGAACAGACCTTCAATCAATCTGCCTAGCTTTTTCCCAGCTATTTTGAGGTCGGCTTCCAGAGTAACCGGATGCAGTTGAACAACAGTATTTTATATAAAGCGACTGCCTATCTGAACTCTACAACCCAGTAACTGGGTAACACGATACCCCTTGGTAAGTCGAACAGAGTTTAATGAACGCAAAATTTTCGAATAGGTATGTATCTTCCTCGAAGAAACTTCACGCAACGACCATACATTACGGGACTAACTGTACCTCTATAATTGATTTCTGGGGGCTTAAAACGGCCGCTTTGGCAGAATCATATTATGATAATATTATGAATCACACAAACTGTCACAAACTGACAATTCATAATATTATCTGCGCTCAATTCATATTACACAATAAAATTCATCTGTTTGTCAGTTTTATATTATAATGGAAATAAAAAATTACAATCTCATTTGATTAATAAAAACTGTAAAGAAAAATCCCAGTAAAATTACGGTTTTCATATTTACACTAAATATGATTCTGATATGAATTAAATTGAATACAGCTAAAATATGTTTCAGAAATTGCTGAAAATTAAGATTAATTACTTTTAGAGGAATTGCCTACTGTCGCCGTTTTAGGCGCCCTGTTCAAGTGTACGGGATACGGAAGAAAGTGAGCCTCACGTAATATATTTCCAAGTATTAATTAGCATGTTAGGCCCAATCTTACATCTATTGTAGGAGTGCTCAAAGGCCAGGCTCGAATACCTGACCTTACACTATCTTGTAATTATTGACAATTCAATTTCGCACATTATCTGATCCATTCGCTCGGGGTTTAATTTCGCGGAGTAATTAATAGAATGGACAAATTGTGTGCTGTGTTGATAATGTTGAAATTAATTTGCTGGCACTGTTTTGTTTGGTGCTAAAGTAATTATTGTGTTGTAATTTTGTTAATTTCGTACTGTTCTTTAACGAGGTGCAGGATTTTGAATTAAGTTATTTATTCGTTTCGATTAAAAGTTTTGGATGTACGCAGACTAAGATGTAATAAACTTGAAGCCCTTATAAGAATATAGTAGCAATAAAGAAAAAATAGCGAGAAATACCTAAGTAACTACTAACAGAGGATACAAACGTTTGTAAGTGTGTCAGGATTTAATCCTTGGTGTTAATGATTGGTCTAAGAACTAACAGTTTCTTAGTTAAAAAGTCGTGGTTGAAGCATACAAATAATCTGTGTTGAATACTCTTACTAAAATCATGTAGATACAAACCTATGTCGAATAGTGCGTTAGTAACACAGAGATGAACAGAAGGAAATATTAGTTCAACTAAATGAAATACAATGTGTAACTAAAACCATATGTGCAATTCTTACTACAGAAACATATGCCGTTAATGCACTCTCTCGTAAAGAAAACAACAATACCTATCTTACAGAGGAGCGAATCCATCAAGTGTCTAGACCCAGCCGAGTCGATTAGCAGTGCGTACGTGAGGGAAAGGTGTAGTAGGTACTATCGAAGAACTTCATACCTGAGCAGTTTGAAAACAAAATCCCGTGAACACGATGTCCACATCTCTTACCGCCCCGATTCTATAGCCGCCGAGCGCTGCAAGCAGAAATAGTCCTTACGGTGTATAGATGTGAACTTCTGCGATGGTACCGTACGTAGCTTGCCAGTCTAACTAACATCATAGGCCCGTCTTGAATACTAAGATGCACTCTAAGGTATCACCTACTTGGAAGAGCTAACAAGATGTCAGGAAATCCTGTAGAAGGACTGATTTTGGAGTCAGGATAATCCATACAAACAAAATATGAGGCGGAAGCCCTAAAAAGAGAAATTTTCGTTTCTCGAAATGAACCTACCGTGTATTCCTGTTCGTCTAACTGGTGGGACGAACGGGAATTGATTAAATAATATTAAATTTATTCCCGTTCGTCCCACTACTTACAAAATGGAAATAAAACAGTGTCTCGCTTCTTCCGCTAAATTGTTACGTTTATTGCTATTTAAAACGATTAAGAGCTAAAAAGCATAACTTTACTACTCTTGCTACGAACATGGATCTAGAAAACTTTCGACTGCCAATCTTCATTTAAAAAAAGAACGAAATTATTCATAAATACATATAAAATACTATGCCTTTCCAGCCTATCAAAATTTGATCCAGCCTGTCCCTCTTGCTGTCCTCCCGTTAGCGAACGCCCTAAACCGTGGTCCGTACCCCACAGGGGGTGCCCTTAGCGAACGTTCGCCTAGTTTGTAATTAGAATAGTATATGCCCCTGGCTGGAGGCTTTGAGTTTTTAGTGACCGGTTAAGTAGTCATGGCCTCAGAGGCCAGCTACGAGATGCCCTAGTTAAAAAAAAAAAAGAAGCCCATCAAATTGCCATGATTAATCACCACCCGATTCATCCACATATAAAACCCAGAAACTCATAAAGACGTAACTCCCACCGAAACCCGCTAAACGCCGATAATGGTGATAAGCACATTTATCACCACTCGGGAGCAGCGCCGTGTTCTCGCGAGCTAATCACCGGCGCAGTGACTGATCACCGACGCGAGATCGCATCCGACAGTCGTCTAGACGGTGTAATTATTTTATTTATGTTACAAATAGTTTCCTTTATGAGCGTGACATTGGGCTGGTGTATTTATTGGACGTTATTACGGTGTAGGCACACTTAGTTAATAGTCTAATAGCGGCTGTTAAGGAAGTTCGTGTTGTGATGCTTTGGAGGCTGTGAATATGGCTGCCCTTTTCGCAGTTTGTGTTCTGTGTGCGAAACGGGCAAGCTTCATTAGAATGTTTCAAAACTCGAAACCCTAAAAATAAGTCTTATTAAAGTCATAATATTTTGGAAAAATATTGGAGTTACAATTATTTCGCAGACAATCTTTTTGTGTTGTACACATTTTGTACTTAGTTGTTTAATGACTTTTTGACCATACTGTTAGATCATAATTCTATTATGGAGACCATTAGGTTGCGTTTCCACCAGAGATGACCGAGGATGCAAGCGAGGGATGTGTATGAAACTAATCAATAACATTGCCTCACTGTCATAGTCAGCGTTGTTATTGGTTAGTTTTACGCACATTCCTCGCTACGCATCCTCGCTTATCTCTGGTGGATACACACCGTTTTAGAATGATTGATAGATTTTGCATCATTCTCAGTTTTTTATTCGCGTTAGACATAACTTTACAAATTAATTTCACTATTAATATAAAAATAATCTAAAATATTCATATAGGTATAAAGTTATTAAAAAAATGCTCTAATTTAACATATATTTTTTCCAAATCATTAACACTACTCGTTTAGACGTGATCTTCAGTTTAAAATAATTAAAAGTCGGTTATCGTCGCCTTAATGCAAATATAAATATTCTATTCTGTTCTAAACACGTAAATGTCATCCTCTAAAAACGTTCTGTTACCAACTGGGTCAGCTGATATGACCAACAACCGCAAATCGGAAACCTATTTTTACAAATCTGTATCACCTGATCTGTCCAACCATTCTAAAAATTCATGAATGATTCTCAATAAAATGATACAAAAATAACTTACCTAAAGACCCTCCCAACCCTATTATTGGCTGTCACCTACCGTTACATACGATGTTGAACCTGAAATTGTATTGTAACCAGCATAATCGGCAGTACGTAAGTAACAATGAATGAAGTTTGCGCGGGCGTCGCTCCGGGCAGCGCGCGCACCTGTATCAGAGTGCACGCGATCTCGGGTCGAGTGCACAGTGGGGCTGCGGTGATTTGTTGCTGAATTTATTTATTGTTCGTTCGCAGTGGTTATAGGATGGCGATTAAATATGACCAGTAGGAAAATTTGTATGATGAAAAGTTGAGTCTAAGGATTTCTTTTGAATTTTCTTTCTTCAGTGACTTTATCTGCAATGAGCTAAACCTTCTCTTCTTTGTGACTCTCAAATTGCATTTAGTGATCAAGAAAGATTTCGGTGTAGTCCGATATTCAGGGAGAATGTTAGCGTAAATGACTGCCCAGAATGCAGAATGGACTCATTTCAGTATCATCTCTTGTAGAAACTCTTTGAACGACCGGCCAAGTCAATACTGTGTAAAATCAAAATTTCCTCTTATATGAACGCATCCTTGTGCTCGGTGCACGTCGCCTGTGATTACCTGCGAACGGCCTCCGTTTAAACGATTCCTTTTTTTTAAACTCGACGTTCCTGTTTCAAGAACCAGCGCCATTATTCCCGTTCCTTCCTCGTTTTGAATTTGGAACGGACAATGCACGGTTTTTCGCGCGTAATGTTTCTTCTTCTTTTTTATGGAGGTGAATAAATGACGAGAGACAGTCATGCAAGGTGTTGCTAGTTTAGAAAAAAAATCTCAAGCGGCTTTTGCAAGAGTTCAAAAAAACTTTGTGAAAGTTAGAGAAGCTCACTTTTATAAAGTCACGCTTAAGCTTAATTTGGTTGATACTTAAACTAAATAATATAGAGAAACCTTCAACAAAATAAATATAAATCATAAGTTGGTGTGTCAATAATGTCCGCCCGTTTTCGATAATAGTCATAAAATTTAACATCTGGCAACTCTGAAATTCTTGTGATGGCCTACGGACTCACTACAAAGCCTTACAAAAAAGTCACTTAAGTGAAGACCAGTAGTCCGAACAAACCTCTTTTGTCGAACTCTTTGCGGTTTCCAAATAAGGTGCATGGAAACAATTCGTCGTGGTTCTCTTCCAATTTATTTGTTTTTTTTTTTTATTTACATCTTTGGCAAATTGGGAAAATTGCGGTGACTGAAAGATGGCAATTTTTTAAGTTCGCTTTGTTCGGTTGAATGCTTCCGTAAGTAGGTAGCTCATTTAGTTGCAAATTAGTAAGGAACTTGAAAAAGGTTCTGACATTTACTTAAAAGAGGATGGTTATAAGAGTAGGGAAAAACAAAAGAAAGGATGGCTGGATTGTAATACTGAGACAAAGGCTGATACTGCTAAAGTATGGAAGACGTGCTGTTTGACCCTAAATGGATAAATAGGTATTTTGACAAGTCAGGTAGGATATTAAAAAAATATTGAACACGTATTTCTTTTTTTACATAATCATAAGATTACGGCAAAACATTGAGTTAAAATGTGGCATGACGTCACTCCCCGGTAGATTTTATACTGACTTTTGACGTAGAGAGCCCCAACTTTAATGTGTTTTATATAGGTATGTTTAGTTTTATGCTTAGTTTTACCAGTTAATTACTGTCATTGGCGCAAGCCGTTGTAATTACTTATAAATAAATAAATAAAATAAACCATTTTGTATTAATATGATAAAGCAAAAATACGTGTCGAATATTTTTTTATTATCTAACTGACGGACTAAATCGTTTTTTTTTTCCCAGTTAACATCCCTATTGCTATATCATAGGTATGGGAAGAAAGACAATATTTTGATCAAAGCTTAAGGTTAACTTTAGGTTGGGCCAAGCTCTCAGTTTCACACAGATCACTTTAACTATGTCATCAAAGAGATAGAAAGAGAAATAATTTGAATCCAAAGGGTTTTTTAACCGCCTCTGTGGTGTAGCGGTTAGACCACCTAAATCGAAATCACACCTATTTCGATTCCAAGTGAGAGCAAAATTTTTTGCTCAGTTTGTTTGGTGGTTGGGCTTAGTCTAAGTCCGCCTGGCTAGCTACCACCATCTTATCTAAGTCTGTCGCCATAACAACAATGTTAACAGCATTGTTGTGTTTCGGCAGTTAGAGGTAAGACAACCAGTTCCTCTGAGAATTCCGGGTGAAACTCGCTTACACCTTCGGCTTGATCATCACTTACCATCAGGTGAGATGTAAGGCAAGAGCTTTCACGTTGAGGATTAAAACAAAACAAACACTGTCTGATTATAACGGTAGGTACTAGGTAAAAACCCAGTAGCCATCATCATCAAGCCCCATAAACCCAAGGACCACACATTAAACCCCTAGTTTCCTCACTAAACCCCACACAAAAACAAAGCGTTCACAAACAAACCACAAAATCACGACCACAACATTACAACGGGAGCTAATTTCACAACTTACTCAAACAACATCGAGGTACAGCGATAAGAATCGCGAACGATTTTTCATAAACAATAGCCTTTTTAATATAGCAAAAAAGTCGAAGAGTATGGGCTATTGATAATGCAAAAAATGCAATAATAAATTACCGGGCGGTGTGGTATAAACAGCGATTTGCTTCGGGCGACTCAGGGAGCTACCAGTGTGTTACAAAGAGGTAGGAGCAAAAAAGTTGAGTTAAGCTGCGAGGCGAGGTGAGTGGTGGGTTCCGTTTATGAGACTGTGGCTTGTTGTTTCTTCTTTCTTTCGTGTGATATGTGACTAACCGAGGAGCTCGTGGCTAAGTAATAACAATCCACACGGGTCGATCCATCAGGTTAAGCTACGCTTGCCGGGGTTGGTCAGTGGATGGGTGACCATCTTTACATACCGAGACTCCTCCGTGTCTCGGAAAGCACGTTAAGCCGTTAACCCGGCTGTCATTTGTGGATCTTTGACAGTCGTTACGAGTAGTCAGAAGCCCGAAAGTCTGACACCAGTCTTACCAAGGGGTATCGTATTACCCAGTTACTGGGTTGTGGAGGTCAGATAGGCAGTCGCTACATGTAAAATACTGATATTCAGCTGCATCCGGTTAGACTGGAAGCCGACCCCAAGATGAGAGAAAAGGCTAGGAAGATTGATATTCGTGACTAACCTGGTGTTGGAGTTTTTATGCCGCCCATGGGCTTCATATGCCGTCGAGAAATTTCTCAACAACATTGTGCCGGTTTCGGCACAATGTTGTTGTTGACCTTGTTGAGAATGCGTCAAGATTCAAATAAGAATTAATTGTTATAGATTTTTGGCAATTACATGAGCTGGTAAATAGTTTTTTTTTTTATAAATGGGGCTGTCAGATTAACCTCCTTTCTAGATTTCGTCCATCAAATTCAACATCATCTGCATCATAATTCTCCTGCCCTTATCACAATTGTGTATCCAACATGTATTATTGTTCTACGTATAATTCTCTATTAGTCATCAAATTCAGTCAAAGTCTTAGTGTTAAAAATGTAGCTAACCCTTCTGAAGAGTTTTGATTATTATAAAGTAAAAGAGAAAAAAAAATGCTGAAATAAATAATTGATTGTCTATCAATAATTATACTTTTAAAATTTTAAGAAAACAAAAATGTATCGAAAGCATTCGAAAAGTAAAGAAAATCTGATTCAAAATCAGCTTTTCCTCTCATCCAAGGGAACCCTATAAAAACCAAGTAAAAAAATAATACACTTAATATCAAAGAAGGTGTACTTCGTTAATGCATTCGCCTTGAGGCCCGTCAGTCCACTGAACATTGTTTTCTGGAATGCGATTTTAAAAAGTTATCGTTCTTTTTTCAAACTTCTTTTTTATTTCGCCGAATTCGCTCGAGATATTTTCGGGTTGAATTCAAATGACATAATTAGAGTTTTATTAGCGTATAAAATTTTAATTTTTGCAGTTGTATGAATATTCAGTGTTGTGATTTTTGTGAACTCTCGTTTTTTTGGCTTTTACGGGTGATATAAATAGACAGTTAAATATGAGGACCAAGATTAGTTTAGAGCGTTACCTTTATTTACTTAATAAAGATAATGCATTAGATAGCATCAAAAATCTCGCTGTATTATCGAAAATTTCAAAGGATCTTTATAAAAATGTAAGTTCTCTACAATATTTTTTTTCACGCAGATTTCCTCGCTAAAGTGTTAACCAAAAAAAAAAACATGCAAGTCAGAATTATTATTCCACCCGACGTGCAAATAATCGTCCCCTCACACTTTAAATAATTGCATTGTTTCTCATAGCCACACAATTAGCTGACTAGTGGCCGGGACACACCGGGGTCGCGACTGCGATTTGTCGCAGGTAACGAGCAACAATACGCGCGTTTCGGTCGCGGCCCCCCGTCGCGTTTGTATCGAAATGTTCTTGTGACATACTGGGTTTGGTCGTAAATGTTGTTATTAAAATATGGAGGAGTTTTTGTTTTTGTGTGAATATGATTGAGTGGTTTTGTAGCTTACTTTGATTATAAATAAAACGCAGTAAGTAATCGTGAACTGAAAGACCTCAGTTAAAGATTTTTTGGAGAAAGCCTCTTGGGTTCCTCTGCGTCTTAGTGGTAATTATTATCTCATAATAATTGACGATGTGATTTAAGAAATAGTAAACACACAAAAAACCGACGATTTCATGTATTAATGAACACATTGTCATACCCGCAGCGCCTCTTTCGGAATTTTCCCAGATTAATAGCTTCCGATGAAGAAACCTTTCAATATTACGTTCTTAATAAAGAAATATAAAATAAGCATCCATTAAACATCCTATAATTTAATACCAAGACAAATGACTGCACCATAAAATACGACGTCCAAAAAAACAAATTCGCATACATTTACGCTCGATGTGCCCTCAACCGATGGGCAGGTTGCACCACGGCCTCGTTAGACTTAACTAGGCAACAAACTATCGGTTATCCATAACAGTTATTGTGTTATTCTTTTGACAAATGTTCCGAACACTCCTCGTTAATACGAGACCCGATACCTGACGATTATTTGTCTTTTAACTCATTGTTTTGTGCCAGCATTGTTGGCAATACGTTTTGTAAATTCCTGTGTTTTGCAGATTGGATTTGATTTTGTGTTCAGTTAACGATCCGTTAACGTTTGTGATTACAATTAATTTTGATAAGTGATGGCCCAGTGACTAAGGCCTCGCCTCTCATGCACGAGGTTGTGAGTTCAAATCCGGGCAAGTACCAATATGACTTTTTCAATTCATATGTACTTTCTGAGTTTATCTTGGACATTACTGACATCGGTAAAGGAAAACATCGTGAGGAAACCTGGTCTTATAGTTAATATAAGTCTGAAATCGCCAACCCATCTTTAGCAAGCGTGGTGATCAATGCTCATGCCTTCTCTGAATGAGAAGAGGCTTGTGCCCCTGCAGTGGGACAATATTAGGCTGGTATTATAGTATTATTAAATGAGGAATTAACTCCAGAAAGAGACGCCCTTGAAGGACATTAAAGTGACCTTATTTATGATGTTCTTCAGAAAAGTAGGTCGGTAGACTCGGTAGGTAGGTGCGTATATACACGGCTACACATCAAACTATACATTTCCAATTTATACTGATCAATCAATCTTCCTAGCCTTTTTCCCAACTATCTTGGGGTCGGCTTCTAGTCTAACCGGATGCAGCTGAATACCAGTATTATACTTTTTTTGCTCTGGCAACACTGGTAGCCGGTCGTCATAAAAACGACCTCTTAGGTTTTAATTTAGAAAATTAGTAAAAAGTGTTAAATTATGTTCAATTAGTGTATTATTAGTTATTAATTAGCATATTCAGTGATTATACAGTGTTTTTTGTTGCGGGAACTTCGCACAAAAAGGATATTTAAACCGGCTGTCAACTCAATCAAACCAACGGTGACGGATTTCAAAAATTCATCAATCCCGGGGAGTATTTTGTTTTATTTCTCTTATTCTACTTAATATTTACATAACGCAGAACATCACAAAATACTGCTCAGGTCTCTGAGCTACGTCCATCACACGCTGGCACCGTTTATGACTCCTTTTGCTTGACAACTAGTGGAAGCAAAATCGAAGACGAAAACATTCGCCCAGACAGTAAACACTACATAATTTACTACACAAAAAATAGGCTCATACGGCCTTATAGTATTTTATTTATTCATACTACCTATTTAAACCTGTAATGTGTCATAAACTTGTATTGTCAATCAAGTTTCTTTAATAAAAGCAGTGTTATTCCTTGTAACTTCACTTTTGTTTACCATTAGACATCACTGCAGATGATTATTACTACACATACAATACCACTGATATGTTGTTAAATTACTGTATTAGTGTCAATTTATGAAATTATTGTTAAAAACTAGATTAAAAATTTATTTAAAATAGTTTGTAGTACCTACCCCCAACCATTTTGCAAACTTAATTTTGTAATTTTCTCTTTTATATTTGGAATATTAATATCTCAAATAAGATATACCTGTGAATAATTAAATTATCATCCCATAATTTAGATGACACACTCTTCATAACTTTTATTCCTTTGTTTTCTTTCAATTCTAAATGTTAAGTATACAATTTCCCTTCATCTTAGTACTTCTATCATCCCTCTACATCTTATCCCTCTCTCTTATTCCTTTTACTCACTTAGCTTTCTCATCTCTCATTCCAGGGTTGCACTAGGGTTGGTTTGTCAATATGTTGACCCGTAGAGCTGCATCCTTGGAGGAAAAATTGAAGGCTACATTGAAAGAGTTGGAATGTAGTAAAAACCAGTGCGATCAGCTGCTACATGAAAGGGAAGACAGTGAGGTGGAAATTCAGTTTATTAATAACAAGAACACTGAGCTTAAGAACCAGTTGGCTGAACTACATACACAGCATATGGACATACTTGACCAGCATCAACATCTCCGTCAACTGGTGTCAAATTTCCAGCAATGTAGTGACACCCACGAACTGGCTTTGAGACGCATATCTGAACTAGAACGGGAATTAAGCAGGGCCCACAACACAATTACCCATTTGGAATCTCTCAAAGCCGGTGAAGAGTCTGCGATCACCTGCAGTCTTTATGATGAGTTGGTTGGTAGCGGGTCCGGACCCACATGTATTGAGCCAATTGTAACAATAGATTTAACTGATGATACTATCAATAAAACCAAATTGTTTACTAGTCACAATAAGATTAAAAAATATATTAAAATTAATAAATTCATTAGGAAAACTCAGAAATCATTAAAACGCCTAAAAGTTAATAAATTAAATACAAAACTAAGGCAAAAAAATATAAATTTAAAACAAGACTTAAAGCAGTGTAATAATGAATTACAACTATGTAATACTATGTATGACACTGACACTCAGCATCTACAGGATGAATTGTTTGTTAGGGAATATGCTCTAAAGGACATATTTAGTAAATATGAGGCTTGTCAACAAGATCTAAGTAAGCGCATGCAGGAGGCCAATGAGTTGGCAGACTTGGTCAAGCACAATGCGGAGAGGTATGAGTCTCTGACAAATAACCTCTCTTTTAGCTGTGCCTGTTCCCTGGCAACTCAGCCTCAACTTGTTACACCCACACCCTCAGTGGCTCAGCCAGTAGGTAGCTGTATTAATGAAGTTAATAATAGTATGAATAATTTGGTTAACACAACATATGTATTTTCTGACAAATTTGGTCAAGGTTTTGGTAGAATATTTAATCAGTGTTCACAACAGTATGTTATAAATAATTGTTTACCCGGTGCCAGTGTTAGCCAATTAATTTGTAATATTAAATTGACAAAAATAAACCCCGGTTCAACTGTTATATTATTATATGGGGATAGTTTATCTGTAAGAAAAAAAGAAATAATTGAATGTGTCCATTTGATGTTACATCTCAATGCGACCAATAGTTGTAAATTTATTTTCTGTGCCTTGCCTTATTCTCATTATTTGTTTTGTCTGATGAGCAAAATAGGCATATTTATAATCTAAATATGTTAATTTATAATAGGACATGTCGTCACAGCGATGCTATTTTATATTTTGATTGTAATCAATTTATCACTGATTACAAACTGACAGAACATACAATGTATTTGCCACCTAGTTGTAGGAGACAAATTGCTAATCTTTTAGCATACAGTATACACAGTGACACTGGTACTTGTAGTGTACCATCGATTACTGTTAGTAGTGATACTAACACTACTTTTGATACGCCTAGTAGTTTAAACTATTAGGTGCGACAACGGGTGAGCCCCATATATTGAATGTTGTTCATCAAAATATGCAGGGTCTGTCCGGCAAAGAGCTAGAGTTAAGTTTATTTATGGAGAACTATGATGTTCAGGTGTTATGTTTGACTGAACACTGGTTGAAATCAATGACTTACCATTCTTTTTAAAGGGTATCTGTGAAGTTGTACTGTTTGCAGATGATACCTCTCTTATTTTTAAAGTAGACAGGAACAGACAAGATTTTGACGATGTAAACAGTGCACTCTCAATGGTTACGGATTGGTTTACAACAAATAACTTAGTTCTCAACTCCAAGAAAACGAAATGTATAAAGTTCGCTTTACCGAATGTTAGAAATCTAGGACCCAACATCGTCTTAGATAAAGAAGTGCTTGAAACTGTGGGCTCGGCAGTTTTTCTGGGCATAACAGTAGATGCCAAACTTCAGTGGGGCCCACATATTTCAAGTCTAGCGGGAAGGCTCAGCTCGGCCGCCTACGCTGTCAGGAAAGTAAGACAATACACTGACGTTGATACAGCTCGATTAGTCTATTTTAGTTATTTCCATAGCGTTCTGTCCTATGGTATTCTGCTGTGGGGCAAAGCCGCTGACATTCAAAATATATTTGTTCTTCAAAAACGAGCTGTCCGAGCAATTTACCAACTAGGTACCAGAGTCTCTCTGAGAGATTTTTTTAAAGATATTGGTATTCTTACAGTGGCATCACAATTCATCTTCGCCAATATCTTATATATTAGGCAAAATATACACGTATACACTAAAAACAGTGATATCCACAATATTAACACCAGAAATAAAGACAAATTACGAGCTCCTTTTCACCGGCTTCATAAGGTTCATAACTCATTTGTTGGGCTTGGTATAACCTTTTATAACAAGCTACCCACTTCTCTGCTAGATTTGCCTTTTAATGCGTTTAAAGCTAAAGTAAAATCCAACCTTTGTTCAAAGGCATACTATTCTATCAATGACTACTTAAGCGATAAAAATAGTTGGTCGCTGTGATTAACTCAAGACAATGTTTATGTTCTTTCTCCAGAATTAGCTTACCTACTGACAGGTTATATGAGTTTATAGAATGTTTAATTTATTTGACTTTATTATACAATTTATTTTATTTTTATTTATTGTTGACATGATCTACTCATTACAATGTTTTCGTATGAGTTGTATTGCAATATGTGATTAGCTAGCGACCTCGACAGTAGATTATATATTATTCTTGCCTAACTGTTGATCTATTTTTGTTGATTTATTTTTACTTCAATGGTCCTAGTTTATCATATCTAATTATGTGACTTCGAGTTACAGCTTTATTAGCTATATGTAAGCGGGCACGCCCTTTATGCCTGGAGGCTTTATAATTCGGGTATTAAGTTCTGTTTACCATTTTAGTTTTTATTTTTGCTTGAGTTTAGATTTCGATTTTTTTTTTTTTTTTTTGTACATTGGCGCGTGCTAGCTGTCATTATGGCATATATTTTTTTTGAATGTTTTGTGTTGAGTAATGTAAATTATTTGCATACTATTGTATAGAATCAAGTTTTTTTTCTAACTGAACAGACAGCTGTGCTGCTGGGGAGTTTGTTGCGCCACTTCTTCTCTCCAGCAAAAGCACTAGGAAGTGGTGAAGGGCGGGCGTTTTTGGGGGACTGTCTTATGTAATTTTGACGTTCGAAAAGTGCTGATTCTCAGCCTAATTTGAATAAATGACTTTTGAATTTGAATTTGAATTTACATGGAGCGACTGCCTATCTGACCTCCACAACCCAGTAACTGGGTAACACGATACCCCTTGGTAAGATTGGTGTCAGACTTTCGGGCTTCTGACAGCTCGTAACGACTGTCAAAGATCCACAAATGACAGCCGGGACCAAGGCTTAACGTGCTTTCCGAGGCACGGAGGAGTCTCGGTATGTAAAGATGGTCACCCATCCACTGACCAACCCCGGCAAGCGTAGCTTAACCTGATGGATCGACCCGTGCGGCTTGTTATTACTTAGCCACGAGCTCCTCCTCGATTTCCAATTTATACTGATCTCCCATCGTATAGGATTTTCGTACAATGCGAGCTCAGCTTATACTGGAAATGTATAGCTTGATGTGTAGCCGTGCGTACTTACCCATAACCAGATGTATCCTATCCTATGTCCAAATCCAGGTCATGGTCTATCCACCAAATCTGTTCAGCCGTTTTAGCGTAAAAGCGTAACAAACACACAAAAAAACTCACTTTCGCATTTATAATATTCGTTCAGATTTGGATTATCTACAAAGAAACCGTTTGCATCTTTATCCGCACGCACTACCCAGTCTTTAGTAGTTGTATTCTTATCCGATAAATCTGATATAAAAGCATGTTTTTGCAATAATCTCTAAGAAACAAAGCCTTCCTCATAATATTACCTTACACACATAACTTATAGTCTACACACTCAATAAACTATTCGCTCGAAATCTTCCGACTTCGGCCGGATTCGTCCGATCAGCAGTGGATTCAAATTACATGGAACAGTGATGTTATTATCAGTGCGTTGCAAGTGCGATCACGTGCGATCGGCTGCGATCGTCCGATCCGATCGCATTGTGGCGCCAATGAATAGATCGTCCACCTCTATTGTACGTTAATGTATCGGGACAAGAGTTTGGAGACACACGGCTGGTAAGTTTGGAGAGTAAACAGTTTTCAACTACGGTTTTAAATACTTATGGAGAAAGGCTTTGCGGAATGTGTTCGTGTGTTGCCTTGATTGGGAAACGCGTTTAAGGGTTGTGTTCACCAACATTAAAAACTGCCTACCTATATCAAACCAGCGCGCCGGTTAGGTATTATTTATTAACAGTTGATATATGTCAAACTTCCTAAGGAAAGAACTGATTAAATATCTAAACAACCGTTTTAAAAGTTGGTGAACTCCGACCTAAGACGACTTATTATCTAAATACGCTGCCTTTTGGGCACTTTTCCCATTGACAGCGATTCGGAAGAATTTTTTGGTGCCCTATAACTCTGCCCCTTTTTTTTTTTCTTAGGCTCATGTGATGATGATGATGATTAGGATATTTTCCGCATGACGAATTTTGCTCAACTTACAACGAAAAAGTTAAGAATTATTCGGGCTACATTGAAGGAATCTTTTTATTTAATTTAGCTTATAAGTCGTTTTCCATCTGTGCTTTGTTCCTAATGACTTATTTCAAGAACATTCAGTCATTTGTTCTTCTTCTTGATGGATATCGCAAAATTTGACTGTTTCGCTCTTCCTGGTAGACCTTCATAAAAAAACTCACTGCTGTTTAGAAAACCCGTAGTATAAAAAAAAACGTGTTACCTACATCATGTATTTCTGCCCAATCACAAACACCTCACCATCTTATTTACTTTTAATTAAAACTTGACCGCTACAACGAAGTTGTCCATTCTCTCCACCCGTGTGTCCACCCGCAAGTCGCCTCACAAGAATGGTGATGCAGCTTCAACAGGAAGCCTTCAAGCTTTTGTTCTCCGCATGAAATGATAAAAACGTCAAGCAACGCCGCGCGGCCAGCATTGTTTTGCAACCGGTTTGTAGTTTTCTTTATTGTCCCTTTATTGTAGCGTGCGGTGGCCACCAGCCATCTTATAAAATATAAGAAAATCTTTTTTGCAATTAAAACAATGTTGCAAGTTATGAATTTTGCCTCAAATTGATTTTTTGCGCTGGCAATAATATGAAGTCGTTATTTCTTTCTTATTGCTGAGAGCTCATGAATCAATTTGAAATTTAATGTGCATAATAAAATAAAGGAAATTTTGTTACCGTATTAATTTTGTCGTAGAATGAAAGGTTTTAGTATTTTAGTTCGGGGATTCTTTTATTGTTCAAAGCTTGGAAATGTTTGGTGTTTATTTAGACAATGACGTTTTTTACGATAACGTAAATTAAAGTCCACAATATAATTTAAAATCTCGGTAGTTCGTTACTTAATGTTTGTAAGCAGAAAAGAATAAAATGTCAGTCGTGAGAGAAACTTTTTTTTTTCGTATAAAACCGTTTAAATTCCATGCTATTTTATTTCAATGCGAAGGGTTATTCATGGCTTTCAGTTTATTTAATTTAATTTATTTTTTATTTGTTCACCAACAATTGTTTACACTGGATTAATTTATGGGTAGCATGCAAAAATACCTATTCAACAGTGCAACAATCACTTTCAGATAAACTCCGCATGCTTAAATAAAGAAAATGTACAAAAATTAATAATAAATTAATCTAGTTTTAGAAGGAAAACATTGTGAAGAAATCGGCATGCCTGAGAGATATTTCTCGATGGCTCAAATGCCATCGAGAAATATCTCTCAGACAAGTCAGAGGGGCGGCTACAACTCTGACACCAGGTTAGTCAATACCACACGAAAAACAAAAAATAAGGTAGTACTTGAAGTTTTGTCTTAAGTTCTGTTGATGTTCTACAATAAATTGCTGGGTTTACTTTGACTAAAACACTTGACAAATCACAAGAGATAAAGATCTTAAGGACAAATTAAATCGTTTTCTTTAAAACATTCTATACTGTCGTAGTATCCGATGCTCTACAGAGAAGATTTACAGAAGCACTAAGTTTTCTGCTCTTCGGCTATGCCCATGGGTGGCTTTAAAACTCTGTTACCAGGATAGTCACTAACCACACGAAAAAAAGAAGATTATTTATATATAATGAAAGGAGATAATGAAAGGTTGATCTATTTAGGAAGAACCTTAAATTAATTTTCAGTTTCTTCAGGCTTTTAGTTTGCCCAAACTTTCAAGGTGCAAATCGATTTGATCACTGCAGCTATTTACAACCTTGCATATCCTTGCATAGGGAGAATTGGCGCAGTTCGCATATACTATGTGATTCTGTCTCCACAAAAACTCCTCAATTTCATCAGTTTTAATTGACCTTTTTATTTCTCAAAACTTCTAGAATCTTCGAAAGACCAAAAAATATCTAAATTGACTAAGAAAGTACTTTACCCTTTACCTCCCACACACACACGACAATACAGCACCTGCAGTTGCCGCTGCGGCTGCGCCTGATTGCAGCATTGTGCCGCTCACAATAACTCGATTAGACCCGGACGGCACCGGACGTGGTCCTGGCTATGATAGCGTGGATATTCTTAGGACTAATATCTTGCGTTCTATATTCTAAGCTTCGTATTTGATCATGAAATTAGCAGAGCATAATGAGCTTTTCTGATTCATGTACGTATTGTTACTGTATCTGTTCTGCCGTGCTAATTAGGAACGCAGTAAGAAAGGATTTTTGGAAAATTGAGTTACATATATTGCCGCGCTTAGAATTGCAGTAAGGATGTTAATCTATAAGTAACTAAATTTTCCAAAAATCCTTCCTTACTGCGTTTCTAATTAGCATGGCAGTGTTGCTGTTGCAGTTGCAGCTGTTGTATCACTTGCTTCAAAAACGGTGAAGGAAAACATCGTACGGAAACCGGCCATGCCTGAGAGATATTTCTCGACGGTATATGAAGCCAAGTCAAAGGGGCAGCTACAACTCTGACACCAGGTTAGTCAATAACCACACGAAAAAAAAAGAAGAATGTAGCTTGAAGTTTTGTCTTAAGTTCTGTTGATGTTCTACAATAAGTTGCTGGGTCTACTTTGACTAAAATACTTGACGAATCACAAGAGATAAAGATTTTAAGAGGGTTTACGTCGTACGGCATTCATACAAACTTGCAAGCCCTTATTTTTCGAAATGACTGAACCGATTTTAATGAAACTTCATACGCTTATACAGGATACAAAGGTCTAAAAACTTAGTTAAGAACATTTTCGAAAAATAGTGTTACCTATAGCCAAATTAGACTGATTTTAAATTTTCCATAAAAACAGAGATTTCCAGTTAGCTGTTTTCAAATAAAACATTTCGAAAATGTTCTTAACTAAGTTTTTAGACCTTTGTATTCTGCATATGCGTATGAAGTTTCATTAAAATCGGTTCAGTCATTTCGAAAAATAAGGGCTTGAAAGTTTGTATGAAATGCCGTACGGCGTAAACCCTTAGGACAAATTAAATCGTTTTCTTTAAAAAATTCTATACTGTTGTAGAATCCGTTGCTCTATAGAGCAGATTTACAGCAGCACTAAATTTTCTGCTCATCGGCTATGCGTCTACCATCCCAAGTACCTACCTATTAAAGCAACTAATTTTAAACAGAAAATCATAGACAAGCCACATCCACAAGTTCCCAACACCGTACTACCCCCAATTAGGTGAGGACGGGGCTACCAAGCACAAAGGCAAAGATAATGGTCAGTTAACTTAGTTCGGAAGATAGTTCACTTAGAGCCAACTTAACTTTATCAAGTTGCAATTAAGTTCGCCCGCTTAATTGAATATTCTCACGGCCCATATCACAATTACGACCTCCTGAACTAGACAGTATCGATTGGGACTTTCGTGGTGATGTAGAGTGCCTGCATAAGTTTTTGGATGCTGCGTTTATGTAACGATTTTCGTGTATTGAAAATGAAAATGGAGTATTTTGACGTACTCGGTCGGAATATTTTTGATTATTCTGACTGTATGGTCTCTGTTTTAGACTAGGTTAGCATTTTATTAAATCTTCTAGCGATTTTTTTTTTGTTTTTTTACAGATTCTATTAAGAGGACGGATAACAGCATTTTACAGCGTCGACGAATTCATTGAAACTTTATATGAAGATTGATTAGGTACATTATACCAGTGCTGCTTCAAGCTGAGAGATTGTTGACATTGCTAGAAGATTGATAGAAGAATTGTTGCTGCGATTTATGGGAAGAGTCTAGAGCCTAAAACTGTACCTAAGTATGATAATTTTTCTTGCTAATTATTACTTTTTTACAAAGACAACAACAAAAAAAAACAATGCAAGATAGGTAGTCTTATAATAATATAATTTTTCTAGACGGAAGGTTCTCGTTGGTCTAGTGGTCGCAAGCGCTACTGCTCAGCATGAGTTCCTGGATTCGATACCCGGATCAGGCAAAGTGTTATTGGATTTTCCTATCTGGAACTTCTCTGGAGTCTGGATTGTTCTCGTATTATAGTAACAGGCTCACCCCCTATTACATTGGGACTTAAACATAACTGGCGAAATGTGGGTGTACCATAGGCCTCTGGCCAACCCTTCGGGGAAATAAGATGGATAGCAATTAATAGTTTTTGAAGCCTAGTCGATGGGGCCGAAAGGTACTGAAGTGGCGACCGCGTACCGGAAGACGTGCCAAGGCCTGCCACAAGATGGATAACCGATGTGGGAAGCACGGAATCGGTCGAAGTGGCGGTGCTTGGGGAGGCCTATGTCCAGCAGTGGACGTCTTTCGGCTGATATGATGATGATGATGATTAAGCCTAATGAATACTTTTCGGTTTTTCATCATCAACAATAACAATTATGCTAATTTGGTTGAAGAAAGACAGTAACAAATTAACAATAGAATTCTCCAGTACTAACTCCACAACATTTTATAACGTTGTTAAATCGTAACGTAAGAAGCTGAAATATTCATCTTGTAACGTTTTATTATCGATTTTAAATATAACTTTACTTTACTGTTTGCTGCCGTAAATAAAAACGAACTTTATTATTGATTGTGTACATTTTAATTTGTTATTTAAAATGACCTAATACCAGGAATTTACTGCAATAAATAATTATTTTTACTTTCGCATGTAAGTTTTTATTTATAATGTTGTTTGTTGTTACGTATTTGTAGCTTAATTCTTTTTTCTTTCCACAGGCGTTTGCAGTTGTTTACTGGACGATAAAGTTTTTCAAAGTCAAATTTTTTTTAGTCAAAGATAATAATATCAATACCAATCACGTCTGCGGAGTTTCGCTACATAATTTTATTTGACCCTGTATACTGACAGCCTGGTTGAATTTAGCGGGATTTTCCCGTAGGAATATCGGGATTAAAAGTATCCTATGTCCTAATTCAAGTCATGGTCACCCATGTGCCAAATTTCATCCAAATCCGTTCAGCAGTTTTAGCATGTAAGCGTAAAAACAAAACTCACTTTCGTAATATTAGTTAGGATATTAAGTTGAAGCACATTTTAACAGAGAAATGATTTCTCTAGTATGCTAAAGCACAGCTATAATGTATGTAAACCGTTTAATTTGAGGCACTTCTTCATAACCTTCATGGAACGCATTATTCATCCCCTTATAGATTAAATCGAAAATAATATCGTTTATACATAATTGTAGTTTACAGCCTTGTCATGTAATAAAGTAATGAATTTTATAATATTTATGGTAATAGCATTGCATCTCAGATCCCGAGTCTTGTATGTGCAATTTTGATAAATGTCTTTAAAATCGATACTGTGGTTAGTAAAAAAATATGTCTTATTACATAGGACTTAAACACCTATAACTACGAAGCGAAATGATAATGGCGTATGGCAATATTATTTTTAATTTTTTAATAGGTAGCTCATGTTCAAAATTGAATATTTACTGCCCTATACTATAATGCTAAAATAACAAGTTCCTATTATCAGATGGAAAAAATATTTACGAAGTTGTCTGTACCGTAGTTTACAGAAGACACATAACATAACGGCTTGTTTCATCGAAGGGTTGAGCAGAGGTGTACCTATGTAGTAAATTCGGGGTGGGAGCCTGCTGATCCGTCACACAGGGTCCTAGTATGGACGCCAGTCTCTCACAAAGGATCATATTTTACGCATTTGTTGTCGAAAGGCTATAATTCTTGTGTATATGTTTGTAACTTTGTGAACCTTTGTGAAGAGAGTAATACAGATTATAATTTTCTTATAATGCACCCACATTTCGCCAGTTATGTTTAAGTCCCGTGTAGTAAAAGTACTTGAACCAAAATGCAAATTCGTGGAAAAATACCGAAATAATTTTGAACAGACCTAACAGTCGGTATTCCTTTATGATATGTAGAATAAACAAAAAAACCAAAACGAAATTCAAACAGATTTGAGTCTCCTTTTAATCCAGACCCCATACAATAGTTACACCCACATAATTGGCTAATGTCCATCAGTTTTGAGTGAACAAACGGACTGAAGCGACTGATGCACCATGAATAGTGAGCAATTATGTTCATTTTGCGAGTAAGGAGCATTTTTCCCAGCCGCCCACATCGCACTAAGTACATGCCAATCTGTCAGGTTATCTGTCCCCTCGTAGTAGATAATATGCAACAAATTGGCACTATTGCCCTGTGTAAGCATTTAACTGAAAAGCCGCATCGATAAGGGCTTGGACCAATGTATAAGAGGCAGCGGCATCAAACTATGGAATGTTTTCGATGTTCCCCTTCCTTAAATTATTAGAAAGAACTTCACTCGAAATTGTACCCATTTTTTTCCAAAGAAGGAATAGTTCTCCAAACCGATATTTGCCAATCTCAACGCGGGAGATATTATAGTGCACAATATATGCGCAGGCACAGATGCACTCTCTCTTCCTTACTTTCATAGTCCGAAGGGGGTGAGGGGTGGCTTTAGTTGGGGAGGAATACCGACATAATCACTACGGTTGGCATAATGATAAGTAATATCTAGGAACACAGGGTAACTTTTTTGCCACGGTTCGCTATGGCAACTAATGCTAACCACCGAAACTATAGAATGATTTTTTTTTTAAATTCTTTAACCTTTTACGGGTATGAGGAACAGGGTGTAAAGTTCACTCATCCACCATAGAAAAGGGAGGATCCTCCAACCAGACGGGTGTTATGTTTGGCGGGCAACTGCCCGTAGGTTGATTTCGGATAGTCTTATCTATGTTTTTCGCTCGGTAAACTCTAACTGCGCGATGCAGGAATTGTGTGACGTCATGTCTTTGCTGCGTAGTTCATATGTGGCGGTGTAACCGCTACAACCTACTGCTTTTCTAATACCTACCTAAAGATCTAAAAAATAACAAAAATTTAATGCTCGAAGGGAATTCCAAATAAGTTACATCCAAACATTCTGGAAAATCTATCAACCCATTTCAGTCATGCTTCAAGGCTCTATTTTTACCAGTATCTCCCACAACGTCCAGCCTAGTCCCATTAAGGAGTACCCTGGCTACTCTCACTTACCGTATCTTAGCACTCAATTGTTCGGTAAAACACTAAAAGCTATCCGATTACTGCTGCAACTACTGCAGAGGACGACTTCTGAAAATAAAAAGAAACTGTTAAGTTACACTTTACAACTTAATGCATGGAAAACTGAGATTATCGTTTGGCCTGCTCGAAGTAAACTAGGTATATTTTCGAAAACTATTTGCCTGCCATTTTTGTCTTCAATGAGCGAGGATACCCTAAATATATCTGGAGAATCCTAGACAATTAGTCCTGTTACCAAGTTGCTTACAAAACATTATCATTAATTCATAATTATGGAGCAACTGGAGAAGGAATTGATTTTCATTATCAGTAAAAAAATAAGTAGGTACCCCAATATTGATACACATTATATTAAAAACAGTGACAATACAAACAAATAGGCTATGTTTAGAGAAAAAAATGGTTAATTAAAACACCTTGTTATGTCGTTCATTCATATAATATATCTAAATATCTGATTACATTTTTAAATATCTCGTTAAATGAAAAAATCTAAAAAAAACATTTAAAAATATATATTTTTTAATTAATATCATGATACAAAAATCTATCTACATTTACACACAATAATTTAATCACTATCTAAAAACACAACACTATCTCCATTTCTACATGGATCTCCTGCCTTCTAAAGTTCTAATCCAACTCCTTATCTAGGATAAACCTAGGATAAGTGTAAAAATAACTTAGTGGTCAGTAATCAGCATCCTCTTATCTCTTGCATGGCGGACGGTGGACGATGCAAGAAAGCTCCGGTCGGCTACACCTGTTCGTCAGGCCTTTTAGCTTGCCGCGAGCATTGTCAAACTTTGTCGTTGGATAGAGGTGGGGTGGAGTTGACCAGAGAAATTTGTGGAATGGGTACGTAATTATTTTTTTTAAGTTGTCCATTTTTAAGTCAGCTATTAGAAAACGGGGATAATATGTACTATCTGTTATACCGTCATTTATAAAATAGATTTGGTTTTGAGACAACAGTATACTTAAAAGTCATATTTTAAAACTATGTGTTAAACGTCAAAGTATTAATAAAAAACAAAACAAAAACTGTATGATTAAAATATATTTTTTTACATTGTAAAGACGACGTTACGTATTTTTGGTAAAACTTTTCTTTTTTTTGTAACTGCATAAAGAGCTAACTTTAACAGGTCTCATTATTATTGTTATTTAAAACAAATAATATAAAATAAAGTATTAGACTACACTTTCACCTACTTAGCTAACTTTGACAGCTGTCATCATAATCGTAAGTAAACAGAAAGGTTGTGTGTAAATAGTAGTGCCACGCATATGCTTTATTTTTGTATAAGTTCCACCATAGTTTTCCAATTTTATGTGTTTTTTCATCAATCTGATATTAAATATTAATTAGGTATTTATATTATAAATTAGTTATATTACAGCTTCTCCACAGTTTCTCCAACGAGCTTTAATCAATTAAAGCGTAGCGGCAACCCTGTATAAAACACATGACATCCATATCTGTACGCTGACGGATCGCTGGACGCAGCGACAAAGGATGAGTGTGAACGACCTTTAAGTGAGCCCTATCTAATCTTTTGTTACGTTTTAATAAAGTTTCCCATGTTTAGGTACAGGTTTTGGGTATTGTTATCCTTTTTAATTAATATTTAGATTGGTAGAATTATGACGACTTCAGGTTTAATTTAATGATGGTTTGATCGGTGCAGTTGTATATTCTTAGTACCTCTACCTACTAAGCCTCTGGGGTCCAGATTGATTCCTGCCTCCACCATCCTTACGTTATTACGCCAACAGCACACCTCCGGCTCCGCCGCGAAACTGTCGCAGCGAAACCGCAGTAGTTCAATTCAACTGACTCGCGTCATGTTCCGCTACGCGAAATTCGAGTACCTAGTGGAGTGACGCGAGTCACTTGAATTGAACTACTGCGGTTTCGCGGCGGAGGTGTGCTACTGGGGTTATAAATGCTGAAGTCAGTTTTTTGGTTTATTTGTTACGCTTAGTGTGTAACTAGATGCAATATTGCCTAAGCATCATTGCATCTGGTTATACTTACCTATGTGAAAAAGATTGACTCAGGCGTGACTTTGCGAAAATCTAATAAATTATTTATTGGATTTTCGCAAAGTCACGCCTGAGTCAATCTTTTGACTTTGCGAAAATCCAATAAATTATTTATTGGATTTTCGCAAAGTCACGCCCGAGTCAATCTTTTTCACATAGGTAAGTATAATCCTATGCGAAAAAGACTAGACTACAATAAAGTTGAGTAAGTAAGGTGTTAGGTGGGTTGACGAAACCCAAAAATGTAATAACAAAATGCATAAAAAATCAGGAGTAACTTCACTATATCAGCGAACCACTACATTATGAGAGATAGCCACGCTTCATGTGAAGATAAAAGTAAGGCAGATATTACACTATAGCCAGTAAAATTGCTAGACAAACGTGTTAACTAATTCACTGGTTGCAACCTGGCTTTAGAACAATTTGAAATGGTTTGCAAGTAGACTCGATACCGGGAATTAGCAACTGTATCGTTCGTTGTTGCTTGGTATGTTTATTTTTTTTTGCCTTTATGAAGGTTGCGTTTTTAAGGTCAATAGCTAAATGTTTCTGTCCGTGTTTTAGTCTTTTGTGCAGTTTTGGCAAACCTAGGCGCCTTACAGTCTTGAGTAAGTGTGGTGATCAATGCTCGTGACTTCTCTTTAAGAGAAGAGGCATTTTCCTTGCTATAGAAGAATAACAGGCTGTTATTTTTTTTGTTTTTGTGTAGCTAAAGGACTGAAAAAAGAAATTCCTGAAAATTAATTGTAGGTATTTACAAAATTATTAAAGCTAAACAACATTTTTACGACGTTTTATTGAAATATTTGTACCCGTATTCAAAATTCCAAAATCAGATTGAAAGCAAACAATTTGTAAGAAAGCAAAATAGCGGTTGCAATTGACAACCCCATAAAAAGGTTGGCATGAAGGTATGTGACCAACCGAACACACAATTTTTTCAGTTTAATTTAAAATAACCCATATCAGGAAGCATTTTCGTTCACTCTTAATTGCGTCCTAATTGATTTTAAAAGTTCACAATCATTTGTATTAATTAACTTAAATTTTCAAACAAAGAAATGTAATACAACTTTAAATGAAGCCATTCTTTTCATTCACTCATTTGCATTTCATTAAAAAATAATTACGAACCAAACGTCGCTAAAACACGCGACAATTCACAATAAAATTTAGGCTTTACAGCAACTACAATGTATTCCAAAAATTTAAAACAAAAAGACAACGCAATAAACACTATAACATTATAAGACTGGTTGAAATTTTATATGACGAAAAAAAAGAAAAAACCAAGATGGTGGACAAAAGTTTTCGAAAAAAGAACAAAATAAAAAAGGATCTAATCTGAACTGTCATCGGTAACAAAAATAAGGTTGAATATGAAGCCGAGGTCTAATGAGACAAAGGGTTAATGAGAATAACAATGGCTGGGCAGTAAACTATTGGATTTATTTACACTGGACAGCCTGGACGATGATCTGATAACGCGGCAAATGCTCGGTTAAGGTGAAGATGCTGCTGTATTTCACAGTTTTTATGTTTTTAATATTGTAAACTAACTGCGCCCTGCGGTTTCACGAATATCAGGATAAAAGGTATCCTATGTCCTTCACCAGGTCAATATTTTCCATACTTTTAATTTTCTTTGTAATGTAATTGTCTTTCGTTTATAAAGTTCTTTCCTTCCCGCTTTTAATACTTGTAACCAAGCGTCACCGTAGTTATTCATAAAAACACTTACATATCAATGCTCGTCCTTGGAAGTAATGGCTGGATATTGTGTATCTCAATCTCAACGTGGAAACCATAGTCTGGTTCTTGAGACTGCAAATAATTGAGTGAAAAAGAGAATGCAGAACCTGGCCTGCAGAGTGCGTACTAACTCAATTTATTTCTTACCCATCAAAAGTTCCAGTACTATAAGATAAGCTAAGCTTAGTTAATCAGATATATTTATTAAAGTTAATGTCAGATCCTGACAAAAAACTTAGAAAATAATATTAAAACTAGCCTACCCTTAACGGATCACCGTAGCGTCGGCCGCAATGATCAAATTTCGTTTTTATTGTTAATCCCGGCCTCTAAATGAGCAACCACATATTGAGTTCAAACAGCCACATCGGAGTACAAAAAGAACAACAAGAACAACACTTAATAATCCCGGATTCCGGGATTCGACGCCGCGGCGTTTTGAGACATTTTATATTTAATTTTTATTCTTTAACTTGTGTTGTGGTTTTGTTGTTAAAATACCGGAGTGCAAGGTGGTGTGTGCGTTTATGGGACTTTGTGTGTCCGTACTCTTTGCATGGAGAATAAATAGGTGCGGGAAGAGCTTTAAGAGTATTGTATCGAGTTAGCACTGTTTTAGAACGAAGAAATAATGATGATAAAAGCATTTTACTGTCAAGGCAAACAATTTTTTTTCCAATCCTTCTAAAGCCGCCCTCCGACGGTGCGCCATATCGCGGACGCACGCGCACGACGCACCGTGGGAAACCTAGCGTGCGTGGTAGCGCAGACGCGCGTTGTACGCGTGCGTGGCGGTGCGTCCTCGTGCGGGCTGGTGCGCGTCCGCGATATGGCGCACCGTGGGAGTTGGCTTTTAAACGCCAAAGTTAGTGAGGATGGATGGATGGATGGATGTATGTTTATTACTCTTTCACGCAAAAACTACTAAACAGATTTGAATGAAATTTGGCTCACAGATAGTTTATAGCTTGAATTAACGTATAAAATACTTTTATCCCAATATTCCCACGGAATCCAGACTTATGCGGGTGAAACCGCGGGGCGTTGCTAGCAACGTCCCGCGTACGTACTTATGTATGCCTAATTGATTGAAAGGAACTATCGAAGCCATTATTATTATGAACCTGTACTGCCCCACTGCGGGACAAAGGCCTCATTTCCCTCTTTCTACTTTACCTGGTCTTCTGCAATTTTGGGCCAATCCCTTAAAAAACCATTGACAATTTATTATAGGTAGATAAATAGATATGTCCTCCTGACCGTATTTCGGTCACAGCGACCAGTCTCAACGGAGACTTGCCTTCGGCGCGGGAGATATTATAATGCCCAAGTCACGCCGTTGGTCCTGCACCTGATCTCTCTCCGGTCGTGTCAGATTGCCTTCCCATCGGACTATGAGAGTGAGGGAAGAGAGAGTGTAGGTACCTGTGTCTGCGCACACACTTGTGCACTATAGGTATAGACATGGCACAAATTATTATATACCTAATATTTATGATTCTTAAAAATACCTAAAAATATTTATATCACTCTTAAAATCCAAACATAAGTTCTTGTGATAATATTAAAAAAGAATATTCTAATAAATTCAGAAGCTTAAACAATTAATTTCTTTATCATAATTTCTATGTAAATTCTACTAATGAATGTATTGAATTTTATAACATTATTTAAATTTTATGTCTAGACTAATATTGTCATAATTTAATAGTTTTACTAACTTTCTTGTTTGGTATTTTTGCAGATAAAGACTAGATTAGGTTTTTTCTTCGTTCGCACTCGCGGCCGTATCAAGCGTTTATTTATAGAATTATAATCTTAAAAATCATCAATACTACTCTCTAAGTTCATGAAATCCTATTGAACGAGGATTATGATATTTGAGGACTTTGCAAACTTAAGGAGTTGTATTGCTGATTCTAATGATTATAATTCTGTAAATTCATATTTGTTACGGTCGTATATTTTAATTAACATACAACCTGACACTGACCTACAAATTGCAAATACGAAAGAATATTTGAATTTCGTCGGCGACCCATCCCCCTTAAACCAGACAACTATGCACTTCTGTAATCTTCGTCTATCAGGATAAGCACGAATGTCGCGCCATAGCCACACAAGCTTAGTTTTATACTTCCGCGCCTTGTAGTAGTGATAAAATTAGCTACGCGGACGACATGGTCCTGCTAGCCCCGACTGAGGGATCTATCAGAGATATTCTAAGGGTCTGCCAGAAGTAGGTACGCTGGTACGCATGGCCTGGTTTACAATGTCAAGAAGTGCGAATACATGGTCGTTAAGGCCGCCGGTAAATGCCCAAACCATACACCTAATTTCACCCTAAATGGCATGAGCATTAATAAGGTGGGCCAATTTAAGTATACTTGGGGCAAATGCTTACCGACGACCTTAAGGATAATGTAGACATTGAGAGGGCACTAGCGGACCGAGGTAATAATTATGTTGGCCCGTAGATTCTCCCGTTGTAGTGACCAAGTCAAGATTACCCTATTCAAGGCTTTCTGTCAGGGTCTGTATGCGGAAGGTCTATGGGTCAGCTACGCCAAAACATCGCTGGATGCCTTACTTAATATAATAATATTTTTAGGATGCTGTTAGGACTGCTGTTTCTGTAGTGCATCAGAGGTGATTGCGCAAAACCGAACTGACGGTTTCCAAGCAGTCATACGCAAAAAAGTTGCTTAACTGATGCATCAAAAGCGGGTCAGTAACAAACTCAAACTCAAAGCATTTATTTCAATTAAACCATATACAGGTACTTTTGAACTGTCAAGGAGTCAGTCAGTCAGAAAATATGAAACTAGTTGCCCATTCCAAAACGTAGTAGGTACCTATGGAGAAGAACGGGCAAGAAACTCCACGGACACTCTTTTAAATAAAAAAATAACAATTGTTAGTAGGTATCCTGAAAGTATTGGCGGAGAGTCCTTACGGGGAGAAAGAACTCTCCGCCACTACTTTCAGGTTCTGAGATTTTTTGTGGAGAGGATGGACAAAAGGTAGCTGATCTCTTGCTTGCCTGCCTCGGACACTTAATTTCATATGTGTTGCCGGTGTTGATTGTGTGTTTTGTAGTATTACTAACATTAGTTATAAGGTATTTTTTTCACTAACAAGGTGGATATATATGGTTGTCCGAAATTGAATAAATAAATAAATTACGCGTTTGTATGAAGTTACTCTCTGTCAGGTTTTACGGTCGCAGTAGGTCATTTATCACCCAAAACTTTTTTGTGCAGAGTTGTTAATCTATCATTTTGTCATCATGGTTATATGAAATAGGGAAGGACTACCGTGGTTCAAACAGCTCTATATTAAAACCTCATCACCGCGCGTTTTTATTTCCGAAGATAGACGATGATTTCCGAAACGCATACTGTTTTTGGGATATCTGTACGTTAAGTTTCCACTGAAATGTTACATAGCTATGAGTAGCTATGATAGCTACTGAGTTATTTGCCATGTACGAAGAGTTTCGAAACGGCCAGTCAACAAAAATAATGATTGCAAAAGTCATCTTACATAAATATTTAAGTTATACATGTTCCTTCAATGAACCAATCAATCAAGACGAAGTTACTATTAAAAAACCATCTTCCAAACATGACTGAAATATATGCGTTACATGAGATTTGCGGGCGAATCTGTTTGTTCATTTGTCACAAGCAATCGAAACCATTAGCGGTAATTACTGCCCTTGCTCACTTATCGACGCAGTAAAATAAACGGCTGGTGTGGGTGAAGGCATGAGATGACGCGGTTTGACGGTTACCCATACTGTTGTAATTGATTTTAAATAAACATAGGTCTTCATCGTGAAGTATATCTACACTCATCACAATAATAGTGTGTGCCGTGAGGCACACACTATTATTGTTAAAATACAATTTTCACTTGTTTTTATTTTGTTATTTTGTGTTTCACGAATTGTGTCCAAATAAACATTATTCTTTCTTTCTTTCTTTTTCTTTCATCTGCTATCTTCTGCCCAGTCTTTTTTATTAATATTTAAAACATTGTTTAGAACTTGTTTTATACTGTGATTTTAATCACATAAAAAATGTTTTATTTCAACTGTTTAAAATACGTGTTTTAAAACAACTAGTTTGTTTTATGACAACCCTATCCACAACCCAGTTACTGGGTAATACGATACTCCTTGGTAAAACTGGTTGTCAGAGTTTCGGGTTTCTGACGACCCGTAACGACTGTCAAAGATCCACGTCTATCGGCCAGGACAGGACCAAAGATTTAACGTGCTTTTCGAGACACGGAGACCCTCTTCTTGATAGGTGGTCACCCACATTGACTAGCCATATTTCATATTTCCATATACTAATATCGCCAAATTAATTAAAACAGGTAAATATTTGACAGCTGTTTGCGACGTAGCCAACTTTTAGACTAAACGCCCATAATACATTAGCAGTGTATTATCTGGCATAACATAGAAGCTCTTTATTATTTTATATACCATTATTGTACACCTATGTTAAACAAATGAATAAATGACTTATGACTTATTATTTACTTATACACAGTTTGTAACAATGCCTATAAAAAAGCAAATGTAAGCAATAAAGACAAAGTAAGTACCATGACATTGACAAAGACGTTAAAAGGATGTCATATTCCGAACATACATCATACATCCAGTGCTAAACATGGACCTCTGTCATACAAATGTATTAAATCATTCAATAATAAAGACAATGCGCAAGAGTGCATCGACCACGAACATCGGCGCAGGTGTTATGAGATTATTTCTATAAATATATTCAGTAGTTATTAAAATAACATAACATAACATCACGCCTTGTGTTCCCGAAGGATTGGGCAGAGGTGTACCTGTAGCACATACACCCACATTTCTCTAGTTGTGTCTAAGTCCCAACTGTATTAAAATAATGTAAAATTTAAGCAATGGTAAACCGAATTCGATTTTTGAGAGATTAAAAAATACGTCAAATTTGTTGATTGCAATTACAGAAGTCACACTGAAAGAAATGGACATCATCTACCTAGCCTTTTCTCAACTATATTGGGGTCGGCTTCCAGTCTAACCGGATGTAGCTGAATACCAGTATTCTACATGGAGCGACTGCCTATCTGACCTCCACAACCCAGTAACTGGGTAATACGATACCCCTTGGTAAGACTGGTGTCAGACTTTCGGGCTTCTGACTACTCGAATCGACTGTCAACCAGATACACGAACGCTTTTTCCGAGGCCCGGAGGGGTCTTGGTAGGTACCTATGTAAAGATGGTCACCCATCCACGGACCAACCGCGGCAAGCATAGCTTAACCTGAACGATCCACCGATGCGGCTGTTATTACTTAGCCACAAGCCCCTCACACTGAAACACTGAAAGAAATGGTATGAATCGATAATGATATAATATTATGAACTCAGCACATTAAAAAACGCGCTTAAAACATTAATTAAGAATGTAACTTAGGCACTTAAAAGAGATTATTGAATTTGTAATTTGGACAGAATTACTAGATTGACTATTCTTCAGATTGAGGGTAACAGGGGACACTCCGATACTCGTATATCAATCCAATATTACACTTATGAGGCTGAGATTTTCTATATATGGCAGTAAATACCACCTACTTTCCAATAAACAACTAAATGATAAATTTTTCATTCTAACATACAAAGATGAAAGATTTGCTTTTGTTTACTAATAGGTACCTAAGCCTTACATTTCTGTCGAATTGAAAAATGTTTAAAAAACACAATGCAAATGGGAGTAATTAGACCAGGGTCGATAATTTTTAAAACCAAAAAAAATAATAGTAGGATGAAACCCATTAGAAAAGAAGGAGAATATTCAAAAAATTAAAGGAAAAATAATTTACGGGCGATCTGAGGTCGGGAAAGGGATGGGAGTGCGTTTTTAAGGATAAGAAACGGTTTTTCTCGATTTCCGGCAAAACTAAAAGTCCTATGGAAAAAAGTCAAATGGCAAAGTTGTAGGTAATAAAAAGACTTAAAACTTTTGTATTTACACTTTTTTCACATAACCTCAAAATTTATGGGAAAAATTCAAAAAACCAAGTTTTTGGTTTTTTATTTTTATCCTTTTCAAATTTTTGTTTTTTTTCACGAAATTTGGTGAAAAGTTACCTTTTTATGTCCCAAATACGCTGTAATTTATTTGATAAGAAATATTTATTTTTTCACCTTATTTTGAATTAATATCGAAAAAGCACCCTAATTTTCAATCGAAAATTCACCCGTCAAAATATCAGTTTTTTTCAAAAAGTTGGTATGTTTTCTGTTCGTTGAAATCTCTACTTTCCGACGGTGAAAAAAAAAAAATGTTACTATAGTAAATCTTCTCAGAAAATGCAAAAAATCGAAAAAAACTCGAATTCGAAAAATTTTTTTTAATCATTATAAATAATTTCATCTAAAAAGTGTGATTGCTGCAATTTGATTCAATTAAAAAGTTGATTTATTTAATGTTAATAACATTTATGTCATAGAAAATCTCATTATATATAAATATAAATGTAAATCGTACTATTATATGTAGATACTTTATTCTGGTTACGTTATTCAATACAATATTTTTTACCCGACTTCGGCGAAGCAAAAAGGTGGGTTATGATTTTGACCGGTATGTATGTATGTAAGTATGTATGTATGTTTGTATGTATGTATGTATGTATGTATGTATGTATGTATGTTCATCTGTAACCTCATAACTTCTAAACCACTGATCATAATTTGACAAATGAGGTATCGTTAGAAGCGTCCTGATTGTACGCTGGTTATAGGCTATGCGAAGTTACATTAAATTCAATATGGCGCCCTCTATAGTACATAAAATGACGAACGAAAATTTTTTTATCTTTTATTATCCCATGTAGGGTATCAAATGAAAGGGCTTGACAAGCACATAACAAATATGTATATATATCATATTGTCTAAGTAAATAAATATGTTTAAATTGTTAAAAACATGCAAAAATGAGTCTGCAACGTACGGCGCGGCTGTAAAATTAATACCTATTATACAATTAAACTTAACAAAAAAAATTAAAGCAGCTCTGCAAATACTTTATCACGAAATTATAACCCCAAAATAATTTAAATAAAAAGTAAGTTTAAAAACTAAAACGCTTGTCGGCTACAAAATAATGGCATATGACGACGGCTTTACCTTGACCATTTTTGTACCTATGTCTAGATTTCTGTCCGAAATATTTTCTTGTTTCATACTTTTAAGAGCGTGATTTTTGAGTAGTCGGGTTTTAGTTTTTAAACTTACTTTTTATTTAAATTATTTTGGGGTTATAATTTCGTGATAAAGTATTTGCAGAGCTGCTTTAATTTTTTTTGTTAAGTTTAATTGTATAATAGATATTAATTTTACAGCCGCGCCGTACGTTGCAGACTCATTTTTGCATGTTTTTAACAATTTAAACATATTTATTTACTTAGACAATATGATATATATACATATTTGTAATGTGCTTGTCAAGCCCTTTCATTTGATACCCTACATGGGATAATAAAAGATAAAAAAATTTTTCGTTCGTCATTTTATGTACTCTAGAGGGCGCCATATTGAATTTAATGTAACTTCGCATAGCCTATAACCAGCGGACAATCAGGACGCTTCTAACGATACCTCATTTGTCAAATTATGATAAGTGGTTTAGAAGTTATGAGGTTACAGATGAACATACATACATACATACATACATACATACATACATACTTACATACATACATACCGGTCAAAATCATAACCCACCTGTTTGCTTCGCCGAAGTCGGGTAAAAAATATTGTAATGAATAACGTAACCAGAATAAAGTATCAACATATAATAGTACGATTTACATTTATATTTATATATAATGAGATTTTCTATGACATAAATGTTATTAGCATTAAATAAATCAACTTTTTAATTGAATCAAATTGCAGCAATCACACTTTTTAGATGAAATTATTTATAATGATTAAAAAAAAATTTTCGAATTCGAGTTTTTTTCGATTTTTTGCATTTTCTGAGAAGATTTACTATAGTAACATTTTTTTTTTTTTCACCGTCGGAAAGTAGAGATTTCAACGAACAGAAAACATACCAACTTTTTGAAAAAAGCTGATATTTTGACGGGTGAATTTTCGATTGAAAATTAGGGTGCTTTTTCGATATTAATTCAAAATAAGGTGAAAAAATAAATATTTCTTATCAAATAAATTACAGCGTATTTGGGACATAAAAAGGTAACTTTTCACCAAATTTCGTGAAAAAAAACAAAAATTTGAAAAAGATAAAAATAAAAAACCAAAAACTTGGTTTTTTGAATTTTTCCCATACATTTTGAGATTATGTGAAAAAAGTGTAAATACAACAGTTTTAAGTCTTTTTATTACCTACAACTTTGCCATTTGACTTTTTTCCATAGGACTTTTAGTTTTGCCGGAAATCGAGAAAAACCGTTTCTTACCCTTAAAAACGCACTCCCATCCCCTTCCCGACCTCAGATCGCCCGTAAATTATTTTTCTTAAATTTTTAGAATATTCTCCTTCTTTTGTAATGGGTTTCATCCTACTATTATTTTTTTTCACTTTTTGTTGTTTTAAAGGCTTTCTACCCTGGTCTAAATGAACTAATGACCATTACAGAAAAATAATTTGATTACTGTTCAGATAATAATTGACATCGCACGTCAATTTGTGAGGCATATTATGTTTTTCATCTAGTCCCAAACCACAATGGGATAAAAATCTGCGAAAAATTTCTTCACCACTACTTAGTGTACTGACCCTCACAGAAACAAAAGCGTGATGAGTGTTCAGATAATAAGAAGTGTAAGCGAATGCGCGGTGACGTGTGCAGGTGACGGAACAATGTGATGTTGTATTTCACTACTACATTATGTTCACAAGGCACTACGGTGTCCACTTATGTTCGGATCGGCTTAAGGTTGGTTTCTATGGGGTACATATTTTTGTTGGTGGGTTAAAAAATTTTGCAAATAATTTGTTGGATACTTGGTAGAGCGGCATGTCATAAAAAAAAACAAAATTAAAAATATTTTATTTCACATAAACCTACATGGGCACGTCAAACGTCAAAAGCTAGGTGCACGGTTCCAATTGGTCGTTTCCTATGGAGAAGAGCCGGCAAGAAACACTTTAACAAAAAAATCAACGGGTTGCACTCCGGGAGTGCCGGCAGAAGTGAAACCTTGAACATTAACATTGTGCATTTTTGAATATATAAGAATGGTTAGGGAATAATTTCGCACGAATTGCTTTATTTATCAGTATAAAAGTACTATAATTTATGTGGTTAAATACAATATTCATTACTAGTATATTTATTTATTTTTAAAATATATAGTTTAACAAAAATAAACACTATTTACAGTGGGAGACGAAGAATTTCCACTACAGATTCAGATCATGAAAATCTGAGACAACCATGAAGCACTGCACCAACTAAATCTGACCAACGAACCATCAACAAATGGTCACATTCTCACCACCATACAAACCAAACTTATTCTCTCTCATTGTGGCGGCATTATCCATTGAAAGGGCTACCTATTGTTATTTCACTTTAATATAAAACAATACGCAAACCTTTTACATTGACTGTGATCTTTTATTTGCTCTGCCATCCTTTGTGGTGCCGCCGCGGCGTTTTTTATCTCTGGCAACTCATTAAGACTGGAGACGTTTTTGTATGTCAATGCTCATTGAGTATTTTTATTGTGTCGACTTAGATGGATATTCCATTCATTCATAGTTGATTATCTGTGGACGATGATAATGTGAACCTGTGGCAAAATGGCGGACTGGGAATAAGATGGCGGGGATGGAAGTTTTACAAAGAAGTCTATTTTAAGAATTGTAATTACAATTAATTTACAGTGATCTCTCTAAAAAACCGTTTTTCTTTATTTAGTTTCGGAAACAACAAAACAGCTAAAAACTTGGAAAACTGTATCTCTTATTGCAAAATATAAAATTTATTTACTATCACTGGAAATTGGCATTACAAACATCTCGGCTGATACAGTCGATCGGAGGAATAACTGATCTAACTTTAGAATGCAAACTCAATCTCAGTAATCAATTTTGATGAAAATACAATAAATTATACCTTCACTTTTATAACAGGATATAAAGAATTAATATCCTATTGCATTGGCAACAACTCCTTGCGGTAACTGTAACTACTATTTTATAGTTGCAATAGTAATAGAATTGACTTGACTCCACCAAAACTGTTGTATACTATGCATAGTTCACATAATATCTTAGACACTGGACAGTAGACAAGAACGCAAATTAAGTAGCAGGGATGTTCATTGGTTAATTACGTTACCCCAATCATGACTTTTTAATAGGTTTAAGTTTACATTTACGCATAGAATGGTCTATTAAATGTGGCTTCCACTAAACGTCACCCATTTGTATTTTTTATTATTATAAGTAAACTAACAGCGCCCCGCGGTTTCACCCACATAAGTCTCGATCCCGTAGGAATATCGGAATAAAAAGTATCCTTTGTGTTAATCCAGGTTATAAACTTACTGAGTGCCAAATTTCATCCAAATCCGTTCAGTCGTTTTTGCGTGAAAGCGTAAAAAACATCCATCCTTCCATCCATCCATAATATTAGTAAGATTCCCTTGGATTTGAAATAGGACCTCCTATAAAGCACTATCACATTTATCCGCAATCTACAAAGGGATAGAAAAGCTTATCTTTCATATCCGCAACACATCTTGTCCCATCCGCCCTGTGCGGACCACACCTTATTTCACCCGTCCGCTCTTTGTGTATTGCGCCTTATTTCAATCCACATTAACTATTAAGCCCTACAGATCCACATAAGACCAAAACAATGTTATTGCTTGTATGCAAATATCTTTAGTAATAACATATACCACGTCCCTGATTGCATTCTATCTTTGTATGTAACTTAATACAATTGAAAAACGTATACTGGCACCGGTACTAATAATGTCTTATCGTGGCCCGTTTATGCTGGCGTTATCTTTTAACAAAAGGCTATTGCTGGATAGGTAGGCGATATTCTGCTTATACGTGACGTGAGTGTGGCTGGAATATATACGTAGTAGTGTGTGATTGAGTTGATAAGTAGAATTGATATGGTAATTTTAGCACAACACTTAGATTAACAACGGCTCGTGGCTTACCTAATTATAACAACTGCATAGCTTGCCGCGGTTGGCAAGTGGATGAGTGACCATTACATATCGAGACCCGAGCTTTCCGAGGCACGGAGGCCTCGGAAAGCACGTTAAGACTGCCCCGAACAAAAAGCGAACGAAGGATAGTTACGATTACGTTGATGTTAAAGAAAATAGTTTATTTACACAATAAAAATCTACATAATTATTACCACAGATAATGTGTTTACAATGTTGGCGAGGTAAACATATGAAAAATGGTATAGTTTTTTTAAATGGACTCATATGAAGTTGGGCAAAAAGTTACAAACACGCGTGCTAGCCTTTAGGGGATTTCATGCATTTTTCCATAGATATATTAATTCAACCAAATCTCTAATATGTATTCTTAAAATTTTGCGTCTCATATTTTCATAATCTTGTCCAGAAGTTTTAATATATTTTTATTCAAAATGCGTCGTTGTTCCCAGCTGTCATCCTTAGGTCTTTGACAGTCGTTACAGTTTCAGAGCCACAAAAGTCTATCAACCCAGCCTTACCAAGGGGTATTGTGTTACCCAGTAGGTAACTGGGTTGTGAAGGTCAGATAGGCAGTTGCTTCATGTAAAATAGGTACTGGTGCTGCATACAGTTAGACTGGAAGCTACTAACATACTTTTGAAAAGGGTAGGCAGATTGACTTAGGTATGACAATTATAAGATGTAGATCAGTTCTCATTGTAATGACCAAATCCCAAAACGATATTTGGGAAAGATTCTCTCGAAGCGATTAGTAGCTTGAAATAGAAAACAATAATCCTGAACACGGTGCATACAAGATTCTCTTCTAGAAACTCTCAGCAGTTCGAGAGTCGAGACGGATGGAGTCAAGTTCTTATAATCCCTATTATGAATCTTGGCTACAAGAATTCATGACTTCAAGTTTAGAATAAAAATGAATCACTATGACTACTCAATAAGTAATTGTCCCTAACACATTGCCGCCATGTAATAAGAAAAGGATATGAAAATACTACAGGAGTCCAACTAAACTGCAATTACTTTCTCATAAATATATTTCAATATTAATAATTGTACCAATAAAAAATCAAGCTCAATTTTACGGCGTCATAAATAAATTCGTGTTTTAATCATTAAAGTGGTTACCGGCCACAATATATAGTCCAAAGATAGTATTATAAAAGCTAATACAAAGGTTTATCTCGGTAACAAACGTCGACCAATAAACCGAGCGATGAACCGAGTCGGTAGTAACGTATATGAGAAATGTCGACGCGTTCACGGGAGTTTATGGAGAGGATGATACCATACGGAGGATAATATATCTAAAGAGGACTATAAATACTGACCATAGGAGAGAAGATATGGCTAAGAAAGAAGTGAATGTTGATATTACGGTTAGTAGAATAAACATAAAATTCTAACTAATAATAATTATAAATATAATATTTTAAATGCGAATGTGAGTTTGATTGTTTGTTTTGTTTATATGTTACGCTTTCACGGCTTAACGGCTGAACCGATTTTTATGAAATTTGATATGGAGATACTTTGTACCCTAAGGAAAAGGCTACTACTTTTTATCGACATATCACGCGGTCCCAAGCCGCGGGCGGAAGCTATTCAATCAATAAATCTGAAATAAAAGACAAGGGTAAGGATGGTGATGAAGATGATATTGACCAAAACATTTTAGCCATGAAGAGCCCTGTGGCTTCTATAAGTAGGTACTTACAGCCCGAAGCATACTTTATGGCGGCTCGGAACATGAGGCGAGTCACTGCGCAGTAACAAATTCATGTGTCAGCGGGGTGAGGGGTGGGGTACTGCGCAACGAGTAGCGCACTTTAGAACCGCCATTATGTTTGACGCGTACCTCAGAGGTATAGTTCGGCTGTCGAGGGAATGCGTTTCTGACACCTGTAAGTTGGACAATTTGTAGTAACTGTAAGGATCAAATTCGCAAAACACGTATTCGTTAGTATGAAACTGACTGGTTTCAAGAATGTATTCTCTCGAAGCATGGTTGGACTGTAGTTACCAAATCCACTTGCACAAATACATTGTTATCGTGCAGTGTGTGGATGATATAGCTGAAACAAAAATGGGCTCATTAAAGTTCTAATCAAAATGTAAAAAAAAGACTACGCATGGGTTACTGGTGTTATATACAACCGTAGCACCTGAAACTGTATAATAATAAAATTGTAATGATGGTGTTTATAGTTTATAAGATTTGGTTAAAAACAAAGGAAGTTTTTCTTCTGAAAACAGTTGATTTAAACAAATCTAAAGTAAAAGCTTCGTTGAATCCTTATTCAGATAAGACACACCAAATCAACTTGTCACACCTGAGTTTCATCGGCTCTATACTCAAACTCAAACCTTGTGAAGTAAGCCGACCGGCGTGTTGCCGATAATATGGGGACAAATACAAATTGATAAACAAAAAGAAACACATTAACGTGCGTACACACATATATTATAATATGTAGCTCGGATAGACGCTTGGACTAAATATATATTTAATGGATGGAACAACATTTATAGCTTTTATACGATTTTTATGCAATACTTCTTTGAGAATTTTCCATTAAACATTTTTGATGCACTTTACTGGTCTTACTATCTGAGATTAATAAGTATATTTAATTGACTCAGGCGTGACTTTGCGGAAATCCATTATAAAATACAAAAGACAACGTTTATTTAGTAACCTAATCCGCTTAACTGATTAGGTTACTAACTATACGTCGTTTATTGTATATGTATTTTATTAATAAGTATTGTATCTAGACGTGCAATGCTGGTCATGGAGACTTTTTATAGACTACTCTACATCGCGAAGATCGCCCGATCGTCAGAATTTCCTACGGTCACCGCCTTGTTATCAAATTGCGGATCGTAACGTCTGTTGTGGATGTTCAATGATCATGTCTTTTTTAGAAGGAGAGTAGAAGAACTAGTCATCCCAATATTGTCCTGCAATGTCACAACAGAAGCTGGAATTACGTTAATTTGAAGTTTAACATCATCATCATCTAAGGCTTTAAAGCCGCGGTTGAGCCTTAGCCTGGGCAAGTATATTTGTCCAACATAACATATTTCCGGCTTTTTCCAATTCCAATTCTCCAATTTCTCACTCCAATAGTTCTTAAATCTTGGTCTATGCCATCCAACCATCTGAGCTCGGGCCGCCCTCGACTTCTCCGGCCATCCGGTTTACTCTCCAGTAAACGTTTGGGTGCTATGGTCTCGTCCATTCTTGCGCCATGCCCTGCCCATCGAAGACGTCCTATTTTGATGGTGTTTATTACATTAGGCTCGTCGTACATCTATCTCGTAGAGCTGAGAAGTTAAACATATTGTACAAAATAATGTTGCAAACCCGGTCCTGAGAGCCCGCAGTTACTCGGTTTTTCTGCTGGGGAATTCTCATCAATAGCAACCAAGTTATCGGTTTTCGGCTGTATTTTATAAGTTACAACAGAGCCTTAACAAAATTTTAAAACGTGACTCCTTAGAGCCCTTTGTACACGGCACGGTTTTTTACGGTAGGTACGGCGTATAAACCGCGCCGTCGAAAAAACGTGTCTGTCAACAAGCTTGCATAGTGATCCACACAACACTGACGACCGTGCTCACGGCGAATAAACCGTAGTTGTTCACGTCAAGAAAAACTTGTGAGTACAAAGGGCCTTACGCTTTGTTCTTGATACTGTTTCTTTATATTTAAATGAGACAATGCGATTATGCTTCTGTACTTGGTGGCCTATATCCCTACATAGTATACTTAAAGTTACTCCCTTAAATTTAGTGACTGCAAATTAGATGCTAACCAAAAGACTTACTTTAAAAAAATCCATTCTGCCCATAAAAATTATCTTTGATGATTAGTTTTCGTCCCTAAATTGCACATTTGCACTACAGCAGTGATAGTCCAGCGGTGTAGCCTAAGGAATTTGCTTCCCAACTCTTACTGTAGCGGCACATCTGCGGAACGTTCGGCGCCGACACTTCAGCGACGGAATTATCGGTTGTAGTATTCGGTTGGCATGACACACCAAACGCGCCGAACGGTCGGCAGCGTTTACTTCAGTGCGTTACGCGACGTAACTTTCGGTTGATGTGTCATAGGGATCTTGAAAAACACTACGAGCGTATTCAACCGAACCTTCAGCGCCGTACGTTCGGCAGGTGTTTCGCGACCCGTAGGTTGGGAAGCAAATTCCTTAGGCTTAGCAAATTGTGCAATTTCATGTAAACCGTAGTTTACATTAAATTGCACAATTTAACGCAATACCAGATCCAACAATTCTAATACCCGATGCAAATACAGCATCAACAAAACAACCTGAATAACAAGTGTTTGCAATACGAAATAATAGTGTAAATACTATTACAAAAATCATCTATCACCCAACTCTTGAAACACGACTGCTAAATGGTCTTAGGCGCCAACCGCGCCATTGTACGTGTACAGACGGACGGATCAATGGCTGCCCCTAACTAGCTGAGCCGTGAAAACGTACAAATGGCCGCCGGACATCGGAATTCAATTCTAAGGTTAGTTGTCCTGTCATGTATACGATGGTCACTTACTAATTGGTGTTCGAATCCATTTTTCTTTAGAATTCTTCGGTAAAAATAGTTAGTTAGCTCAGTAAACTTAATTCAGCGTTGAATGTTCCTCATCCAGCAAATGCAGAGGTGGTAAACCTTTCGTTTTTGGCAGTTGGGCATATATTTTTGATCATTTTCAACGACTGTTTTCTTTAAGTATTCATGTGTGTCCGTTTGTGATTTTCATTGTTTATCTTCTTTCTAAGATGCTTACGTCCTATTCTGAATTAAAGTTTTTATTCTATTCCAAAATAATTGAAGTTAGCAGTTTTTGCAAGTAAATAATGAGTGCATAATTACACAAAAAGTAGGCAAAATAAAAACCACATTACCAGCAATTAAATGTTTCTTACAATAGGTTTCCCAAACATAATTTAATTATTCCACCTATTAAATCAAATTAATGAATCAAATGATTTTTGGGAGCAAAAACTAGTCTTAATAACTTTTTATTTTGTAAGCAGACGAACCAAAGTCATGATTTAAATTGTAAGACAAAAAACGGGTACAGCATAAACTTTTTCAAATATCGAACAATAACGTTCTTCTCAATCCACAATCTGAAAAAAAGCAATAAATAAAATGGACCATAAAATCTGAAATAATATCATTTAAATGGTTGCACACGGTGATAGTTGAGCAATGGGTATGGTCAAAAGTTGGTCAAGCTAGAACAGTTTTTAAGGACTAAAGGCTCCGTTCCTACCGTACGGTACGGACATAGTACAAAGATAAAGAAACTGAAAAAACCTACGGGAATTTCCTTCACTGCTAATATATCAGATTGTTTGAGTATCACATAAACTTTTCCCGGTAACCAAAAGATAAAACTTTCGATAACTTTAATACCAACTGTATTTAAGTTATCGAAAGTTTTGTTTTTTTTTGTTCTTACGTGAACCAGATTTACAATACCAACAGTGTTTAGATAAAGTACCTATGTACAGAACTACAGAATTACAGAACATTGGAAGCACCTGAATTTTATTCTTTTTCATCTGACATGAGCTTGACGACAATCAATTTTATTGTAAATATGCATACTACTTCACAGTAACTTCTACTTTTTCTCAACGTAACCCTAAAATATCTCGCCAAAGCCTGAGGCCCCAAAGTAATATGAAATCAAACACCTATCTTCGCCATACATGATACTCTACTATCATTCGTAATTACACAGTATAACCCTCAAACGCGTGCCCGCCATTACTTTTACAGCTAGTAATAACATGGCACTTATCAATTATTTATAATTGTAATGTACATTCGGCACAATAGACGCAAGTTAATGGTAAACATTAAGATTTACAATATTTTTTACGATATTGATTTGGCTGTTTGGAATTTTTATTGAATTGTTCGTAATATTGTTTTGATGTTGCTTGGTGGTCTGCATGTTTCCTTGTTTGTAATTGTAAAAACAGTAAAAATACAAAAACACCATTAAAATTCATTATTCCTAATTATAGGTTACCAAAATGTATGTAGGTAAAAACTAACCTCTAGACAAGTCTAACAAGTATAAATCAATTATTTTAAACCTAATTATAAATAACCTTTAAAACCATTTCAATTAAAAAACTTGACACAATTACCTACAAATAATCGTGCACATTGCTACAATAAAAACATCAACTAAATCGCACCTCAACCTAAAGAACACACATTCAAAACGAAAAAACAAAAGAAAATTAGGTGTAAATTGTATAAAACAAAAATCTGTTCAATTAGAACGACGCCCTTAGACATTCCATACCAAAATCAGAGGCTTAACGCGTCGATGCACATGCGATTTTACCAGTCACAAAACCCCATAACACCCTTATTTAAAGAAATGTAAGGTGTAAAATTGTGTGGGTTAAACTCTTGTAGCGGTAGATGTAAGTTGGTAAGACTAGTGCGAGATTGCACGTAATGCACGCGGTAAGTATTTTTTATTACAACAATTACAGGGTTAACAGGGCATGTAATCGCGTGATGATTATTGTTGATTGGTCGAACAAAAACTGGGTGTGTTTGTTCGCGTGTTTATACCAATATAACCATTGTGTTGTCACGCTCTGACGGTTTTTATATTTTTAATATACGACTGATTTTATCTAAGTGGCTCGTTTAATCGGCGACACGTTTTGTTGATAAACGTTTGTAATGTAATTAGTATAGTATGAAGTTTTTGTTATGTGTGTTAAGGTTAGTGAGCATGACGTGTAAATATAATTAGTTGGGATTATTTATTGTGTTGCTTTTGTTGAAGTAATGTGCATTAAATTACGGTTATGTGTGATGGATGACGGGTTATCATTGTTTGAATCTGTGCCACTTCGTCATGCATGCTTCATTACTGCGGCTTTACCGGAGCCTTTACCTATATTTTTTATAATTGCCATGTTTGGTAATGAAGGGTTAAAACTTGAAAAATTTAAGTCAATATAAGAAGTAACAGTCATATCGAAAGGAGCAGATAGTAGAAATAAAATTATGAAAAAAAACAGCTCCAATTCACATCTGGTGTTCCAATTTTCCGTACCTGCCTATCTAACCTACTTATTCTTTGCTAAATTTCTCATATAGTCATCATCATCTCTGTGAGAGGGAGTGGGCCGTAATCCACCACGCGGGCCCAATGCGAGTTGGTAGATGTCACAAGTCTTCGATTTTGTGGTTCTAGGGCATGCCGGTTTCCTCACGATATTTTCCTTCACCGTTTAGAGAGCAGTGATGATGAAATAATTTACACAAAGTAAAGCGCCTGTCAGGGTTCGAGCCTACGACCAACAACTCGTAAGTCGAGGTCGTTATCACTGGGCAACCACTGCTCTACACCCAACTTGAGCTAACAATATTAGAACTAAATTGTTGTGATTTCATCATGATATTTAAAATTAACTTAACTGAATGCCTCGTTGGTCTAGTGGTCGCAAGCGCTACTGCTGAGCATGACGTCCTGGGTTTGATTGCCAGGTCAGGCAAAATGTTATTGGGTTTTTCCATCAGTAATTTCTTAATAGCAGCCCGGAGTCTGGATTTATGCCCGGTTGATGGCAATAGGCTCGGTCACTATTACATGGTACTTAAACATAACTGGTGAAATGTAGGTGTACTATAGGCACACCTCTGCTTAAGGGGGATGCGCCAAAGTAGCCCGCGAAATTCAAATTTTCTTAGGTTTTTTACAATTTGCAGGTCAGTGTCAGGTTGTATGTTGATTAAAATATGATTTGCGAGCGTAACCAATATGGGTTTACAGAATTATAATCATTAGAATGAGCAATACAACTCCTTAGGTTAGCATAATCCCCAAATGTCATGATTTCATGAAATAGTCATTCAAAGGGATTATATGAACTTATAGAGTTGTATTGATGATTTCTATGATTATAATTTTATAAATAAACATTTGATACGGTCGCAAATCATATTTATATCAACATACAACCTGATACTGACGAGCAAATTGCAAAAAACGTATGAAAATTTGAATTTCGCGGGCTGCCCTGACGCTTTCACCTTAACCCTTTCGAGTACAGGGGTGATGTAAATTAACTTGATATTCGCCTCTAAACAACAGAAACGTATTAATTTCCACTGGATCTTCTTTTAAACACAAAGTTCTCATGAGCAAACCATCTAGCAGATAGTAGTAGCAACTAACGACCAACAAATCAATGATCGAAACATCCAATTAACGTTAAAGTGGCATCCGACAACGCGACTTGTCAACAACGTGTCGCCGACGTATTGTCGCGTCGCATTTAATGTTGCGCTTGCAACTTGTCGAGGAAAAACGCGACGGAAAAATGGTCGGCGCCTTTGAATTGATCCTGTCTTTAGTTGGTGTTTTTATGCAAACTTGTGTAGTTGTGTGTAGTTTTGTGTTTAATTTGTGTACTTGTACGTGTATGGTTAGATTGAGATTCGATTTTTAAAATTGATTGGTTGTTCAATAGGTTCGATTTGATAGTTATTGCGCCTAATGAGGGACTGTTAGTGTTTTGTTTTTTATAGCATAATCATCAGTCTATAATATTCCCACTGCTGGGACACAGGCATCCTCTCTTCGAGAGGGAGTGGGCTGTAATCTACCACGCGAGCCCAGTGCGGGTTGGATGTCTTTGAATTTTTGGGTTCTAGTAGGACATGTCGGTTTCCTCACGATGTTTTTCTTAACCGTTTTGAGACCAGTGGTAATGAAATTATTTACACAAAGAAAAGTGCCTGCCTGGGTTCCACGCAGATGAAGTCGCGGGCAGAAGCTAGTTGTTATCAAATAAACATTTTGTAATTAATGTAAGTTTCAAAATTGGTGTAGGTATCTCTTACTACATAATTTCTTACGTTAACAATGTTTCGTAGGTTTTTAAATAACAAAAATATAACTGGTATTTTTCTACACCACAAGAAGATAATGTGTGAGTCGTGTGAGTGATTTATTTTTCCATAAATTACAATCATGATTAATCAATTGTACGACTGCCCTTTTAGTTATTAACAGCAACTGCCTACTTTATAATCACAATGACCTAATGATGGATTTACACAAGGTCGTGATCTCATCACTTAAAAATAATAAATGAACTCCGACACAAGCTTTTATACTTAAAAGCCACTGTTTTAAACGTTAAAGTTTCTAATCTAACTAAAAAGCCTATAAAACCTTTTTAATGAAATAAAAAACAAATTGATTTAAAAAAAATAAGAACCTAAAAGCGATTCGTTGTTTCGATTACAATTCGAATTTCGAATCCGGGTGACGCTATAAAACCGTCAAGTTTTTGACTTTCACCGTCAGTGAGGCATCGTCTTCCCACGATGTTAGTTGTTTAGTAGGCAACAATTAGACAATTGTCGGCCATTTTAACGATCAACCATAAAATCGGGTTTCAGTCTCTCATTAACCGCATTCTTGTGATACTTCCGCTTTTATAGTTTTACTAATCAACGCTTTGAGATTAATACGGTCCCGTATGTAATGGCGTTGGTTGTGTTCAGATTAATTTTATTGGTCCGGGCTTCGGACAATTGGTCGTCTAGATAATTGAGTTTCGGACGCCGCGGCTTTTTTAAATCTCTATGTTTACTGTTAAGCCACTTTGGTACAATCTACCGGCTGCTAGCGACTAGAAACTTCTAATTTAGATTAATAAGTGGACCTGTATTTACTTCTTAAGTTGTAAACGTATATAAATGTAAGTTGTCCAGTAAAACGCTGTGTTTTACTTGTTGTCAAAGCGGCCGGCCGATTTCTTTTATCGGTACTGTAAAATTTACCTATAAAAATATCATAAAACTTTGATATTGCTCCCCGTTATTGGGAGACAACTTTATTTACGTTTTAATAATGAACAGCTGATCTAAAATGAGACTTTCGAGATTGTTGAGTTTTGTATGAAGAGGTGAAAATACCAATTTTACTTTTCCTGATACACAAAATATTCCTTGTTTTAAACCTCAAAGGAATAGATCCGTTTCGAAAGGAATTGATGCTTTAAAAAAAGTATCTTATTTTGTTGAATATTTAGAGAAATATGAGAAAACTTCGAAAGTTTTCTTGGCGCCTATTCTGTAGTGTTTAAAGACTACAGTCTTCAACCAGTGCGTCTTGCCCGTTATGACATACGAAGCCGAAAAGTGGACACCGACAGTTGGGCTGGGCCACAAATTCAAGGTCGCTAAGCGCGCTATGGAGCGGGCTATGTTCGGAGTCTCTTTAGAAAGATAAAATCAAAACTGAAATTATCCGGGAAAGAACCGGAATTACCGACATAGCTTGCAAAGTAAGCAAGCTTGGCAGGGGCTGGCGATGTTTTTCGAAGGACCGATGGCCGATGGAACAGATGAGTCTGAAGTGGAGACCGCGTATTGGTAAGCGTAGTGTGGGACGCCCCCCAGTGTATGGACCGATGACCTTAAAAAGGTTGCTGGGACGGACTGGATGTGGAACGCGAAGGCCGGGGTGTTGTGGGTCGCCTGCGAGAGGCTTATGTTTGGCAGTGGACTGCGATAGGCTGAGTTGAAGACAAATATGTAGGACATTGTACCTATTAATAACAAAAAACATCAAAAATTATATTGGCGATTTTTTGCCAAACTTAGTTCCAAATGGCCGTTAACACTAACGGTTAATTCTACTGGAAAAAACAATCAAGTTATTATCATTTTAACTTCTTCATCAGTCTACAAACAACTTGAATAAAATAAATATATACATTTAATCACTTGTCAATACATCAGAGGTCAAATAAAATAATTATCGGCAAAATCCCAAAGAGTTTTTGTAACGGAAATCTATATTAATACCTACTTACTTAAAGAAATAGTTATTAACGATTTAAACTTTTCATTTTGATGGCCAGTAATTATATTTTTGGTTAAAAACGCTTCTGATTTTTGATTAATTAATCATGATAATTTTATCATTGATCATTTTGTATTTGATATCATTATTTATATTTACATATAAACAATAATGTAGAAACCAATTATGTAGAGGTGATAGGTAAAGTATGTTTTACATGATGTGTAAAAAAAAATCTATTAAGTAAATATAAACATGACAGCCGCGTTGGTCTAGTGTTCGCAAGCGCTACTGCTGAGCATAAGGTCTCGAGTTCGATTCCCAGGTCGCACAAAATGTTATTGGGTTTTTCTTTCTGAAATTTCATAGAAGAAGCCCGGAGTATGGCATAATATTGTCGTCCCCTATTACATGGGACTTAAACATAACTGGCGAAATGTGTGTGTACTATAGGTACACCTCTACCTAATCCTTCGGGGAAACAAGGCCTGATGTTATGTTATGTTTAAAATATAAAGTTACAGATAATACTCATATATTCATTCTTTTCTTCGTTATTAGTTGTTGGGAGTCCTACCTATACCTTAAATAAATAATTACCATCTTATATTGCCTTCATACCTCCATCAACCTCAGGAGTTTCAAAAGCTATTTCTTGTTTCAGAAAAGATCAGCTTCAGCAGTTGAAACTAGAAAGTTCTCGAAGTCGCCTGATCAAGCTATAACTTCTCTACATCGGCTGTAAGATGCTGATAGATGTGAAAGAAAAATGACAGCAATAATTTTTATGTTTTACCATTATTTAATCTGACAGTACCGCCATATGAGAGACTCGTTAGATTCTTGGAAAAATGCCTAGGAAAACCACTATTTACACACTACAGAATAAAAGAAAAATTTCGCCATTCACCTATATTTTTTACACCCACGTACCAACTCGGTGGTCCCCTATATTTGTTAATAATTGACACATTAATGAATTATACCCATTTTTAATTATAACAGCTGATGTAATTTCTTATAATTGTGTTTTGTATTGATTTATGCGCCTGCGCCGTTGGGCGGGGCGTGGCAATTTTATTGTTTCGGTAACAGTTAACGGTATCCTGGTGCTGTTAACTTTGGTCATCGTGGGTGACTTTTTGTAATTATTTTATCGGGAAAATATTGGCTGTCATATTAAAAATGGATTGCACAAAATATTGAGACAAGATAAATATATGGTACCTCCACATTGGTTTAGTAATCGCCAGCGCAGCTTCCAAGCTCTGGATTTTAATACCAACTAGATGAGATGTTTATGATTTTTTCTTATTTTTCGGTTGTTCCGTTGGGTTTCTCTTAATTTTCTTTTTTCCTAAACCACAATATTTAAACTAACGCATGGCAATTTATTTTTATTTAAATAGATAGATTTCAGTCTAAACAGTGCCGAAAAAGTTTTCGTGTTGAAAAATTTTTAGCTAGTTCTGCCAAAATTAGCATTACTCCATTGAAAACTATAGCAGTGCCTTTTATACACAAGTTACTCCTTGAAACTGTTCAAGACTATAACCAAAAAGGTAATTAATATCGTTTCGGCTGCCCCAAGTTTCACCCACAAAATAATTTTCATACTAGTGCCTCGACAGGTACTATTTTAATTAAGGTTGATCGGCGAGATTCCAAACAAAAATAATACATATATTATATTATTGTCAGGGGATTCAGTGGACACCGATGAGGAATATTATATTCTAAGATAAACTTAGATTATTTTGTCCACAATATGGATGATGACTAAAAATATATTTTTTGTCCGTCTTGTAGATTATTAAAAAAAATAGGACACATATTTCTTTCTTTTTTTACGGTCACAAAAGATTACGGCGATACATTGAGTTAAAATGTGCCATGACGTCACGAGTATGTAGATTTTATACGTACTTGTGACGTAGCGACCCCCACTCCCCAAGTTTAATGCGTTATACTAAATAGATTTTTTTTTTTTTACCAAGGCTTCATCCCTATTATTTACAAAAACGTCCCATTATTCAATTCTATCACATATTTTATACCCATGACATCATTTTCTCTTAATCTATTTACAAAATGTGTGACATGTCCGGTCGAATCGTTAGTAGGTATAGCAATAAAATTTAATTTAAACTAATAGGCGAATAATTTAGTTAGTAATCACAAAATATTATAACATTAAGCGTTAGTTATTAGTAACTGTAATACTAAGTTAAGAATTTTGTTATAAATTAAGTTCGAAAGTAATATTATGATTATGTCAACTTAATTTTGTGGTGAAATTATAACTTTATTAAATGATAAATGATTTTATTTCTGTAAGTAGGTCTGTACAAACATGAGATCTTGGGGTTCATTCGATTTATCGAGTCTGGTTAAACCACGCTAGGATCGGTGCATTTCATTCGTTCATTCATGTAAATAGGTCTGTACAAACACTTTTACACGTCAATCATATTATTTTTAACTTGATGTGGTCGGCGTATTTCATCTGATTACTCTGTATAGAAAAGCTGAAACAAACTCAGAGGTCACAGTCTCTTTAAAAGTCCAGACATAATCTTGGTCACGCCACATGAGGACCATGTAGATTAGTGTCTGAAATGATCTTTTGAGGAAAGAACCACATAGATTGAGTAGACCTGTCCAGTCAGCGCACGCATTTGTCAGTAACTGTGCAGCTCAACTCGATATTTAAGGAGCTCAACACAACGGAAGGAACACAACTGTTATTGTAGCAAATATAATTAAAAGGTGAAGTTACCACGAGATACAGGATTATCAATGTAAACTGCTTTATTGCCGTTGTCTGGAACTGACCCAGGACAAAGTAACATAACATCACGCCTGTATTCCTCTATAAGGCCTAGGCAGAGGTGTACCTACACTCAAATTTCTCCAGTTACGGCTACTAAGTTCCGTGTTATGAGGGGGCGAGCCAATTGCCATCAACCGGGGGCACAAATCCAGACTCAGGGTTGCTACTAAGAAATTCCAGATGGGAAAATACAACGAGATCCAAATCCAAAAGACCTCATTAGCATGAGGTCTTGAGTTTGATTTATCTTGGGGCGAGCTCAGCTCACCAACGAGGCAGTCAACGCCAGGCCCAGTCCAGGACAAAGTGTTCTTCTCAAAAAAAGAAGAAAAGCATCGATGACCATACTTGCTCTGCACTGCACGTGAACAGGTACAACCAAATATCATAAGTTTAAACACATACTGAACAGCAGGAATAATTAGCCAAAACTATATTGGTATAACTTATTAAAAACCTACATACCCAAGCAGGTATTATTTATAAAGCAATAAAGCCAAAAAATACTTAAATGATAATAATTAAAATACTTAAATATTAGGAAAAGAAGAAAAGGTGGTAAGTAACAAAATGAAAATACAATTACCAGATTCGGAATACATACCTACTTAATTAAATAATATAAACACTCTTCAATTAAGCGCTCTACCTCCTCTCTCCTACTATGCTGTGCCCGACAGGGTCCATAATTGTTACTTTAATTTTAAGCCTACCAACTGTTCATCAACATTATGGAATGCAATAAAGAATTGAGAATTGAGAATTGAGGTTCTGAAGAATATCACCGTTAAGGCTTGTGCAGACCAGTTCAAACAATTTCTAAGAAAACTTCACGGTATAACACGGGTTATCCCGTGTCACGTCGCGCGACAAGTTTCGCTGGTCTGCACAAGCCATCAAATTGCGTGATACCCTAGTGATGTGACCGTCGAACTGCAAAGTCATAGGTCTCGAGTTCGAAGCCAAGTCACGCACCTCTGACTTTTCGCATCCATGTGCGTATTGTGTAATTATCACTTACTTCAAAAATGGTGAAGGAAAACATCATAAGGAAACTGGCATGCTTGAGAGATATTTCTCAATGACATGTTAAACCTCCTAGGCCCATGGGCGGTATAAAAACTATGACAACACATTACTCACTAACCAAACGAAAAGAAGAAAGACCTAGTCAGTACCTAATGCCTTAGAATCGATCAAAATAGAAAGATAGCGATACCTAAGCATACATATTTTATAAGCGATACACGATAAATAAATCAACACCGCATTACAAAAAGTTCTACTTTCTTACGTCCTGTTCCCGACACCCTACTTTTTTGTTCAACTCTAAAATCAGCATGGGCACAAATGACAACCATTACCATTTACCACTGTACTCATGTAGAATACCGCCGCGCCTCCCCTGCAAATGTTCCGTATTTTCCATAAGTGTTAAACAAAAAATCTCCTGTTATACTAACTCTACAAAGATCAAAGAGAGACTGATTGCAGAAGTGTCAATCCTTGTGAAAAGATCGAGCTGATGCACATTAAACAGTATGATAATTAACGAAAGGCGTACTTCCCGTAATAGTAAAGCGTTCATACATGTGCAACAAAAATTTTACCATTAAAAAAAAAAGACGTGTGGCACTCGGGGACTGCCCCGGCGAAGCTATTGCATAGCATTTTTTATCACCTTACGCAATTGTAAAATATTAACCCAAATACAAGAAATAGAAATGATGACATTGACAGGAACTGTTATTCACATTTATAGTTTTTAAAACTTGACACAACGTAATGGCCGGGAACATCAAACTAATAAAAAGGTTTTAATTTAACTATTAATAGTCAAGGATCATTCGTCTAAGTAAATTGGAATTTTATTGTCAAACAGTTAAACATAATTTTCAATACAACACTCTCGTATCATTCGTTTAAGTAAATTTGAACTTTGTTGTCAAGCAGTTAAACATAATTTTCAATACAAAACACTCTTTTCTTAGGTAGTATTTTCGTTACGAAATTTCTGGATTAGGTCTCCACGCTCAAGGCCCGCGATAGAAGGTATGCAATAGCTTAAAAATAAGTTTTTTTTTATGACTATCTTTTTTTTGAGAGTGATTTCGTGAAAAGGGACGGAAATGTATAACAGGAAACTTAGGAAGCGCGCGCTATTTGATTTGAGTCGGTGGCAAAAAACGAAAATTCAAAACCAAAGACACCGACTTCCGAAATTAAAGTTATTTTTCACTTTGTAGTGTTTTTTTTTGAGAAGGCAGTTGTTTCTTTTTTTTTTTTTAAGTTTTTACTAAAATTTTATTTAGTCTGGCCAGGATTTTTTTAATCATCCCACTTACGATACACCTATTATTGGACATACCTTTATAAAATACTTTCATTCATTAAACAAATGGGTGGCGGTCGTTCCTCTGCGGATTTAAGGCTATAATGAATTTTCTATAGAGAACATCGCAGTCCAACAAACGTAAGGACCTTCTATACAACCTTATTCTTTGCAACAAAACACTAGTAACAACATCGGCGACGTGTAAGGCGAGCACTCGACTGACTACCGTCTGTTTGGGGAGCGTCCACTTTTTGTCCCACGACGGTGCGCGGGCGCATTGTATTACAAATTGTAATATTCCCCCTGTATGGAGCTTGTTTGTTTAAAGGTGAGGTAATTAGGTATTTACTGTCACTAATGATATTATATGTACTTAGTATAATGTATGCGATGGTCGAAGTCTCTTTTTTAATTCTGGAATTTATGTCATTCTGGATTCCTGTGAAGGATACCGTTTTTAAAATGGTAATAAACATAAGGAAGTGTAAAGCAGACAAGAAAGTTTTCATCTAGGCGAACAGCCCTACACTGTGGAAAAGACAGAGAGGGGAGAAGAAGAACCCCAACGAATGCATTGCAGCTAATCGTTTTCTTTAAATCTTCTTGTTGGTATGACTTTCAATTATAGTTCTAGACGTAGTAAAAAGATAACCAGGCAGGTTCATAGATGAGACCGACTGTCTAGGGTGCGTTTGAAGATCCTGTATAATTACGTCAGTCATAGAGATTCCTTTCAGCCGAAAGACTGCCACTGCTGGATATAGGCTGCCCGATGAATGTGCCAACGACTGGTCCTATGTTGTCTTTAGACTTCTGTTTCGTCGATCAAAAGTTTCGTCGTCCCATCGATGGTCGTGAAAACAATCTGTCGCACTAACGTTCGTCGATCTGAGATGCTGTCGCACCGCTGATGGTCGACCTATCGTACTGTCGCCCTAACATTTGTCGCACATTTGTTTGTCGCAACTATGGTACGGAGTCAAACAACTTTCTCCACCTCTTTCTCTACTCTATTTCTATACTTCTAACAACTATTTCTCTATCTTTCATCATTCTCTTTCCCTCCTAATTTATTAGGGGTCAAAGCAGCATACCTTCTTCCATATTTCTTCATTAGTCAACATCTCAGTAGTGTCCCTTTCTAGCCATATCATCTTTATCATCATCGACTAAGTTCATCCATAATTTCTTTAGTCTTCCCATACTCTTATCTCTTGACTGTGAGTTCTCAGTGACTTCGTTATCATAGCCAGCGATCTCAACGCCAAGCATCCCGCCTGGAATAGTTCCAGAGCCACCACCGGAGGGCGACACTTGTTTGGTCTATCCTCCATCCTGAGATTTGATGTCATCGCTCCGATGACTCGCACCCACTTTCCCTATGACCCCAATCATACCTTTTGTGGACTAAAATTTTGATCCAGGTGCCTTAGTAGATTCTCTATTTGAAATGAATTCTCTATCTTTAAGATAGTTAATTGACAAAGGCGTGACTTTGCGGAAATTCATTATAAAATACAATAGACGACGGACGTATATTTAGTAATCTAATCCACTTAACTGTTCTTAAAGTCATATAGAACCCTGTAAGAAATCGACACGTGTTTCAGCTCTCAACGAGGCATCCTCAGGATGATGATTGACTTGTTGCGAACCCACGTCGCTGCCACGCCACGTCAAGTGCAGCAGCCGAACGCAGAGCAGTCTCTGCGTTCGGCGCTTGACGTGGCAACACGTGACAACACAAGAACAGTTAAAGATTAGTTTACTAAATAAACGTCGCTTTTGTTTTTTCTTCTTTATCTTTATTCTAGATATACCAAGTGACAAGAAACCGCATCAAATATTTCCACAAAGATATTGCATTGTGGCGCTTATTATTGTAATAATTTTCCTAACGTTCACCACAGTGTGGTGTCCTCTGACCACAGCGATGATCGCTTCTTTGTTTTTCCGTATTTATCGCGCACAATCTATACAAAGTCACATGTCTGCCTGTGTGACCGCTTAGTTCTCCTGAACTATAGAATACATTTTTATGCGGTTTTAGCAATCATTTAAAGAATTTATTCCGGAAGTTTTATGTGCATTTATTTATCTAAACTAAAATTATAAATAAAGAAAAAAGATTAAATTTTGTATGCGTTCGGCTCGCGTTGATAACACTTCGTGTCCGAGTTCGCAACAGGTCAATCGTCGTCCTGAGGATGCCTCGTTGAGAGGCGAAACACGTGTCGATTTCTTACAGGATTCTCTAACTCTTTAAGAACGGTTAAGCGGATTAAGTTACTAGATATACATCGTCTATTGTATTTTAAATTTTTGTATGTTTGTTTGTAAAGGATAATCTTGAAAATCACTTAACCGATAAAAAAAACAATCTTCTATAGAAAGCTACATTATCAGCGAGTAACATGGGCTGTATTTTATAGATATCCACGTGAACGAAGTCGCGGGCAGAAGCTAGTGTTACAAAATCTCGATGTTTTGACAGGTCACCATATCAGTACATTGCTCGTGTGTGAAGCATTGCAGGTCGCTAGTATTCGTAGTTATAAGCAGAGCTCTATGTCTAAGTTTTTCGTTGAGCGTATAACGCTATATGGGAAAAAAGACATCTTAATTTTTTTTAAGTACGTACGTAGTAGTTGGAGGTGATTTGTCCAAGACAAATCATTTATTTGCAAAGTTACAAAAAGGTAATTTCCTCAAAATTTCCATTAGATTTGCCTACTTCAAAATTGAAGATGAGTTTTTTAATAATGAAATTATTGTTGAATTAATAGTTTCTCTTGATTTTGTAAACATTGACGTTTGATTATTACTTCTAATTTTGTCCATAAAGTAAAATTGCGCATAAAAACTACAGTAGGTAGTAAATATTCATACAATAATTTCATTTACTTAACAAAACATCACATCTGTAGGGTTAGGCAGAGGTGTACCTATAGTACAGTCACATAATATATCGCCAGCTATATTAAAGCGCAGGCCACACCGCCAGCTAGCGGGCGGGCGTGGGCGAAGCGAACGAAGGAAACTATACAAACTACGCGAAATATTGTAGCTCGCGGTGTGAACCGAAGTATGTAAAGAGGTGAAACGATGTTCGCCCACCCGCCCGCTAGCTGGCGGTGTGGCCTGCGCTTTAAGTCCCATGTAATAGGGGGCGAGTCTATTGTCATCAACCGGGCACAAATTCTGATTCCGGACTGCTACTGAGAAATTCCCGATGGAAAAACACAATAACACTTTGCCTGACCTGGGAATCGAACTCTGGACCTCATGCTAAGCAGTAGCGCTTGGTACCATTCGACCAACGAAGCATTTTATTGACATTTTAATAAATTACATAATTACTAACAACATAATGAGCTACCTTTTCTATTAATTATTCTTTTAATCTTACACCAAGATTCTAATTTAACAAGAAAATCGCATTTGAATACTTAATGAGTAGGTATATCGTAAAATCTCCGGCTGTTTGACCCGGGAATCGAACATGAACCCTTGCGATTTGTTGCTTAACGCCAATTACTAGCTTTGTAACTTAATGCAAGCATTACTTGATTAGATATATGGTTTATTGTTTACGATTAATGTGACAGGTGAAATGTTTGTTCATAAGTATTTAAATTAGCAGATAATAATAGAACTTTAGTACCTAGGAGGCGAGGCTTGTGGCTAAGTAATAACAGCCGCACTAGTCGATCGATCAGGTTAAGCTACTCTTGCCGCGGTTGGTTCGTGGACGGTTGATCATCTTTACATACCAACACCCCTTCGTGCCTCGCAAAGCACGTTAATCCGTTGGTCCCGGCTGTCATTTGTAGATCTTTGACAGTCGTTACGGGTAGTTAGAAGCCCAAAAGTCTGACAACCAGTCTTACCAAGGGGTATCGTGTTATCTAGTACATAGGTTGTGGAAGTCAGATAGGCAGTCGTTCTGTAGCGGTTACACCGCCACATACGAACTACGCAGCAAAAACATGACGTCACACAATTCCTGCATCGCACAGTTAGGAGACCCACTCGGGGTCACCCAATTTGGTGGTATGAGGAATACCTTATACCACCAAATTGGGTGACCCCGAGTATGAACGTCAACGCAGCCTTCGTGCAACTACTTCAGCGTGACGTCATCATCATCACTCCCGCAAGCTTTCGTGAGGCGAGTCACACAGCCAGCCAGCACCCACGGCTTCAACGGGTATCTTGACCACCAGCATGCAGCGAACGCGCATTCCTGGTCATCACCCTCAGCTTCATCAGCAACCTTGGCACAGCACCTGCACTTCCAGCCGGTCTCACAAGCAGAGTCTATTCTACCCTTTCCTGGTCGACGCAAGCAGTCAGCCACAACCAGGCGCTGTACCACATCCGACTCACTGGATGACGACGGAGCGCCACCCCGACTCACTGGGGAATCACCGCTGACAGTTCCGACTCACCATGAACTATGCGGCACCCGGTTCCGACTCACTGGAACCACAGTTGGCACTGTGAAGCATCGCAAGATCCAAGACTCAGTCCACTATCGACCTCCGGTCTCCGGAGGGGAGTGATGCAGCGGTTACACCGCCACATACGAACTACGCAGCAAAGACATGACGTCGCACAATTCCTGCATCGCGCAGTTAGAGTTTACCGAGTGAAAATATAGATATGACTATCCGAAATCAACTTACGGGCAGTTGCCCGCCAGACTCAACACCCGTCTGGCCGGAGGATCCTCCCTTTTCTATGGTGGATGAGTGAACTTTACACCCTGTTCCTCATACCTCTAAAGTTCCATGTAAAATACTAGAATTCAGCAACATGCGCTATGACTGGAAGCCGACTCCAATATTGTTGGAATCCCAACACTAAATGTTACTAAATAGCAAATACTTTATGAATACGAACATCACTAGCATGCGCTCTCGGTAGCCATCTCTCTATGAGTGTTCGTTCACTTCCTCACGGATCGGGTTCGCGATAGGTTGATACAACATAGTGCTCCTGCCTTGCCTGGTATTTGATTGGATTGGTGATAATTGGAATAATATAATCCGTTTTAAAACAACTGGCTTAATTTTATTGGAAGTACAGTTATCCATCCACACACACATTCCCACAAATATAACTATATTGGAGTCGGCTTCCAGTCATAGTGGGCTAGCATATCAATCTGCCTAGGCAGATTGATTGAGTTATGTCCTGGGTTACCAGAAAAAAGTGTTTCCTACTATTAATTCTAATTAATAAAAGAAAAAGGTCAAGCAATTGAGTAAAACCACGGGCAACAGCTAGTAAGAAAATAAAAGTAATCCTGCTAGTTGAATGTAAGCTGATCTGTTCAAACAACAGATAATTATCTTCTAGCCAGGATTCCTTCCATTAGAACTAAATGTAATATAAGAATGCTGAGTCGTAATCCTTTCTATTCTGCAACTTAATGGCCAATCTTAAGCTTTTGCATTGTGGGAAACAGAATGAACTTCGATTGAATTCTGTTTTAAGAATTATACGGGGGATTCTTTTAATTAAAGGCGATTTTTATTATGAAAATAGAACATGATTTCAATGTAGTGTCATACTGTCCTTGTGAATTTATTTGTGTACTTGTACTCGTATAGTCAATGGTGCCTTAAGCCACGGTCTCATTGTTTTGTTTTTGTTATTTTAATTACTTGAATTGTACTCATATGGACTAAGTTGTCTAAAATAAAAGTTAATATTTTTTTGCTATTCTCGGGACCCTGGGGTCCCGGACCTTTGGAAGGCGTATGAGGGGCCGAAGCCAACTCGCAGAGGCCCCTTAGAAATTTTTAAGTATTGGGGCACCAACCGACGATTATCCCTGTATGTACTATGCAAGTGCATCCAACGACAACCCCCGGTTGGTGTAGGACTATTGCAGGATATGGAAACAAAGATATTGGACTATGGGTTTGGGTGGCTTAAGTTGACTGGTGACCTGGAACTATGGAAGGACTATGGCCCCTGCCTGATCAATGTTTTATATGTACATAGATCAAATGGCAGGGGGTGAAAAGTTAATATTATTATTATAAAATATTATTTATTAATTGTGTGTAATTGATTGTGAAAATAAATCGTGATCTGTTTAGTTAAATTAATAACTGTGATAGCGTCGAAATACTAGATAAAACCCAGACCTTAATGACTTGGTCAAGTGGTCAGCAAGAAAAATTCAATCTGCCTACATACATTGTAAGATGAAGTGGCAAAAAATATGCGCGAACCGGCTTCACTCAGTCACCGCACTTTTTAAGAAGCCTTGTTTCCTAACCGCACTATCTAAGCAAACACTACGTTTTCACCGTAATCCTTGTTCTTCAACAACCATCGTCCAACCATTACGGACGGTCAGAATTTATTTTAAAAAAAATCACACATCTATTAAACTGATTAGATTCCTATACGTAATTTATTGTCAAGTTGCGTACCACTCGCTGGACCGAGCACAATGCCCGCTAGAAAGAAACAGAAACATGTTTAGAGCGAGAGAGGTATAGTGGGCCTTGCAAGGTGATTTCAGTTGCGACTACGCAAGCTTATGGTCAGGTTGTTACGCACACAGCCGCGTTTTTGACGCGCCCTTATACGGCGACGCGATCGGAAAATGAAACGCGGAATGTTACGTTTCGAAAAACATTTTTTTCGGATGTTTAGGTAATGTATGGCTGTAACTCGTGCGTTTACGTTACACCTGTAACTTGCATAGAGACTTGGTGTAATATTTTTTGATAATAAACATAATGAAAGATTGTTTTGTATTGTTTAGGTAAAGTGGACTATGTTGACATATTGTAATACCTAGATCTGTGAGAGTGTCCGAGTGTATGTAACCTGATGTGACTTGTGCAATAACTTCTAGTGAAGTGTAATTAGCCTTTTAATAACTGAGGACTATAAGGTATGTGCACCTTTTGTCGGTAACATAAACACTAGTTTATGTTGTATTTGTAACTGCTATGACCCTTTATTTATGAAATATTTGGAAAAGTACAAAATATTTGAGTGTTAATCTGCAATGTTTCTTTTATACAGTGACAGGTGTAATCGAAATCCTAATAAGAATTTGGTTTACCGTAAGATTAGAAAACTAGGAAGCGAAAAAGCTTTTTAATAACTTTTAGCAATCATTTCCGTTATTTTTAATTCATTGCGGAATTTTAAAATGATCAAACTAATTTATTGTTACCTACATACCCAATATCTACTCCTATTAAGGTTTTCAATACATATTTTAATAAGTAATTAATTTTAAAAGAGCCACTCATTAAAAGTTACCTACATTACAAGTTATAACTTGTATTAAAAGTTAAGTGATGCTTAATTTAATTTAATAGTATATCGTCAATGTTTATAATTAAATAGAAAACTCATTATAAACATAACATCGCTAATAAGATAATTATAATAAAAAGAAAGATTATGACCCTTTACTGACGCGATGACACGAACCTGAACCTGAATCTGATAGGCGCTTTACATTGTGTAAATAATTTCATGATCACTGCTCTCAAAACGGTGAAAGAAAACATCGTGGGAAAACCGGCATGTCTTAGAACCAAAAATTCGAAGACATGTGACATCTACCAACCCGCACTGGGCCCGCGTGGTGGATTACGGCCCATTCCCTCTCACAGACGGGAGGCCTGTGTCCCAGAAGTGATGATGCCTGATTACTATGTACTGACGCGATATATCGAAGCTGCCAACAAACTTTGGCAAGATTGGAATGCCCATTATGACGGGTCGCTAATAACTATCTTAAGTACTAATTACAAAAATATGCCAAGTTATAGGGAGAAACTATTTATGTTTATCACTACTACGAGTACTTATCAAATTTCATCAAGCTTGACTTTTGTTAAGAATCTGCTTTTCTTGAGAAAAGTCTACGGTTAATTTTTGTTCCGTTTATCCTAGGCTACTCTACTTCTAAAGAGAAAAGTTTGACGGATAAGTAAATTATCTAATAATAATATCAGCCTATAATGGTGGCACAGCAGGGCAAAGGCCTCTTCTTATAAGAAAGCACTGGCATTGATCACCACGCTTGCTCAAGATGGGTTGGCGATTTCATAGGCAAATAAAACAATACTAATAATTATGTTTCTTCTGGTTCAAGTAAATTAGCGAGATCTTGCCGGCGAAAGTTAATCCTTGTCATGTTTTCCATCACTGCTACCGGTCACTTGAAACAACTCTTTATAAACACTTATACCGCTAGATGAAGACAATAAATTATGAATTTAAGCAAATCGATTTTGTGGTCAATTCCATTTTAAATCTTGGGGGATTTCTACGACACGGAGTATTGCCGGTACTACTCAAAGATTCAAGAAGCTACTCGCTTCGGCGTTGTTGAACCGTTAATCAATAAGAGAAATTATGACTGCTATAACTTATAATGAATTGTTTGATTTCTCCGTAGATTACCGTTAGTGAGAATAGTTAATTAATTTTTCAGCAGCAACGTTTTTAGATTGAGAATCGTCTCCGCGAATGTCAATAGGCTAACGAAAGGTCTTAAGAGCCGCCGCAATGGTTACATTGGTTCTAACGTTAGACTTTAAGGGTAAGGTTATAAATAACCTCATAATCACAATATTAAAAGAGTAACCGCGGAGTTTCTTGCCGGCTCTTCTCCATAGTAAATGACCGATTGAAACCGTGCAACTAGCTTCTTTCTGACTTTCCATATGAGCCCATGTTTATGTGAAATAAAAATGTTGAAATTCGAATTGAATTCAAACGTCATTAATGACAGAAGAGATTTACAGGAGGCTTGATTTTCGCTCTCAGTTATTCAAAGCAGAGTGATCTTTTTCTCCCTCTCGCGCAAAACGAAGACATAGACATGTGAAATTCAACATTCTCACTACATCAATAATAAACTAGGAACAAGTATCACTTTTCCTTCACACATGCACAAACAAATAGATATAAAGTGATCTTTTGTTACAACCTGTTGGCTGGCACTGGACCGAGACTGTTTGGTAACCATGGCAACCGATACAAAGGTGTCAGATGAAAGCTAACGTCAAGTAGCGCGGATAATTTTTGACATAGGTTTTTGTTGTTGAAATGTATGTAGTTGTAATAAGAGGAGAGAGATGTGTGATTGAATTTTTGTAATTTAAGTAAAAAGTGTTTCTGTTCTTGCGGTCAATCTCGAAGAAAAAAATCCTTGTTTTAAATATTTGAGTGCATTTTTTAACTTGTAGATTTGGTGAACTTTATTGTTTAATTATTAATTATAATTATTATTTTTTCTTGAAATGTAAAACCTTACATAATTAAATAAATCATTAATTTTTATCTATTGTTAACATTTCTCTTTATTTTAGATTTTAGAGCTAAAACCTGAATTAACTATAAATTTTAATTAAAACTGTCGCTAGGTAGGTATTCTTAATTCAAACTACTAAATTAAAGATAAACTGACAACACTTCGTGCTGAAATTTATAGACCTACCTGTAATATAGAACTTGCAAAAAAGATACTACGAAAGAAATTTGCACAAAAATGCGAAAAATGCAAGTTGCAATTCAACTAACTCAGACAAATAACGGTTAAATAACCAATTTAGAATATAATATCGATAGCAGGTATATATTCAATTAATTTTATTTGCATAAGACACGATATCTATTTCAATTCAATGCAATTAATAAAAAATAAACTAGAACTTTTCGATTTATTGTTCGGAAACATGCTGTATATTACGGTTTCTGTGAAAATAATTGAACGTTTACTTCGGTATCGATATTAATATTTCATTGATTATTATCAAAACTAAAATAAACGTTAGGTTTTTCCGTTGTCTTGAACAGTCATCGGATTTTACGTTGAATGTAAATTACTTCTCACGAATACAACCGCTGGGTAATGAAATACACCTACTTATTAGAAAATTAATTTGTTCAAATCCGAACCGTTTTTAATAATAATACAAATATAAATAACAGAAACCCTAGAGTTTTCTTTTACTTTAGTCATTTTTACTATGTTTTCACTATAATTCCAATCATGCAACCTTTTTACTTAATATTATTCAAAAAACCGTTTCTTACAACATAAATTCGTAAATAGAATCCCGCACCTTTGCATCTCGTTGAAGTCTTTCCTAAGAACGTTGATTAAGCCGTCCGCGTCCGTCGCCGCATGCGCAGCTCAACTCGCTACCAACAAGCTACGGCTTACAAGACTTTTTTTTACTCTATTTTATATACAACAAGATTATTTATCCGTTCCATACATAAAACATAAGCAGTAAATATTGATAACGTGATTACTTTCTGTAATAATGCAAATCGAATGATTTGTTCGAATATCGAGTTCGATTATCGATGAAAAGTTTTCGATGTTATTTTTATTGGGTCATTTATTTTGTTTTTAAATGTACGTAAATGGTTTCATAGTTTTATTTCGTATCAGTGTTTGAAATATTAATGATTTATTTAATAATTTTTCGCTAGTGGAAAAACGTGAGAATGAACGTATGAAACCGGCAGGGCTATTACCTATCTTGCAGAAGCAATGCGATAGCGATCATTTGTTTCATTTTGACAGTTCAACAACATTCAATGCGATAATTACGTTGCAGAGCAGAATTAAATTTCGAACTTATGAAACAATGGATTAGTAATCTGTTTCAAAACGAATTGATTGTGTATTACGTAATTAGGGTACCGGATTGTTTTAGCACTTTTCCAGCTAGATTGATATGAAGAAACCTTATCTTTTAGTCATCCGGTACCTGTTACCTATTAGATACAAAATAAATTAACATGTACACAACATTGACTGTACACGTACACCAAAAAAATATGTTATAACATTTTGAAAGAAGAATGTAATAATTAAATCTTAAAATATCTATTAATTTATGAACATTTATTACGGCAGCGTGGCAGCGGGAGTAAGTAAGTATTTTTTTAGCCCGTAGCGTTTCTCGTAGGTGTCTGTGGCAACCTGTATTAATTCACATGCTTCTGTTATCTTGAAAATAAAACCCTGCACACATAATACTTATTCCTATGCTGAGAAGCTAAGCCTGCTGGAATTCAATGTTGTAAGAAAATTGTAAATATCACACAAGCCACTTATACATAATATAATCGGTCCAAAATGTTACCACTGCTAGGACACACGTCTCCACTCTTTGAGAGGGCACGGGCCCTTAATCTGCCACGCGGGCCCATTACGAGTTGGTAGATGTCACAATCATGTCTTCGAACTTTCGATTTCCTCACGATGTTTTCCTTCACCGTTTTGAAAGCCACTTAACTCTTGCCAATATGAAATGGATCGCCATTTCTCACTAATACTGTCAATCCGTGGATGTCAATTTGGTATCTACTAATCTTTTCATCACTACGATGAATGTTAGTATTGTTATCTGTGCATCACTCTGTATCTATGGAATTAGTTGCGCACTTTTTACTTGTGCATAAAGCATTAACTCAATACTTTTGCCCAATTTACCAACAGCATTATAGTAACAATTAACATGAAAAACAACAGCCCGTATTATACTTTTGTACCGGAAAACTGCCGTGAAAGAAAAAAAAAATACAGTATCAACGTTTACCACGCAAAATAAGTATCGTGTGAGACGGTCTTAATTCTCTCTAAATATTGCAGAATGGAACGCAACCAACAGGCGTTAAGTTTAAGTTTCTTTATTTCAAACGTAAGCATAACGGACACCGCGTGCCTATTTTCACACTGCAACGTATTTTCAATTAGGCATTGGCAATAATTGTTACGTTTATTTTAAGCATTATGATATAATTGTATAAAATAAGAATAAAGGTAAGGTGTTTTGTGTATAATATGATAATATGAGGGAAAAAGGAAGGACCTTTTCTTATGAACAGAACAATTTAATGTCAATGCCTATTTAAACATAAAGAAACATAATAAGTTATGAATAAAGGTTTTTCGGTAATTCCATAATACACAACACATAATTATTATGTCTTTTCATAAACATTTTTTTTTTAACAATATTAACCACAAACTAACAACTATACAACATTTTATCTTTTCAAAGAGGTGTTATTTCCAAAGATACCGGAGATCTCGTTTTGTCCGATAAAAATCATTGTAACAAAATGAATATGTATTATTCAAATAACTGTAGTAACTTACCTTACGATTAAGTGGAGCTAACCAGGAAACTAAAAAAAATATTGATTTACACAATACCTTCCGCCTTTTAGGTCAGTAACAAATTCTACAAATATTGTTTAATTTAATGGATGTCTTTATGGGCCTGACAGTTTTTTTTTTTTCAAGTATTCTTTGGCGATTATTTGACAATTTATGTGTCTCTTCACTTTAATATCAATTTAATGCTAAATTTATAAACTGATTTCAATTAATTATGTAAATTGTGTTAAGGATATTCCCCTACTAGAATTCGATCACATTATTTTAACAAATAAAATGTTGTTACTTTGTGCCGAGCTTGTAAGTATAACAATATTTCAACAGCCACACATGGCCAATAATAGCGAAAATACTCGATAACAAACAAATAAAAATATCTAAGCAACTGTCAAAATTTACTCATTTCCTAAATGAAAAATCCTTCTCCTCACTGCAAAAAATTATAATCGCCATAAAGTCGCTAAGCTCCTACTTACCTTAGAATGGAGCCACAAAATAAATAAAAAGAGTTAAAGAAAGAGCAGAAAAAACTTCTGCTACTACTATCTGAGCCTCAGTCACGTAATATTAGAACACAAATTAAATCGCTAAGAACTACAAAATCGGACTTACGCCATTTCGCTTGACAGGACAGCAGTAATGCGTAGTATATCTTCGATTGGCCGACAATCTGACATGAATGCGCAGGACGTTGAGCAACTGACTAGTTTAATGTTTTCCTTTCCTTTTTACAATACTACACACAATAATATTATCTAGATTTAATTTAGAATATAATTATATATAAGTAGTAAGATAAGATAGTCGTTAATTTCAATCTATTTCGCTAAAATGATTTAGGAGTGTAATATTAAATTATTATAGACGCACAAATCATGTTTGTATTTACTTAGATACTAACTGACCCCTAGATTGCTTTATCAAAATATCCTACCAGCCTGGGGGAACACTAACTAACTGCACAGCTATGTTGGCAGGTGGATAATTTATATTTAGCACGGAGATAGGTAGTCTTGTGTTGTCTGTGTTTAGTTAAATGCTATTGTAACTTTGGTACAGTACGACACAACTTAGATGTAGCATCGGCAAAATTCGTAAAACCGATCACTATCCGAACTGAGTGCGCCTTCAAAATCTTTATTACTGCATCAGGTGAAAATTATCTTTCGAAAACGCAATAACATGTAAAGTCTTATAGCCAAATACATTCGTAAAATTGAAATTAATGAATGAAAATTTTGAAATCTATGCTACATCTAAGTTGTGTCGTACTGTATCGTCTTGTGAAATCTATGAAATCAATTCATAGTTGGCAATGGCCCAGGACAGACGGGAAGAATTCGACTTTTTTCATAAGGATAAGACATAAAGAGCAATTATAGGGTTAAGTGGAAGAGGTTAGGGACGCCATTAGTCTGCATTGGGACACACACGGCTAATAATAATAATACATAGTTACCTGTCTTATTTCGCCTTAGATGTCCCTTTATTTAGAAATGACGTACTGATTTTTAATTAATTTGTCATTAAGTTTATATTTCCGATTTTTGTTCCTGTTACTTAAAAAGCTATTTAATTTTAATGCACCACAACACCTGTGTTAATTTTGTGGTCAAACATTTCACCACCCTAAACACAAATAAATCCTAACTAAACGAATAAAATTGAGAAATTACACCTTATATAAATATAGATTACAAATAATACACTGTAATCTGTGTATTATCGAACGGAGGTTTCAATTTACTGCTTCGATTATGGGATGCTACAAAAAGTTGAGGCCCCTCTCGTGCGAAACGGAACGCGGCGCGCACGCAACACCGCTCCTGTTCCAATGTTTTTTAGTTTATTTGTGTTTATTTTCTGTTGTTTTTAGTTGTTTTGTAGTGGTGTGCTTTTGTTTCGAGTGTAATAATTTTGCGTTTATGATTTTGTGTTATTTTGTTAATGAAAAAGTAATTATTACGAGTATTTTTGTAACTAAGATCATCGATATTGATATTAAAGATTTTTTGAATATCATTGCCAAACGTGATCAGCACGTGAAGGATTTCTATCACAATTTTTTTTATTTTATGAATAATTTAGACATAATTTTATCTTTCTATTCAAAGTGACATTTTTTTTCTTTAGTTTGATTTCACACCGAAGAAATCTTTCAACCATCTGTCATTGTGGAATATAATCTTCCATTTTTTTTTCCGTGTTGATACTACGCGTACTGGCCAAATTACGGGAATCGATTTAAGAAAATTGTCTTTGACAGACGGACGGAACACAAGAGTGATCCTATAACGGTTCCATTTTTCATTCGAATATACGGAACCCTAACATTGGAATATGTTAATCGATCGTAAAGAATGTAACATGCAACAAAAGGGGGACCATAAATTGATTACGCAGACGCACATTCAAATTGCGTATCTCTATACTCCGTTACATCACAGCAAAGAAAGTTCCCACAGACAAAGCTCACTAAAATCTAGTTTAGAGTACATAAATCGCTGTATAAATCCTATTATAATAAATTGTATTTGCAATATTGTTTCCTAGCAAACCTTTCACCTGACGCGTTGTTTCTCATTTCCCTCTATCAAGACTTTAATGTGTATGTGTGTCATCTGCGACCTAATGCTGACCGTCCACTACTGAAGGAGCTGTAATTTATAGCTCGTAACTATTTAATCTTTGTAATATATCTTAGTAGGTACTTAACCATTCATTTAGTTAGGATGCAATACTTGTCTTGTCTTATGTAACTGAGTTTGTATGCTTTCTTAGCTTATGTTTTGATTTTCAAACTCTGGTATGGAAACCATTTGAATTTTTTTCTTTAATGATTTAAGTGTCTACGATAAAAAAAAAATGTTACTAGACCCATTCTTAAACATTGATGTCATTCTTAAATAAAATTATAAACTAAATTGAAGTGAAGTCTTCAGAAAATGTTTAGGTAGAACCTTGAGAACAGGATTAAGGTTTTAAGAAATCATTGCAGTGAAAATGTATTATTATTATAATCAACTAGCTGACCCGCCAGACGTTGTCCTGTCAAAAAAAAAAATGCACGGCAATTGTATTTATATACGTAGATGTGCTACCAAAAATAACATACTTTCTTTGCAATGCAGATACATGCAAACAAACGAGTACGATTGTCTCCATTCCATTTTCAAATCTGACATATGATAGCTTCAAAGATATCATTGCCTCTCCTTCGCCCCGCCTTGTATGATGGATCACCTCAACTCATTAACTTTTTGTCCTGGATTACTGTGTGTCAGTTATTATTGCACTGCAGTGTAAGTCTATTCTCCTGTTTTACCCGGTCATTGATGGTTCATAATGACGTTTTTTAACTACCACAAATGTATTATTGTGAATTATAGACGAGATATGAATTTCAAGATGTGTGCAGTCATTTGTAGGTTTATAGTTGCTTTTAATGGAGGTATTTTCAATGTATTATTGTTACTGTCATTTCTTAGAGTTTTTGTTGTATTATTTTCCGTTATTAGCTTTTAAGTAAGAGGTTCTGCATTATCAGGTGAAGTGCATACAAGTAGGCTGGGAACAGATAGGATACCCGACTTTCAAGTTTATAGTATTTTTTTTTTTGGATTAAAACTAATTTTATTCTCTTCAGGTACCTTTTGCCTGTAAGTAGAATATTATGGCAGCGATATGCTTCTGCTTTTTTACTGCTACATCACAATGTAGCAGTAAAAAAGCAGATACTAAGTAGGTAACTTAATTTTAATATATTATGTTATTTTAAAGTTCTTTATATAGAGTCCACCACAACGCTTAAGTGGTCTGTATCATTCCTTATATTAAAATATATACCTATTGATTTCTTAATTGCAGAGACTTTATTAAAAAGGTACTTAAGATGATAGATACAAAACTCTCCCCAAGAAAACCGCACGCACTATAACAAGAAGCTTCCAACTCCAACATTTATCCAGTTACCGCAACTTTCGAAGCTAAAAACAATTATCATCAAGACAATAAATATTCTCACAATAGTACGCTCTTAGACAGGCTGCGTTCCACTTTTTAGATCGTCTACCTAGCCGTATAAGGCAGTGCGTCCACTTCGGATTTCTTGCAAAACCTACCTTGATCGTCGAGTGACGCGGTGTCGACTGTAACTTACGAGTTGGATGGCTTAGTGCGGGGTAGGCGAGTGCGGACTGAATTTGTATGACTTATTTTGTGGTACGGATTTTTTTAGTTGGTGTTTAGATGTTTTTTTTTTCTGGATTAATTGTGTAAAATAGGGCTTGAAATAGAAACTGACAAAATATATTTTTTTTTATTGATCGCTTGGCAAAACAAGCTCTTCATAAAGATTTCTTAGAAGTTTTCAAGATCTACCTTGATCGTCGACTGTAATTTACGGGCCGCATAGCTTAGTACGGAGTAGCAACCAATACGGAGGCTTGATTGAATTTTGAAAAAAAGTAGCAAAGTAACTTCTTTTCCTTAATCGCTTTAAAACACTAACAAAAACGATGGACTTGGCGTTGCTCGTGTTGACGATTTAAGTCAACATTGTTTAACGTAAATATAATAAAAGGTATGTACTTCATCTGTTTTAATATTGCAAAACCTACCTTGATCGTCGAGTGACGCGGTGTCTGTAAATTACGAGTCGGCTAGCTTAGTGCGGAGTTGGAACCAATACGATGGTTAGTAGACGTGGCGGTAATAAAATAGACATTTTGAACGATTCGACGTAGCGGGAATAAAAGCGGGAGTTTTCCAAGTAGACGTGGCGGCGACTCGACGTGGCGGGACTCGACGTCAAGGGAATAAATCCTGAATTTGTAGTACTTCTTTTGTGAAACAGTTTTTTAATGTTTAGATATTTTTTTGCTGGTTTAATTGTGTAAAACATGGCTTGAGATAGTTTCAAGAAAAAACTAGCTAAGTATTTTTTTTTTCTTTAATCGATCATTACTACTAAATTGTTGATGTTATTCGTCGCGTGCTGTTTTGTTACTTATAATTTAGTTATGTAGGTACGTCCACCTAATAAGAAGTAAGAAAAATAATATAACCACTTCATCCGTTTTTTAATTATGTCTGGGATAAATATAGCAAAGAAAAAACTTGGTTATAACGTAGGATATATTTTGTTTATGTGTGTGCAGAGGTCATAGTCCTGTCGTTTGTCTGGAAAATTTAATTTTAATAGCTATGATTAATATGACTTACGAGCTTTTTAAATTATAACGTGTTTGAAGTGGCAGCAGAAGAAATAAAATATTAATTACCTAATCCAGATTTTTTACAGGTGCCTATTTTACGATTTTTATGATCCATCATTTTGTAATAAAACTTACACATAGTTTTTTTTTTTTCTTATAGTAGGCATAAGGCTTTGCCATTAAAAACATGGCGTAACTTGATACGAAATCTAGAAATGTTAATTTGTCTCTATATTGAACTCAACTAACAGGTTAAAAATATAATTTAGTAAATTCTAAATAATTCACCAAAATTATTATTCTTTATTCATTTGCTGCTGTTTAAAAATAAGGCTTTTGCTTTGCATTAAAACAGATACAGGCTGACGTTATAATTATTCCCATTTATCTTTTAATATTTAAAATAAATTAATATATTTCGCATTTACCATTCAACTTTGTCTTGGGGTTTGACTAACACGTCGAACTCAACACTTAGAAATGATATAAAGAAACGTATACCAAATGATTTATAAACCCTTTTACCCAATGTTTTTCTAATATTGTTAGATTTTCATTGTATTGTAATTTTTGTGAACACTACTTTTAAGGCACAGAATAATAACAGCAACAAGACTCGATCGTAACTTGATATTTTGATGAAGTCAGAACTGCGGTATTCCGTAGATTATTGTGTTGAAATATAAAATAAATCTTCATGTAGTTATTATAGGTAATCGATTTTCCTCATCTGATTTCTAAGGTTTTATTATTTAATCGATAAATTCGCATAAATAGGAAACCATGATTTTATGTCAAACCACTGTAATAAATAAGAATCTAGATTTAGAATATTATTATTTTGGGATGAAACGACTCCGAATTAAAAAAAAGTGATTCGACAGTGCAATATCTAATGTTATAAAATGTCTTCGTATCGTGTCTTGTCGTGTGTCGTACTGTGTCGTGTGTCGTACTGTGTCGTGTATTTTGTACTTATGATCTCTAAATAGCTACTACTCTAACTACAATCTCTACCTACTCTCTATAATAAAAATCAATCAAACAATTTAAAAATAATATTAAAGTGATAAATTATATAAAAAATTATTAGCTTTACTGTCTTTCTAACAACAGCCTACATTTTTTATCTAGTCTTCTAAAATATGCTCCAAACCTACCTATTGACCTGTTAAACCCAACATTTTGATTCAACCGTGAATTGAACCCGCGACCTCTGTATCCGGAATCTTAACTACAAAGTTAAAACGCGGTCATTATTTCACTTGAAAGTATTAGAAGCGTCTGTGGTACAAGAGTTGATAATGGTATTATTGGAATTACGATAGAAGTAGGGAAGGTAAGTTTATGAGTTTATTTAGTAATTGATTTTTGTTACTTGTGTTGTTAGGGGCTTGCGGGAAGTCCTAAGGGAAAACTGTGGCCCCTGGCACAGGCAAGGGAAGGAACACAGGTAGGTTTTAATCAGTAAGAGTCTGACACGCCCTTCCGCTCCGCCCAGAGCGGGAGAAGTCATTTGATGATTTCCCACCCAAAAAAAAAAGACAAAAAAGGGGCTTGTGGCTAAGTAATAACAGCCGCACGGGTCGATCAATCAGGTTAAGATACTCTTGCCGCGGTTGGCTTGTGAATAAGTGACCATCTTTACATACTAAGACCCCTCCGAGCCTCGGAAAGCACGTTAAGCAGTTGGTCCCTGCTGTCATTCGTAGATCTTTGACAGTCGTTACGTGTCGTCAGAAGCTCAAACCGAAACGATAAAAAAAACAGTCTTTCCAAGGGGTATCGTATTACCCAGTTACTGGGTTGTGGAGGTCAGATAGGCAGTCGCTCCATGTAAAATACTGGTAGTCAGCTGCATTCGGTTAGATTGGCAGCCGACCCCAATATAGTTAGGAAAAGGCTAAGGATGAATTGATTTTTGTTACTTGGATTTGGGTAAGACTAGCTGTTGCCCGCGGCCTTGCCCGCGTGCAGCCTAAATTTTTTTTCTAAAATAAATGCCGAAGTTACTCTTAATAACATCAGCTATCCGCCAGTGAAAGTCCCGTCAAAATCGGTCCAGCCAGCCGAAGATTAGCCGGAATAAATAGAAAGACAGATAAAACAATTAAAACCACTTTTTTTGTTATAAATACCGTTTACTATTTACATGCATTTAGTAAAAAGCTGTTTATTGACATAACAAACAGACACTTCAATTTTGAAATTGACACTTCAGATGGTGGTAGCTAGCCAGGCGGACTAGGAACAAACCACCAACTAAATCAGGCAAAAAAAATTGCCCTTACTGGGAATTGAACACGGGACCTCTGGGTCTGAGACAGGTGGTTTAACCACTAGACTACAGAAGCAGTTAATAGTTTCTTGCCATAAAGAAGGTATCAGCTACTGGTCGTCCAATTAAGTTCAAAAACCAATAGAAATTCATAAGTCTGTTCTGTGCTGCAGCTATCCAATGAACTTTACCAAGATCTTTGCTTCAACAGGTATTAAGGTTTATGGAAACAGATTGCAATTGCCTACAAGTTGAATGGTCCAGCATGGTCCATTGTTGGTATTACCCAAGTAGCATTCAACAATACCCTTTACGATTAGCATAGAAAAATCATAAAGTACTACGATAAAGGTACGACAAAAGTTACTTATTACAAGGCCGAGGTCAGGTCAGAGGCAGACATAAACATCTTCTACTACTTTCGAGGCAATGTTATTGCTTAAAACGAGGCAGTTACGCGTAGTGCCTTAGAAGAAAGAGCATTTATTTATACTTTTTATCGAAAAAAAGGTAAAAGTAGAAATGGAGATAGTGATTTACTAATAGATTTTGTGAATGTTAATGTTGATGACGTAAAGCAAAGATGGATGGATTTTGTGAATGGTAATGGTAGATAATGGAGTAACAACTGGAATGATAACTAATAGGACCGTGTGAAATGAAAAGATGCTGCGTCGATTGGAAATCAATGAGATGATGAAACTATTGCATTGATAGTATTTCGACTGCGTTTTTTGGGTGATGCCAAGCTCACGTCAAAGGTGGAAGCGAGCTTCACCCGGAATCCTCAACCACAGAGGAACAGACTATCTTACCTCTAACTGTTGTAATAGCGACAAACTAAGATAAGATAGGTAGCTAGCCCAACACCAACCAAACCGAGCAGAAAATTTGCCTCCGCTGGAAATTGAACCGACCTCTGGGTCTGAGACAAGTGGTCTTACTACAGAGGCGATTCGTTATTGATTCATGAGTTTATAAGTAAATTAATTACATAGTACTAGCTAGTCATTGTTTCATTATAAATATTACTCACTACGAGGTAGATTTTCTTCAAGAATATCCTTCCAGGAGTAAAATGTATTTACATTATTATTGAATAAGTTATACTCGAACTCGTGACTAAATCTATTGTAAATATTCATCGCATACCTATTGGTATAAGGATTATATTTGTAATCGTTCATAATGGGCCATTGTGTACGACTGGGGAAACATTGTGATTATCTACGCCATATCAACAATCTTTGTATTTATATTACTTATATGTTACGTAAAAGGTTACTTGTGTGAATTTGCAATGTGGTAGTGACTATGACTGATCTGTTTGTGCTGCGCAGTTCCACTATTGTTTGTTTTTTTTGTTATTTTATTATTAGAAAATGTTGTATTGTTGTTCTTCAATTAATTGGCTTCTATAAAATAATAGTGTTGTGGTGCAAATGAATTTAGCATTTCGTGTAAGAAATAACATTGCAAAAAAACATAATGGGGACTCGAATTATAGGTTATAGTAAGAAAATACGTTTTTGCGATAAACATGACACAAAGAAAGAACAAAACACGAAAATAGCTATTTGGGTGGAAAATATGCATCACATCCAAGGAAAACGGCCATCACTCAGCATAAAGCTTTGTGCAGACCAGCGCGAATCGCGCGACGCGACACCGGTTATTGTTATACCGTGAAGTTTTTTTAGAAATTGTATTGTTCGTATCGCGTCGCGCGACAAGTCGCACTGGTCTGCAAAAGCCTTAATGCTGCGACCCTATGCGAGACAGACCCCCCCGCTGGTTTTCAGCGACAGCCGGTGCAATATAATAATATAGTGAAATAACAATATTTGAAATCAAAATAAATACAATACTAAGTCCTCAATGCGTGTTTAAACAAGCGAAAGTGTTCAGTTTGAGAATACGTGATTTGAGAAAACTTTTCCATTATTTCAGCCTGCTATAGATAATGACCGCAATAAACTTTTATCCAAGTAGCTAAATTGGGAGTACAATATGAAGATCAGTCATGAAGACTGTGTCGATTCCGTGGTTGTTTTACAACAACATAACATCACACCTGTATATGCCGAAGGGTTAGGCAGAGGTGCACCTATAAGTACACTCACAATTCACCAGTTATGTCTAAATCCCATGTAACAGGGGCTTGCCTTTTACCATCAACCGGGCCCAAATCCAGACTCCGTGCTGATACTACGAAATTCTTAATGGTAAAACTCAATAACACTTTACTCGACCCGGGGATCGAACCCCCGACAACATACTAATAGGTACTTGTTTTATTGGTCAACAATACTCACGGATCAGTAAATAAGTTCGTGAATACTGTAAGTATTTTAATGATTTTAAAAGAAGGTACAGAAGACTTCTGTCTACTACCTACTCATCATTTGGAATGATAGTATGTTACAGACAGTAGATCATTACACGGTGTAACGTTAATTGTTGCGCGGGCGCCCTACTGCGTGTAAATACAATGTCAGACAGTTTGTCAGTGATGGACGAACTTTGCACTCCAGACGAGGTTATTTTTTATCTAGCTTTTATTTTAACGGTTCTTATTGTAACGTAGGTATTTTTTCTAAATCTTAATTATTTTTATAATTACAGGATAAATTAATGTCCTTATTTTTTATTTTACCGCATCGGAGAAACTCTTGGCTTGCATCTCACCTGATGTTAAGTGGTGATCAGACCGAAGGTGGAAGCGACCTTCACCCGGAATCCTCAACCAGAGAGGACCTGGCTATCTTACCTCTAACTGCCGAAATGCAATGCTGTTAACATTTTTGTTACGGCGACAGAGTTAGATAAGATAGTGGCAGCTAGCCAGGCGGGCTTAGAACAAGCCCTACCACCAACCAAAACACGCAGAAAATTTTGTTCCCACTGAGAATCGAACCCGGGACCTCTGGGTCTGAGACAAGTGGTCTAACTAAACCCAACCCTAGCCTTGCCTCGGGTGTTCGAACCCAAGGCACGCACCTCTGACTTTCGGATTCATGCAAGTGCGTATTGTATAATTATCACTGCTTCAAAAACGGTGAAGGAAAACATCGTGAGGAAACCGGCATGCCTGAGCGATATTTCTCGACGGCATGTGGAGCCAAGTCAGAGGTCCATGTGGCTTTAAAACTCTGACACCAGGTTAGTCACTAACCACACAAAAAGAAGAAAAGAGGTGGTTTAACGACTAGACCACAGAGGCGGTTGGTCCTTGGCCTATATTTGCGAAAATGTGATTTGCCTGCTAGTCATTGTCAACACTTTCGATAGAAACCAACCGCTGTGTCACCGTTTGTTAGTACGACATCAATGACATGTAGAAACTCACGGCTCAGGGGGCCTACTCGTCTATGCTCAGATCCTATAAAAAACGAGTCGTTTTTCCTACCAATGGTAGCATTTTTTATTGCTAAACTGGGCATATAAATAGATTTGTAAGCTAATTTTGCCTGTGGTAGCTACTTCCATATGGGAGGGTCTAGTCTCCATTTACCGCAGGTGGCAGCAGCAGGACACGTGACGCCGCCGCCGCTGCGACACTGGTTCCTATTGTATTTTTAAGAAATCGAATCGCATTTTTATGAAGTCGCCTGCGGTCGGTTACTTACGGATTGGTGGTACATTTAAAAACATAATAGACCAAGAGCTGATACCTACTTAATTATCTAATTATTATTTAAAAGATGACAACCCTGACGTGGTCAGAAGGTATAAGAGTGAACTACTACTGAGAGTGAGCTACTATGAAAAGCTATGAAATCTTTGCTTCATTATTGGTAAAGATACAAGAGTCTTAATATTAACCAATAACGGTCCGTAAATTATAGGAATTGTCAGTCCGTTAACGAAGATGGGCCCGTTCGAAGGTAGATCGAGACTACAGAATGAACCTTACTGCCGATTAATTAACTTTTTCGGACGGGCAATAACACATTGGGAGTCGAGACAACTGTCACATCGTGCTGTCATTCATTCTTAGTTTGGGCCCCAAATTAATATGTTCGAAGATGACACGGAGTTGGAAACGCCCGTGACTTAAGTCGAAACTATGAATCTCGTGCGTAGGTTCTTGACACCCTTAATGAAGTCCACAAAAGAGGTTGTGTGCTCGACGCACTTTCAGTGGCACGAATTTTACTAGAACTGCAGACTCTAGACGCTGCTTCATCAACAACATTGGTTAACAGTGAATGTTATTAATTAATGCACTATAAAACGCTATGTTGATCTTCTGATCGCAAGCGCTACTGCTGGGGTAAGTAATATATGGTATAATTACAAAATTACTAACATTTACAAGATATAAAAACTGAATCTATAATTTTATTTGTTATAATCATCAGTTAATATAATAAACGATTGATACAATTTTAAAATAACTAATTTTTATAGTCATAACCTACATTTAATATAAAATCGTTTGATATACCACTCAAAAGACATAAAACATATTAAGTCTAATATGTCATTTCTATCACAGTTAGTAACTTGAGTAGATATACCTAACTGATTACCACCTGCCAAGATGATCACTCGCTACGCTCGCTTGCCTTCACGCGTTAATGGTCACTGTTCTAACCTAACCTAACCCAAATGGTTCACCAACAAGAGAGGGGATCTGGCACTCGGCGGCCGCTGCCGCGGCACGCTCCCTACGGTCGCTCGCCTTCGCGCGTAAATGGTCACTGTTCTAACCTATCCTAACCCAAATGGTTCACCAACAAGAGAGGGGATCTGGCACTCGGCGGCCGCTGCCGCGGCACGCTCCCTACGGTCGCTCGCCTTCGCGCGTAAATGGTCACTGTTCTAACCTAACCTAACCCAAATGGTTCACCAACAAGAGAGGGGATCTGGCACTCGGCGGCCGTTGCCGCTGCACGCTCCCTACGGTCGCTCGCCTTCGCGCGTTAATGGTCACTGTTCTAACCTAACCTAACCCAAGTGATTCACCAACAATAGAGGGGATCTGACGCTCGGCGGCCGCTCAAGCCTTAGCCTTCCAACCTTCCAACCAACATATCCTAGTTGAATCCAACTAGAATATGTTAGGTTGGAAGGCTAAGGCTTGTTGATGGCTTTAATGATTCAAAGCAATCGCTTTGAATCGTGGTGTTAACCATTATGATGTGATGGTATCAATATATATTTTAAACGATAGACCTAATGATTTTCGATTAAATAAACGTTATATCCAATAACATTATACGAAATAAGTTTTAGAGTATATAAATATTATATGTAAAGAAATTATATCAACAGTTGGTATATCTCACGTTTGTTATATCTTGTGAACGTTATTGAAATGAAAATATACCAAATAACTTTATATGATATGAGACGCACCCCTACTGTTGAGCATGAGGTCCTGGGTTCGACTCCCGGGTCGGGTAAAGTGTTATTGGGCTTTTCCATTAGGAATTTCTCAGAAGCAGCCTGGATTCTGGATTTGTGCCCGGTTGATAGCAACAGGCTCGCCCCCTATTACATGCGACTTAAACATAGCTGGCGAAATGTGGGTGTACTACAGGTACACCTCTGCCTAACCCTTTGGGGGTTATAGGCGTGATGTTATGTGAATGTTATGAATTAGTGCACTATAAGACGCCACTGTCCATAGTTTGACATAGGTACGTATAACAGTACCTAAAATGCACTCCAAAAACTTTAAAGGGGAAAATGAGCGATTTCTTCCTAATGAATGAACACAAAACAATTACCTCTTACCCTAAATTAATAACAAAACAATTACTCATATCTCATCAACTACAGAACAAACAAACTATCATTACTAAAATGCTCACTTCATCTAAATTTTATTCAAAATAACTGCCACGAGCACTCTTTGCCCCGCATTGCCCCCCACTGCCCCGCGTTGCCCGGTCATTCGGGCAGTAATCATAGTCGTGGGAAACAATAGCTCAATCATAGTTATGTGCGTGCACCTGTCAGTCTAAGTTGAGCTTGTCGTGATAATGGGGGCTACTAAGTGTTGTGGATAAAGGGTTAGGTTTGGGAGTGAATTTTAAATCATGATTTTGAAATGATTCATTGATGATTAATTGATATATTATCTTTATTTAGTCTCTACTAAATTTGTACATTTTATTATGACAAAAATAAAATGTTTTTATTGACACGACCCTTTCTAAAATCTAAAGCAAACCTAAGCCTTTTCAAATGCCTACCTATGTTCTCCGCTTCAAATATATGAGGAAAGGTCTGAAAAAAATAGTTAGAAGTTACAAAACCGTAGGTAATAATTTTTTTATGAATGCTATTATAATTTTCATAGTTTCAAAAAAAATATTTTTAGTATAAATTGCTTAAGAAATAATTCCAATTGCAGATATTTTATTACAAATAGTCGGACAAAAACGTCTGATTTCAAAAAAATATTTGAAATAGCATCATAATCTCAGCCATTAAGTATAAGCTGAACATAGACATAATTATACCATTTTGAAAATCAATAACTAAATAAAGCTTACACCCGGTAGTTATTACCCAAAAATATGTCAGTAAGCGTAAAATAAACTAAATCATTTGCCAATAATTTATATAATAAACGAAATAAATTATACAGTTTAAATTATTAAGTGTTCGACGAAATTAAAATAGTTACTTTCGAATCGGGGATTAAATTCAAAATGTGAAAGTGTTTTAGATAAACACTTTTTATGTTTATTAATGTAGCTATTTAGTTCTCATTGATTGTTAGATTAGGAAACAATCCGCGCGGTTCAACATAAATTAATTTATTAACGTCGGATCGGAAATCAGAATATTAACATAAACAATAAGTCAAAACATAATCAAAATTAACGACTTTCTGCTGTTTCTTTCACTACTTTTAGACAAGTTCCAGTTTACCTCGATATCTGGCATAACTTCATAAAAAATCTGCTTCATTCTTGACTTTTCCTAGTAGGCAGATTATTGCCCATAAGTAGGTTGAAACATGCCTTAATCCTTCCTGGTTTTTAATAGAAAACACCTGTTTTTTTACACTATTATACATTGGTGTATGAATTATATATATTACTTAATTAAACTTCGTAAAGTCACTTCTCCAAGACCGAATTTCGACATTGTAAGTGAATAGCAATCGAGTTTCCATAGTAGTGCCCCCAGCCCATCTGTCCGTCATAATGTCAGTGGTTACGGCGTCTCAACACTTACTATCATCTGAGGCACGTTGAGACAAAGCTCATCACGTTATTAGACGTGATAGATTAAAAGTGGCTTGGCTTTATTATTTTGTTTATTAAAAGCTTTGTTTAATGATGATAACCTACTTTTGAAAATAGTTGTTAAAAACAAATAAATTATCGTAATTTATTTTAAAAAAATATAGAAAAAGACCCATAAACCTTCAGCTGTCATTAACACAATAGAATTTTAATTGTTATGCCCACCTGATGTCCACTGTAACGGTCAAGCGGATTGATAATGATAAGATCAGAATTAAACGTATTCAAGTTTATTGTCTTGAAATACACGCCGGGGGTAATAGCGTAACAAATAAAAGTACAAATTGATCGCAATTTGACAGTTCAGGCATGTTCTTGCGTTATTGACATTTTCGAGAAGATGAATTTTTCAAATCTATTAAGCAATGGATTAGGAATTTTCTTCAAAACTATTGGATTGTGATAGAACGTGTGTTTATTAGGGTGCTATTCTCTGTATCACCTAAAATTAACTAAGTATTGAATAATTTACTTCGTTGAGCAGACAATTTTTTCAAACCTATTAAGGGTCCGGCGAACACAATATTCCAAAATGCGTTTGGAATATTGTTATCTCTGTTCTGTTGTGTTTTTGTGTTGTTGTTGTTGTCTGTGTCTGTTGTGTGTTATGTGTGTTGTGTGTTGTTAGCGTTGTTACTAGCTATCGCAATTTATGATAAATTTGGATGTGTTCCGTAATACCAAAAATGATGAATGAAAACCTAATATTCTTTCATAATTTTTTCTATACTTTGTAACTTGATAATATAAGCTATGCTTCTGCCGAAACAATATTCCAAATATTGTTGTTTATAATACAGAAAAAACAGTACGAAAACATGTCATTTAGCTCTAAAAATTGTGCGAATTTCAATTCGCTTAAACTTTATTTTAGGTAAGTTTTTTTGGAAAAAAAAGATGTAAAAGCCTAGATAAATACTGTCTAAATCCGAATATTAACATAATATGATGGAAATATGCTCAAATTGCAAATGATTTAGGTATTACGTTTGTATGGAAAATTCTAGGGTCGCCGCAGCCTTAAGCAATGGATTAGGAATTTTCTTCAAAACTATTGGATTGTGATAGAACGTGTGTTTAATAGGGTGCTATTCTCTGTATCACCTAAAATTAACTAAATATTGAAGCAATTAAGTTAGGAGAAAATAAGATGAGAACAGAATCGTTATTGACATTTTCGAGAAGATGAATTTTTCAAATCTATTAAGCAATGGATTAGGAATTTTCTTTAAAACTATTGGATTGTGATAGAACGTGTGCTTAATAGGGTGCTATTCTCTGTATCACCTAAAATTAACTAAGTATTGAAGCAATTAAGTTAGGAGAAAAAGATGAGAACAACAATAATGTAAAAAGTAAGATGTAGAAAGAATGCTTCATTGGGCTAGTGGTCGCAACCGCTACTGCTGAGCATGAGGTGCTGGGTTCGATTCCCAGATCGGGCAAAATGTTATTGGGTTTTCCCGCCAGGAATTTCTCAGTAGCCTGGAATCTGGCAATGTACCCGGTTGATGGCACTACGCTCCCCCGTATTACATAGGTCTTAAAAATAATTAGTTTAATGTGGATGTAGGTACCATAGAGTAAACCCACATTAACCCAATTATTTTTAAGGGTTATGCAAAGGTTTACATACGTACACGTCTGCCTAACCCTTTACGTACAGTCGTGATGTTATGTTATGTTAGAAAGAAAACAAGAAGTCAAATAATTACGTAATAAAGATAGTATCTAAAATCTTAGCACTTCAGATAAATAAATATAAATCAAAGCAAACTTTCCATAACAGGTTATAGTTTTAGAAGAGTTGTCCACCTGCTCTGTGATGACATAATACTACGGTTATAGATGTATTGCACCACTTTAAGAAACAATACCCAATGTTTAGGTATGTAAATTAGTTAATTAATTAATAAAAAACTTTACTAAGGCCCACTTGCGCATTCATGGGTTAGCTAAATAACTCGGGGTTAACACCTAACTCAGGGTTAATCCAATAATTCTCTATGGGTGAACCCTGAGTCAGGTGTTAACCCGTGAACGCGCAAGTGGGCCTTAGGTAAGGAAATAGGTAGGTACCTAAAATATGAGACGTGCTACACGTTTGGTCGGGTCGGCAAGCCGGGCGGCAAAATAGAACACAATATATTTTATAATTATTACCATATACGTTTCCGCCTTGGAGTGTAAATGTGGTGCTGTTACACAAACGATGGGATACTTAATGTCGTGTCCTGCGGGTCCTGTCAGCTGCATGTTACAGAAACTGATGGACGCTAGTGATGGCGCCAAACAAGTAGCCCAATTCTGGGCCGAGTCTATTTAGATTGCCATCGACACACTAGGAATAAGATTATATATTTACATAGATATTATATGTTCGGAAAAACCATTGTGCCGAGATTGTACCGACCCGACCCGATCGCGATGTTCGGGAACAACCGGTCGGATTGTGCTGAGCCGACCGAAACATGATTCAGTGGTGGTGATGCCGAACGGAGTTTGCCGATCGGCACGAGCCACAAGGAAGGGAAATATGTGTAATAACTGCTTCGGGTTGGCTTTTTTGTTGACCAAATTCTGCCAAATAGAATGTGCCGACCAGAACAACCAAATGTGGCTCACCCCTGAGGTATCAAATAAGCTGAGAAATAAATGAATCCGTTTTGTTTTAAACTAGCTGTTCCATTTTCAAAACCGCATTCTCGAGCGTCAAAACATTTGCCGATCACTGCACAGGCTATCATAATAGCCAATGGGCACCAAGCGTGGTCATTGTGACAATAATGACTAACGATATCGTGGGAGACGCAACTTATGGTCAGAAACGGATAATCCATATTGATATCATAACCTCAATTACAACACATAAACTAATAAGTTTATTTACAACGTCATGCTTGATTCTCGATTAAAATATTAACACTGACACTGGAAATTGAATTATTAATAGGTATCACATTTAATAGAAATATGACAGGTCTTTGTGGCAGGTATTGTCAACAAAACATGCCTTGGCCGAACAGAATTACATTATCACTACATCGCTACATATTCTAAAATAAAGTCCCCCCACCGCGTCTGTCTGGCTGTCTGAAGGCGATAAACTCAAAAACTACCTTACGAATTTTCATATGGTTTACACCAATAGATGTAGTGATTCATGAGGAAGGTTTAGGTGTATAATTCATTAAGGTTTTGTGTAAATTGGCTGAAATATGATGATGATTGTTGAAGATGTCGGAAAAAATCATGCCGACTGGGAGCTTTACTGTCGTGCGTATTACGGTACGTTTCCATGGGATAAACACCGACCTCCAAGCGGGCGAAGCCACAGGCAAAAGCTAGTGCAACAATCATTTTACACTAAAGAGCTAAGATTAAACTCAAAAATATCATCTACATATGAATACATAGAAACTTAATCTAAAATGCGTGACAAATCGAAGCAACGCATAAACATAAAATGTCACACACTTATTGTCACTAAAAACTATACCTATTCACAAAAGCGTGAGATCCAGGTGGATACATAAGAAACACATTAATTTCTCTAATTTATAACATTATTTACGCATTTTAAGCATAAACATCTATACAATGTCTTAGCCAATAAGAGAAACCGTGGGTGGAAATGACCGACTTATTTTATTGTCGTACTGCATAATCAAGTTTAGCGGGGAGGCAGACGGGCTACTTTATAGCAACAGTGTGGCTACTAAACAGTTGCCTGCGACTTGTAAAACAAGCCCTAAACGACTGAGCAGACATCCAGATTTAAGATCAGGTTGCATTTGTGTTCTTACAATGTTGCTGTCTATAGATGCTTACGTACATGTTTTTATAAATTATTTACATAATCTATGCGATTTCTATGTTAAGTCTACTGATTTCATAGATGTAAGTGTTGTTGTAATAAATTGTTAAGTTATGCAGTTCTGTAAAATTGGCATGATTAAAATCACTCAAATTACTACGTTTATAATTGAACCTTCTTGTAAATATAATAATCAATACGTCTTATTAATTTTAGACAACATATCTCTGATGGCAAAAAGTTTATTATTTGTGGTCAAACTGTTGCCCGTCTGTTCTTTACAAAAGCTTTATAGCTTTTTATTATTAGAGAAATTTCGGTACGAGCCTACGAGTGACGAATTACATGTCAAATCATTTTAATTGTATGATTAATTGGGTTGTAAATATGTTATTTAAAAATCAACATTATGATACATGACATACGGTTCGATTTAAACAAAGTTTTAGAGTTTTTTGAATTAATTACTTTGTGATCAATTAGTCTGAAAGTGAAGACTTGACAGGAGGATTGGTCTTGGGTGATTGAGTCAAAAATTATATTAACAAGATGTGCATGTGTGTATTGTGTGTGTGATGTGTATGTTTTAGGTAGGAATGTGTGTGATAGAGTGCATTTTTCTACTTCTCCTGGAATTAACATAGTTTATTTTGAAGATTTTTTGTTTGTAATAATTGGAGCAATTCTGAAGGGAATGTGTCATAATTAGAATTTTCCTTTAATTTTTACTGCTTAAAACAACAATAAACAATTTTTTTTTGTTATAAATTTTGACGTTTAAAAGTACCTCCTATTGGAAATTAATTATTTGATTTTGATTTTAATACGGCACAAAAGTACACTATACCTACTTAAGATTCAGATAAAATTAGTGTCGACCATTTACCACTATAGGGCAATGCGTGGGAAGATAACAATACTGCTCTCAAGTACATAATACTTCGACGATACTTAAATGGTGGAGCAACAATAAGCAATAAACGGAATATTGTGGACCAAATATTGGAGATTGAAATAAAGTAGACACTTGGTTTGGTCTGTTTTAGATGTTTGTTATAGTATTGATAAAGTAATGCAGGGTCAAATTTATTAATTAACTAGCTTTTCCCGCGACTTCGTCCACGTACAATTTCGGCCCACGCGTCGCATCCCATCGCCCGTCAGCGCTATACTTCGTTTTCGCATAGCATTCTTTCTGACTTTTTTCTTATTGCTCGGCACCTAAGGCTCGTAGCGTGATGTTACATAACCCATAACCTTCCTCGAGAATTGGGCTATTCAATGCAAAAATAATTTTCCAAATCCGACTAGTAGTTCCGGAGATTACCCCCTACATACAAACTTACAAACAAGTAAACGAACAAATTTTACTACTTTATAATGTTAATAAAGTTAGGAAGTATAGATTGATTTAATTTGACCACGAAATTTATAAGTAGGTAATACCTACATTATCTGTAATTTAGGTTTTATTGTCAATTATTATACAACTATAAAATATATTAATAGTGTCGCATTTTTAATACAACATTTCAACGGAGAATGTAGTGACGCTTCTGGGGAGCTCGTTGCTAAGTAATAACAGCCGCATTGATCGATCCACCAGGTTAAGCTACGCTTGCCGGGGTTGGTCTGTAGATGGGCGACCATCTTTACATACCGAGAGTCCTCCGTACCTCGGAAAGCACGTTAAGCTGTTGGTACCGGCTGTATTTCAAGGATCTTTGACAGTCGTTACGGGTCGTCAGAAGCTCGAAAGTCTGACAACCAGTCTTACCAAGGGGTATCGTATTATACCCAGTTACTGTGTTGTGAAGGTCAGATAGGCAGTCGCTCCATGTAAAATATTGGTATTCAGCTGCATCTGGTTAGACTGGAAGCCGACCCCAATATAGGTGGGAAAAGGTTAGACAGATTGTAGTGACGCTTCTGGGATAGAAGGATTGTCCGTTTTCGTAAAAGTGCCTTAGGTATACCAGCTTGATGAGAAAGGTTTGTAGACCTGGCTGTAGGCTGTGTGTGTGTGTGTGTGTGTGCTTAGTAGATTGCAATTGGTAAAGCCATGTCCAGCAGTTGACTAAGTTGACAGCGAACTACGCAGCAAAGACATGACACACAAATCCTGCATCGCGCAGTTAGAGTTTACCGCGCGAACGACATATACGGGGTGGCAGGGACATCGACGCGAAAACTGATACCATGGATTCAGTACATGATTCTGAAACCCCTTGTGTTAATATTTTTTGTCGGTTATTCAATAAAAAAACAGCTGTTCCATACATTTTGACCGCGTAGGTATTGCACTTTTCTATGAAACAGCAGTTTTTTTTTAAATAACCGACGAAAAATTTCAACGCATCGGGGTTCAGAATCATGTACTGAATCCATGGTATCTGTTTTCGCGCCGATGTCCTTGCCACCCTGTATAAGTCTATCCGAAATCAACTTACGGGCAGTTGCCCGCCAGACATAACACCAGTCTGGTCGGCGAATCCTCCCTTTTCTAATGAGGATGAGTGAACTGTACACCCTGTTCCTCATACCTCTAAAGATCTATTACTCTATTAAAAAAACTTAAAATGTCTTTATGTCTTTCAATGTTTTTGTTGGTGTGCTAGCTGTCATCATGGCAAATAGATTTTATTTAATGTCGTTGTGTTGAGTAATGTAAAATATTTTGCATACTATTGTATAGAATCAAGTTTTTTTCTAACTGAACACTACTGTGCCACTGTTGCGCCACTTCTTCTTCCCGGCTAAAGCACTAGGAAGTGGTGAAGGGCAGGCATTTTTGGGGGACAATTTTATGTCATTTTGACGTTTGAAAAGTGCTGATTCTTAGCCTAGTTTGAATAAATGACGTTTAAATTTTGAATTTTAAGCTTTTCTCCTGCGACTTCTTTCTCAACTAACACAATGTTTTTCTCAATGTTTATTATTAAAATAACAATTTGACCTTTCGTCAAAGGTATTTTTTTATGATAGAGTTAATTTCAACGGTGGCGGTCATTACAAAGACTAGGTACATACCTGTTAAAATAATTGAATAGTAATAAAAACTGCATAATTTATGTAACAGCTTCAGATTATCTTTATTTTAACTGGTATTTCTCTTTATATATAAAACTATGTACCGACTGGTAATTCAATTTTGTACTATTTTTTTATATCTAGCTATAATAAAAACCGTAAAAATATGGTGATTAAAATAATGATTAACAAAAAATGTACTTTAATGTCTCGTTAAAACCTATGTTGAAGAAAAGTTACATTTCTTGACGAGTTTTTGTGGAGCACTAATTTACAATTACTTGTAGTTTTTTGAGTTTTTGTAGGTCATCTCGACTAGATAGGTATGTTACCTATATAGTCGTGTGTCAGGTGTGTATATAAATGTTACGTGTAGAAGCGTAAAAATGATTTATAATACTTACATTCAACTACTTAATTTTTTTGTATACCTAGAAATTACATATATTTCAAGTATGATTTACGTACTGCCGTTTATGGGTATTATGTAAATCTAAAACAGATTTTATTCAGAGAAAAGCTTTCTTAATTCTAGATGAGCGAAGAAAACTGAAAGATTTTCTTTTAAATTGTTTTTTTTGCAACATCTAGTCACGAGTCACGACGGAAGTAGAAAGAGTAGGTACAGTTGAAGTTGAGTTAAAAATTCTCCCTCGTTAGCTTGCATTTTATTTCAACAATTTTTTTCAGCTCCAGTTCATTCCATGAATAAGCTGTGGTGTCCATATGGCTACTAATAATATTGTAAGTTGATGTTTACAATATCTACATTGTCACATGCGATCACGCTGATGACACGCAAAATCTTGCATCGTGCAAGCAGAGTTTACCGCGCGACTGGCATATATACAACGTCCTGACATATATCGTCGGGCAATAGCCCACCAGACACAACACCCGTTCTCCGTCTGGTCGGAGGATCTTCCCTTTTCTAAGGAGCATGAGTGAACTTTACACCCTGTTCCTCATACCTCTATAATAATGAGAAGCTTTTCTCTACCACGAACCTCTTACATGCACACAACGCATACTCATATCCGTTCTCATTACCAATACAGTAAACATGCAAATAACCGGACAATCACGTCGTAAAAAACTTGTATACAAACAAAAATACTGTGTAGGCCGAATGTCTTACTTGGGACACAAATGTCAGTGTCGTAACTGCACTTAAAACTATTGTTCTCGGAAACAAATCAGATTATATACAGCGTGGGTGAAATCTGTGCCTCAATTTTATACGACAAGTAAGTCAAGTGTCCATCTACTTATTTATTCAATTACAAGCCTCCAACCGTGACTTTGTTCACTAGGATTTTGGGTTTTCCGATATAAACTTAAACACCCCTTTCCACCCCATACAAAAGCCTATTTTTAAGTGTGATTTTTCATTCCTTAATGGCAGGTTTATACAAGGCCAGTAATGTAAATAGAGTAAGCCTGTCCTGCGCTGACTTGTAACAGGGCTCGTGTAGACTATATAGTTTCAACCCAGTTCAGTGCTGACTTCGCGCCCTCAAGTCAGGCCAGGTGACTAACCTGCTCGTCTATTTTCGGGCCCAGTACCTTCCCCCGCCTGACTTACTGACTTACTGCCAATCTCTTTTATATAAATCCACTGACTAGGTTGGAAATTCCGAGTCCCTGGGTCGATGGTCGGGGTACGATTCAGAGTTTCATCAAAATCGGTTCATGAGTTTACCTTTGACAACGCAACAGTCGGAGTTCTTTCACATTCATTAATGATATGATACCTAATATTAGTGTACCTATATTGAAATCCTACATGTCTTAATTCTCAAATCGCAAACGGTTGATTTTTGCTCATTAAAAATCCATCCATTACTTTTATTCTCATATAGGCTATAAATTTCAAAATTTAAATACCAAATTGGGAATAAAAGTTAAAATTATTAGTTGTTTATCTACTGGCGAGTCGTAAAAGTCGGGAAGGAGTACTCTGATACTTAAAACAGTTAAAACGTTAGCTATGTAATCTAAAACAGTAGACATTGATATAGCAATAAATATTGTGTCAATGGGTTTTTCGATCAGATTTTTGATCTGGCTGAGAAAGAAATTGGGATTTCTTAAGATGACTTTGAACAAGGTAATATTTAAGCCCGGAATATAGTAACTGCATCTAGAAGCATCGAGCAATCGAAACTCTAATTATTATCATTTTACGCTCCTAAATATTTTTGAACACTCATGATGATTGAGCCTAAACATTATTGAACAGTTGAACACTCTAATATGTACATAATATATAATGATGACAATTTTGGGGTCAAAAAAAAAAACTAATTGCCAAGTAATCCTTAAGGTTTCCCTAGCATAGTTGGTGCGACCAATTCGACTCGCATGTGGTTTGTCACAGCTCTAACCTAACCTAACTCGTTTGGTCGGGATACCCTAGCTATTACTACTGTGACTAACTTTGAGAAATGGCCAAAAAGTAGAAAAGGGGCTCAATTATTAAAAAAAAATGTGTGCATTTCTAGAAGTTGTAATAATTGTTTTTAGAGCATCAGTTACATATTTTCCGTTTTTGTACACCCTGTATAGATAACTTGCTCGATAAAAACCAACAATTCAATCACTGGACTTATTTAGAGAATCGAGAAATGTTCCTAAGAAGCCCTTTTGTGGCATTGCGTAAAGTGCCTTCTTATTATTTATGTGCATAAATTGTTTAAGATAGCACCATTGAATTGGTTAGAAAATATAAATCTACATTTTATTGGGTATTACAGTTTATTTTGAATGATATGTGGCTTATAAATGACAAAAATGTATGGTATTGTAATAGATTTAGCCTCTCTCGAACTCCAGCAGTAAATAAATATTTTGTTAATATCCATGTTGATTTTGGGTATAAAATAATCATGTCAAAAGTCAGCAGTTTGTCTTCTTGAGTATGGGAAGATACACAAATAATATTTTGGTCGAACAGCGGTGGGTCGTTAAAAATGTACATACATGATTAAATATTAATATTTTGTCTGCGAATGACAAATGCGTATACAATGTGGAGAAAACAATACGACAATAAATGAAAACACTGACAATATTAGCATAAGAGTAATTTCGAAACATCAAATAAATTCTAGCATCGAAATTAAAAAGTGATTATTTCATACAAACTAAATACAGAGTGATGGGCCGACTATGGGTTTTGTCAATCTTTGGCTAGCTATAGTGACTAAACTATTGGATATATTTGATTGAAATTTCGTATGCAGACTAAGAACGTCATTAGATACATGCAGTTTAATTTATTGTCGTAATGTCGTCTCCACCTAGTATACAGGGTGAAATTCAATTCTTGGGCAACCTCTTAAGGGGTCAATTTACTTATCATTATGAACAACTTTCACTGTGGGACCAACCCTGAAGTCGTGGAAAAAATCAGCTGTTCCCTACATTTATGTTCGCATATATCGTCAAAATTTAGGGAACAGGATTTTTGTTTTTCTAGTTCTTCCTGTATAATGCAATGCACTGGTTAAATATCTTCAGGCTGGACATCAAAATTAAAAAGATTTTTGATATAAAGCCAGAGGTAAATATAGGATCATACTACTTCTATTGTACAACAATTATTCTTCCCGATCCAAGGAAGCTTAATCATAGGGCCATTTGGTTGAATAAATCAACAGCCAATTGCAGCAGTTTACGCGCACTTGACAATTTTTCACATTAATTTTACGATAATTTCCGTTCGAAAAACAGGCCGTTCCTTACTCGAAAATATTGTTTACCAAAAGTACATAAAGAGTCATTATGTCTACGAGTATCAGCTATGTACTCTCAAGTAACGTCATCATAAAGTTATTTCCCACGATCATCTTAAAACGTTTTCCACAATACTCATTTTTCGAAACTAATACCATATTATAAAAACAAAGTGGTTGCTGTCAGTTAGTCATTAAATTAACATTTAAATTCTTAACACAGTTTTAACCAATCAGCGTTCCCAAATAGTCGAAAAAAAAAAACAACTGTGATGGAATAATAGAATTTACAGTTTTTGAGAGCCCATCGAGACACCTCAGTGGGGTTTTGTTACAAGCGAATTTTCACAAATAAAACATGTTGAATGGAAAATATTTTCCTTATAGGATAGGAGTCGGGGTCATCATTTGCATATAATTATGTCCCCGTATATATTTGCCTGACCTACTGAATCTTTCCCGATTGTGACGACAAGTTCTAGCTGTACGGTACTTATTATGAGTATGAAGCGAAAATCCGATGCCAGGATCGTAGCACCTGGCATCCTGTCGTTTCTGCCCTTACCTACCTTAATGTCAACCAACAAAACCTAAGTGCTATCAGCAAATTAATGAAAGATATTAAATAAATTACCTTTATAAATAGTTTCTTCTTATTTCCTCAACAGGTCAGGATACCATAACCTTAATCAGCCTATAATGTTCCCACTGCTGGTCATAAGCCTCCTCCTGGAGAGAGAGGGCTGTGCTCAGTGCGGGTTGGTAAATGTTACATGTTAGGTTATCTTTGCTTAAATCTCTTGACTTAAACCAAGGTGCAATTTCTAACTTACGTGCTTGATCAACTTTTACTATACATCCTGCGTCTATTACCAACAAACAAGGACAAACAGCTACTAACAGTCTCACATTCCCACCAAATAAAAGTAACTTAGGGCCCTTTCACAACACCGCATCTGTCGGATCGACAACATTGACAAATAAGTTAAAAAGCCCCGCGCGGTGTCTCTTAAACTCCTACGCAGCTAGTTTGACAGTCGTTTGTTAAAGATTTCATTCGTTTTTTTACGCCACTTAGCAAGTGACAGTGTAATAATACTTTTTGATATTTTGTTCGGGTTTTGTGACGTCATAGTGTGACATGTCAATTTGTGGGGTTCGGTTTTCGTTTTTTATGATTTGTTTGTTCTCTTTTTGAATGAAATGTAACTGGACAGTAACGGTTAGTATGGAGGCTTATATCCAGTAGTGGATAAACAGCTGCTGATGATAATAGTGATGTTTAAAAACTAATCGAAATTGCTTAAATTAAAAAAGTTATATATTGGTTCGCCCACGTGTTTGTCTCAGTACTTGAGATTCCATTCTTGATAACAATATATCAGAAGTAAAGAGAGCAGGCGACTTTAAACATCTAAAAATGTATAGCTATAGATACTTCTCCATATGCTCTAATTAGTACTATATCAAAGTGAATGATAATAACAGACTAGGCATTCGTCAATATTGATCATCTTAAAACAGTCTTTAATCCTCAAATGCTGATCAGATCTCTAATAACAATAGACAACCACTAAGGTATAACTTGACGGCAATACAGTTGGTCAAAGCATACTAAATAAAAATATAAACGCGGTTTTTTATGTTCATACAGTCGATACTTCTAAAACCATAATAGCGTATCTACCTATGTAAAGCAATAACATAAAAATTCTAATATATCTTCCCCTAACAAAAGCTTATATTAGCGCTCATTACAAACAAACGTTATGAGATACAATAGTAGAAGTATAAAGTACGCGGCGGATGTGAGCTAAATGAAGAGGATCCTAACAAGCGGATACAGGTAATAGAAATATTGATTACTACCCGAACCAAGTTGACTGTAAGGTAGAGGTTATACTGGGAGCAAAACAGGACTTTGCAATAGAACTAGTTATAAAAACAACTACTTATGAAAAAACAGTTTCAGTAGCGCTGTATGGACTCATAAAGTATAATTTCTAAGTGAAGGATCCGGTAAAACACAATGTTAATCATAAAACTTATCGAGGAAAAAAAGGAAGGAAATATGTGGGGGAAAACGAGTGAAAAATCTTTCTCTATGTGTGTGTGATCTTTGACATGGGCAATGTGGCATTGTCTGTTAATGTAAAACACTGCCAAATTAAAGTTATAATAGTCGAATTAGATCATCGTATAGAACAATCTCCTAACAATAATGATCCATATGAAATTACCGTCAAAATTAATGCAATCCTACTTTCCAAGAAAGCACAGAATTCCAACGCAAGTAACTACAGTAAGTTTTCTAACATACTCAAAGCACAGAATCACAGACGTAATAAGTTTTCTGATGGACAAGGAAGCAAGAAAATTGCAGTAACATTTACAATGGTAATGGACCACGGCAGCCACCTGTTTCTCAACTAGCCAACAAGCCAATTTGGAACATTTGCTGTGCACAAATTGTTTCTCTAGTTGGTGGTTGATAACTTGATTTGATTATGATGGATGTGGCGTGTGGGCTTCATTAGAATGAACTTCAATTCTGAAATTGTCGTGAAGGTATGACAGATGTTTTGTGGTACTGTTATTGTTAATTTCCCTATGAGTACCTAGTTCTATTGATGGCGGTGTTTGTAACACAATGATATCATCATCGATTTCTATACTGTCAAATAAATTAGCTTCTTTCTAATTTAATATGCCAATGTGATCATCTGCTGCATCATCAATGCTAATCAGGATTATTTTTACATTTTTATCAACCAGACTACGTAAGTTGGTAATCAAGTAATTTTCACCAATTATCATTTATTTAATCAATGAACGCAAAAAGCATAAAGTTTACAGAATTGTGCACTTATTAAAAAGCTTCAATAAAATGATCTCATTAACTTTACTATAAAACGATAATTGACCATAACGGTATTAATTAAAGATCATAAAATAATGCCATCTCCATAGAGCGAAGTACTTTTATGTCCTCCGGAGCTCACTGTAAATGAAGATTCAGTTATAAACTTAGATTTAACATTACCGCATAACATTACTCCTTGCGGTACCCCTACAACTTAACTGAGACCTCTGCTTAACATACAATGATATCTACGCTGGAGTTCAATTTATACCGGTGGCTAAAGAATTATGACCACGCACTTTTGACCTACACAGTCCTTTCATATTCTTTATAATGCCGCTCATCTTACACTGGTTTGGTCTTAGCTTGTATTGTAACTGTATGGGATACTAGTTTCTCTTGTTAACTTTTAATAACAGAGTTATAAGTGCCTGTATAAAATTGACCGTAAATCAAGGCGGCGTTGATTTTAGTAGTTAAAATTATACTATTCATGTTCTTTGTGTGGCTCAACCCTGGTTAATGAAGCTAAGAGTGCAGCTAAGGGTTGCATCACCTGCTTATTATTTGAACTGGTTGACAATGAACAACCTTCCATTATATTTCGACCTCGATCGACTTTTGTTTTAATATCACCTCTTTCAAGGCCTAGGTAACTTTAATGACTGTTATTGTTTATTCTTGCTATTAATTAATGTTGTAGCAAGAAGTGGCTTTTGTGCTATGGCATCCAAATTACTGGGTTTATAAATCTAGGGACCTTACAATCAGAGCAGTTGGCTACGTAAGCAGTGAAGTATATTTTAAATACAATGCCATTGTCAACACATTCGTAGTGCCTCGTAAAAAAACTGATGAAATACGGGGAGGGAATTAAAATGGTATAATCTTAGATATAGATATAAAGATTTATAGGAAAACTCAAGAGAATACTGTAGTCAAAAAGCTACATAGACCTAACAATGTAAAAGGTACGAGGTAGGTACAATAAGCTTGTGAAATCACAATTTAAAGTCAACTTTGAATGTCTCTACAAAGCTTACTCTTTACAAGTACAGATATTTTAACATTTAATATCCCGGATATCGAACTTTCTCTACAATTTACTCACACAAGTCATCTTGACTAACAGCTCTACCAGACTCTACCAAACGTAACTCTAGATTCAGAACAATACGCATTACTTATACACATTCCACGACACTTTGTGGGAAAATATTTATAAAAAAACACTTTAATTTATTCAAAACCGTAACCGAAATAAATGTAGAGATGACTCTATTCGCTCGCTACATTGTTGAAAAGCACCTTCTCTACATAATCGGCCATATTTTAGATATTTATAACCATTTGTAGCCAAGTTTTCGGGAAATTGAAATAAATATAAAATTTTGTATAAATGTTAGATTTTTTGATACGTTGTGAACGATTTAACAAGATTATTGGAATAATCTTGACTGTTGATTTGTTTCGTTATTATTATTATGTTTTCTTACAGAGACTTTTTTTAGATATACATAATACAGGTTGTTTTTTTTTTAACGGAGCAATGTTTTACAATCCAGTTAGGTACATTAATTTCATACCAGTATAAAAGACAGTTCAGTTCCACAAACTCTTATTTTTCCTCATGAAGATTATTCTTTTGATAAAGTTGAACAAAAACAGTCGAGATGAGTCGTGGGACACTCAGCGGGGCTAGCACAGGGCGTAGGTACCCAAGACGTTTGTGACAAGACATGATACATTTTATCATGTCTTACAATTTGTCTTAAATGCTAGCACGGGTCAACGATGTGATAAAATCTGAGGCGCGACATGAGTTTCTTGTTGCTAACTTCATACTGTGACACAGTAAATTTAAAAAATTTTAATGTCTATGTTCATCTGAATATGCGACTAAATAAAATAATACGTTTTTATAGTGTAGGTTCATACAGTTTTACAACTTTTTCATTTTGTTGTGAACTAATTAATTTTTGACGTACGGACGACAGTCATACGTGGTATTTGTGACAAAATTGGTGCGCCCATAGCAAATAAGACTTAGTGAATCCCAAATAAACGTCAAGAAGTTATGTCACAAGTCAAGAGATTATCTCACGCCGCCGCCACCGTGCTAGCATTTGTGACACGCAGTTGGAACAAAATTTCTTTCGCTTTTTCACAGTGTGTAAGATTTTAACCATCACGACACATTTGGTACCTAACTAAAGTGTCGTGTTACACTTTTTTCGGTCTAGCTCGCATTCGCCAAGTGTGCAGCGTATAATGTGCGATAAGAAACTTCGTTACAAAAAGTTATTATAATATTACACCCTGTATAAGAAACTGTCACACAATTTAAATTTCTTTAAAAAATAATGTCTGATTTATAATCGTTTAGCACACAATTTTTCATCACTTTATTAGACACAGATTGTAACAATTACGCAACTCTCGCATCCGGGAAATATCAACGTCACACAATCACAAACTCGATTAGTTTTATTAAAAACATGTAACAATTTATATGTGTAACATCCTGTTAATATGATTTAAAATAATGGAAAGAAACTGTTTTGTGAAATGAAAATGTTTTTCACAGTGGGTTTTGTTATAAAGAATAATTATTTGGCTGAGCTTTTTAGATTGTTTTATTGGTAGTCAAAATAGTGTAATTTTGATCATGAAAGTTAAGTTCTATTCATAATTTCTGGTATTTCATTTGTTTTTAATCTTAAGTTAATTAGTTAGTCATTGTTTTTAGAACGTAGTGTAAATAGTTTTAATTGTGTGAAATATATAAATAGTAGTTATATAATCTATAGCAAAAAAAGATAAGTAAATAAGTATATTAAAGCAATTATTTTTTTAATTTCAGATAATTAATTAAAACCTCCTTCTTCAAAAATCACTAACTGTGTTCTTGCACCTCCAAACAAAAAATATTCTTAAAAAAAACAAAAGTAAAACGACACAGTCCCTCAAACAACGACTCACACGCATCTCAGGTCAAATGTCACTGTTAACGTTAAAAAAAAATAATGTCATCAACCTTATCTCTGCCGATAAAAATCAAATGACACTTTAGAAAGATGCATGGGGCCTTCGACTCGATACATCGATTCCTACGTGTATCGATTTAAAGATCGATGCTTAAGGCTTTTTAATTGACAAGCGAACGATTAAATTATTCGAGTATTTTAAAGTATGATGTCGAGGTTTTGTTTACATTACGGTGTAAGTTTACATGAGTAAATATTGTATTGAGTGCGATGGTCGCTGCGTTATTGACCATCGCTCACATAAGAGTTTTAACGGGTCCGAGCCCATTCGTCCCCTAAGATTCGCACCCTGTGCCCACTCGTCCCCTGGAACTTTTGAGGGGCCCATTCGTCCCCTGAAGAATATTTATTTTTATTAATTCTTCTAATATAAGTACATGTATATGTGTTATACTGCAGTTTTGTAGTCCTGGTACAGTCGCGCAGAAAAGGCTAAAATAAAAAATATAGTAATTCGGTAGATATCATGTTTATTTCAAATAAGAATAACACATACAAAATCACAATATCCTAGAAACTAACAAAATACAACTCTTTTACAAAAATCAGCCTTGATTGACCATCATATAAATCAACTTTAAATATAAAATATGCCAAAAAAAAATAGAACACATATCAACAGTAAATAATCACTTCTTATTTTTTTGTATATTTACCAACTACATACATGCAAAATCATAATAACTTAAATCTAAAAAATTATAACAGTACAAAAAAAAATACTAAAATCACAGTAATTATTTAAGACTAGATAAATCAACATATATTTTTTTTGTATATTAACCAACTACATGCAAAATCGTAATAACTTAAATCTAATAAATTGTAACTAGAAGTACCTACATAAAAATTGGTTAAAATCACCGTATTTTTTGTATATTTACCAACTACATGCAAAATCATAATAACTTAAATCTAACAAACTATAACTACAATAACAAATAAAGAAAATTATTCAAAAAACAAAAAACCCGACTGCAAAAACACATAAGTAACTGAAAAGAGAAAAACAAGCATTATAATCTATAGAATTTTGGTATCGCAGGCGGGGACAAACTAATAACCGGATATACGTATGGTGTAAGTTTTGTTTGTCCCCCCGCCCGCGATACCAAAATTCTATAGATTATAATGCTTGTTTTTCTCTTTTGCAGTTATTTGTTTTTGCAATTGGGTTTTTTGTTTTTTGAGTAATTTTCTTTATTTCAAGCTTTTTAGTTTTATTAATAAAAATCAAAATTTGGCATTGACTCGTTACTAGCTTTTATTTGATACCAATATTGTTATATTTTTTTTTTTTATCTTCCCGTCTCTTTTTTTTGTATTTGCAGATGCAATATATAAATATTATATAGCTATGACACTTCTACAATTAAGACGAATCTAACGACACCTCATATGTCAAAATCCATCAAGCCGTTTAGGCTACAGAGCGTGCCAAAGAAATAGACATACATACATACATACATACATACTCTCGAAAAACATTACCCTCCTTCTGGGGCAATCGGGTAAAAATGACTAAAATCACAATAATTAATTATTGAAGATTAAACAAATCAACATTATTTTAGTATAAAACTAATCTTATATTTGTTTTTTCATTTTAAATTAATAATATATGCATAGCTTTTCCATGCAGTGGCCTAGTGAAATCTAATTTTCAAAAAATTGGCTAATTATGCGATTTATTCTCGCTTCATTTTCAATCCATTCAGGAGTCCGATTATTTGTTTGGACACCCCTTTGCACCTGATCCATTTTATTTTTTGATAAATTCGCTTCTTTATGTAGAGTGTCTAAACATTGCAAACTATTTGGTTTTACAAAAATATAAAATTATAAAGTATAAAATTTTACATCGTAAGCCTATCGACAGGTTTTATTATTATCATGACGGATTATCATTCATCATAGCTCTTTTTTCAATGATCTGTTATGATTTATTAAATTAATTCCGATAATAAACTGTTCACAAGTGTACTATGTTAACCGTTTCTTATGTAAAATATAGCTAATTTTATCTCAGGGGACCAATAGGCACCTGAATAGGTTCCGAATCTTTAACTTATATTATATATATATTAGAGGGGACGAATGGGTACCATAAAAATAATATTTTTTATTAAAATATTAATTGGTCCCCTACCAGGAGACCAATGGGCACCTATATAGGGGCCGAATCTACAACTTTTAGGCTGGGGGACGAATTTTAGGGGACGAATGGGCTCTGACCCGTTTTAACGGGGCGGACGTGAAAGTGTTTTAAAATTAATAAAATTATCATGGGAGTTTGAAATGTTTTAATTTTAAAAGTATGTAGGGTGTACTGGTAATTAGTGAACGATACGTAAACACGTGACTTTACTCATCATTATGAACAACTTTTTATAGGCGAAATCACGAAAAAAAATCAGCTGTTCCATACATTTTTGACGAGTTTTGGGAACATAAATGTAGGGAACAGTTGTTAATTTTTTCGCGATTTATGGTTTGGTCCCATAGTAAAAGTTGTTCATAATGATGAGTTAAGTCACGTGTTTAAGTATCGGTCACTAATTACCAGTCACCCTATATGTATACGTTTTACTTTAAAGTGGTTTGTATCAAAAACAATCCTAAGGATATTAATAATATATTGTATGCTTGCGTAGCTGGGGTCCAATGGCTAACAAGAATGTGACCGTTTTTATTTGATCTTCGATTTTAATTAGCGTGCTAGTCTGGATATGAATTTCTCAACTATAACTAACAAAAGTAACAGATATTTTTGTGTCTTTTCCAAATACAATTTTGCAATCTCTTAGTACGCTCTGTTCTTTGCAGTAGTTTAATTAGTTAAAAAGGTCCTTACCAGCTCATAATAAACTTACCTACCCAGATAACAAAAGAAGCTTTTTACCTACGTAAACAATTCCCAACCCAACAAATGCGCCTGCACTTCAGTCGATCAATCACCAGAGAAAACTACGACATCATTGATCATTTCAGTAAAATAATTATCAGAACCAATAAACGTAAAAAAATATCAGTTTCTGACTGCATCAGCAATAAGCATTTATCACTTAAGTACCAATGTCATCGGAGCCCCATTACTTGTAAACCTGCAAAGATAAAGGTAGATTATAATAATTATTTTTAAACATTAAAAACGTACAAAAAGTGTCGCTAGTTCGCTACTAACCGTGGTTTTATTCGCGGCAATTACTTATAGTAATAAAATTTAGTTCAACCACACTTAATATATACCGTTAATAATTATTTATGACCACATATGTACATGATCATAGTTGTAATTCATGCAATAACCTGTCATTTTAGTCTAGACGTTCTAAAAATCGTTTTTTACGCCAACTGTTGAGTATTAAAATTATAATAATAAAAAATGTTAATAAATAAAAGCAGTAAGCGCTGTAACATAATCGCAAATTATATTTTTTGTTATTGGAGAAGATTATTTGAGATACACCTGTCTTACGAGTTATTAATTAGTATTCCGATGATTATAATGCTTGTGGATGAGCGTGGAGGTTGGAAAACGTTTAGACGAGAAGAGATTCCGTAGAAATGTTTCCTTTTTTGTATTTTTTTGTGTTTTTATTCTGAAAAAATCTCGTAAGAATACCTAAAAGAGGTTGAGACAACTGATAAAAACATTTAAAAAAATATCGCATCTGTTATGGGTCCCCGAAACAATCAATTGCAACTGTCAATTTTTACGTGGTTGATACAGATTTATGCGCTAATTAATCGTCTACCAAATGCAATTGAAGCGATTGAAAATTTTACTACAAGTGCAATTGATCATTTCGGGGATCCTTTATAAAGACTGGACTCTTGTATGGGAGTATCATAACTGCCCTAAAGAAGTACACTCTTTTTAACTTAATAACTTGTGCAACTAGGAGACAAACTTCTGCAAGATTTACAGCCGTTTTTAAACTACCTATAACTTCAATTCAATCTACAGTTTAGAAATTGACGATTCAATTTTTCTACGTACCATTGTGCAAGTTGGAATTCAACAAGCTATGAACAAAAAATAGCCATATCTTTTGTCGTTCAAAGCACAGTGCATAATCTCCCAGCACTTGAGAAGTCAAACACAATAAAGACATTTCTCCTACTACTTATTCAAACATATCTTCAATTAACGACTTGCAGCCAATCAAGGCGTTCAAATCACCGTCACAAGTCAGAACAGTAAGTTTTTAGGACAGACAGACACTCGGATTAAGGGATTACTATCAATCATGGTTACAAATTGGTAGTTCTGCAGGTAGTCAGGGATTAATTCGATGGTCTTTGACGGCTTTCGATTGTATACAGTAACAGTTATTGACATTTCGAAAAAGTTAATTGTGTAGTGTGTTTGTGATGGTGGATGTGTGTGTGTATGAGTCCCCGTGTGAGTGTGTGTGTGTGTGTATTTAGGTTGATTTATGAGGTTTTATGAAAGTGTGGGAGACAAAAGGTTGGACGGAAGTTTGTCAGACGGTATGTTCTAGATATCTCAAGTTTACTTTACATATACGTACTTAGATTTTTTTGATAGAATAATGAAGTTTAATTCTATGGCTGCTTCCACCAGAAAAATCCTATACTATAGCATAATATGTCTGCCTTTTAAAACTTTTGCCATATTGTATGAGTCTTGTATGTAGGTACAGTTAAAAGCTGTTCCTTAATATATTAGCCTGTTATTTCACTGAACCTTCTTGAGATACTGTAGGTGAAAATACCAACAAGATTGGAGAAGTAAACTTTAATGTTCGATTAAGCTAATAATATCTAATCAACAGGCAAAGTAAAAGTTACCATCATCAGGTGTACTTATCATTTCATCATCAGATCATACAAACTGATATACATGTAATAGAAATTAAAACTGTTTAGTATAATCGTATCACAACATTAACATTTATCATTTTGACCACCAACGCGGTCCTAGGCAGGTCAATTATACTATCAGACAGTTTTTACAATTTATGACCATCATTCGTATTGTTTCAATTAGAAATGGAGAATTAAATGTATTCTTGGGACGCCCAAATTACTATATCGCAGTTATGATTTAAGATAACTTTCTATTGTATAGGTAATTTATATCAAAATATCAATAAGTGTGGCCCCCGAAGCATCGTTGCTTGGCTGTTCGTCCCGCCTATACGGTGTAACGTGAACCATTATTTTAGTTTTCGATTTGAATTTTAGTTGTGTTGATAACTCTACGGTACTTTCGTTGACCTCTGTTACTGTAATTATAAATTAGCAAAGATATAAAACTGTTTATGTAAGCAGCATCTGGATTCTTCGATGTGTGAATGGAGGATGAAACTTGATAGTGTGTAACACAGTTTGATTGGAACTACCGTCGCGAAATTAATACTGTGGTGAGCATTCACCAAAATGCTCGTCATTTGTAATTAATACCAATGAAACGTTTTGTTGGATGTATTTCTATAATTAATAATATTATAAAGAGGTAAAATTTGTTTGTTTGTGTGCTTGTTTGTTTGTAGGGGGTAATCTCCGAAACTACCAGTCCGATTTGAAAAATTATTTCTGCATTTATTAGCCCAATTCTTAAGGAAGGTTCGCGGACGAAGTCGCGTGCAGAAATTAGTTTAAGATATAAAAAACTACTGATTAGATAGCATCGACGCATTGTCTTTGTCTAGCTCATTCAGATGTACCTTCCCCGTACGGCCGGTAAATTGGTAATGTGAAGTGTTGTGCTCCAGCACAGATCAAGTAATATGGCCTACCACCACTTCTATAACAGTATTGCTTTAATATTACTTTAGTGTGGGAAAGAGATGAAGCTGTACAGGACGTATAGCTCCATCTCATTCCCCCACTGACGATGATTTTGAGATGGTTAAAGGTGCTTTAAAGGTTGCTTTAAAGTTAGTGGCAGGCCTCCTGAACAGAACGTATATTTAATGACCGCGGAGCTGTCCACTGGAGGTCTTGAAAACATGTGCTGTGTTCAACAGAGTCTCAAAATAGTTAGCCTTTACAGCTGATAACTATTCATTGGTAAAACAGAACTCCAGATTAAGAAAAATATCTCTAGAACTAAGAGTGAGTTGGAAACCATTTTTTAAGACTATATTTTTAAATGTTACCAGCGTATACACGGTGTAATGGTTATCGACAAGCAAACTTTTACCATGAATTCAGCACATTATATTTCTAGACCCAAGCATAGAAATTTTTCGTCGATTTTTTTTAAAACGAAAAGAAATTCTACTTTGTGGGGTCTAGGAAAATCATTCAGTCCCATATACTCTGTATAGTTTAGGAAAAAGGGATTCAAAAGTTATAAGTTATAATACAACGTTATTTTTTATTCATCACAAACCTCTTAAGGGGTCATTGTACTCATCATTATGAACAACTTTTACTATGGGACCAAAGCTGAAATCGCGAAAAAAAAATCAGCTGTTCGCTACATTTTGACGAGATATGCGAACATAAGTACAATGACCCCTTAAGAGGTTTGTAATGAATAAAAAATAACGTTGTATAACTCAGCACCTTAAGTTTACAAATTAATTCTTTTGAGCTCTTTCAAACACGGCACTCAAAAACTATCTCTTCTGATTTATAATTACAAAGATAACAACTATATACGGAAGGTTACTATCTAGTATCTATCTACATGCACAGCAACCCGTATGTAGTATATAAGTGTAATTACTTTCATAATGTTCGCTACCTATAAAGTTATTTCGTCAATGTGTGGCGGCAATTTGCAAAATTATAGCTTTTACAGCGTCAGTGATTAGGTATAACGGCTTTCATTAGTGTTGTGCCGCCTACTGGTCGATAGTCGGCTTTTGTTTGATAATATCGACTAAGGATCGATTTTATCGACGGTTGTTGATAGCAGTTTTTATGGGTTGAAACAAGTCTTTTGTGATTGGAAGAATCATTATTGTGTCTATCAATCGTGGCTTCTCAATCTGAGTTTGATGATGATTTATGGCAAGTGTACCTATTTTTTAAGATTCTTTAGATCTAAAATTAAAATAGCGTGGCATAGTGTGCGACGACCCCCAGCTAAATGGACCGACGTCCTTAAAAAGGTGTCTGGCTGGGACAGAATGGATGCGGAAGGTGGAGGTCAGGGTGTTGTGGCGCAGCATGGGAGAGGATTATGTCCAGCAGTAAACTGTGATAAGCTGTGTTTATTGAAAATTAAAGAGAAAGATTAGTAGTTATTCTGAATTATAACTATTAATATTATAAAGCCGAAAGTGAGTATGTTTGTAACGCTTACACGCTGAAACGGCTAAACGGATTTGGATAAAATTTGTCACATAGGTAAACCATGACCTAGGTTAGGATATAGGATACTTTTTATCCCGATATTCTTACGGAATACGAATAATTCTTACGGAGGCGCTCGTGGCTAAGTAATAACAAGCCGCACGGGTCGATCTATCAGGTTAAGATACGCTTGCCACGGTTGGTCAGTGGATGGGTGACCATCTTCACATACCGAGACTCCTCCGTGCCTCGGAAAGCACGTTAAGCCGTTGGTCTCGGCTATCATTTGTGGATCTTTGACAGTCGTTACGAGTCGTCAGAAGCCCGAAAGTCTGACACCAGTCTTACCAAGGGGTATCGTATTACCCAGTTACTGGGTTGTGGAGGTCAGATAGGCAGTCGCTCCATGTAAAATACTGGTATTCAGCTGCAACCGGTAAGACTGGAAGCCGACCCCAAGATAGTTGGGAAAAAGGCTAGGAAGATTGATTGATTCTTACGGAATCGAAACTTATGCGGGTGAAACTGGGGGGCGCAGCTAGTAAAAAATATTTCAGTGATCCCAAAAATAGACGCCCTATAGTCCAAATTGCCTCGTCTAATAACAACAACAAACCGACTAACTAAGAAAGCACAAATTCGACTAACTCATCGTCCATCACTATTACACTACATTGCTGTTTCGCCTTTGGGAACGATTTTGTCGAAAGTATTTAAATAACGAAGATTACATAGTATATCGGTTTAATAGCTCCACATGATTGACAGAGCACATAGTAATAAAATTAAAAAGTGAACAATGTTTATGGTGTAACAAATTTTTCTTGTACCAATAAAAAAAATGTTGTTGATTGGAACTTCATCTACGTTAATTAAGTTGATGTTACGAAACATTTATTGAATTTATTTTACATAATTTGCGTGAGAAAGAATGTCTGCTACCGGTTACTGTTAAGTCGTAAATATTGGGAAAAGAAAAATTTGGCATTTTTGTTAAGGTTGCATTTAGACCAAGACTTAAAACTGGTTGGTTAAAAATATTCTCTTGATGAGCATTCGATCTTCCTAAAAATAGATAGATTTGAAAACCAAAGTTTCACGAAATTTTACGTTATTAAAACAGTAGGTAGGGTTGCCTTAAGCGGCAGTAACTATCTATACTCTATACTACATACTATACTACAATATTACATACTTCAAATAAATAAAATTGAAATGTCTGTTTGTAATTTCAAAATAACAGCTTTTTACTAAATGCATATACGAAAGTAGGATATACGATCCATACAACAACACCACATTTTTTTTTTGTATGTCTGTCTGTTTGTTTGTTCCGGCTAATCTCTGAAACGGCTGGACCGATTTGGACGGGACTTTCAGTAGTAGATAGCTGAGGCCACTGGGCGTAAAATTTTATTCCGATATTCCCACGGGTAAAAACTACTTTACGCGGGTGAAACTGCGGGGCGCTGCTAGTTCATAATAAAGGAAACATTATCCAACCCTGTATTTGCCTAAAGGCTTGGCTATCAAGTCTAGCTTTTCCAATTTACCCAAGAAAAAGTGGAACCTACTATAATAATGTATCAACTGCTTTTCCTTACCGTTTTATAGTGCAAGCTGTATTCAGATTATGGCCACTAGTAAAAGTATAATGATGGATAATTACTATGTAGCCTGATGCTCTTCTATTGCTTATAAGTTGAGGCAAGTTCCTCTGTCTATAAGTTTCTTATTAACTGCAGTTTACTTTGAAGTTTCTGGCAAAGTAATAACCATTTTCAAATCTTCTTCCAATTGATGTGACAAAGGTATGATCACAAAATAGGATAGAACTTATGGGTATTAGGTAGCATAGATTTAGAATAAGCCTAAACTACTAGTATTAGTTATTATACACTGTAACAGTGAATCCAATAGGGAAGGCCGGGCGTTTTTGGGGGACTGTTTTATGTAATTTAGACGTTCGAAAAGTGCTGATTCTCAGCCTGATTTGAAAAAATATGAATTTTGAATTTGAATTTAGAAATATATTTTGATATTCGGATGTCTCATGACCTAAAGAGGTGCCATAGAGGTCAATCTGTCTATTCTTTTCCCAACTATGTTGGGGCCGGCTTCCAGTGTAACCGGAAGCAGCTGAATACCAATATTTAACATGGAGCGACTGCCTATCTGACCTCCACAAACCAGTAACTGGGTAATACGATACCCCTTGGTAAAACTGATGTCAGATTTTCGGTTTTCTGACGACTCGTAACGACTGTCAAAGATCCATACAGGTGCCATATAGAATATGAATAAAAAATCTCGCCTCCGCGAAATTTCGCGGGACAAGCTCGTTTAGTATAAACTAGTAGTGTTATTTATTAGGGTACCTATCTACTTATTTAATCTACAGACATTCTCTGCCAATTCACTATTCTAGAGGTGTTTAGGGCTTAAAAAAACATCAGTCAGTAAAATAAGGCCTAATATCTACTATGTAGGTAAGCATTGGTTATCGTGGCAAAGGTTTCTAAAGAAGAGGAGGAGAGGGGAAGAGAGGAGAGGAGATCCCTGAGCTATTCCAAATTCCCTTACGACGGCCACCAGGAAAGGTCACCAAAAATCTCATGTAGGTACCCCAGCTGGACCTAACCAGTTTTGTACACATAGTCATATTGACGATTGATCAAAAAACTATCAACAAAAATTAAACTAATAAAAAAATCCCATCTATCTTCCAAAATCTAATTAAGAACTATTACAATATAAATTAAAACAATATAGCCTTCGGCATTCCAGTTCGTCTGTCACTATCCATCAATACCAGTGTTGGACATAGTTGGGCAATGGTGGTGGGCAATGTGACACCTTGATATGAAGTGGAGGTGTGTAGAAAGCAAAGCCACAATGAGTGGAAACTCACGCATACCGCGGATTCAATTGAATCATTCTACCATTAATTATGTTGCCCTATGTAGGGTTAGCAGAGGAAGTAAATAAAAAAGTGTCAGACTAAGAACTCACGGAGCGGTTTTCAGCCGCTCCCGCCGCGGCCGCGGGTGCAAAACAATGGCGCAAGCCGCGGTCATAAACCGCGTCGTGAAAATTAATATCTAAATTTCCATGTTTTACGTGTTCGTACGAGTGTTTGCGGGGTTTGCGGTGCCGCCACCGGGGCGGGCGCGGGTGAAAATCGCTCCGTGAGTTCTTAGCCTTAGTCAGGTAAAATATAAATAAATATTCTTCACACTCACATCTAGTTTTAAAATAATAGTTAGTTTGACGTGTAAAAGTGTTTTTTTTAAACCAATTTACTGAAATAAATATCATTTATATAATTTATTGGCCTTTTTTTTTTGACAGGCTCATGAACAGAAAAAAAAATTAGCAAATTAGATAATGGAAAAAAAATCGAATGAACGACAAATTATTGTGTGAATGACATTCACATGGTTAAACGCGTTAAAAAACGAAAATTTATGAACAGCTTTTGTCCAAAAGATTAATTTTCATAGTGTTTTATTTAAATAAGCCAGCCTTAAATAATACAAAACATAAGGATTATACGTTACACTCCTTATTCGTCACAATAAACACATTAAAAGATGATCTAAAGCGGAAAATCTTATGCCTAAAACCCTAATTGAAACGGTATTTAATCCTATTATTTATAAAGATGTCCCCTAAGATACCAAACACAGCTGTTAAACGAAAATAGGCCAGAAAGCTTTAGAACAACATTAATCACCATAAAAATCACGTTTGATTTATGACTGCATTTAAGTATCAAAAGGCCATAAAACTTAAAATAAAAATGGCGGCAAACAATTTGACAGCTCGATGACGGAATGCGTAAAATTGTCGTGCAAACATTGTAATAAGTGGAACGTGGCAAGTGGGAGTCGGATTACAGATTTTGTATAATTTTACAACATTTAAACATTGTAGGTACAATCTTTAGAAGCTAATAATCTTTAATGAGTCACCTTTACAATATAACCTACTAACTTGTTTAATTTAAAATATAACAAATAAATGGTAATTAGCACTGCAAAAATAACATAGGTAGGTAACAAATTCTTTTGTCAAGTCCCTGCAATCGAGCTTCGAAAAACAAACATTTAAAAAACTGGCTGGTTGACATTTTTTTTGCTGTCGCTACAAAACTTATCAGTGGTACACGTGAGTGATTTTTAATTTAATTGTAATACTCGATTTTGCCCAACCGAGCGTATGAGGCAGCCCGGACGGACAGATGTCAATCTACCGCTAACTTTTTTATATATAGATAGTACTTTATAATGTTTTTTTACGACACTTGAATGGCCGGGACTTGGCCCGCTTTTTGTCTTTTTATTGTCATATATAATGAATTAACTATAGACAAGAAATGATATCGGCATGTGAAATCGTTTGGACTTTTTTATTGTAATACTTTAGTCACCTACTTAAGACGACATTAGGAAGTTAGCGCACAGAATAATTCAGAAGGCGCACTTTTAGTATGAAGCTACAAGTACGCGGCGGAGTCGTCTTGACGGGCCAATTCAGTGAGTGTAAATTAGTCAGAAAAATAGTTCCGCTATAGAAAGATAGGCAACTTCTACGTAATTATAACTGTAGGTAGCGCTGTGCGACCTGAATTGCACTTTATTGTGTCGTAACAAGAGTCGATTTTTATTTAAATGTTTTTGCGTAGTGAGCTATCTGTAAAAGCCAACTCCCACGGTGCGCCATATCGCGGACGCGCACCAGCCCGCACGAGGACGCACCGCCACGCACGCGTTCAACACGCGTCTGCGCTACCACGCACGCTAGGTTTCCCACTGTGCGTCGTGCGCGTGCGTCCGCGATATGGCGCACCGTGGGAGGGCGGCTTTATACTAATCTGTAGTTAGCGTTAGTTTGAATAGCTTTTAGACTGATACGAAATTAATCTGCAAACAAAGCTTGTCTAAATATAAATGACACATGGTTAAACTGCGAACACGATGCCAATCTTTTCTGACTTGACATCGCTACTGCAAATATCTTTAGAACAAGAAAGAAAATATCCAACCACAGTACCTACATATTTTCCTTTTGTGTCCAACAATAAAGCTGTTTTCAGACCAGCGCGATTAGTCGCGCGATGCGACACGAACAATACAAAACTTCACGGTATAACAATAACCGGTGTCGCGTCGCGCGACTAATCGCGCTGGTCTGAAAACAACTTAACAGTAAAATGTCATAATTGCTAAGCGTAATGACAACACTAATTCCTGTTTTCCTTCTTTGTTTCAGGTAAAAAAACGGTAACTGTCACCTACGAGCAACTGCCGCATACAAGCAGCTCTTACCAGCAATTTTCTATCAATTGTGCGGCCTAAGAACACATTTTCATAGAAATTATCCGTGCTACTCCCCTGTCCACTTTCACAGAGCCTCGTTCACACCGTTCCAGTTAACTCGCTTGACCACTCGCCTCAACGGCACTTACATTGTAGTGGATCACGATTGAAACACGTCATTATCTGTGACTCGTATTTAAAGACGGCGTAATGAATTAATTAGAATTTTATTAGTAGCTTAAAGAGTTCGTTCGTTTATGAATGTCCCCCAGTTTATGACATAAGGCGTGTCTAGTTCCCTCGCATATTTACCGTGAAGAAGTTAATGGTTTAATCTAAATTTAACGGCGTGTTTCGCTCAAATGGAGTTTTAAAACCAGGCTCTGTAGATTTTCGTAATTTCGACTTATGGAGCTTAACTTCTAGCTCGTTTACCTTTACGAGCTAGGAATATTTGCAACACCAATGATATGTAGAGCTTAAAATGCCTTTTACAATTATACAAAGTTGTGTCAGTTTGTTAGATTGCCACACATTAAGTCTTGTTTACTCCCTTATTTTTTGGACGGCAACGTAATGTGACGATCTGAAAGGTATTTCATTTTAGCATCGCTTATAATAATTATAATATCGAAACGTTAAAAAAATAATGACGTGATGATGTCGAATCATTTAATTCTTCAAAAAAATATGAATTTTTTATTTTCATATAATACAATGTTAGTCATTGTTTTTTAGTACGTAGTGTAAATAGTGTGAAATATATAAATAGTAGCTAAATAATCTCATATAATACCACTTTACTGTATATTTTGTGTGACAAAACAATTTCGCAATAACCTCGTAAATCAGCCCAACAATGCTCCGTTCAAACGCTCTAGTAACTAGACTTGCAAACACCCGCGGCAGTGCAGTAATCGTCAACATCCGAGTTACGCGCTTGCGCAAGTCAGGCTTAGACCATTTCCTTTGTGATTACGACACTGCGTCGAGCAAGATTTTTCTTAACCAAACCAGTAAGTACGCAACTGGAATCTTTGTGGATTTTCTAACACAGGTAGCCAGTTAATTATCGTTATGATTCATGGAGAATTACGTCTTGGGGAAAGTGTTGGGTAAAAGGAAAATTATTTCGCTTTTTGTTCGTTTTGTAATGATTGTAATTACTGACTATGTGACGTATCCTGTGTGTTTTTTTTTCTATAAATAAGGCAATTAGTGTAAGAAAGCGGAAAATAGTAATCAATAATTAAAACAAATAGGTTTTTCGCAATTAAAGTTATGTTTATTGACAACATAATGGAATGGATTTTCCTTTTGATTACGTACACTTTTACAGCTTCATAGATTTTTTTTTGTAGCATTAATAGCTTGCTACTACAGCATTAACAAGACATGTTTAAAAAACGCAAACGTGGATAAAGTGTCTGAGAAGAGACAGGCTGCTATCCCTTCGTGCGAACGCCTCAGTAATTAGTAGTTATGCACAACCTAGTGCCGGATATGTGTGAAATTTACAAGATTACTGACGTTGCATTTATAGCAGTACCTTTTAGAAATATATTGGTACTTCGTTAAAGATGTTTAGGAAGATGAAAAGTTATTCTTAGGTTTTCCCGTTACTAAATACTTAGTAAAGCCACAGAATATTACAGAACGCGCAAGGAGTTACAAGTACGCGGCGGGCTCGTCTTGTCGGGTCAATTCAGTGAGCGTAACGTAGGCAGAAGATATACCTAAGAGTTACGCAATAAAAAGAGAGGCAACTTCTAAGTGAATATAACTGTAGGTAACTAGCGCTGTGCAACCTGAATTGCACTTTATTGTGCCGTATTAAGAGTTGTTTTTTATTTAAATGAACCATCTGTATTAATTTGTGATAAAACCTGGAATTTGGATTTGGGCCCGATCAAGAAATAGGATAAGGCAAGAATTTTAAAATAACTGGCGGAATATAGGAACACTATATACCTATACCTAAAGGACTGTCTCGCTGCTGCGCTTGAGGTCTCGGATCCGATTCCCAGGTCGACCAAAGTGTTATTGTGTTTTTCTATCTGGAATTTCTCAGTAGCAGCCCAGAGCCTGGATTACTGCTCGGTTGATGGCAATGGGCTCGCCGGCTCGACTTAATACACACATCAAAAGTGTCTAGGGATCAACATATATTTTTGCAATAACTTTTCTCCTGATTGATATTAATTAAAATTTTCTTTAAGGATTCATCAAATAAAGTGTTTTCGTTTGTCACAGTAACGATAAACCAAGTCACCTTTGCATTAATAAAGAAATTTGCCATTTTCCTAATAAAGGGATTTTTGACATTTGAACCACTAACATTAAAGTTCAAAAAAAAGACTGAAATAACAGTTTTCTTTAAAATTTTATTGGGTAACTTAAACAATTAATAATCCGTGTTTCTACCGCGAACACTAACAACACAAGAACATCGGTTTGGCATACTCAAAATGAGTTCATCCAAATCACGCTGTGGAATGGCCGCCCATGTTCGTTGCAACAACAAAAAAAGGTCTTCTTGCGACTGGATACCCTCCATATTCGGCAGAGCTCTTCTCTGTAGCATATCCCATGCATGCTCAATCGGGTTCAAGTCTGGCGACTGAGCAGGCCAGGGCAGGACATTGATGTTAGCTGCGGCGAGAGTCTGTCTTACAACTCTTGCGGTGTGCGGTCGTGCATTATCATGCATTAACTGAAATAAGGGACCGATTTGCACTTGTAGAGGAACGATGACGTCTGATACAATCGTCTCAGCATAAATTTGAGCGTTGAGGTTGCCTCTAATCCAAATCAACTCAGTTCTTCCGCCGATCCAAATACCCGCCCATACCATGATGGTTCCACCACTATAAGGATGGACTTCCTGGCAGGATTTTAATCGCTGTTGGCGTCCAGGGGTTCTCCAGTGTCGTATACGTCTTGTATCCGGTCTCATACCAAAACGAGACTCATCAGAAAAGCACACGAAACGCCATTGTTCTTCTGCCCAATTTCTGTGTTCAAGAGCCCATTGATATCGAATCCTACGATTGTGCATTGCTATAGGTGGTACCCGTAGCGGTCTTCGGGAATGAAGGTTCACTTCATGCAAGCGGTTTCTGACTGTTTGGTCGCTAATTAAGTTCCCTGAAGAGTGATGAAGCCTCACGGCTAACATCATGGCGGTTATTGTTGGAGCTCTTCGAGCTAAGATTTGAATGTATCGGTCTTGTCTCCGTGTGGTGCAGCGATACCGTCCTCCATGGCGCTCAGCCACGGTACCAGTGCTTCGGTAACGTGTCCAAAGTCGACTGATAACACTCTGACTTGTATTCAGAGCTAAAGCCACAGTACGTTGCCGGGAACCAGCTTCTATCATTCCCACGGCTCTGAGCATTTCTTCCCTGCTTAAATGACGTCGCTGCTCCATAATAACGTTGGTTTTAATCAGTAGTAGGGAAACAGTAGCACTAATAATGTCTTCAATGCGTTGTATGTTTTTATAGGGAAAATATTGACAGCTGATTTTCATCTTTTACTCGAATTTGATTCACAGTTCCTGATTCAAATTATGAAATGCACCAAAAAGGATCCATATAAATTTATAAAATCATAAATTTATTACAAAGCCACATCTCAATCTCAAGAAATCCGCATAAAAATGCTTGATCCCTAGACACTTTTGATGTGTGTATAACTGACGAAATGTGGGTGTACTAAGGTAGAGCTCTGCCCAGTCCTTCGGGGAATCACGGCGTGATGATATGTATGTATACCTATTGGCACACCACTGTCACACTTTTTGGGAATTTCAAGCATAACAGTATGATCTTCAGGTTAATCACCAAAAATTCCGACCCATTTTTAGAACGAGAACGGAAAGTTTCTCAAGAATTTCGTTCAATATGGATACCGCAACAATGACTGGATCTCGTTAGTCACACTTGCTTCTCAGTAACCGCTATAATATTTTACTATCGTTTTCCTTCTAGAGATACAGTTGACCATCGACCTCGTAAAACAAAAACCTATTGTCTGAGATAAAAAAAAAAAACACTCGCCGAGTGTGAACCGGAATTTTTTACCTTGACCATTTTTAGTAAATCTGAGCTGACCAAGACGTTACTCACGGTCAGGGGTCATTTTATATTGGGTGGAGATTCTTGAAAACTATAAAGGATTAAGTGGTAACTATTATCAAGGTAATATTTTAGATTTCTAATCGTTTATGTGGTTTAATTAAAATTCTTTTAATTTCATCCTTCTGTCTTGTGAATATTTTTGCCTAAAACTTAATCTGTTAAGAATTTATCAATATTATTAATATCTAATGTCTTAAACGAATGCTGAGAATTTCATAAATAAAATTCATGTTCGAATTAATCATACAGGTATTGAACTTTTGCTTATTATTTGCTTAATTTTCCATACATACTACACGGTGTAATTAAAATAACTTAAAGCCTGAAACTAGTTTGTTCAGAATCGAGAGCAGACTCGAATAACACTACTTTTTAATGATTTTTTTGGTAGAATTTGTCATACCGATTAGAACAACAAATTTTACAATAAATAAAACTCTAACTCGCAGTAGCAGCCCGGAGTCTGGATTTGTAACAATAGGCTCTATTACAAGGGCCTTAAACCTAATTGGAGTAATTTGGGTGTTACTATAGGCACGCTTCTGCCAAACCCTTCAAGTATTACAGGCGTGACGATATGTTTTACAATAAATTCAGAAACGAAATACAAATAGTACTTGCTAGATAAATTTATTATAAAATTACAATAAAAAAGTAAAAAAAAACCTCAAAATACTTAAACTTTACTTTTACTTAAAGTTCACAGATTTACACTTACTTAATGTAAGCTTTACCAAACTACCTACATAATACCTCTGTATAGTTTAATAAGTACTGTAGGTACATAATGCGTTCGGCGATTGTGTGATGTATTCATATTTATGCGCAAGAGCTTTAACTGCGGTATCTAGTGGCTTAAGTATAGGCTGTAACAAATTCCAAATTAATAACTATTCCCTGGGCTTCGGAGAGCGTCTTCTTAGTTCAAAATACAGGGTGATGTTTTATTGCTAGTTTTTTTTTAATCCATTGTTATTATAACTTTTAATAAATAATAATAATGCCAAAGGGGATAAATAACTCGTGAATTTAAATAACTTTTGCTTGGGGCCAATTTGAATTAACGAAATAAAAATTGTTCCATGCAAAACTCAAACTCAAAGCATTTATTTCAAATAAACCAATTACATGCACTTTGCTAGCTTTAAGTACTGTGACTACTACATTTGTTAAGAGAAAATAAATATACTTATACTTTTGAATTGTCAAAGGGTCGGTCAGTCAAAAATAAAAAGCTAGAGCAAAAATGCACTACCTACCCAATTAAAATATATGTACAAAACATATCTATGCATTTGAATTATTTTACATAATTACAGTCTATAGAAGGAACACGTATCTATGTATGTTAATAGGTTGCTCGTGTTTTTGGTATCTGAATGTTGAAAAATCCACTGATTATGCATTAAAATTGTTTACATTTGTTAAAACAATTTTACAAAAAATGCGGTTTAATAAAAATTACGGTTTCGTGAAGAATGCAGCACTCTGGAACAGCTATTATTGCTCAAGCTACTTAGATTTATTCAAAAAAATAGGATGAATGTGTGAATACTTTATAAATAAATTATCAGCTTCATTTGAACAGTTGTTTTCGATAAAATAAGATAAGCGTTGGCTTCATTTTATGACTCTTTTAGGTTTCTAATTATTTAGCCAGATTTCAAACAAAATATTGTTTTTATAAAAATTATAGAAAAACAGCCATTTCAATATCTTTGTTTAGGTATGGCATTAGAATAAATGAACAAAAAGAAGATTTTTTTTTGTGAGAATATGTCGGTTGCAACTAAAACAATAAGCTTTTCTTAGAAATAAACACAAAAGCAATTTTCAGACTTTTTGCACTAGGCTCGCCCTGCCCTGTCCTGCATGAAGCTTATAAGATTACAATAACTTTAACAAAACCAAGTTTTTTATATCCATAAAAAATAATGACACAAAGTCAACACCTTGTATACCGACAAGAACACCTGTTCGACCGGCCTACACGTATAAATAACCCAATCCGAGTGAAATTACTTTTGTCCACATCGCTAGAAAGCAGCATTGTACCTCGATTAACAGACATTACACTTTGGTAGCTACTCTCATTCGATTTACGATTACGATTCGATTCAGCAATCGATTCGTATTTAGTGCGTTCAAATCGATTTACGTAACAGAAGTCGTGAAATTTTAAATTCGGTAGTGGTATTCCGAATTTGGATTAAGAATAACGTTTTATTGTTTAGAAGTGTTCGTTGATTTAATTACTAATGTGAGGTTTTATTTAAAATTGTATATGGTCTATATTCAACAATTCAGGTAACAGTATTTTTACGTAAGCCCTTTTCAAAGACAAAGTTATCGGTAAAAAATTACCTGTAGTCACCTACCACATACAATTTAAAATGACCTTATCAAAGCATAATTGTAATAACGCAAAAAAAAAAATTATGTTCACAAAAAAATCTTATTAGGTTACATACTTAGGGCGGATTTCACCATTGAAACTGAACGCGGTCAGCACATCGAAACCGCGTTCAAGAGCAGCCACTGTCATTATTGTTATGGAATTTTGACACTGACAGCTCTTGAACGCAGTTTAAATGTGCTGATCGCGTTCAGTTTCATTGGTGAAATTGGCACTAAGTATGGTGTTTGAAACAATTTTTGGATAAGGTAATTCATATTATGACAAAATCAATAATTAATATTGTCACCCTATCACATGCTAATAAACTATTTCCCTAAACCGCTACTGCATTACACTGCAACCTTTACAAAGACCAACTGCCATTTAACAGCAGTATATTAAGGGCAATTTACAACCGTACGCTTTAATCCGAGCACGTAGCTTATTAAAACATAATTCAGACAATGCGACGATATACTAAGTTATGTAGCATTGCATTGTTCTAGGACAAGAGATAAATCTTAGTATAAGGAGGTTGGTTTAGTGTGACCAGGATTTAGGTAGTAAGTAGGACAATGATTAGCAAAAGCATAAATAATAATTTGCAATGATACTCGTATGTATTGTAGGGTACCTAACTAACCCCGGACGGGGGTCGTATGATAGAGAATGAACCAAAATATTGTGGTAAATTCACATGATTTCATTGTATTGATTAAATAGGCGTAAAAGGAAAAAAAAAACAGTAATAAATAAGAAAAAAATATCGTAAGTTAATAGAAATGTTTAGACGTCGTATTTTAAGAAAAAAAACATGCCTGACCTTTTTTACATGTAAAGAGGTTTAATTGGCAGGAGGATCACTGCAGTATGTAATACTAATGATAAATAAAAGTTCTATAAAGAAAAGTATACAAATAAAATAAATACCTACAAAAGAAGAATAAGTTTATTATGAAAGATAGCAAAAATACTCTTTAACGAATACAAGACAATGATTGGAAAGGATGAAATATCTTTGATTTTCTGATGATTCGTGGTTTATCATAACAATAGTAACAACAACAGGGAAATTACCGAAAACGGTCATCTAATTACAATTTATTATTAGTACGTACTTTGCAGTTGCAAACGGCGCGGCGGCGAAGGAACATGGCGTTATTATGTGTATGTGTAATTTGCAGTTTTGTTTATTTTTGAAATAATGGAATAAAAACTATAGAAGTAATCTTAAAAGTAACAACCTGACAAAAAAATACTGCTATTCCTATTAACGCTTCTTTCTATACATCAACTTACTTCGAAACAACAACTTGTATTAACAGTAAGAAACACAACTTGCTACTTCAGCTAAACGTCACTAATATCCTAACAAAAACAACGCACCTGGCGACTCTATTCCGAACAAAATGTCATCCAAATCAGATCGGATCTAAGCATCAGATCATTAACAATGAGCGCACCTGTTTCTATATCCGTGGTCAGTTTGACGCACATTAACTCAAGCGCAGTAGATGTACCCGTATTGATAGGTTAGATAGTATAGTTTAGATGTAGGATTATGATGTCGCCAGTCGTCGTAGGCACATCTAGTTTGTTTTTTTTTGTTGTGTATTTGTGTATTTCTGATTAAAGATTTTGTTCTTGTTTCTACTATGGTGGTACAGCATTATTAATAAGTCACAAAATTAAACTTATTAATAACGCTGTACCACCATAGTAGAAACAAGAACAAAATCTTTCAAAAATTGACATGAGAATGATGGGTCATTCTCATGTCAATTTTCCATTTAATATGTCTTTTAATATGTCTTTCCATGTCTTTTCTGCCGTATTTCTGCTGTTAGCCATCATTATAGTAATCTTTCTATACATTATAATCATCATATCTTTCACACAATTCACCCATTTTTTCTTTGGTGTGTATCTTTTCATGGCAAACATAACTGTCTCTTATTTCAGAATATTATTTTATTATCTACCAATATTTTCACTTCAATATGCTTGCATTGGATTAACAATGCTCGTGTAACAGAGCTCGTGGCTACGTCTAAGTAATAATGGCCGCACGGGTCGATCAGGTTAAGCTACGCTTGCGGTATGTGGATGGGTGACTATCTTAGCATACCGAGACTCCTCCGTGCCTCGGAAAGCACGTTCAGCCGTTGGTCCCGGCTGTCATTTGTGGATCTTTGACAGTCATTACGGGTAATCAGGAGTCTGACACCAGTCTTACCAAGGGGTATCGTATTACCCAGTAACTGGGTTGTGGAGCTCAGATAGGCAGTCGCTCCATGTAAAATACTAGTACTCGTACTTATTCAGCAGCTGCATCCGGTTAGACTGGGAACCGACCCCAACATAGTTAGGCAGATTGATTTGATTGTTTTTTTTGGTGTAGGTAACAAGAAAAGATATATTATCATAATATTGGTAAATAAAACCATTAATTTCTGAACATCGAGGCCGTGCATAAGAAGTCCAGTTCCCACGAATCTAATGTCATAGCTTCTTACAATTCTGACCACCTTAAAAAGGTAAGGAGCGCAATGTTAATCTAGCGTTCTTAGCTATTACATCTTCAAGGCTATAGACAATAGATTTTATTTGAAAGGTAAATGTAGGCTTCACAACTGGTTTATAGGTGACAGTTAATTAAAGTCACTTTGTCTGTACCATAAATCATAGAATTATGAAATTAGATCTGATCTGATTTAATTGAACAAGAATTGAGCAATTGCTGTAAGGTTTGATGGTTTTATGGTATTTGTTAGGAATTTCTTAGTAGCAACAGGTGCCTATTTCGTGCTCAGTTGATGGCTATAGAGCCCCTATGACATGTCACTTGGGATAACTGTCCAAAAGGTACAACTCGGCCTACTCCTTGGAGAATATGGGCGTAATGCTATGTTATACAAAACTGCGATGCGACGTCGCATCGCAAAAATCTGCAACTGCTCCCTAAGATTTTCTTCAGAAGCTTCTGCGTTGCGAATTCGCATCGCACCGATTCGCAGTTTTGTGTACAAGCCCAAAGAGAAGGCCTGTGTCCCACCAGTGGGAACATTACAGGCTGATTATGCATGTACTATAAACAGATATCCCAAGAAAACTATGCGATTCGTGCTAATTCTGAAATAGAGAACTAGAAATCATTTTTAGAAATATAAAAACCATTCTTATATCTATTATGGTAGGTATTATACATATAAGATGGATGTTTTTTATGATAATAGTACCGATACACTTTACCTTACGACACGAAGAATACCGAAATGCATACCGTTTTTGGTTTAACTTTAAGTTATGCCAAAGAAATTTTGCGATACTGCTTATACCTCTTCGTTTGTTTAAATTTAATTTAAATTTAAAGCAAAAGACGGTCTGAATAGAACAACAAGATTACTACTCTAATTACAACAATTCCTTTTAATAATTAAACTAGTACAGGTGGCCAGTGTTAATACACCTTCACTTTTGATTTACAGTTCACCGCCGGATGTGGTATTACGGACAATTAAAACGTATTCAATGTATGTATAGCCTTTTAAGCTTTATTAATGTCTGTGAAATTAAAAACTAATCTTTATTACGGAAGTTTTATAATCTTGTAGGGTTACTGCTACCTGATTTGGAAGTACCTACAGTATCTAAGTAAATACCTATAAGTACTTTCGTTTCTTTTCTCGTTTTGACAGGAACTTTAAGAAAGTAGGCGGTGTCAAAAATAATGGTTAGCTAAGGTTCCCGTGGACAGGCGCGGCGAACAATTTCCGCGAAGTGTTCCACCAGATTCGCATCGCAGTGTCGCGTTGCGCCTGTCTGCGGGACCCTTTAACCAGCAACTTTAGTAGTGTGACTACCCAAGTGCGCCATCATCACTTCTGGGTGCTCTGCACAAAGAAAGGTAATGCTTTTAAGGACAAAAGGCCTTTGCCGCAGTCAGGTCTGGCATCTAATTCATCTGAATAGTATGCAGTTTTATCAATGAAGGACGCATCCTACTAAAGCCGCCCTCCGACGGTGCACCATATCGCGGACGCACGCGCACGACGCACCGTGGGAAACCTAGCGTGCGTGGTAGCGCAGACGCGCGTTGTACGCGTGCGTGGCGGTGCGTCCTCGTGCGGGCTGGTGCGCGTCCGCGATATGGCGCACCGTGGGAGTTGGCTTTAATAATATTATAAACGTGACAGTTTGTGAGGATGGATGGATGTTTGTTACTCTTTCACGCAAAAACTACTAAATAGATTTGGATGAAATTTGGCACACAGATAGTTTATAACCTGGATTAACACATAGGATAACTTTTATCCCAATATTCTTACGGGATCGAGACTTATGCGGGAGAAACCGCGGGGCGCGGCTAGTCTGCTATAAATAATACAATAACCGTAGACAGGATATTTAATTAGACTCATAGGCCTAGTGTCTTTTAATCCGGTCCCATACAAAACTGCGTAATACAGGACACACACCTACGCACGTTAGAAAACAATATCGAAACCTTACATAACCACATGAGCAAGTGTGTCTCAATCTTGTCGCGAGCATTATCATAAATCTCGATCAACATCTACGCTTAGATGTTAATGGGACCCCTCGATTTATTAATGCTCCATTCATTCGAGGAATGTTGACGACCGCTGGTCCAGGCCACAGAATAGATAGGTACAGAGGCCGGCTCTATACAACCCTCGAATATGCACTCACACAAAGATGCACTTCAGGAATAGCAGGTGCAACGCACTTGCGACTGGCATTCGTTTCAAAGTGAGTTTGGACCAAACGAGGGAATGCAAATTCTATCCCCACTCTGTTCAATTTTCTTTGTGTGAACAGGGAAAGATAATTTTTTCATAGTTCCATACAAAAATATTAAGTAATACGAGAAAATAATGCTTGATACTCTTGTTCTGAATTTAGATTATCGTTAGGCTTAAAATCGATCTTGAGACAGTAGAGATCTCCATACGTACGGGTCTGTGTGTGCGTGTTCTCGCACGTTAATGGAGCTGACCTTCTGTGATCTACCTATTCTGTGGCCGAGCGTTCCATTGTTATCTCGATTCTCTGATAGTTATTACCTAATGAAATCTCGGGGATCGGGTTACCATTAATTGTTTGTATTCATGTATTTTACGATATTTTTTGTTTATGATGTTTTGGTGGGTAATGGTGGTATTTAGTGATAAATTAGTATTGAACGTACTGATGGTAGTTGGGAACGCCTACGGATGGTAGGTAGTAAGTAGCTGTTATGTTTTCTTCGCTTGACGTAAATATGCTTTGGGAGAAGCCTATGTCGAGATTGGATTGTGATAATCAGAGATATTAATGATGGGCTTAACACAAATTGTTTTGAACATTTAAAGACTAGCAGACAGGCGCGACGTGACAGGGCGACTAACGCGACTGTAGTACAGTCGCTGGCATGTAACTTGGTAAGGTTTTGGCGTATTAGAAGTAAGTTTGTGCATGCACACTAAGTGCAACAAAAAAATTGTCACTTGTATTGCATGTCATTATTTTATGGTTATTGCAATAATTAATTTTTGAACATGTCTGTTAAGAACAACAAGGGAAAACGAATTCTGCGCATCTACAATTTCTGCCATTTTACGTGCCGGTGACTATAGTAGTAGTAAACGCGTCTCAATGGAAACTTCGTGGAAATTGTTCTACCAGGGGGCCAAGTCTACTAATTTACAAACGTCACAATGGTCTGACGATGGTGTGTTTTTGACAGATTTTGTATGGCAAATCTGTCAAAAAATAACAATGGAGAGACCAATGTGACGTTTGTAAATTAGTAGACTTGGTCCCCAGAGTCGTGAAGCACTGTCGTGTCGCGCATGTCTGCGGGCTCCTTTATGCGTTTCTGGTATTTATTGGTAAACATTTCAAATTATCTGACTAGAAACATTGCTTGATTAAGTATAAATAGATGTAATTATACGTTTTTGTTTTGTTTACACAATATACAAAAGCTTGTATATTGTATTTAAGTAAACTACTACTGCACACTACTAAAAAATATATAAAATTATTTACAAAGATATAAAAAAAGGGGCAAGAGCTCATTGAGCAACAAGAAAAACGTCCCCAAAATAGATACTTGAATAGACGTGGTGTGAAGCCAACATAACATAGATTTCAAAGTACTTCTTATTTTTAAAGAAGTGTCAAAACCTAAAGGTTTGCAATATCAACTTTTACTGTCCTCTAATCGGGCGTAAAGCGCAGGCCACACTGGGAATGAAGCTAAGTACTTTTTGCTTCCCTCATGCAGCTACCGGGTGTTTGCATACTACGGTTTACACCGCGAACTATGAACCGTACTTCGGTTCGTGAAAAGATACGGTGCCTACATGACCGAAGCCAAACGAACTTAGTTTCGTTTCCAATGTGGCCTGCGCTTTATAGTTTTAAAGTAATCGCCTTGATTTGAGCGAGAAATTAAGGTGATGGCAGCTGTTGCCAGCCCAAAAAAATCCTCATATGGAATGCATTTAAAAACTTGTGACTAATAAACCAAATAAGTATTTCAAGTATTCGTTTAAATAAATATAATAATTACGTGTTATTTGAGCGCAAATGACACTTACAACAATGTATGTAATAAAATTTATGGTGTGAGATATGTTACGTATAGGTGTATGAGAAGTTGTATGAATGTATGAGTTGTATGTGATGTGCATGTAAAGTTGAATGTCGAGTGTTTAAACTTGACCTTCAATTAGTTTTGTTTATTGTTCGATGTTTGCTTATGGAACGGTGATTTAGGTTTTAGTGAGAAATAAATATGAGGATTCAGTCATCCATGAGCGATTAAGTATTGATTACGAATTCCATAAAAAAACCTTGTAGGTTAGAACACTTTAGACAGCCAAATTAGCTAAAAGGCCGAAATCACTGGCTAAAATTTAGTGAGCTTTTCTCTACAGTCAAGCAGAAGAAAAAAAAAATTAGTTTTCATTATGGCTATTATTTTCCTATGCTTTCCTAGCATACCTTGTGCAATGTCCAAGTAACCGGAATAATGAAAAACAGAAGAATGTAGAAGATTGGAACTTTTGGAACTCCTGGCCAGAATCCGTGATTACCGAAAACTGTAAGAGTAACAGAAATAAAAATCATTTATTTGCTTAAAATGTACCTTTATAAGTACAGATAATGTGGAATTTTTATTAAAACTTGTCCCAATACAATGGCATTGTAGGTAATTTTGAAATCTATACGTCTTGATAGAATTGATTTCTTCTAGGCAAGTATGCATCGCCTCTAGCGAGCCTCTCAAACACAAAAAGCTGATAACGCTAATGACATTTTCCAAAAACAAAAGTCTTCACACTAAATCTGTCTCCTCAATCTGCCACCCGTTCACAATATCGTCACTAACCTACAATACTTACGTAACCGCCTACCTAGTTAAGTTTCGGGAGCGGTGCCGGAGGTTATTTAAAAGCAAACGAGGAGCCTTGCTTAGACGATGGTTTATTGAAGACTAAAGTTTAAAATACAATATTCTTATTTCTAATCGTGCACTTATCGCTATGGTGAAATTTGAGTTATGACCTAAAAAACTGTAGACTTGACAAACTTAAACTTAATATAAATCAATGTCACATTACTTATATTTATCGCTGTGGCCGGGTGACACTTGAGTGAGTGTGAGAGCGACCCTTTGCAGCGCACCTAATAGCTAAAATGTACTTTACATAACTCTTACCCCCTCAAGTTCGAAATTATCGGAGGAATGATTACCACTGGAGTGCTTATCGTTACTTCGATTATTTCGATAGAGACTACATTTTAATTTTTATCTTTGTTTTCTATTAACTGTTATTTTTAGTTAATTTATTTTAATAATATTTTTATTAACACTAACATTAACATTACCTCAATGACTATAACTATTAATACGTAATTTTTAAGTTTACATAAACTGTTGTTTCTAAATGTTATTTTTGAATTTTAATTAACAGGGTCCATAACTGTACTTTATCTTTAAGCCTTATGTAACACCTTTAAACACATTATGGTATGCAAATAAATGAAATGAAATGATAAAAAAAACTCTTAAAATGCTTATAACCAACCACGTATGTACTTATAACTACGGATACAATTACAAGTTTGTTTTACTACTAAACTTTTGACGTTATTAAGTTTTTCACTTTGTTTTTCACTACACTTTCACTGGATTTTAACAGGCTATTTACACAAGTTGATGATTGTCCAGGTCGGTGAGTAATTATTCTTCTTGGTAGTGCGGTGAGGTTTCAGTGTGTCTAGCAATCTTCCATCATGCATCGTAGCGTTCAAATATGTGCCTTCTATTTTGTCTGTAGTCATTTTGCTATTGTACATTTTGGTGAGTATAATATCCTCTACTGTACAGAATAATAGTTCTCTTCTTATAGACTTTATCTGGGCAGGCTTAATTTTCACTGGTACAGGACAGCAAGAGATGGTGTCGGTGCAAAATCTCATCAATGTCTTACTGCAGTGTATGTATCTTCTATCGGTAGCTGTGGTCGTCCTCGTAATACAAGAATAACGCCTTGTAGATCTCGTTGCAAGGCCGGGAGAGCAAAACCATTTTGAGAACCTTTTACTGAGAGGTAAGGGTATTTAGGAATGATAGGATATTGTTGTTTGGTTAAAAGGATTAGTTAAGGTATGAGGTTGTTCTGTAGTAGGTATGTGTATTCATAATTTCTAAGTATAAGTACTTATATTTAAAACGAACGTTATTCGACTTCTCGTAGAATAAGTTTTTATCACTGATATTAGATTCTTAATTATGTTAAGTATATAGATATAAAATGAAACCTAAATCTAAGTCCTTAATAATACCTAATCCACCGGAGCACATTGTACATACTCGTATAATCATGTGCCAGGAGTGCGATAAGTGGCCTTAGAAGGTCGTTTAATGTCTCTTATTGGTAATTTTGTATCACGTTTATTTATTTCACTACTGCATTTTTCTTTTACTTTTTTCTTATTTTTGTTTGGAATACCATAAAAAGAGAAGTATTTAACAAGTGCGCGAACTACTTCATAAGTAGAACGGTTGGATAGTGGGAAAACCTGTCTTAACTTACTAAAAGCGTCTATTATTGTTAGAAAGTAATTTCCTTCTATTGAAACAAGATTCATAAACATTACAGGAAAGGACTTTTCCTGTGTTTGAGTCAACTGCAATTCCGGTTTTAAGGGTCTACGATCATATTTTAGTTTCTTACAGGTTTTACAAGAGCTAAGGACGCTAGCAACTGTTATGTCCATATTTTTCCAATAATAATGCCGCTTTATTTTCATTAGTGTTTCCTCGATGCCAGGATGGCTAGTTTTATCTTTATGGTACATGAGTATGACTGAACGTTGTTCGTGTTCATCCTCCAAATTAATTATTTTAGGTAATGAATCAGCAATGAGAGTACTAGAAGAAGCAGATCGAACTGGATAAGGTGAGGTGATATCTGAAGGTGATGGAACTGATGGAGTAGTCAATGTTTTTGCAGAGTCGGTTTTTATTACTGGGCTATCGGCTCGTTCAGTATTACCTATATTACCCTGCATAAATGTATTGCTATCATTATGGGTAAGTACATTTAATTCAATCTGTTCATTTAATTCGATCTGTTCATTTAATTCGATCTGTTCATTTAATGCGATCTGTTCATTTAATTCGATCTGTTGATTTAAATCGGTTAAATGTAACAGTTGTTGTTCATCGTTGACGTTATCAGATTTGAAAGTTTGACATTTTATGAATACTTTGGGATAGTTATTATCATTAGTGTAAAATATATCATTATTATCAGAATCATAAGTAATCATGTTATGTCTAATAGGACGGGCAGTGCGCATAGAAACGTCATTGTCTTGTGAGTGGGGTATATTACGTTGTGGTTGGTGTTGTGGCGGTATGCCAAATTTATATTGCTGGTTCGCTGCGTTAAAATTGGGTCTATTTTGACCGTTATTAAATCGCGGTCTAATTCCTTGTTGAGGTATAATACCAAATTTAAAATTGTTCTGATTCTGAGGATAACTTAGATTTGGTCTATAACCTTGCTGATTTTCTACATAAGATTTAAAATTACTTTGAGGCTGTTGTACTCCAGATTTAAAGTGAGTTTTGTTTGGTACACTAAACCTATGATTATTGGTATTAAAACCCGACGTAAAATTATTAGGCAACACATTATTAGGTTTTGATAGAGACTGAAATTTAAAACCTTGAGAGTTATTCTTAAAAGAGAGATTTTGCTGAGGCGGTTTTGGACTATTTTTATTCTTTGAGTTATATTGGAATTGGAAATTAACCTCTTCCATGACGACACTAAGAGCGTTTTCTAAGCTCGTGCAATTCCTAAGCCTTACGATTCGGATTAAATCTTCTGGTAAATTATATAAAAACACGTTAAGAGCTAAATTGTTATAAATTATCCTTTTTGCAACTTTCATTTCCTCGCTAACAAGCAAGTTGGTCTTGGAGAAGAGAGTGCTGCGAACTTGTTGAATCCTATTACAGAATTCCAAATATGTTTCATTAATTTTAATTTTTAAATTTTCTAGTTCAATAGCCACGCAGTCCTCTGATCTGGGGTCGCCAAAATGTTGAATAAAAAGAGCTTTTAATTGATCCCAAGTTAAAATATCTTCCCTTTCGCTAATCAAAGCTGCTGCTTTACCACACAACCTACTCGTAATTGCATGAAAATTGTAAATTGACTGAGCTACGTTATTTGGACCGTTAAAATTACTTAATATGTACTCACATTTTTTTATAAATAAATTCAATATATTTTTATCTCCATCAAATCTCGGAATTATGTTTAAGACATCTTTAGGGATTATCTGAACATGTCCAACTTGTTCCATTTTGTAATTATTTATTTAAACAAACTAGTACAAAAATAATAAAGTAATAACACTTAATAAGTCTTAATTTAATTAAAAGATTTACTTAACTTAATACTAACTAATCTTATTCAATAAGCCTGCCGATTTTAGTGCAGAAATCGAATAACTTTCAGCGATTTTTGTCTAAAAGTTATAGGAAAGTCCTACAGGAATAAGTCTTAATAAAATTAATTATAGACTTAAACAATAATAACTAATCTTATTTAATACTCGTAAGCCTGCCGATTTTAGTGCAGAAGTCGAATAACTTTCAGCGATTTTTGTCTAAAAGTTATAGGAAAGTCCTACAGGAATAAGTCTTAATGAAATTAAATATAGATTTAAACAATAGTAACTAATCTTATTTAATACTCGTAAGCCTGCCGATTTTAGTGCAGAAGTCGAATAACTTTCAGCGATTTTTGTCTAAAAGTTATAGGAAAGTCCTACAGGAACAACCACAGGAAATAACAAGGATGAGACGGGAACAGTAAAAAGTTCTACTTACAGTCTGCTCGATCCAATGCCTACCCGTAGAGCTGCTCGTGTCGTGGACAGGAACCTCCAGTCAGCACGCGAAGTGTAACTAATTTATTTGGTTCGAGGATACCCGGAGCTGCGAGCAAGACCGATTTTTGTGTACTCGGACACAGCGTTATTTCGCGGATATCCTACCGGCTGCGCCAGTTAAGTTTCGGGAGCGGTGCCGGAGGTTATTTAAAAGCAAACGAGGAGCCTTGCTTAGACGATGGTTTATTGAAGACTAAAGTTTAAAATACAATATTCTTATTTCTAATCGTGCACTTATCGCTATGGTGAAATTTGAGTTATGACCTAAAAAACTGTAGACTTGACAAACTTAAACTTAATATAAATCAATGTCACATTACTTATATTTATCGCTGTGGCCGGGTGACACTTGAGTGAGTGTGAGAGCGACCCTTTGCAGCGCACCTAATAGCTAAAATGTACTTTACATAACTACCTGCCGCAGCGTTTAGTCTCAACAAACAGAGCTCAACAAACACTATAGTCTGTCAGCTTCTATTGTTTGTGTGTAGACAAACAACGTGGGAAGGATATGATGGACGGCAGCTTACGCCTCTGCGTTGAAGTTTGAGGCTGATTTTATAGGCGTTGATGGCTGAAAAGTTGATTTTCTAAGGCCTGATCTATAGAAAGCTTTGCAAACTTTGTAAACTTTGAACAACATACCTATATTCCATTTAAAATAATATTACACATTAAAAAAAACCATAAGGATGCATTAAAGGATGGCATTAAAAGCAAAAAAGTGGTTTCAATACCAACTGTTTACTGCAGCTGTCATTTGTCATGTATGCCATCAACGCAATAGAAGTAGAGATGGGCCGACTATGACTTTGGCCGACTAGCCCACTAGCAGGGTTGGGCAGTATTTGAATTACTTGTATTTGAAATACGTAATTGAAATACAAATACGTAATTGGTATTTGTAATTCAATTACTTCTTATAAATGTAATTTGTAATTAGTATTTCAAATACCTGACGCTGAGGTATTTTGTAGTTAGTATTTCAAATACTTATGGCTCCAAAATACATTTGAACACAAATACATTTAGCGATCTTATGAATGGGTGCGATCTGCAGAAAATAGCGCTCGATAGCTTTCGTAAGCAAAATGGCGACTGCTAAATATGTACCTAATATCTTTAAAGTTGGCAACACTGCAATTTATTAAACTGTACTGTAGTCTGTACTGCAGGTACATACGTCAAATTGTCAATTACATAGCTTGTCAATTGTAATTTTCATTCGGCGATGGAGTGAATCCTGTGAAGGCTGTGACATATTTAGCGGTCGCCATTTTGTAAAATATGATGGTAAGAATATATTCCCTTTGCCTTAAGCTGGGCTGGATTAGTTCTATTCTATTTATATACCTAACCTAACACCAGACTGTATTTTGTAATTTGTATTTTGTATTTTAAATAAAAATAGTCAAAATACTGTATTTTGTATTTTATATTTCAAATACACGACTTAAAAATATTTTGTAATTTGTACTTTAACTAAGTGCGAGATAGTATTTTGTAATTTGTATTTTAATTAAAGCAAAGCATGTATTTTGCCCAGCTCTGCCCACTAGTGGGCTGGAAAATGGCAAATGAAAATCAAAATGAAAATCATTGCTTTCGGTTGAGTTCGGGTGACATCGGCAATAATGTTCGTGACTACGCTTTCGGCTCGTAAGTTGGGCGCGCGCCGCTTGGCGACCAGACGGACTTGTCGGGACATGTTTTTGTTTACATTGTATTATTTTATTAGTAGTGAAACTACCTTATTGACTTACCTAATCACGCATTTGGACCCATTAATACGAGTAAAAAACCGACTACAAATATGGCCGAACAGACTGTAAAAACGGTTTAGTTAAATGTCTAATTTTATTTCAAATGGAGTATACATCATTAGGTATACCGCTAACATTTTGGCAGCTTATAAGAAAAGCATTCCACGTTGAGTTGAAAGTGAAATTAATACAGAATTGTATGGAACACATTTTCTTATTAATTTATAATACATTTATCAAATACAATTCAGGCAAGTGAATGATGTGATGTCGCCTTTGATACACCTAGCTTAGGCCCAGTTATTGCAAGAGATAGGTATGTTTAATGCAGTCAGCACGATGTATCTTTATTACAGGAGACGTCATGTACATCAATAAATATTTTTGTAATATTTATTGATGTATTTTATTATTTATGTACACACAGTGAAATACATAATATAGATACTACATTTTTGGAGCGTTTATATGTTTTTACTGAGCTCGTAGTAGAGCTTTTACCAGAGGTCTTATGGTTTTGGACCAAGAAATCACTAGCATCTTTCTGCATGTCTGATGATTCAGCTACCGGTTCATAAGATATTTGCGCTATCACCACATCTGGGGTAGGTATTAACACGTTAATACTGACCCCGCCGATTTGTTAATTATAACCCCAAAGGTACATTTTTTGTATTCAGTAACATAACAAAATATTGGTTAATAATTACACCAATACAGCAATGTAGCGTTATTAAGTATGAAATATGCTTCTAGGAAAACAAAAAACATAATCATTACACCGAATATTTCGAGAATAAATCAAAAAATTTGAAAGTTAAAAAAGTTCGTTACGTGCGTGAAAAAGTCGTCCGGTATATAACACATTAGGACGATGCGCAGATCGCAGCTGACAAACCCCGAGCCATGTGGCGTGATCTGGTCGGCATATTGAAGCACCCGCTGTAGGTGTAGTGTTTATAGTTTTGGAGAAAATCACTTGTTAATACTTACCTCTGTTAATTGTAGCCCCGGTCTCCCCTACTCAGGTACCAGTCAACAACAGCTAAAGGAAATACCAATCAACAAAGTACTCAAAATTCAATAATATCTAACAATAATACTCAAACAGCTTTCCGTAGAATAACAACAATGCTATTTGCCACATCTGAACGGGCCCGTCTTTCCCAATGCACTCACGCGCAGGTCGTACGCACACTTGCGAGCTTTTGTCTGCCCACTACCGCTGGACAATAGCGTGATGTCATAGAAGGGCCGCGTACGAGTACAAGGATTTGCGCGGAAATATAGATTTTATGGAAGTGACTTTGAATAAATTATCTTAGTTATCTTTGTAGCTGTGCTTTGTAATATGGAGTGTTAAATGAATCCTAACATCATTTTCGTTACCACCATGAGGAGCAGTTTTCGTATCTACATCGTGTGTATTATGTTGGTATCCACGGATATCTATGTTGCTATCCTAAGTAAAGAGTCTTCTTCACCCATGGGATCGCTGTTTTGTTTGACTTTTGTAGCCAATGTGTTGCTGTGAGGCAATTGCATTGTGGTCGCCGTATAGTGGTATATTTTATGTCATCTGACCTTAGCAGAGATAAAGCTAGGAGTCCCCTTTTAAATTAAATTCTATTCCCGTATTAGTCGATTTTGGTCACTACTCACTCTATAGGTATCGCTTCTGTTCATCTAAACAGCCTGGAAATTCAATTCTAAGGGCTCGTGTAGACCGCACCGCAGCCGCGCCGACACCGCTTCGCGTAACCATGTAGACTGACTGGCTGTCATGGCTTGATTTTGCCATTTCACTCTACAATACGCGGGGCCAGCGGCGCGACGGCGGCGTAGCGGCAGCGGGCTGGCCACGTTGCATATACACAGCTTAGAGGCGCGGCGGCGGCGCGGTGACGGTGCGGTGACGGCGTCATTTCCCTGAGCACCAATCTTCTACTAAGCGTGTCGATGGTAATTTATATTGAGTAGGCCAGAATTTGGTTATGAGTTTGGCACCTTCAGTAGCATCCATCAGCTCCTGCATCGTGCAGGCAAGAGGACACGGTGGACACGATATTAAGTCAAGTGCCCCATTGTTTGTGGGACAGCAACACATTTACACTCCAGGGCGGAGTCATCTATGAATCTCCACCTGAGCAGCGACCTAACTGTGTCCGGAGTCTACTTAAAGACTTCCAGGTAAGCCAAAGCAACTCATGTCCAGGTGGGAGATTTTCAGTAGGTGGAACCAATGAGTTGTGTAGGGAAGCGCTGTCTCGCCATACCTTTAGCCTTTCCTTAGGCCGTTCACCAGTGAGTGGGAGGACACATTTCAAGAAGCCGTTGCGGCTTTTCAGCCTTTGTGGCAATTCTAAATGTCAAGTCACTTCTAAAATCTTTAGCTCGGCAATGCCACACAAGTTTCAAGTGCACACGTGTCGTAAAACCAATGTTAGCGTGCAAGCCATTCCGTCACCTCACAATGTGGCCGCCTGCTCGTTGTGTAGCCCGGTGGATTTATGTGAGCCTGGTACTCCGCAGCTTTATATTTCCTTAATTGATTTGTGGTTTTGATAAAATAATGGCCATTTAAATGTCCTAGTAAGCTAGTATTGTTTTGAGTACAGAAATGAATTATATGATTACTTCATTGTTGTAATTTAAACAATACAATTTTCGTAATAAATAATTGAAGTATTTCCAATTAACCACCTTAGAACTTCCTGTGTACTAAAAAGAGGTTTTCTAACAAATAATTAAAAAAATATGGATTCAGAATGTTATGTGGGTGACTCAAAGCACACTTGAATTAAAACACCGACACACCTTCTACATTCATTTTCTTGGCTGGCTCAAAGTGACCTCTTTGGATCCAGAGCCATCACAGTCCACCGTTGACCGTAACACGCTGAAGTTAAAAGTATCTTATTACTAGTTTAGGGGTATGAGGAACAGGGTGTAAAGTTCACTCATCCACCATAGAAAAGGGAGGATCCTCCAACCAGACGGGTTGTTATGTCTGGCGGGCAACTGCCCATATGTTGATTTCGGATAGTCTTATCTATGTTATTCGCTCGGTAAACTCTAACTGCGAGATGCAGGAATTATGTGACGTCATGTCTTTGCTGCGTAGTTTGTATGTGGCGGTTTAACCGCTACATCACTCCCCTCCGGAGACCGGAGGTCGATAGTGGGCTGAGTCTTGGATCTTGCAATGCTTCACAGTGCCAGCTGTGGTTCCAGTGAGTCGGAACCGGGTGCCGCTCAGTTCACAGTGGGTCGGAACTGTCTGCAGTGATTGCGGCGATGGTGATTGTGGTTCCAGTGAGTCGGAACCGGGTGCCACACAGTTCACGGTGGGTCGGAACCGTTTGCGGTGATTGCGGCGATTGTGGTGATTGCGGTGATTGAAGTGATTGCGGTGATTGAGGTGATTGCGGTGATTCCCCAGTGAGTCGGGGTGTTGTGGCTGAGGGTGATGACCAGGAATGCGCGTTCGCTGCATGCTGGTGGTCAGGATACCCGTTGAAGCCGGGAGTGCTGGCTGGCTGTGTGACTCGCCTCACGAAAGCTTGCGGGAGTGATGATGATGACGTCACGCTGAAGTTGTTGCACGAAGGCTGCGTTGACGTTCATTCTCGGGGTCACCATTTTAGGAGTATGAGGAACAGGGTGTAAAGTTCACTCATCAACCATAGAAAAGGGAGGATCCTCCAACCAGACGGGTTGTTATGTCTGGCGGGCAACTGCCCATATGTTGATTTCGGATAGTCTTATCTATGTTATTCGCTCGGTAAACTCTAACTGCGAGATGCAGGAATTATGTGACGTCATGTCTTTGCTGCGTAGTTTGTATGTGGAGGTTTAACCGCTACACTAGTATGCCCATTATCAGACCAGGATATATGAACACCAGTATAAATATATCCAAAGAGATCAGACAGATGAATGACCAATTGTGTTACAGTAGTACTATTTTGTTACTATGTAGAAAATTTAATGTTATACAAATTATCTTGACGGTACTTGAGAGGGAAATTGTATTAACAATTTTGTGATAACGTGGCTCGTGGGTAGTATAATAGGTTTGGATAATGACTCTACGGGAAGTTCTGGAATACTTCCAGTTAAACTCGGCCAGAAAACCGTTATTTTTTACCCATGCCGTGATAAAACATCAGTTATCAAGAGGGGTAGCTGTTCAAATTACCAGTTTGCGTCACTCTTTTAATCCAACAGAATATTTTTAAATAAATAAAAATACCTATACCTTGTATATTACTATGCACTAGTATGCTATAGTTTGTGCAGAATAAATCATTTTTCTTTCTTTCTTTTCTTTTCACTGTGTGTTCATGAAGTTTCCAACGTAATTACGCAACCTAAAAATACCAAACACACGCAAACAAAAAACAAATGAATTACTCATCTTCACCATTACTAGAAGTAGATATCGCTATTGACAATACTTCAACAGCAAAATCCGGCCCCTCAAAACTTCAAAACGCCCAAATTAAGCATTACAAAACTCAACCGCTCAATCAACTCCAGCTAAAGGCTGGCAATTTTAACGCAATATTAAAATAATACCTATTATTCCAATTATACTTTTCCATCTCGTAGACTGCTTTGAATAACAATAGGTAGAGGTATAAACAACAACAAAGAAACATTATGTTTCCCAAAGAAACATTATGTTTCTTTGGGAAATTCTGGAGTATCTTCAGTCAAAATTAATTAAGAAGCCCTAATGCTTTTCTAACCATTGGGAAAAATAAGAAACACTGTGGGAATCTCTGTAAAATCCATGATATTTTAAAAAATCTCATTAAGTTGACGAACTTGTAACCACAAAAAATACAAAAAGGCTATATTCAGAAAAATAGCTATGATATACGAAACAATGGTAGAGGCGGCAAAGTTGACCCGTGATTTTGAAATATGTCCGAAGCGTAGGATAATGCAAGAATATTGATGCATAGTATTTTCAAACCATCCATAAAAAAAAGAAAAGATGAATGACAATAAACCAGTGAAACTCACCTCCTTAGAAACAATCCTTAAAATCAAAACGCCCAAATTAAGCATTTCAAAACTCAACCGCTCAATCAAGTTCTCCTAAAGGCTGGCAATTTTAACGTTAGCCAATATTCCAATAATACCAATTACAATCTTTTCAATCCCGTAGCCTGCTTCGAATCACAATAGAGGTTCAATCAACAACGAATTAGATATTCAACTTGATCGATCGGTCGAAATCAAACAATCAACCTAATCTGTTTATTGACTATGGAAAATCGCAAACTACCTTCATAAAAATGTATGGACTTGTGTGACAGGGTTGCCAGTATTGTTTTGAAGGATGCTGGTGATTTATGGGCTATAAGGAAAGTATATACCTCTGCTGAACTGCTTCCAAAATTAAAACTAATTTGAAGTAGCAGTAACTCTAATGATGAGGTCTACGATGTTACAAAGGATGGAGAGGGAAGAGTTTTATATAGAGGATTTGGCATAGTAAAACTATTTAAGAAATATTCTATATTTTATAATATTTATCCAAAGTTTTAAAATTTATTTATTTATTTTATTATTTTAATAATAATTATAATATATATAATAATATGATTGATTGGTTTTGTTGATTTTTTTTTAGTTATAATTTATTATATCATAGTTTTATTTTATATGGAAAAGTAACAGTTATAAATACAACCGAAAACCTTATCTATGCTTTTAATGCGCATAAAAGACAAAAATGTAGAGCACCTAAAAACTGTGGTAACTTTTAGGAGAGTATTGAAATTTAATGAAGAAAAGCATAGAATGATGAATTCAGCATATTCGGAAATTATGCTGAATTCATGAAATCGGAACAAAAAGATAAACTTACACTGACATGACTCAATTCTATGAATTTACTATAAGTTGGCATAAGCTCTTAAAGCTAAACATTCAAAGAAGTCTCTCAGTTCTCATTCAAAGAAGACAAGCTGTCTCACATCGATAAATCTTTAGAAAAGGACATTAAAATCTTCTCACAACATGAATAAAGAATACAGCCAACCCTGCAATGGTCAATTTCACAAACCTAACAAATAAAACCGCGGTAATTTCCTCACAAAGTGCGCATCGCCCTAATGATAGTTTATAGCGTAACTGTACGCGTGCGGACCGGCGCAAGAGCACCCACCAATTATAATCAGGAGCGATTCGTGGGTTATTATTTTCATGCCCGATTTGAACGTGTCCGTTTTAATACGTCACGATTGTGATGGGATTTTTTGGGTTGGTTTTAAATTTTTTGTTGGATAAAACCGGGTTTTAAACGACGCGGCAAAAGAGGGGTTTGATTGAAGATGATACGGGTTTGGGAATGCGAAATAGATTGCCGTGGTTGGTGTTGAAAGTGAAAGTGGTAATTAGCGATTTAAGGATGATTTTATTTATACTATTTTTATAAAGTTTAAAACTTCAATAATTATGTTATGTGGTTTATGGATAATAAGTGTTCCTGATGATCATAGATTGGATCGTTTTTAGAAGCCTAAAACCCTAGTTTCACCATGTCCGTCTGTCTGTCTGTCCGCGGCTTAGCTCAGAGACTGTTAGTATTAGGAAGCAGTAATTTGGCATGCGTATACATATTAATCACGCCGACAAAGTGGTAAATTAAAGTAAAGAAAAAAAAAATTGTGTACGTCCCCTACACGTAAAGTGAGGATGTTTATTCCATAGTGTGGCGTGCCGTTGGAAAGGTCGTTCAAAAATATTCAGGGTATGTGAAAACCATTTTTCAATTCAGGGATCCGTTTGCGAAATATTATTCACGTGTGTGTCCTAACCCCTGCCAGCTAAATGGTCGTACTTGGATTTGTGAAAAAAATCAAAGCAGTAGTATAAATAACGAAGTTAACAGAAAAACGATCACAGCTAAGTAGGGTTTACAGGTTAACGAGTAATAATCGACCTACTTAGAACATGTTTTTCAACTACAATAAGTTTCCTTGGGATAATTCATCCCAACTACGGAACCCTTCATTGTGCGTGGTTCAACACGCACTTGGCCGGTTTTTTTAATTACTAATTCTTCTCTTGCTATGCCATTGTGCATATATTAACGAGCCGAAATCTTGTTAGCACCAGATAATCAGATAATAATAATACCAGCTAGGTACTACAGGAGACACAAAACAAAATCAATAAAGTTACAAATCCCCACACTAATTACTTATAACTCCTCTCTCACAACGAGAAACATACCCGTTACCGATGTCTAAACGAAGCCGCAGATCAAGCGGTATTTTTCATTATACTTCACAATCAGACTCGACCGGTTACTGTCCATCTAACAGCGTAGGACGTCTCCTTATCTCTACACCGACTTGAAAACTAGAATTGTCGTTGCGCAAAGTATATTTAGATTTCAAAAAGAGACTGGCAATACGATAATTTAAAGGACGTGCTTTTAAATTTATTTCTGTGGCGAAGGGACATAAGCCTTTTGAGTCGTAAAAGTCGGGAAAAACGGATGGCTGTCTTTCTTCAAAGGCGTTACGTTTGCAATTTGTCCCTGTTTTTATTGCGTAGAGTAATTAATGGGAATTTATTTTATGTTAGATGTGGGGTCTGTGTGGTCTTGCACTAAAGGTAGTCTTTTGTTAATTACAACGAATTCATTCACTATAAAGTTATCGACTTTAAAATAATTATTACAATCTATCCATTTTGCATATTAATTTGTTTTTCTAAAACCATTCTCCTACTAAGCCATGTATCTACCTACCAAGTCGCAAGTGACATCATTATTTATCTATGACATCATTCAATCTTTACTGATCTGAAAATTAGGTACAATTTAGACCAATTTTATTAAACACATCCAAGGAATCCAGTTCAAATAGGACTTTGACAGTACATAACTACATAGGCTCAATTTATCTGTAGGTAATTCTGCCTTTAATAACCGTTGCGCCATTGACGCAACCGAGCTTTACTCAATCGAAGGCTTGTCCTAAGTCAGTTGAAGAAATCAGGTTTCTAAAGTGATCGTCCGTTTTCTAACGTCCATACTTAATTGTTTCAAGAGGTAACTAGTTTGAGTTGTTTTAACATTAATTGAAACTGCCCTGCATGCGTTGCGAGACCGCCGTAGAAACGAAAGACAAAATGTTGGGTTGTAGAAAGATGTCTATGCGCATTTTAATAATGAAAAAAGAAATGTCACTTTCTATAAAGAGATATATAATTCAAAGGTAAAAGTGGTCATTTAACTGGATTAAGAAAAATAAGCTTTAAATTAATAAGAATAGTTATGCTGTACTATATTTGCAAACACCCAAAATGGTGAAAAGGTAAGTAAACAGAAAATGATAATAATTTATATAAAACTATCTAGAACAAATGACGATGGATTATCAAAATTACACTGCTAACCAACCAACCACACATTTTGGAAATACTGAGAAAATATGCAGAAAAAGAATAATTTTATGAAAATTTATGTTTTGAAGATCATATTTCGTTGAAAGAAAGTCCTATTCTTATTATATAAATTGGTAGTGTAGATTTGCTAGGGATTCCAACGCGTTGGTAGGAAGGCTAGGTACCGAGAGATAGGCGATAATAACCTGTCATTACACGGAGCAGTTTATCAACCTACCACCCACACACATTCGTGTTCAACATGGTTTCTTCAAGTAGAGCTTTGACACTTAGGGCGAATTTCACCAATAAAACTGACCGTGATCAACACATAAACGACGTTTATGAGCTGTCAGTGTCATTATTTTCTTTGGAATATTGACACTTACAGCTCTTGAACTCGGTTTAGATACTGTTGTGTAATACAAAACACAACACTAGGGAATCGAAAGTAGGTAACAATAAAGTTGAGCTTCATTGTAGCGTTATTGTGTTAAACAAACAATAATAAAAAAATCGAATAAGAAAGAAAATGAAAAATTATGTTTCTGATGATGGTCCATGAATCTGGGGGCCAAGTCTACTAATTTACAAACGTCACAATGACCAATGATGAGAGACCATTGTGACGTTTGTAAATTTTGTGATGTGTGGATGTGTGCACGGTTGATGGCGATAGGATCGCCCTTATAACACGGAGAAATGAACTCTAGGTGCAACTCTGGCTAACCCTTCGGGGAATAGAGAATGATGTTATTTTTTTTTTAAAGAAGAAATAAAAATAGTTTATTCTGCACAATATAAAAAGGTGACAGCGACCCAGACTAATTCTTTCGTTTCGTCAGCTCTCTGATGACTAGCAAATCCAAATCGCTAGTTATGTACAAGTTGAATCGGGCCAGCCTATTGCCATCAGCCGGGCATAAATCCAAACTTCGGGCTGCTACTGAGAAATTCCTGATGGAAGAACTCAATTACACTTTACCCGACCTCAGAATCGAATCCGGGACCTCATGCACCGCAGTAGCGCTTGCGACCCCTATACCAACAAGGCAGTCAAACTAATGTACAATCTCCAAAAAACACGCTTCTAAATATTATTTACATGAGTGCTATGAAACAAAAAACTTCCAATATGGAAATCAGTCTCAGTTTACACAATTCGACTACAAAATTACGTATGCGACTAAAGTACAGCTTCCAATTAATTAAATCAATTACCATAATTTGACATGAACAAAGATCTGAATGAAATATCTAAGGCGCTTGAGCAACTTGTGCTATTCATTAAAGAGAATACTCGACGAATACTGTTACTTTCTATATAAACCTGCAATCTTTACCGGTTTATATGAACAAGTACGGATAGTCCCATCACTATTGAAAGTTTTCCCACCTCATATAAAACTTATGCATCATCACCTCCTTAGCCTTTTCTCAAGTAAGCTGGGTTACTTCTAGTCTAACCACATCTGGTTAAACTGGAAGTAACCCAGCTTATCATACAGTATCTATATTTTACACGGAACGACTGCTGTTTGACCCCTGCAATGAGAGATAGCGGAGTTATTATAAACAAGGAAAACGTTAAAACGAAAAAGTTTATAAGTAAATATAACTTTTATGTGTTAATTTGAATTATTTCAACCAAAAACAAAGCCAATGTCTCCTTAATACCAACTAATTATTCCGTAGAAATAATTATACCGAAGCTTCCAATGGAAAAAACATCGAGTTGCGTTCGCGCAATGTTCGTGGTCGTCCCGCAGTTGTTCGATTCGGATTAGCGAATGAGTTTACCGGCTATTAGTGCGTGATTTATGATGTGACTCGCAACGAACGGGCCCGATGGACCGGGACGGCGCTGCGTGAGATCTAGGGGGAATGCCGATAGATATCGATAGTTGATCAGTTATCGATAACGCGGTAGCGGATTGGATGTCGATAAATGGGAGATTAGATTTTGATAGGTTTGTGATTGTATCATTTCTGGCTTTATTTGTTGTTATTTTATAAAGATGAGACAGGTGTTAGTGTTTACTATTTATAACGGGAGATATAAAGATATTAGTACTAATTAATAGGTTTACAAAAAAAAAACCTATTACAAAACAGCAATACTTATTAAAATATTCATTTTTCATCGCATCTTGTAGTTGCTCAAATGCTCAATTATTTAATTGTTTATACAAACCCATAATTCTATTTCAAATATGATACTCTTAACTACTCTTCTAATACTCTTACTACTCTTAAAATATAAATCCACATACTTACTTTAAACAAACAAAAATTTTTATTCAATAAAAAACACAAAATCTATCGACACTCGGCAATCCCTAGCGGCTCGCCGACCGGTACAGGTGCGTTAGGTTCTCACCGCTGCGCGTACGCAACACACACGACGATTTGTCCGCAGATAACCATCTCGGGATCGCCACTTTATTTGTCGCTCGCCGCGAACTGACCAGAAATTAAAATGAGGCCGTATTTCAATTCTACGTTTTCGTTTTTTGAACTATGGCGGAGCGAAAACGTGTTGCCCATTTTTTTGTTTTTGAAAGTAAATTAAAAGAGACGTGCACAGTTTTTGTTGTAATTTTTTGTTTTATCGATATTAGGATTAGAAATGCAAAAACGTTTAGAGTAATTTAACATGTCTGGCTCATGAGAAGATAAGATAGAAAGTTTCTAATATACGATGGATTTACAACTTTTACTCGAATAAAATCTTTGACATTACAACTTCATTAAGAATCGTCTATCTCGACAATAAAAATCTTTGTATCATTAAAAAGATAAACATTTCAATAAAACGTATATCGAATTTATAACTAAAACGACGTACTTATTAATCGAGATTCAGTCTTCTGTCTCTATCATGTCTCTAATGACGGTGCTGTCAAACGTCTAGAAAGCACTATTAGCCGGAATGATTCAATTAAAATGAGTTATTGAGCATCGATATTTTATCGTACCACTTGCTCAAAGTAGGTACGTAACTAGTTGAATTAGTTACGATGTCTTTCCCTTCCCTATCGCGACGTCGATATTTTTTTTTTATGTTTTTATTTGCATATTAATATACGAACTAATTAATTGTCATATGCATCTGTGCTGCGGGCTCTTTGAGCGGTTTTAGTGTGGCTATTAAAATATATAGGTGGTTGGAAAAGCGTTGAGAATACGGCAAATATAATTTGGGTATGTTGAGTCAAAGTGTCAAGTGAGAGCGGTGATTATAATCTTTATGTCATCATCAACTTCCGTTTAGTTTCATCTCGTAATAAAAGAGTTTTGTTATTGCTGTTTATGTAATTAAGCTCCGATTTATGGAAGATTTTATATTGAATATAAATATTTCACTAACCAGTAATCTCTAATCTCTAATCTAACATTGATCTAAGAACGGCATTTTTGGATTATAAAAAATGAATTAAAAAAGTTTTCTCACGACTCTAAGGCCTATTTGAAAGTAGTAAAATGTAATCGCTTTATCACGTCATCATAATTAAGTTCAATCATAGTTTTCTCGATTTCGTGTGTTTGTTTGCTTGCATGATAATCCCAAAAACTACTGTATTGAATTTAATGACGTTTTTTTCTATAATTAATACCAGTGTTTGCATAGTATTCTAACCCCCTTACTAATTCATTCATTTTATAACCCGATTGCCAATACCTAGAAAAATAATGAGCACTCTACCAGCTCCATACCTATTAATTATAAAAGTATTTAAAACACCAGATGATCTAGCCATCAACATTGTATTGATCTCGTCTACTAAGACATGCTTATCATTTTATCAAAATACCTGCAGTGCTACTTAAAACTAATTATGTTACCATACTCAAAGTTACAGGTTAATAAGCGATTACAATAGTCGATTTATCTTCAGACGTATCTCGAGATGGTATCTCAGTAGGACTACAAAGCAAACATGGTGCGGATGACCAGACCTGTATATGTGACATTTATTCATAGCCCTGACTATGAATTATAATAATAATAAAAAATTAGAAGGTGTAAATTTTTCTTGTGGTCGAAAATCTATAAATAAAATGGAGAATTGGAATGTTAATGAAAAAGAATCATTATGGCAAATAAAGTTAGCTTATATAAATATATTTTTTTAATTGTATGCCAATGAACCGACTATACTTAATACGCATAGGTAAATACGTAGCTATACACCGTAAGACAATTATTTACTTCGTCTTATAGTTAATCTAAAAAAATTGTTAATAGTAGTTTTTATAGATTTTTATTAGAAACTATCTCCTACTCCACAAAATTAAAATTCACAAAACATATAATTATTCCATTAATCAAACTATAACCGCTACTAGCAAAATTAATCATCAATTTATATTCACAAACAGAAATATTTTTATGATCGAATCTAAACAAAAAAAAACAAAACATCGTCGCTTGCGAAAAGAAAGTAAGAAAGAATAGAAAAAGTATTTAAATACTTGCACACAGGAACTACAAAATTAACACATAAAAAAAACAGAGCATCAATTTACAAACAACAAAAAACTTGACGAGTTCAAAAAAGTCTCTCATCTCAGCTTAGAGAAAACAATGTTTAAACTATAAATTAAATTAGAAGCTGCACTATAGACTTGGCAGTGTAAAAAATTATGTAGAAAGTAGAATGACAACGCACACAAGTGTGCCCGGTTCGTTGATTAGGTGGCTGTGTGAACGAGGCACTGGTAAAGAGGTAGCTAGATGAGACTTGCAGTTTTAGTTGAGTTGAGCGTGGTTTGCGGAAGAAAGTAGTTGATATTTATTTGTTGTGGACTGCGAGATTGATATATGTACAGGAGGAATTTATCGCGTGGGTTATGCCCTGTATGGTTTAGGTAGAGTGTTGTTTAATAAAGAAAAACTGCTTTTAATCTAGGCTATGGAAATGGTCTTAAAATTCTTTCAAATAAACTACTATTTTCTAATAATTCGTAGTTTCAAAGTAATCTGCTACTTATTTCTCAGCTGAATCGTCATGAGTTAGTATAATTTACACTAATATTATAAAGATAAATGATTTGTATTTTTGTTTATAATCAGTAAACTCAAAAACTACTGGACAGATTTAAAAAAAATATTTCAATAGTAGAATGGTATATTATCAATTTATCACTGAGCTAAGCTATGCGCTGTACCTAAGCTATAATTATTTTTATTGTCCCTTTATTGCACGAAAAGGACATGCTAGATGACAAACTGGAACTTTACGACATTTAGTTCATCCATCTCCATCTTCTAAACCACGCTCAAGAAGACTCCTATCAAGCTATAACCTCACTAACCACATCCAGTCCCACGTTAATAAGTTGCACACATGTAGTTACCTCCTTTTACAGTTACCTGTAAACAGATATACCGAAGATTAAGGATATAACTGTTTAACCATAGTTAACATTGTATCTTGTAGTATATTGTCGTTATTATGGCACACCGGCGATTGCCTACTGAGAACAGCTTTAAATAATATGCCTGAGATTGGATCATTGTATCTTTTACCTTTTATTAGGTAAGCAAAAGGTTGTATGAGTCATGTTGGTGAAAAATTGATGGTCATTTTGTCGTGATAGGAGATGTGAATCTAATTATAATACGACGAGATATTATTGAACTGTCTAGCGATTGTTGCTCGAAAAAGTTTTATTAATTTGTGATTCAGTTTGTCTAGTTTGGAATTGGATCTGTTCCTATTTTTTTCATTGGTGATCCCGCTTAGGGTTGCGATTCAAATTACTTTTAGCTTCTTTTTATGCAAACTAAAGCCACATAGAAATGTTCTGAGTACAAAACATTCTGATTAGGAAGGAATAGGTAACTTATTATTAAGTTTTATAATGTTATGCTGATAGTTTTGCTGACGATTAGTTCGAGATGTAACTGTTTAGCCATAGTTAACATTGTATCTTTTAGTAGATATACTGTCGTTATTACGGCGCGCAGGCGATTGGCCTCTGAGAACAGCTTTAAATAATGTACATGAGATTGGGTCATTTTGTCTTTTACCTTTTATTAGGTAAGCGAAATGTTGTATGAGTCATGTTGGTGGAAAAGTTATGGTCATTTTGCCATGATAGGAGCTGTGTATTTGTGTATATTATTGAGATATAAACGACGAAATACGATTGCTCTGAATCATTGCGATTTGTTACTGGAAAAATTCTTATAGAATAGTGAGTCAATTTAGAAAACTTTCAAGTTATTCTGATTGGAATTGGATTTTTTCTGTTCTGTCTTTTTGATCCAATGACTTTGTACTAATTCACTTTATTCCTTGGTTTATACTTACGTATGCCAACTAGACCATGCCGTGCCATGCTTTTACATACACTAATCATCATCATTCTCCTGCCCTTATCCCAATTTATTTGAGGTCGGCGCTGGCGCAGCATGTTTTTTAAAGTGAAAACTTCTTTAGCGGCGTTGTGCACTTTTTTGGGATGGGTAAAAATGTTTAAACTCGCGCCAGGACACGTGACCTGATCGAAAATTCGTAAGACGTTCAAGCTTTTGTTGACAGCGTACTTTGTTTTATTTTTTTATTTTTTTTAATGGAGCTATTTCTTTCGATCTTGTACTGACAGCAAGTCACATAAATTCCTGACGTTTTAGTTACATGGCGTTACTTAGTTTTCACTTCAATCGGCAGTCCCAGACTGCCTCGTTTTTTTCTTCTTCCATACTTCACTCTCGATGTTTCATTTTTAGCTTCTACATGCATTCTTCTGCATTACAAATAAGTTGATAGATGCAGTACGTTTTATCTGAGAACAACTTCAAGTACTTACTCTTTTGACTAGGTACCTCTTTTTTTTGTTTCTCTTATAACTGTTGTACAAGCTCTTGAAAGTTGTTAAAAGATAATTAATTACCATTGACTTTACACTTCGTATAATGAATAAATTACAATGAGTACCTACGTTTCGTTGTGTAAACTTTACTTTAATTTTATGTGAATTTCAAGGGGCATTCCTATAAAATATTAGGGGTCATGCTTTCTAACTTCAAAGCTGTTTATATTAAAATAAAGTGTCATATTTAATATTAAATTTATTTATAGATGTCACACGCTTATGACATCAATTGGTCAGAGGTTAAACCATTCGCCCTTTGAGTCGGTCGTTAGTAGCAAAAAACGTTAAAATGACGGGGCTTAACATTGTTAAATTGATTGTTTATTAATTTAAATTGTGTGTTTATACAAATAATGTGTGGGAATTATTTGTTTTTCACAGCTCGTACTTTTTAATGGCTGCGTCAAAATAATGAATGAAAAATTAATGATAAATAGGTACTTACGTCCCATTGCCTCCTTCCAGTAAAATGCTGTATCTAAGCTTTGCTGTACCAAGTTACAAAAGTGTGCTAATAAAAATAAGGACGCCCGTACATATTTTTTTGAAGTGAAAACTTGTTGCGCTTTGAGCACTTTTTGGATGAACAAAAATCATGAAACTCGTGTCATCGTCACCTAACGCTCGAACGAAAAATCAACCCGCGAATCAAAAAGTTACTTAACGAAAGACATCAACGCAAGAATCAAAAAGTTACTTAGGTTTCATTTCTATTGGCAGTCCCCAAAGACCGCCCGATTTTTTTTTAGCTTTTGTCCAAACCTTGGTGAATCTTTTTGAAGTTAGAAGCCCAAAATACGGTTATAATAATCACTTTCTTAGTTGTTAGCATTATTAGCATCTTATAATTCATACAGAAGGGAAAGCTATCACAAAACTATTTACCATACACTCAATAAAAAAACACAATAAAATATGTATTAGCCATATATTTCTCACCAACACCACACACACGGCTACACATCAAGCTATACATTTCCAGTTTAAACTGACCTCGCATTGTACGGAAATCGTTTACAATGCGAGATCACCATAAACTGGAAATGTACCTATAGCTTGATATGTGTAGCCGTGCGTACAATGTTCCATGATCATATAAAACATAAACGATTCACCTTCTCATATAAATAACTCAGAGAAACCGTTAGACGGTAGGTCGCCATTTAAAGAATTTTAAATTATTTAAAACTATTTAAAACCTCTTTTCGGCCTTGACCTCACCTTCAGAATATATTTCGAATATCGAGAAAGTTGTAAATTGTCATCGATATTTTATATACCTATTAATTTTGTTTTAATGGTTTCTAGATTCCTATGAATGCAAAGTATTTGAAGAAAATAAAATTTGTTATCTCAAATATTTATGTTAAAGTTTTTCTGATCTGAATATTGTGAAACGGTAGGTGCGAATTGAGGATCAATTTGACAATTTAAAGGCATGTTTTGATAAGATTTAGTGCTCTAACGCTTATTTAATTGCTTAAATAAAAGCTTCTAAAACAGAACAGATTTATAAAAAAACTTAGCAACATTCTTTCTTCGAAATGACAGCTCATTAAATAATTTCTTAACGGATAACAGATTTCATTACATTGAAAATAAGAAATTAGTATAAAACAATCTTTGGTAAAGATTATTTTTTTTCTAGAAAAATAAAACACAAATGATTTAATGGAAATTTTGAAAATAGAATTGAACGTCAAGTTACAGTAGACAGTCCCCCAAAACGCCCGCCCATTACCACTTCCTAGTGCTTTAGCTGGGAAAAAGAAGTGGCGCAATAAACTCCTCAGCAGCAGACAGCTCTGTTAAGTTAGTAATACATCTATAACCCCAACCACAAACATGAGAACTAGTATACACTGGTGTGGGGCAACGTCAAAAACCTGACATGTACACAGAGTTTGGTAACGATTTTATTAAGACATTTTGATACGTATAGGTTAGACGTGATTGATTATTTCAATCACCTATCACTCTCTCCTAGCTATCACATGATGATGACCAGCCAAAACGTGAAAGGTCATCTATCATAAAATCTAATTCAGTTAATCGATGCTGCAGATTTGATTTAACTTACACGTCTGAAATGTAATAATATTATCTAATCAATTAATTAAATTTAGCTTTTTTTCTTTTTAGTCTTCTGTCTAATGATTGACGAATGATAGGGTCTAAAGTTATTTATTACTTGTGATATATTGTTCGCACGGTTAATACTCGTACGACTTGAACAAACATCGATATTTCTTTATTATTATGTAAGTTTACTAATGTATTTTACACATAAACCTTCCGGAATAAATTCTCTAAATGGTGAAAACCGAATTAAAATCTGGTGCATAGATTAGAATAACGCGGTCACACAGACAGACACGATGTATAGATATAGAAGCGTCACGTTTTGGTAAAATTTCTCACCACAATTTATAATTTTAGTTTTCTAGCAAATGTCATGATTTCATGACATTTTCGAGAAAGGCATATGTACCTACTGTAATCTGACAACACTGTAAACGTTAAAAGCAACATGTGCTGGTAGCATTATCAGCCTATAATGTTCCCACTGCTGGGACACAGGCCTTCTCTCTGTGAGAGTGAGTGGGCCGTAACCCACCATACGGGCTCAGTGCGGGTTGGTAGATAATTATAACAAATCTTCGAATTTTTGGTTGGACGACATGCCGGTTTCATCATGAAGTTTTCCTTTACTGTTTTAAGAGCAGTGGTGATGAAATAATTAACACAAAGTAAAGCGCCTTGCGAGTTGAAGGTCGTAGGTTCGAACCTACGACCTTCAACTCCTAAGTCACGTTACCACTGGGCCATCACAGCTCGCTGATAAGTACATTTACAGTATATTAAACTACAATTTTCGGGTAATTTGATATTTAATATATTTTAAAATTATGGAATCAAAATGTCAAACGACTCGAAAATTGTTGACATTTACCTACATAGAAGTCAAAAGGTTTAGTTGTAAATGACCTTTCCTACATCCCCATAATGGATTGCCGACCGATTAATTATAACCAATTACACTGTACTCACTACAACTAGTCATTACAATACTTACTCACTCACCACACCCCACCACACTCACTCACTTACTTGTTTACTCATTATAATAAATGAAAAAAAATTATTACACTCACAACAAACATGACTGCGTAATTTTAAACAAACCCGTACCTCCTTTTGCTCTTTCAAAACACTTATAATAAATAAACATAAACGTACCTATTTATGTACAAATCCAATTTATTATTGTTACCTACTCTATAACCTTTTATATGCAAAATACCTACGTTCATTATATTGTATGCATTTCAAGGTGCCCTGGTCAGCAATCCATTGTTTGTTGGTTATAACTATTAATCATGTTCGACGTACAATTATAACACAGAGCTAGCGTAATCAAAGATCTTTTATTATCGATGTGGTTGCAAAAACTTAAGATAATCATAGCTGTAGTCTAGCTAGGGTCAGTTTATTTTAACGACTGCAATAAAATTGGTATTTGAAACAATACAATACACTTACATACGCCAGTATTCCTCAAAGGGTTAGGCAGAGTCGCACCCAAGTAGGTACACCCACATTTCGCCAGCTACATATGTTTAAGTCCAATATAACAGTGGGTTAGCCTATTACCATCAACCGGGTACAAATCCAGACTCCGGGATGCTACTGAGAATCCCCAATAGCACTTTGCCCGACCTGGGAATGAACCTCATTCTCAGCAGAAGCGCTTGCGTCCACTAATCCCACGCCAAAATAACTGGTAGAGAATCTCGCGCGCTAGACGGCCATGAGCTCGACCAGAATCGCTCACTTGGTCGCAACGGCCATCAAGCCGACCAAGTGTGTGGTTCGTATCGGTTGCTATGGTTTACCTGGTCGCTGCGACTACTGGTCGTGGTCATGGCCGTCTAGTGCGTGAGATCCCTAAATACCTAGGTATATAAATATCTATGTCACAGTAATAAGTATACCAAAAGCTGAATTTTCCAACGACAGATATTTCCAAGAAATCCGCGGACAAACTTTGAATTATTGACAGTTTTCCCACTAAAAACAATCAGACGCCAATTTTATTTCACGAACTAAAGTTATCTGACGGTGGAAAAATCAGCCCCGTTGTGTTTTCCTGAATTGAATTGTCAAGGGCTCGGTCAGTCAGAAAGATGAAGCTAGTTTCCCATTACAAAGCGTAGTAGGTTCCTATGGAGAAGAACGGGCAAGAAACTCCACGGACACGGACATTTTATAGTGAGATAATACTTTTAAGATCCTAGAATAAAGAAACCTTATAAAACCCATCCACGGTTCTCACACACAAAATCCAGCTTTCTATCGCACCGACAACAAACAGAGGTCATAGTAACAAACGTTAAAACACGGTAACATGCCTTTTTTGTGGCGGAACTAAAACGAGTGAGCATGACATGTGGAATTACCAAGCATTACATCGGATGCCGCGGTTACTGACAATCTGTCATCGATATAACTGCTGACCCCGCACGATTGTTTCATCCGTGATTGATGTACGGACCCACTGAGCACCTGTCAGAGTGATGTGCGTGCAAGTTAGAAGTGGAAAGCGAAAGTCAATAAATTATATTGAGTTTTGGTTAATAACGGGTATATTGCAAGTGAACATAAGAGCTAGACAGCGAACTCTGTCGTCTTACAATGCAATTTTTCGATAGAAAAAAATAATAAATAGATACAGGAATGTTCCGACCCGAAACGACAAGACCCATTAACTTCAAAAAGCATTAACTAGGCAGTAGTAAATAAAGTCAGTAGTAATTCTTTTAACAACCTTTTGTTAGTTAAATGCAACATTTATATGATATTTTTGACATAATTATAACTGAGGCTTCTCTCTTAACCGCAACTTTTTCTTAAATCGCCTTTTTTCATGACATGCACCGCAACCATAACCAGCGCGGCAACAGTGTGAAATCAAACATAGCTGAGCTAACAAATTGAAAATCATACGCGTATAAACTTTAATATTCAACTAAAGCACATACCGTATCTTGTCGGGTAACATAAAAGTGTTGCAAAATGCTGGTAATTTGAAAATCTTTCACGAAATAAAGTTAGATCTTTAAATAAAGCAGTTTTTAATTTAGTAGGTTTATAATCATTGTTCTCATACATGATAACGTGTATAAGAATTTAAAGAGAATGAATAACCATTCTAGAAACATTTTTTGAAGATGCGTTTTTTGCGTGTAGACTGTAGAGAGAGGTAAGTGTCATGAAGGATTTCTAAAGAGTTGCTTGAAGTTTAGTGCGAAAATATTTAATGAGTCTTGTTATGGAGTACCCTCTAGGTTGATTGAAAGTTTTTTTAAGACTGTTAGGAACCTCTTTAAAATTATTCGTGGCAAAATTCAAAATGTCAAATAGGCTGGTGGATTAATGTCAATATTTTTCAAAGACTTTGGTTAGACCTCTTGTTAGCCAGTCGAAAGGTTTACACAGAAGTGCGAAAACAGTGATATTTGCTGCCAGAACTTTTTTTGCGTACCATACATGCAGGTGAATAGAGACCCCAATACTATAGGTACAAAAAAAAATATATAAAAAATAAAATAAAACTAAAATAATATAAAAAATCAAATAAAAAAATAGAATAATATACATAAATACTTTATAGTCGTACAAAAAACTCAAGATTCTCTCTTCTTCCATAATAAAACTTCAATACACACAGACTTCGCAATAACACAATAACCATCAAAATATCGTTACTCTACAACAAAAGTCGACATTGTAAAAAGTTCATCGACCTTTCAATATTAAATGTACATTAATGATTCTGAAAAAAAGGTTACAACGTATTGTACAAAGGATTAGAGGTAAAAAACTTGGGATTCTACTTTGTTAGTGTGCTAATGACAATATTATTATAAGGTCGACGTGTTTGCTAGCAAATAATACGTTATTACCGATAACTTATTCTTGTTTTGTTAAACATTTGATGCGTTGATGTCTTAGAACTAAGTAATCATTCATAGATGATGTAGCGTTTGCAAACAAAACACAAAAAAAAAAACAAAAAAAAACTTGAAAATCGTCACAATTAAGTATCAACTTTTTTTTTAAATATCCATAAAATTGCTAGCACAGATTTTTTTTTCAAAATAATGTTTAAGTATCTAAAAAAAAATCAACTATGTCATCTTTAGCATTTTAAATACATTCACCATGGAATCAAAATGAAAGCTTTATTGACTTAAACAACAATGCAAGATACGGCCTTACAAAAAACCACACTCTCACTATGGCAAAAGAAATTGTTTTCGTTATCCATAGAAGGTTCTAGCGTTCAGTAATCGGTACGTTAAACTATACTTATCTGCCCACACAGTCATTGTAGTGCTACAAAAATGCTAAGAAAACTTGAGTATGTTATTATTCTTCATTAGTAACACCTACAAAGGCTTTAATAGAATCATTAAGAGTTAAGATATTGAAATTTTCGTATAATATTGCGTTAAAAGTCGATTTAATTAGGTAGATTCCATTTTTGTTTTAAATAACCAGAGGCGATTTTTTGTAATGGTGCCTTTAAAAAAAAGAAAACAATTGTTTCGTTTTATCTACTTATTTAATTTTTTTATTTACTGACAGACAACACACAGCCTAAGCCGCTGGGTCTAGCAGCATAAAGTTTAGCACAAGAATTCTTTTTCCAACGAAAGTGCGCACTAAGGAAGAATTTCAGAAAATTCATTCCCTAAATGAGTTAAAAAGGAGATAAAGATTGAATGAAATTTTGTAACATGGGAAAACTTACTGGACGGTAGCTCGGCTTGTTTTTAAATAAAGAGCTAATTCAAAAATTCTAAAACGTAACAATCATTTTGTGATTTTCACTTTTATTTTATACCTAGTCTCAAAACATTTTCAAAACGTTTTTTGCTGACGCTACAATAAAAACTAGCGTCGATACAATCAACAAATCAGAATACAATCTGACAATTAGATTATCAACCATAAACTGCTCAGTCATCACGAGTCCATTGTTGTTGCGCACGGTACAGCAATAAAAATTCCTTTTGTGAATCGGTAGCCTCACTGTTTTGTTGACCGTACAGTAGGCATTCAAAATACGATAGTCATTGGAATAAAGCGTGCCTCCTTTGTAGTTGGTGTATTAATATTGTAGGTTATATGCAATTACAAGAATTTTCCTTTTGAACATGTTCTGTACTGTTTTGAAATGTCTTATTAAAAATGTTTGTAGGTATGTAATAACAAGATGACCTTGCATTTATTGGCTTTTTAACACTAACAATGAAATACTAACAACATACTGTGATCATCTCTATTCATTTGGCAAGCATTATTGTTAAGATTTTTTGTAAAATTATTTGCACGAAGTTTTTTTACAGTCTGTACAGGGTTTATTATGTCTTTAATTCACTGCACTTCTGCAGAGTTAGGTTAGGTTAGTAGAGATTAGTCTTATTAATCTTATGTTCAGTAGAGATTAATATACTGCATAGACCTTTAGTAAGTTTTGCCATAGGACCTGGTTCTCCGCCTTTCTCTGTTAGTTTATCGGCGTTCATATTACTTCATATAGTACAGTAAGTACACACATCAAAAGTGTCTAGGGATCAACATATATTTTTGCAATAACTTTTCTCCTGATTGATATTAATTAAAATTTCTCTTTAAGGATTCATCAAATAAAGTGTTTTCGTTTGTCACAGTAACGATAAACCAAGTCACCTTTGCATTAATAAAGAAATTTGCCATTTTCCTAATAAAGGGATTTTTGACATTTGAACCACTAACATTAAAGTTCGAAAAAAAGACTGAAATAACAGTTTTCTTTAAAATTTTATTGGGTAACTTAAACAATTAATAATCCGTGTTTCTACCGCGAACACTAACAACACAAGAACATCGGTTTGGCATACTCAAAATGAGTTCATCCAAATCACGCTGTGGAATGGCCGCCCATGTTCGTTGCAACAACAAAAAAAGGTCTTCTTGCGACTGGATACCCTCCATATTCGGCAGAGCTCTTCTCTGTAGCATATCCCATGCATGCTCAATCGGGTTCAAGTCTGGCGACTGAGCAGGCCAGGGCAGGACATTGATGTTAGCTGCGGCGAGAGTCTGTCTTACAACTCTTGCGGTGTGCGGTCGTGCATTATCATGCATTAACTGAAATAAGGGACCGATTTGCACTTGTAGAGGAACGATGACGTCTGATACAATCGTCTCAGCATAAATTTGAGCGTTGAGGTTGCCTCTAATCCAAATCAACTCAGTTCTTCCGCCGATCCAAATACCCGCCCATACCATGATGGTTCCACCACTATAAGGATGGACTTCCTGGCAGGATTTTAATCGCTGTTGGCGTCCAGGGGTTCTCCAGTGTCGTATACGTCTTGTATCCGGTCTCATACCAAAACGAGACTCATCAGAAAAGCACACGAAACGCCATTGTTCTTCTGCCCAATTTCTGTGTTCAAGAGCCCATTGATATCGAATCCTACGATTGTGCATTGCTATAGGTGGTACCCGTAGCGGTCTTCGGGAATGAAGGTTCACTTCATGCAAGCGGTTTCTGACTGTTTGGTCGCTAATTAAGTTCCCTGAAGAGTGATGAAGCCTCACGGCTAACATCATGGCGGTTATTGTTGGAGCTCTTCGAGCTAAGATTTGAATGTATCGGTCTTGTCTCCGTGTGGTGCAGCGATACCGTCCTCCATGGCGCTCAGTCACGGTACCAGTGCTTCGGTAACGTGTCCAAAGTCGACTGATAACACTCTGACTTGTATTCAGAGCTAAAGCCACAGTACGTTGCCGGGAACCAGCTTCTATCATTCCCACGGCTCTGAGCATTTCTTCCCTGCTTAAATGACGTCGCTGCTCCATAATAACGTTGGTTTTAATCAGTAGTAGGGAAACAGTAGCACTAATAATGTCTTCAATGCGTTGTATGTTTTTATAGGGAAAATATTGACAGCTGATTTTCATCTTTTACTCGAATTTGATTTTCGATGACAGTTCCTGATTCAAATTATGAAATGCACCAAAAAGGATCCATATAAATTTATAAAATCATAAATTTATTACAAAGCCACATCTCAATCTCAAGAAATCCGCATAAAAATGCTTGATCCCTAGACACTTTTGATGTGTGTAGATTGAAATAAAGAATAGCACCTACTTGAAAAAAACTTAGCTAAACTATGAGGCTTGCGGATAAATAATAACAGCTGCACGGGTGGATCGATCAGGTTAAGCTATGCTGGCCTCGGTTGGTCCATGAAAGGGTGAACATCTTTACATACCAAGACAGCTCCGTGCCTCGGAAAGCACGATAAGCCAACAACCAGTCTTACCAAGGGGTATCGTATTACCCAGTAACTGGGTAGTGGAGGTCCGATAGGCAGTCGCTCTATGTAAATACAGGTATTCAGCTGCATCTGGTTAGACTGGAAGCCGCCCCCAACATAGTCGGGAAAAGACTAGGCTGATAATGATGACCTACAAAAAAAACAACGGGTTGCACTCCGGGAGTGCTGGCAGATGTGAAAACTTGAACATTAACGTTGTGCATTTTGAATATTTTCGAATGAATGAATTGCTTTATTTATCAGTATAAAAGTATTATAATTTATGTGGTTAAATACAATATTCATAAGTAGTAGTAGTATATTCATTTATTTTTAAAATATAGTCTAACAAAAATAAACAATTTATTTTAACACTTTTCATGAAGTATGTTTTGACTGCTTTTTTTAACCATCGATATGGGTAAAATTTCTTACCTCGCAATCTTTACGTAATGTCAAAGACTATTTATTTTGATATTTACTTTGCCGGTTGCTAGGCAACGGGTGTTACGGCACGTTCTGAAACGAGTTTAACATTTTTGCCCCTCCCAAAAAAAGTGCACAACGCCGCTAAAGAAATTTTCACTTCCAAAAAAGCGTGAGCCATAATGAGCTCAATATCTATATCAAAAAACAAGTTAATATAAGACGGCCATGCGACAAACATATTACCATGATTACTATTTGTTAATAACCTGCAACTACAACCTGGAGTTAATTAAATTATGAGGTTAGAAACGTACTACTTTTGATTGGATGCGAATAGTTTATGGACGAGAGGAAATGGTTATTACGATATTGAGGCTCCCGCAGACAGGCGCGACGCGACTCTGGTGGAACAATTTCTTCAAGAAAACTTCACAGTATTTTTTCTGCTGGTGTCACATCACAACGTCGCGGGAGTCTTTATCTTTGCGAAGTTCTTTTATTTTATTCCTATTGATATTTTAATATAGCTCTAGTTTATTACTTTACTTTATTATTTGTTTAACCTGAGTAGGTATATAAACCTAATTTGGTTTCCATACGTCGTTTTGGGGTAACCACTGAAAATCAGCGCTGTACTGTCGGTCTCTCATACATAGCACACTATAATTATTATGCTGATGGAAGTCGCTGGGTCCCCCCATAGCACAGCATCATGCTGAGTGGAGGCCTTCTTGTTACAGTCACGACATGCAGCTCGACTTGTGCTCGTAACTATAGACTTGTAATGTTTTAGGTACTAAGTATTCTAGCTGATTTATCTTTCTTATGTGAACGTGTTTCTGTGGCAATAAACTAATTTTTCTTTCTTTCTACGTTTTGTCTACTACAAAGCTGCAATCATTTACTGTCAAAGTGTCTTTTACTGTGAAAAATAGTAAGTATTGCCTATTTATTACAACAATAAATTACTTACTTGTACTTGGCAAAAATATAAACCTATTAAATAACCAACTCTAGGACAAAGGTCTTGGCACCATCGCCATCGCTAAAAAAGTATCGATTCTCCCGTTTCGGGCGAGTAAATTTGGGCGAATCACTATTAAGCCATTATTTAAGTCGTCGGCACGTAACTTGGCAAGAATCGTAGACGCGCAGAATTCGTTTTCGCTTGTTTTTCTTAACACACATGTTCAAAAATAAATTAATAGAATGCAACATGCATGCAATAAAAGTGTCCATATTTTGTTGCACTAAGTGTACATGCGGAAACTTAGTCTCAATTCTCCAAAACCTTGCCAAGTTACGTGCGGTGAACTCTTAAGCAACAACAATGAGGTGTTTACAGAATTTTTATTATAAGAATCATCAATACAACTCTCTCTCACTTAGAATTGACTTCAAATGTCATGATTTCATGAATACTCATACAATAGGGTAATTTGAACGTAGATAGTAAGTAACAAAAGACGAAAGAAAATTTGAATTTCGCGCGCTACCCTGGCGCCATTACTAACTAGGTACGTTAGATCCTCACTGTAATAAAACCCCAGACCTACGCAACCAGACCCCATAAACCAGCCCATAAAATGACCTTTCTAAAACCTGATAATGAAAGCACAGACGCTCATTACGGTCATTACCCGTTCACAGCGAAAATAATTTCGCATTCTAATCTTACACAACACTAATAGGTGTAAAAGCGCAACTTGCTCGGGAATCGAACCGGCGACCTCTACGGGTCACGCGGTATAATTGATTTACGCCGAGGCGGACTATGCATTAACATAAAATAATGCTTGACCTCTGACATGCGTTTTAAAGTTTCTACACCTATTATAATAGGCGCCTTTGTTTTTATTCTAGTTAAGATCAGTGTATTAAGTTAGTTAGATAATGTTATCTGGCGATCTAGTTGCGTTAGGAAATTAAATTAAATGTCATATATTATATTCAGACTAGGCTGAAAATCAGAACTTTCTAAACGTTAGACAGTCCCCCTAAACGCCCGCCCTTCACGAGCATCAGTCACATCATTGGAGTCAGTAAGGTTACACTGCAGGCTGAAATGATTGACCTCTACTTTGAACTGCCAATGTCTTGCCAGTACAAAAAAATGACGTGTGGCACTCGGGGACTGCCCCGGCGAAGCTATTGCATAGCATTTTTTATCAACTTACGCAATTGTAAAATATTAACCCGAATACAAGAAATTGCAATGATGACATTGACAGGAACTGTTATTCACATTTATAGTTTTTAAAACTTGACACAACGTAATGGGGACATCAAACTAATAAAAAGGTTTTAATTTAACTATTAATAGTCAAGGATCATTCGTCTAAGTAAATTTGAACTTTATTGTCAAACAGTTAAACATAATTTTCAATACAACACTCTCGTATCATTCGTCTAAGTAAATTTGAACTTTGTTGTCAAACAGTTAAACATAATTTTCAATACAACACTCTCGTATCATTCGTTAAGTAAATTTGAACTTTGTTGTCAAGCAGTTAAACATAATTTTCTATACAAAACACTCTTTTCTTAGGTAGTATTTTCGTTACAAAATTTCTGGATTAGGTCTCCACGCTCAAGGCCCGCGATAGAAGCTATGCAATAGCTTAAAAAGATAGGATGAATTTATTCACTCACAAAGTAAAATACTTTAAAGCCAAAGTAACCAATGGAGATGGTCTTTTTTTTTTACTTTACCACTTTAATTCGTTTTCCATAGCATATTGGTAAAAATGCTTGTAGGTCTAACAGCTAACATTGGTTTCTGACTAATGGGGCTTATAGCTAACAGCCGCACGGATCGATCGATCAAGTTAAGCTACGCTTGCTGCGGTTGGTCCGTGGATGGGTGCCCACATGTTATTTGTTATTTTAAGATCTTTGACAGTCGTTACGGGTAGTTGAAGTTCAAAAGTCTGACAATGAGTCTTACCAAGGGGTGTTATACAGTAACTTAATTGTGGAGGTCAGAGAGGCAGTCGTTCAGCTGCATCTGGTTAGACTGGAAGCCGACCCCAAGATAGTTGGGAAAAGGCTAGACAGATGATTGGTTTCTGATTATAAAAACTTTTTACAAAAAAAAGAACAACCGACTTCCAAAAAAGACACTACAAAGTCAAAAATAACTTTAATTTCGGAAGTCGGTGTATTTGGTTTTGCACTTTCGTTTTTTGCCACCGACTTCCGAAATTAAAGTTATTTTTGACTTTGTAGTGTCTTTTTTGGAAGTCGGTTGTTCTTTTTTTTGTAAAAAGTTTTTATTTTGTACTTTTTAGTTGTGGTACCTACCCCATACAAATTCGAATACCACTAACCTGCTATGTAAATAACAGTGATTGGAAGTTATGATTATATCATCTATATAAACTAAGTGGGAAAAATACGTATTATTGAAGCTAACTCAAAAACTATCCAAGTAAAAGTAATAAAATTTATATGGGACCACCTCGGGAGCATACCCTTTCAAACAAAAAAACAATTTTCAAAATCGGTCCATAATTGACGGAGAAATCGCGTAACAAACATACAAAAAAAAAAAAATAAAAAAAAACATACAGACGAATTGAGAACCTCCTCCTTTTGGAAGTCGGTTAAAAAGTGACTATATTTTTTTGTTTTAAAATGTTTCCGACGAGTTGACAGCAGGTATCTTCTTCACTTTTTCTGCCACACAATTGTAGACAAAAACCCGAATAAATAACACTAGAATTTCTCTAACAAAAAAGGTTTAAATCCGCATTAGAAGTGTTTGAAAGACCACGTCGTAACGAGGTGTCTAATTACGCTGGTCTTGGAGTCACTTGAACTTTTTTTACCTTTCAGACAATGGCGCATGACCTCAACTCGCTGAGTGCCTTTGAATTATTGTTGTTTATTTTTGTATGTCTATGTACATCACTAGTGTTGAGGAGAAACGGTTTTGATTTATCTATTTGATTTTTAATCGATTAATGCATGGTTATCGATATTTTTAGCGGTTTTTTTCCGTTTTGAGCAAGGGTGGTGATCAATGCTCGTGCCTTCTCTGTATCAGAAGAGCCCTTTGCCCTGCAGTGGGATAATAATAGGTTGGTATTATAGTAATGCAGAAGAATCGATATTTTTGCCATCGTTTAGTAATCGATTCCTGATACATAAGAATATTCCTAAACTATAGTCTGATAAATAAACCTGATGTCATTCGTTTTCATGTACTTCATGTACTACTCCTTAACGAGTTCAAGTGTTTTTAGGTACTAAAGGGTTGGAGTGGTCAGTTATCATAGGTTTTTACTCTATATTTATAATAATAAGATCATGACCTTATGCTGAGTTCTTTTATAGGTACGTACGTAATGCTGTATAGTTTGTCTGCCGTAATAAATCAGTAATGCTTGAAAAAATATCGACTTAGATGTACAACAATAAATTTTTTAGGTTTTCGGTCCTGTCTTTGCTGACATTTCTAATTGTTTTCCATCTTGTTTGATAAATAATATGAAACGTGTATCGATTCATCTTCATTTTAAATTCAAGATTTAAAGTAGGCATAATTTATAGATAATATCAATAATCTCTTTTACTATCAATTTACCGTCATCGAACATCACATATCGATTTTAATCTTTACGCTAACACAGTTATCGATACCTAAAGATAGTATCGATGTTGAATAATATGATTCGATTAATTCTTTTTACGAGCTTCACTATGCATAATGGCTCTGGGATGGATGATCTCATATTTTTTTATAGAATTGCTTAGACAGTAGACAACAGTAAAATGCAATCATAGAATCGCAATTAATCACTCATTTTTTTTCAACCAATCGTATTGTAAAAAGGATAAGAAAGCGAGACAGACGTGATAAAAGATATTTCTAACAATTTATGGCAAAAAGAAATAAAACGTTAACGCTCTTGGCTAAATAAAAAGCAAACAAATTAAATTAATGGCAGAAGATTTTAGACATCCAAAACTTGATTTTAATCCCGTAGATATAAACTTTAATTTCAACTCCGTAAAGTCGTTCGCAGAAAGATTAATGTTGCTTATTGCAACACGTAGGAGGTAATCTAGCTTAACATTAAAATAATAATAATAATTAATATAATTATTCATAAGTTGCTTATTTTCTCATAGAGGGTGATAAACAGTATTGTATCCACTTTGGGAGCAACACTATTTTAAGCTCGAGTGGCGTAGGTAAAAGTAATACTCTCGTCTTTAAAATAGCTTTTTACTCCCTTTACAAACAATCTATTTGACTGTAAATAACAGTAACATTGAAGAAAAGAATTTATTTTTGAAAATTTTAGCAATTATGCGGTTTAACAATATTGGCTTCCCTACATTTCCTGCTAAAAAAACAACAAATAATCATTGCAAACACAAATCACATCATAAAGATCTCTCACACCATCACACATCCCACAAACTAATCATAATATGATTAGTTTATATATTATAGTATATATTATATACTCGTACATGTTTGGTGGTATGTAGGTGGTACTGGTATTATTATAAAATATACGGGAAACTTTACGGGGGAGCTCGTCGCTAAGTAATAACAAGCCGCACGGGTCGATCCATCAGGTTAAGCTACACTTGCCGGGATTGTACAGTGGATGGGTGACCATCTTCACATACCGAGACTCCTCCGTGCCTCGGAAAGCACGTTAAGCCGTTAGTCCCGGCTGTCATTCGTGGATCTTTGACAGTCGTTACGAGTCGTCAGAAGCCTGAAAGTCTGACACCAGTCTTACCAAGGGGTATCATATTACCCAGTTACTGGGTTGTGGAGTCAGTTAAGCAGTCGCTCCATGTAAAATACTGGTATTCAGGTACATCCGGTTAGACTGGAAGCCGTCCCCAAGATAGTTGAGAAAAGGCTAGGAATATTGATACGGGAAACTTTACATCGGATACCTACGTCATCAATATGATCATCTTCCTGCCCATGTTACCTACTCTTGGAGTCGGCGCAGCACGTTTTCTGTTTCCACTCTCCCTGTCAACCGTCATGCTTTCATTCACTCGCTTCTCTTTCATATCATTCCTTACACAATCCATTCATCTTTTCTTTGGCCTTCCTCTCCCTCTGCATCCATCAAAATGTATATTCATCACTCTTTTAGTCACATGCGTTTCCTCTACATCAAGGAACAGGAACATTCGCAATTCTGTATTCTATACGACTTACGGTCATAATAAATTAAAAAATTCTAGGAATAGTTGCAACTTGCAACTACTACAATCTAAAACGACAAACCTTTCACTCTTCATTTATTACGGCCCAATCAATACCTCAACAATGTCCTTGATCAACCACAGACGCCCAATCATCTTCCAAACCGCAAGCCATGTTGCTTAACCTCATGACGTAACGTAACAATATAAGACGTCTCCAATAAGATATATTCCCCACACTTAATTCTATTGTTAAGTAATATGACTCTTTGGCCCCATCAGTAGTTTTGCTTTCTCAGTCAAAGGTCGAGGTTCAAATTCCAGTTGAGTTTATAGATGGTTTCCGTCATTGTCTAACGCGAGAGAAGATTCGACATGTTAGTTGTTAGGTGCGTACTATCGATGACGAAAGGGTTATGGATAAATATTAATATGATATAAAAGTAATGATAGAAGCTAATACTTTCAAAGCAATAATAAAAGGGGAGATAGATGATGATGATGAATACGATTATTTAAGAAAATATAGAATAAATGCTGTGGAAATGCGTTCCTTGCGAAGCATGTCTTGTGTGATGTGACTATGAATGATAGGCTGAGGAATGATGTGATAAGGCAATGGTGTGGTGTAAAATAAGATGTAGTGACAAAAATTGTAAAGAGTATGCTTAGATGGTTTGGTCATGTTGAGAGGATGAATGAAAGACGACTAACAAAAGTTATTTACAAGATAGATGTGAGTGAAGACACCGGGGGGGGACGCCCTGAGAGTGACCTTACTGATGTTGTGTTTCAGAAAGATCAGGTGCGTAGTACTTGCAACCGGCGTGCGTATATGACCAGATATATGAACGTAAACGGGGCAAAAGGAGCATATATAGCAGCAGCAAGATCGTAGTGGTGTTCTGTAGTTTCTGGCCACACCTATATGAAGAAGGCGTGAGGTCATGAATGTGTAAATGCGTGTCGATCCCAAACAAACTGGGATAAGGCTAGGAGTATGAGGTATCTGTGTAATGACCGAAGTGCATAATGATTAATAAAACCATGAATTCATTCCGATGAAACAGATTCATTTCTTGCAAGGGAGATACCTACAAGCGATGCACACACCGCGGCACATTTCTAAGATTTCCGAATTTACTATTAGCTGACGAAAATGTGATGGCTTTCTTCAAGCTAAATAGATTTAACAAAGTAAGTACAAAGTGAGTCTCCACTTACACAATTAAAATTATTCATCATTTTAAAATAAAGGTTTCATAGTGTTGCCGGATAACTTACTTTACTTGATTCTCTCACAAACAACACTTTCATGTTCTCGCATATTATTGCTTCTTAATAAAGGAGTTGTCACGAGTCTCAAGTTACTTAGACACTTTTCATTTGAATGAATTATTTCGCCAGGTTTTCCTTTTCTTCTTATTGCAACAACAATATTGCGCGATCCCTTATCCACTTTCACGATTTCACTTAAAATTAATCGAGCTCATGGAGTTGAAACAGCTACCATAAAAGGGTTTGACAAACGAAAAGTATAGTCAACAGCTTTGTCTATGTCCAAGTAGGCCTTTTGTGACATACCTTTCGCATGTACAGGTTAATTGTGAAAGTTGCTTAAACAAAAGAAAACAAACTCTTGCGCACAATACGCGACAACTGAGGTGGTCCACACAATTGTTGGACCACCGTAACGATAGTTCGGACACACACCAAGTTTTCTTGTTTGATTAGCGTCCGTAGTTGGTGTGTTTACCCTACGACGCATATTCATTTCGTATTTCAATTTTGAGTGTCATGGATAGTGTATTTGGCTACTTGTGCATTTTTAACGTTTGTTGTGACAGACCAAGAGGAAATGACACACTAGACGAAATAATGGTCTCGCTTTTCAAACAAATCTCTTTTCTTTCGTCCATCGTACAGTCATTCAACTTTCTTACGTCTACTGCTGGCCACGTTCCTTCAAATACAATAAGAATTTGCGTAAAACAACAAAAAACTAAAAACCCTTTTCTATTGTTATCTCACCAACCACTTAACATTAATTTGCATCTTCAAACCAACATATTAGCTTACCTCGAATAGTAATCAGTAAACAGAACTATTGTTCTTAGCCAATTTCTAATTTCATTCAAACGACAGATGTTCCAAGTCAATATTTATTCAACGGTACTTTTTACTTCCAAACGGTCCTAAAATTTTGTTTGTCCGAAGCTCATTCGTGTCGTAATTCGGACCGATTGTCAAGAGCACTCAGGCGCATTGTCAAGTACGAACTTTACTTAACATGTACAGAATGTACACTATTTCTAATGCCACCTACATACCACCAAATATGTATATGTGATTAGTTTGTGGGATGTGTGATGGTGTGAAAGATCTTTATGATGTGATTTGTGTTTGCAATGATACTTTTGTTATTTCTTTGGCAGGAAATGTAGAAATGCCAATATTGTTAAACAGAATGATTGCTAAAATTTACAAAATGAAATTCTTTTCTTCAATCAGTCAATAATATTTTAGCAAAGTCTCATCCGTTGGCATAGATTAATACAGATGGTTCGCAAATGCAATTCAGGTCGCACAGCACTAATCAAGTATTAATCTGTGCCGTTGTTGACTTTGACTCTGAGTTGAAATCTGAAATGAATTTTGATCGCTACTATTCCCTACTTTCTTTCTCAAATATGGCTGACTGAACTACTCACTCATTGCAGGTTACACAACGCTACCATTCTAATGAGCGCTACTTCAAAATTGTCGTTGACATCAACAAGTCTCTAATTTATTACAAGTATCTCTTCAATCAGGTGCACAATGATTACAATATGAAATATTTCGCAGAGGTCAAGAGCTCGACAACTCTTGTTAATATTCCGAAGCGCTTCAAATGTTTGCTTTACTGTTTTTTCAAGTCTTTGTGTTATGAGAGCGTAAAGTTTAAAATAAGCATCGACGATTTTAGTTACAGTTACGTTAATTTTCCCTTCTAATTTTATGATAATCGATTTAAAGACAGTTGCTTATGGATCGAATAACTAACCAGTCTATTCTATATCTAAATACATATTATTAAAATATTATAGTAAGGAAGTCAAAATGTAAGTACATTGAATATTTTTGACGCAAAAACGGCTGAACGGATTTAGATGAAATTTGGCACACAGATAGTTTATGACCAGGATTAACACATAGGATACTATTAATCCCGGTACCACGTTCCCGTGGGATATTCTCCAACCTCCACGTAGGGCGAAGCCGGAGGCAAAAGCTAGTCGTAAATAAGTTTAAAAGACTTAGCATAATTACTGACATTAAAGCTAAATTTTTTGACACTACAAATAATATGATGGAAGCAATTTTTTTTCCGCACGAAAAAGACGATTTATTACAAAGTAACATCTCAATTTGAGCTAAAAAATAGGCGGTAAGGCTAATTTATTAGTTGTAGATGGAAATAATATTCATGGTTGGTACAATATCGATGAACGATTAATATTTATGCGCTGACATAGCAGAGTATAGAAACATCAGCTGTCAATCATGAATGAAGAATTAATGTGCGCTCGATTGCTTATGTGATGAGTTTATACAGTGTCTTGACTTTAATTTTACATTGTAATATCCTTGTTCTGCACCTGTAAAAATGGTCATGAGAGAAGAGTCGTGTAGGCTTTTTCTCACGTTTTTCTGTTAACGTCTCTATTCGGCTTTGGGAAAAAGCGCTTGGTGGCTGTGGCTACTTCCATTCAAATCAACCATCATCAGCCTATTAATGTTCCTACTGCTGGGACACAGGCCTCCTCTCTGTGAGAGGGAGTGGGCTGTAATCTACCACACGGGCCCAGTGCGGGTTGGTAGATGTCACATGTCTTCGAATTGTTTGGTTCTAAGACATTCAAATCAAAGGTATTCAAATCAACCAGCTTTTGATTTTTAGAAAAAGTTGTAACAATCTTAATATCCATTGAATAGCTTAAGCTCTTTTCAAGGGTCTTGGTTAGTCGTGAAACTGTAGGTAAGCAAATTAAAGCATCTTCCTTTTTAAAGTGATCGAATCATATCTTACACGTTAAAATAACTTAAATCTTTGCCTGATTATTAATTTTTATGTGCCTAAAAGACTGCCTGTAAATGTCTTGCAAAGAAAATAAGACTTTTATTTCATTGTCCATCAGATATTGTATTCGATAGCCCGTCACCTATTCGCTGTCCTGATCTTTAACCCCCCACATATTGCTACATGCAGGTTTGATTGGCGCCATTTGCAGGGTTACTCACATCGTGAGCAGAAACGAACATGGTACCTAGTAAATAATCTAAAATGCCATAAACTTTCCCTCGGATCTTCAAGATTTAATATTAAATCAATTTGTTGAACAAAAAGTCCACTTTTTTATTAATTTATCTGGTTGAATTTTTCTAAAAGTATAACTTCATAAATTCTAGCTCATTGAGTATCTGGATCATTTATTTTTTATCTTAAAAGCTTTTATTTCTTAAAATGAAGTCATTTATCAGTCTACGATATTAGGAGGTCATCTAATCAAATAGATAGTCGAAAATAATACACAATAAATACTTTAAAAATGTAGCTAGAACCGTTATTGTAAAAGCTTCAAGTAACTGTTACTTGCGGTAGACAGTGCAGACAGACTGCCGCCTAAAAACTAAAACTCGGGTCATACTGTCTGACGCAATTATTTAATTTTATTTTTGCGGTCTAGGGCCAATGAGGTGTAACATCGAACAAGTCAGATTCTAGACAAACTTTAAAACTTGATTGTGCGACTCTATCGTACAACTCTTATTTCTTTATAAATAAGAATATTTTTATTAAAAGTTGGTGGGTAGTTAATAGGATTATGATCTACCTACTTGTGTCGCCATGAACCGGTATATAAATGTACCTTCATCTAAACCGCCAAAAGGCCTTAAAAATACAAAATAATACTCTTTAATGTAATGCTTAGGTTAACGTACTTATCTAGAAAAGGTGTTTATATATGTTTTTTTGTAAACAATAACAATAATACAGGATATTCTTTTTATTTGTTCATTAATTCACGTTAGTAACTTTACATTAAAAGTTTTGACAAGTATTGTTAAATTAGCTGATGCGTTAAATTATAATTAATTAACAGTTAATCATAATAACATTTGAAACTTATTGTTACTTTATCGGGTACTTAAGATGATGCTTAGCACGCTTAAAACGTTACTACCCGTAAAAATTAATGTAAGCGGAACTGTAAAGGCCTGAGCTAGTTGTAAATATTAGTTATTTTAATTAAATATTAAATACAACTGATAAAAATATATAAAAGTAAGACACATCCTTCTATAATTTGGTTATAAACTCATCTGCGAGTTTTTTCTTTCAAACTTGGGAAGAAGTAAATTATTAATCTAACGACTATTGTAATAGAATAGGCTGACTTGAATGATAGATTGGCTTTTGGACCTCTGCAGTAAGTGTAAACTTAAAGTCTAGGCTGACCGAAGTAAGAGCTAACGTTTAAAGATCTCCGCCTAGACTTTACACTGACTGACACTGTCGCATCATTGCCAAAGTTCAAGTGCAATACTGAAAGAAAGGAAAATTCAAAGCACGCTAAGTTCAAACATTCACGATCGATGTAAAACCATTAGTTACCATTACAATGTAACTCTTATCTCATTGTAATAAAATTTAGATTAGAATTATTGCCGTGTCTTTGATAAAACTGTCGGCAATCATTCTAATTTATGCCTTACCTTACCGAGATAACAGTTACATTGCAATGACTTACTAATGGTTTTACGTCATTCAAATTTGATCGTGAATTGGTAATTTTAGCCGGACATTGAAATTTACTGACCGTTATTGTTTAAAATTAAGACTCTTGTATCTTGACCATTATTGAAGTAAAGACCTCATAGCTTTGCATAGCTGTAGATCCTCAAATATGGAATTAGCTATCACACGTAAAATTACGAATCTATTTATATGCCCAGTTTTACAAGAAAAAAGCAAAATAAATCTAAAACGTCTTTGCAGCATTTTACGCACCCAAATACCGTATCAAACTTTTTGTATTATATCAAAATAAGATTTGATGTAAAACCTTAGCATCCTGGATCAGAGGTTGATCATTGTTATTTGACATTGGCATCACGTATGTCTTATTATAAGTATCTGTAAACAGGTAAATATTAGGTACCCATTATTGTTGAAGATTTTTAATAGTCATGACGAGTGGTCACGAGTGGATAATGAAGTGTTGGTGCATGCATTGTGAGCTGGGTTTAATTAGGATTGCTTGCACTTATCTTTTATGACTTATCATATTGATACTTTGCACGTACTAAAAGATTCTAGACAGCTCACAAGTGTAGAATCACGATTTCGTTCGAATAAGATGCAAAATTGAAGCGGCTATATGGAACCTTACGTTCAAGGCGTGATCTGAAAAGAAAGAACTAAGTAAGTTTTCACACAGACACGGACACCATCCTAAGCGACACCTAAAAAAAAATCAATGCCTAAATATATATGCGCGCTGTTAGATTTTTAACGCTAGCATCAGCGCCGAAAGTTGAAAATCCAACGTGCGCCGAGCCTAGCGTTAAAACTCTAACAGCGAGCATATGTTTAGCCATTCATTTTGGTGTCGCTTAGTGTTAGTAAAAATGGACTAATGAGGTTTTGAATTCGAATCCCTCCCATTTTTTTAAATCTACAGGCAGTTTACAGAGTTACAACAGAAAAACAAATGCAAACCAAATCTTTAAGTTTAAATGAAATCTTCATTTGTTTTTAGGACATATCAAACAAATAATCGATTAATTTGAAGATTTCGAAAAACAATTTCACTTCAACCCAATTTTAAAATAAAGTCATAAATATCAGAAGATTGATTCTTCAACATTTCGATATGAAATGTCTTCTAAATATCAATCGTATTAAGTTCAGACTATAATATATGGGTACATACAAAGTGGTGTTAGTAATGTTGCTATAACCATCGACACGTATAATATAACTTCATATAATGCTAGACCAATAAATATAAGTAATCATAACAATCAATTAGGCAGATTGCGATAAATTGGAGTGGTACACTTTCTGTTTGAGAATGTAGAACTAGGAATGACTAGATGAGGCATTAACATTCAAAAGTCTTTTATTCAAACTAAGCTGACAATCAGCACTTTTCGAACGTCAAAATTATATAAGACCGTCCCCCAAAAAACGCCCTTCACTACTTCCTAGTGCTTTATTTGGGACTAGTTTCCGCCAGCGGCTTCGCCCGCGTGATAAATTAATAAATTATAACTTACTATAATATGTATGTATTATACCTATAAACATTCCTCGTGAATCACATTATCTATTTTAAAAAAACCGCATCAAAATCCGGTGCGTAGTTTTAAAGATCTAAGCATAAGGGACAGACAACGGGAAGCGACTTTGTTTTATAATATGTAGTGATAGTGATAGTGAAGAAGAAGTAGCGCAACAAACTCCCCAGCAGCACAGCCGTCTGTTCAGTTAGAAAACCTTGATTCTATATAATAGTACTTATGCAAAAATTACATACATTACCACATAATGAAATACAACTCATAAAAATGAAATAATAAGTAAATAATATCAATAATAAATAAAACAAAAATTAAAATAAATTGACTTTTACAGTCAAATAAAATAAACTAAACAATTGTATTATATGATATGAGCTCATACAGTGTCATGTAGTCGTTGATTCTAAAACACTTGTTTGTTGCTTGGGGCCCACTACACAGTAGCATAATAAAATTAGTCCAATTAAAAAAAATATTGAGGTCATACATTTTATTTTAGGGCTTGTGGCTAAATGATAACAGTCGCACGGGTCAATGGAAAGCTAACCTACGCTTGTTGCGGTCGGTTTTGTAGATGGGTGACCATCCATTAGGTGCATATACCCCTCCGTGGCTCGGAAAGCAACGGGTAGCCTGAAGCCTGAAAGTTCTGAAGTCTGAAACTGTATACATTGTACGAGAAATGCAACTGTCATCAATGCATCTTAAATCGTCATCGTTTATGTCAGTTGTTTTTGGTATTAGTCAGCTCGACTACAGATCGCGGCGCGTAAGTTGAACTAAAATGGCGGTCGTCCGCGCAGGTCTCAATCGAAGTATAATCATAGTTCGACCTGCGCGGACGACCGCCGTTTTAGTTCAACTTACACGCCGCGATTCGTACCACCTTGCTGACTACTAACGACTAAGAGAAGAAGAATCTTATCAATTACTTGTTTCAATTTTTATCCTCCTCTACACATTACTAGCTCTATGCGTCAAACAAAAAACCAGTTATCTAATATGTTCGCAACTCTCGATTGTTTTGCGTTTGCGCAACGAGGAGCGTCCACTTTCTGACGCGAGATGTGGGCGCGCATGTGTGTATGTATAGAGTGTGTGAAAATGTACGTTCGGTGTATGAGAGACTTTTTAACATTACTGTAGCCTTTTTAGGGAATACGATTAAGAGAAAATTATGACACTGTATTTTTTTCATTTGACCTATAGTAGGTATTTGGGATTAGTTAAATATTTTTCGCGGGCTAAGATGTCCATATATTATGAACATCAATGGGAATGGGATTATGTCCAGAAGAAATGTCGATGATGGGTGCTGAGTGTGTACTTAGTAACTGGGCATCAAAATCGGGAGTTAGTTGGGTTCTGAATGAAGATATTCGGGCGGTAAAATGTTGACCTGCGTGTATTGATATACAAAAAAAATGCCTGCGAGTAACTGGTTTTTAGTTTAGTGTAACATAACGTACCGATTTTGACTATGTTGGTTTTTTTAAATTATTATTTTACTTAGACAAAAAAAAGACGATAAAAAAGTATAGCGTGTATTATTTAATTGAATTGCATATTGGCGTACTACATAATGTGACAAAAACAAGGTAATAAATTAAAATAGAAAGTGAATCGGTTAAATCTAAACGACCATTCAAATTTTTCCTGTTAGTGGCCAGTATCTACGTATAAAACTAAAAACCCAGTCATAGGCATGAATACCGATACTATTTAGTGAAAGAAAGAAAGAAAATACGCAGGATTGTTTACTTGACCTGAAAAACTACGGTTTATTCGCCGTGTGTAGAAACGGTTATCAGTTCAGATCACTATAGAAGCTTGGTGATAGACACGTTTTTTCTACGGCGCGGTTTATAGATCGTAAAGAAACTGTGCTGTGTACAAAAATCCTTAGAGGTACGATTTATTCATTTATATTGTAGGTAGGTACATTTGACTTGTCTTACTAGGTACACTTAATAAAATAATAATATTGCAAATACGTAGAGCAACATAATAATGTTAATCATTTCAGCAAGCGTTAACCAAAATCAGGCCAATGATTAGCAATTATTAATGTTGAAATTGTTTCTCACCTATGTGACAACTAATTTCCTCACTAACAATCTACCCAATAATAGATCTTTATCTCACCAATTAATTTTTAGAACAAGATAATTATATTGTCTCCCGGTTATAATTGAAACATACTGTAGATACGAAACCTAGTGCTAGTACGCAAGCCAAGTTGCTCTACTTTGCGCTTAGTATAATTTATTGTGAGAAATCAATAGTAGTAGCCCGTGGAACCGTAAAACCGATCATTGGGTAACACAATTATAATATAAATATTAGCCGTGGCCCCAGGGTTTGGCCGGATTTCATCGCTATAACTTCACTTAACAGGTGCTTACTAAACCAAAGCTATTCTAATAAAAATAAACCTTGCGTGGTTAGGTAATAAATTAGTCAATAGTATGAAACTAGTTTTTTTACTGCTCGTAGTATTACTTGTTATTTTAATAACATATCATCGGATAACGGTTGTAACATTAATCCTCGAAAGGGTATCGGAGTGTGCAATAGTATTGTCACCTAAAAAGTAAGACGGACTTTTATATACAGGCTGATCTTGTAATGGGATTGCAATGTCAAAAGTTAAGAAATATAGTGCAGAAAATGCAAGAGATAAGTTAGCTCGATTTGGTCAATACAAGATCTATTATTTATATTAACCCTTTTAATAAAAAATAATCTGCTGATTTCTTAAATGCTGACGAAGATCAAACTGCAATACTGAAAGCAAATGCTGCTGTCACAAATCAAAGGAATTGGTATTTTGTTCCAATATTTGCCTCTTTATCTACACTGACTCACAGGAAAAGCCAAAGATACCATTCTAAACTATGATCACACGCCAATTAAGACCCATTCATCATTATCATAAGGTTTTAAGTCTATTAACCTCAAAACGGTAGTTCTCGTATCTGCGACAGGTGGCGTGACCTATCACACTATTACAAATGCTTTAAAATTTATTATTAGCTTTGGATTTTCTCACGATAATTTCCTTTTAAATCTGGTTATTAATTGTGTAAATAAATATTTATTTTGTGTTATCTAAACTAAAGTGTAACGGAACCTATGGAGGTACGGTGCCTTGGTTGGACGTACATTTTTTGTGTCAATAAATAAATGAATGCCGTTTTAATTACCTTTGATCATTATGTAAAAAGAGTACATTAGTTCAAACGTGTTTTTATGGCATTTTAGTAGAGCTATTAGACCGACAATTTTGTTGGTGACAGTCCCATGGTCATAGCGGGTGAAGAGGGGGGGGCGGAGTAAAAACAAATGACGCGCACCTGACCGCAAAAGGTATTGTGTTGACAAAGATCAGTCTGCAGTTCTCTATCATACCTACTGCAACATAGGTTCAATTAAATAAGGAACGTTAGTATTAGTTCCAGTCATTTTCAGTTTCAGTTACTTTTGCTTACCATCCGAGTAGCTGTTTATGGTGTAGTTGATGTTTGATGCTCCCAAAATCGAACCGGTTAACCGGCCAACAAGATCGAACTATAAATTTGGCTGCTCACCAACGAGGGTCATCGCCAACAATAACTGTCGACGGCTACAGTCTTCTGTCGTCGACAAAATACGGTTTGTCTGTAAAAGCTCGTGTGGAAAGCCTTACACTCTAAATTGTCCATCAGAATATTATTAATCAACCGTTCAACAAAATAATGACGGGCACTTTTGAACTCCTAAACTTTATTTACATTGCGCAATAATTAGTTAATACATAGGTAATATAACATTCAGACAGGCTGTAATGTAGTTTTTTAATAGATACACAAAATATTTTATGATCCTACCATTTGATTTACTGAGCACGGTAGTTGTCTAATTAAAAGTTAATATTGAATGTTATGAAACTTTGTGAGAACGAATTTAGTGTTTAGTTACGAAATAAAGAGAGGATTTAATCTCTGTTGTAAATTTAGGGATGATGTAATTCATGTGTGTAGATTGATTACAAATGACTGACTAATAAATAAGTTTTTTTTTTTGTTAAATTTTTCATACGAACTTTTTAGTTGACGTTCCAAATTCAAATCACATTATTGACCAGCGGGTTATAATGAAATTCAGTACAATGATATAGGGGTAGAACCTAGACCTTTAATGACTTGCTTTAGATTAAGTTTGTATATTAACCTGCGGCTATTTCTATAGCCGCAGGCTATGGCTTCTGCCGAGAAGCTATTTTATTTCTTAAGTGAGTTTGCACGTAATGCAAACCAGTTTTAAATTCATGTCAAAACAATACGCTAAGAAGTGGTGCTAGTTCACCGGTTAAGCTTCCATGTCAAATAAGGGCAGCAAAATAACAATAGCCATATAACGGGCGCCAAATAACGGCCGCAGTGACAGCTGTCATGAAAATGATGACAGCGGGGTTTGACTTTACTTTGTCCCAAAACGCTCTCTAGGAAAACAAATCCACTTAATATCATAAATAACATTTCAGTGACATCATTCGCCAGTAAATTGTAGACGTTATGTGGCGGCCACCGCTCTTCTAGGTAACCGTAGCTTTAAAGCGTGGACTAGCACGCGAGAGAACGTGAGATCTCCATGCATTGAATTCTACGTAAGTATTTGTAGTCCTTTAGACCGTATTTCGGCCTTGGCGGCCAATCTCAATCCAATACAATCTCAATGGAGATTAGCCTTCGGCGCGGGAGATATTATAGTGGACAAGTGTGTGCGCAGATACAGGTGCACTCTCTCTTCCCTCACTCTCAAAGTCCGATGGTACGGCAATCTGACACGACCGGAGAGAGATCAGGCGTAGAACCAACGGCTTACCGTGCTTTCCTAGGCACGGGGGTGTCACACACCGCCAACTTCCAAACTCCGGGCTGTTACTAAGAAATCTACGTAACTAACTGAACACAAACAACTGTCTGAACACAAACATAAGCAAGCATACTTTCTTAGAGAAACCAATAATGTAGAATGGCAAGCATACCTACCCTACCAAACAACTAGAAACAAAAAAAACGAGCGAGGCACAGTAGTTGCTTATGGTGTGTAACATCTGACATCTTGGCTGACCGTACCAACCTCTCGGAAAATGGGTTGGTACCATCTGACGGCCAACTCTAGCACCGCGCGCGCTCATTGGTCAAATCAAATAGCGCGCGCTTCCCCGGCTTCCTGTTACATACTTCCGTCTCTTTTCACGAAATCACTTCCAAATATTGCAGGAAAGCGAATTAATTGATGTTACACATCAATAAAGACATTTAACCATTCCAATATTTAAACAAAACGAAACTGTAACATACAAATGATCACGGCGATGGCGCCATCACCCCATGAACTCCTTTTGTTCAAGAATTCCCATCAAACAAGCTTATACATCATTATCCACGATAATAATCCGATTTTTAATTTATTCACAGCTTATAAAACAATCGATCAGTTTGCCGCCTTTCTCGATCATGATCGATTACTTGTCGCCTCTCCGATACGGCGGGGAATCGATAAATTAATCGGTATTCGGTACGAACAGAGTACAATCGCTCGTTGTGTTGTAATTGTTGTTTGTTCATTTGTCTCGACGATTTTTCGATGAATTCATCATGTTAGTCAATAGCTTTGACATTTGAGAGGAAAAGTGGCTGTATTGTTAACTGACATAATGTTAAGAATGAATATAAAAGTGAGTATTGTATGATAAATTATGACATGAATGTTACGTACCTATATAGATAATATCTTTTCTTCATCTCGTTGTTTCCCCAGAGGGAACATGCTTTTCAACTACAATGGTAAGTTTGTTCTTGGTTCTTTCATCCCAACTACGGAAACCTTCATTGCGTGGTCCGACACGCACTTAACCGGTTTTTCCTTATCTTTACTGCATAAAATTCACCAAAATTGCCAAATGCCAAATACATGTGCCAATTGCCTAATACGTATTTCTGGAGATGTTGATTCCCCGACACATAAATTAAACTTTGTGCGAATCGCCTCAAGAAAAAATAATATCATTTAAAAGCGTCAGTTCACCCGTTTTGGGCGAGTAAATTCGTGCAAATCAACCGATAAGCCATCTTGTTCAGCAAAAATATCTAAACCAAACACTAATTGAAGCTCTGAAACAACTCCCTTACACATTTTCATCTAGGTATATATTTAGTTAGTTTAAAACAATACCTTACAGATTTGAACTGCATAACTTAACCTGATGTCAAACTCGTTATCAAACTAGACTAGATTCAAGTAATCTTATGTTATTTTCCGTATCTCGAACGGTTATAAGCGTGACATATCTAAGAGCTTAAGAAAATGTAATTATGCAAAGAAGGCTAGCTGTTACGTTTGTGGAACGGACGTTGATTTCATTAGTACTGGTTTGTTACTGCTTTTGTAATACAACCTTTTGATTAATATTGTTTTGTAAAGGTTATTCTTGATTGTTGTGGAAAAAATAATAACTAACTAACTTACTGGAAATTTACATTATTTCATCATCATTGATTTATGCTCTTTGTACACGGCACGGTTTCTTTACGGTACGGCGAATAAATCGCGGCGTAGAAAAAATATATATAATATATAATGTCCGTCAATAAGCTTCCATAGTGATCCATACAACACTGACGACCGTGCCTACACACGACGAATAAACCGTAGTTTTTCACGGCAAGAAAAACGTGTGTGTAAGGCCTTAGGCTGTACATTCACAGCTATCCGGGAGACCCGTACGGGACAGGTAGCGCCCACAGGGCACTGAAAGGATGGAGTAGTACGATACGTTGTATGGGCTCTACCCGAAGCGGGTCGCGTTCGGTCTAATCCGCGTCGCTGTGAAACAATGTTCTAGCGCCTCACGTGTGGCTCCGTAACCCGTACGGGCGGCCCGTACAAATCTCCCGAATAGCTGTGAAATCAGCCTTAATGAGACAGTGCGATTATGCTACTGTACTTGGTAGCCTGTATCCCTACATAGTACCTAAAGTTACTCCCTATGAGCCTAACCAAAATACTTATAAAAAAAGCATTCAGTATATATAAAAGTTGCTTTTTACGATTAGTATCCTTCCCTAAGTTGTTCTACAGCAGTGATAACCCAATGGTGTGACCGCCGGACTGCCAAGTCATAGGTCTCGAGTTCGAACCCAAGGCCGACCAAGGGCGACCTCTGACTTTTCCGATTCATATGCGTATTGTATAAATTATCACTAGCTTCAAAAACGGTGAAGGAAAACGTCGTGAGGAAACTGGCATGCTTGAGAGATATTTCAAGCATGCCAGTTTCCTCACGCCCCCCCCCCCCCCCGCCGCTCCCTTTTAAAACTCTAAGATTAGTCACTAACATGAAAACCAGAAGAAGATTACAGCACACAGTTTTCAGTCTTCAGCATTAAATCCGGCTTACTGCCATCTTTCGGTCATTTATGAAAACGCAGCAGATTATAGGTTCCTCCCTCCCAATCCTTTACCCAATTCAAATATTTTATCAAAGCATTAACATAATAATCGGCAAACGAAATGATTACAACATCATTATTTAAACAGCTCATTTCTAATAATGTCGTCGTGTCAAAGTTATCAGGTACTTAAAATTAAGATCCCATTAAATGAGCTTAAAGATTTGAATCTAGTTTCAAAACAACACTGAACCACTCGCAGTGTTTCTCAGTGAGTTATCTAAGTAATAAACAACTGCAAACATTACCGTACTTACAAAACTTTTGGCTAAGCACCTGCACACGACCTACATACTAACATAAGTTAAACAACAATATAAAATAACGTTACAGCTACGCTTTTAACAGATGTTGTACGTAAATCAATTTTTCGCAACAATAGCTTACGATTTTCAACGAAAAGCCTTAACTACATACCAGAAAACAACTGAATTGTGATCTTTAATGTTGCAACATAAGACGTCAAATCGATTGCTGTAAGATTAGCAGATAGAATTTTATTGATTTATACAATGTATCTTAACTACCATCTGTCCGTCATTTAAAACTCAACCCTATCCTTAACCATACTGAGTCTCAACTAAAATGTTGTACAGAGTGCAGATAGGACGTTGTTCTTGGTGTGGAAGGTAACAATGTGCACTTGCGTCCACTCGCGAAGCTTGAATGCTTGCGCCAGATTTGAAGCGAAGTGCTGGACTAAAACCAATGACGTGCCATTGTGTGATGTTTTATTTTATATTTTCAATTTGTTTAAAAAATATTAAACTAGAAAAGTTTATTTATGTTGTTAGAAATATTTCTAGGATAGCTGTGGCGGCATCATCGCGCAAGCAGCGTTTACCACGCCATCAGTATATATACTTCCCAATATCAATCATTGGGCAATGTCCGGTTAAGTAGTCATAGCCTCAGAGGCCAGCTACGAGATGTACTAGATTAAAAAAAAAAAGACATTGGGCAGTTGCCCAACAGACACGACACCCGTCTGGTCAGAGGATGCTCCCTTTTCTAAGGAGGATGAGTGAACTTTACACCCTATCCCTCATGCCTCTATATAGCTATCAACGAAACTTTTTCTAACTAGTGCAGTGGACATTAGATGGCTACTTCTCGAATCTTTACAATCAATTTGCCTGTCGCTGTCCACTGCTGAACATATGCCTTTCCCAGGCTGAGCCACAACACCCTATCCTCCGCTTTCCGTTGTGAGCCATCGTCGGTCCATCGTTGTCCATAGCTGCGGGTCGCTTCACACTACGCTCGCCGAAATCTCTACAATATCGAATAAAAATTTAATCATACAACAGCTATGCTTTTCTTGCAAATCAAAGGATTCAATCATAACATATAACATAACATCAAGCCTCCTATTCCCCTAAGGGTTAGACAGAGGTGTGCCTATAGTACATCCACATTTCAACAGTTATGTTTAAGCCCTATGTAACAGATGGTGAACCAAGAAAACACAAATAAAGGACATAGAATATGCGAAAAATTAAAACAATAAAATTACAAGATCAATGACAAAGCTATACTAATAACGTTTATTACTGCACAAACAACACATAACACTATTTAATAACCAACCAATACTTAAACACTGATCAGATAAGAAATAGACCAGTTAATTCACATATATACAAACATAAATGCTTGCCTATCACTTAAGAAATCAACCTCAATTGATACCGTGCTCATATAAGTACAGAATAAAACAATTAAATAAAGATTATGCAAATCATCGCAGACAGTGTAGTACGTATAGGTTGAACGCCAGACCTTGACATGTTATTAAATGTATTATGTAATTTGTTCGATTTATTTTGTACCCGTAGGTGATGTAACTTGCTGTTTCCCTGCGACTTTGTTTGCAGACAAACTTTGATCCCTCGTTTGATCTGCTCAGGCATTAATTTGATTAAGATTAGGCATTACGGACTTGAAAACCTCGTTTGATCCGCTACCTTCTTATCTTGCGTAGGCGTTTTTCAAACGTTTATGCTGCGGTAACTCGACGCTAACGCCGCGTGCATGTTTCAATACAATCAATAAATTCCACGCGCTGCTTTCGCAGCGAATACGCCGCGTGAACTTTCCATTGCGGAGACCTAGGGTTTTTGTTTTGTGAATGCACTAGAAATTTGCCCAAAGATAGAAGGAACACTATTGGTTTTAATTTGTAAAAGTCTGAAAGACCCCAGGGCATTCATGAGATTTTTGACGCGTAATAAAAAGATGATGTCTCAAAATTCCTTTCCTACTTTATGTACTCTGTAGATATCATCATTTTTAAGTTTGTATATCAAGTTTAAGGTTCCTTTCTGTCAGTCAGTCAGTCATAAAACGGTTTTATATGTATGTAGGTATCGAGCCTTTGTTTCAACAAGGAAAATAAGTTAATGTAGCCTTCATTTGTTTATTTGATTGATGGATCGATACAAGCCTGCTTTTAGAAGTCTTTTGTATGTATATTTGCACTGATTTGAAACGACGGGCATATAAAACAGATATGTATCAGCTAATGTCTTTGTCTGCAAAATGTGCTAATAATTATTAAGAAACACTCTTTTATTTTTGCTTGTGTTAGTTTTTTTTAGACATTGTTGTAGATGAAAATTGTTTGCCTAAAAGGTGAAGACAGTTTTTTGTTCCTTGGTTACCAGATAGTTGATACGGTAGATAATTGAGACCATAAAATTATTACAAGAATACTCAGTATGTGCCCATTTTGACACCCTGTGTAATTCACAAAAGTTTAATTGTAATTTATTATGTTTTGTAATAGTGGTGTTGTCAGTATTTAATTAGAATACAGACTCTTCACTACAAACAATAAATATTTCTTCTACTTAAAAAAAAATGGCAACTATCATTATTAAAAAAAATGACATTAATAACGTCTCCACGGTTGTCGCTCTTCCGTCGGCCTGATAAAAAGGTTGACAAAGGATATTGTATGGAGAGAGCCTCTCTATTGTTGTTTGTTTTTAGCAAACCACAACGCAATGCGGTGACAAGTTGTTGACTTGGGAGGCTGTGACGGTGGGATAGTTGCTCTACTATATTTTTATTAAAAATATTAGGAAAAAGTGTCATGTGATTTTGTTACTATTTACAGCACTAATTTGGCAAGTACTGTTTTCTCAAAGGTTATTAATTAAATAATTACTCCGACGCCTATGTACGGATTTCACCAAGAACGCATTCAACACATCTAAACAGCGTTCATAAGCTGTCAGTGTCAAAACTAACATCTCTTGAACGCGTTTTAGAAATGCTGATCGCGTTCAGTTTCATTGGTGATTTCCGCCCTAGTGTGTAATTTTGTTTTTTTTGTATTTATTTGTATAGTTAGTCAATTAATTTAGTACGTAGTGTAAATAGTTAGTTATGTAATAATTACATTATATATTAGCATAATAATTAAATAGGAACATAAAGTCATATTATATGTATACAAATCCCTATGAGTCTCTTAACGTTAAGGAATCCATTTAAATACCATACCTAACAATAATTTTCAACTTCATAATCTTAACTGTACCTGTAACCGTTCATCTCAAAATAAACAGAATTACTAAACCGACTTCATAACTTACATCTGTAGGTTTTATCAATACAAAATTAACACCATCGCTGTTGCCAATTTAACGCTCAAGCTGGAATGTGCCAAGCTATTTACAACCTTGATTTTAAGTGGATAAGATCTGTCGTTTATTTAACCAACGATTAAAGTGTAAACTGAATTAAATGCAAGTTAAACGGCTGATTAGATGCAGATCGACTTCCAGATCAAGCAAATCATGTTAGAATAAACATGGATAGGGTTCGACAGGCTTATGTACGGCCCTTCGGCACAGCATTGTGCCAGCAACTGGTTGTTGATTGCGTTGCAGGTTCCACATTGACTTACAACTCATTGCTTTGTACTGTTGATGTGTTTTATTTCCGTTGGTATTGTAGTGAGAGATTTATTCGTAGATATAGGAAGTCTTGGACTAGTTCTGTCTGTTGAAATGGGAAGTTTAGTTGTTGGAGTTATGCCCATTTTAGTTATTGGTTTAATGCGGCTTAGTCTATTTAGTTGCACTGTAGTTTCTTTACATTATTTTTAAAGCCATTTTGGAAGCAGGCATAATAGAAAATCACCATCTGCCCCGCCTTTTTCCAACTATGTTGGGCTTCCAGTTTTACCAGATAGATACATACAAATACCAGTATTTTACGTGGAACAACTCACGACTGCCTATCTGACCTCCACCACCCAGATACTGGGTAACACGATACCTCTTAGAAAGGTAATAGAAAATAACAAATATAAAAGAATGGTTCGTCTGAAATTGCAATTAATCAACATCAAATGACAATCGTTAAGTGGCACACCCTGAGCTGTCAGGCCAGCTACTAAATGCACTGTTCCAGTAGAAAGCTTATCGTCTTGAATGATTACATCGTTTTAAATATTTTAATGTTAATCAATGTTCGCACAACAGCGAGACATAAATCTTGACGTTTGCATACAACTTCTACAATATCTACAGTATTTTTAAAGAAAAATGCAGTTTAAAGTCGGTAGGTAAAATTACCTTCGTTTATATAGCATGCATGTAGGTACTAGAAATGTGTGGTCAAATAAAAGTTGGCAACGTCGCAAATAGCTGTCAAATATTTACCTGTTTTTGCAATATTACTACACTATTATGAAAATAAGAAACGTGGCTAACTAGCGAACTACATAGAATGTTAATAATGGAATTGCTATTATAACATTGCATTTGATGTTGTACCCGTTTATTACAAAAAAAAACTAAATATTCGGTGTTACGATATTAATTATTGAATTTCATAATCAATATTCTAGTTCGCTAGTTAGCCACATTTCTATTTCCATACAGTAATAGTATATGTCAACTTAATCAAAACAGCGAAATATTTGACATCTAAGTATTTGCTACGTTGACAATTTTCAGAATAAACGCTCTTAAGTTTGATAAATAAATCAGCCTTTTTTAATTAGTTTAAACAATTTTGATCCATAAATTAATGAAAGTAGTTTGAGTAACTTTTTGTTTGTATAAAAAATTGCACTGTTAGAGATTAATTATTTATTACTTACACGTTATGTAATTTTCACTTAAGTTTTTGCATGCACGTTCCTATTTCATAATCGTCATGTAACTGTAAAAAAAATTGTGTTGATAAAAACTTAATAAATAGACAACGTACAGAAAAAAACAGAGAAACATAGTCTAGTAATAAATCATAGAGATAATATTCTAATCGCAAAACATTAATAAGTGCTAGCATGCTATGTCACGAGCCCAGCACGTGCCAAGGGTTTAGAAAGCACAAACCTATTATGTATACACTTGTATAATATTTTTAGGCCTACCTAATGTAGTACAAGCTTTTGACACCTAATTTAACCATCAATATTAAATCTTTAAGGCAAGTGATATGATGGCCATAAAAATTATCTAAAAAATAAGAATTCTGGCACTCAAAGTAGAGCAACTTTCGCACATAACCACCTGCGAGAACAATAGAAACTATAGTGGGCAACGACATAAGATTGCATTTGAAATATTCACAAACTCATTCCGCGCCCGTCTGTCTACCTATAACCATGTTACCACCACACTATCATCACTACAACACACTGGAAAATAACCCCTATGTTCATTAAAAAAAGGTCTTAAAAGAATGTAAAATTAAAATTGTTTAAGCCGAGAAAACTTTTCAAATGTTTGCTACTTTAAAATGTATTTATGCATAGTTCATATGACCTCAGATAGCATGGAGCAGTGACCCTTGAGAAATTGATTTTGGGCCGTTTCGGTATGGATAAGTATTAATTTGTCATACATTTAAAAAGTTTGTGTAGAGCTATTAATATTGTTGATGGTTTTAAGTTTATGGTATTTTTTGTTGCACTATTTTGGGTGATGAGAAAGGTGTTAGTCATCACTAGATTCGGTTGTATCTATTTAATAGGTTTGTCAGCTTAAAGCAAAAAAGCAAAACTAAAAAAGACATTTATACTAAATTAATATTCACCATAATATAAAGTAGTTAATGTTATGCAAGGGAAACACAAGATAGGAGCTTAGATTTTTAAGAAAGACTAGCTGTGCCACGCGGTTTTACCCGCATGAGTATCGATTCCGTAGAAATATCAGGATAAAAAGTATTCTATGTGATAGTCCAGGTTATAAACTATCTGTTAGCCAAATTTCATCCAAATCCGTTCAATAGTTTTTGCGTGAAAGAGTATCAAACATCCATCCATCCACACAGACTTTCGCGTTTATAAATAGTTTAAATAGCAGCTCTTCAATTAATCTTTAGTGTTAAAGGTTAATAAAATTACGTCCAAAAAAGTATGGATTACCTGCACGTTATCGTGTACGAAAATTTAAAAGCGTCTTCATATTTTTCCATAGGTCCCTGTTTTATCGTGATGCCGTGCCGTGGCGTGGACGTCTACGATAATATCGTCACGTTTGAAATTATAAAAGCGCAAAGTGTCAATTGATTTCACTGGACTTCAAAAGTTTAGTAAGCCCTGCAAGCAGACCCGGAGGTGGCATTTTTTGTAAGGGACGACTCTCAACCAACACACTGGTGAAAATTGCAGCATATTTTACAGTTATAAGTTGTATAATAGCGGCTTAAGAGTTCAAGAAGCAGTTTTAAGTTGCATATTTGCTTCCGATAACGTCTGTAGCTACAAAAGTAACTAAAAGCAGCAGTAATGTAACCAAATATTACCCTTGATTTTATAATAGTTGATTCTAGAGCCCATATATTACTTACGTCTGTAACAGAGAGTTAAAAAGGACATTTGGTCACTGAAAGCTGCTTACGGGATTCTCTTGTACGAAGGTCTTACTAGCCCTAAATAGACTCATGAAATGCAAAGGGCAGTTTATTAGCAAGCAATAAACTATAGTATTAAAGAAACTACCTATTAATGGCCCTAGCTTATTCCAGAAGACGGTCAAAATGCCGTTTGTAGTCATAAAACAGTGGGTGCCTCACAGCATCACCACAGACTTTAATATGGCCATCATTTAGCAATATATTAGCCACTATAGCCACTCTCCTACTGACATTTTAGTAGCTACTCATAATTTTATGACAAAATTATAAGCGTCTAATTATTCCATGCGTTTATGATATCAATAAATTAATTTAAATTAATAATGGTAATATTGAAGAAAGTATGGTTCTATAAACGGTGGAGAGGTTAATTTTAACCGCTTGATAAACTTGTGGGTAATTTATAACAGTGTTGGGAGCGACGCTTGTTTTGTGGTTTATGTTGTAATTTTAAGTTTTATGTTATAATAATAATATTTTTAATAAGTGACGTTCGTGTTATTTTTTTAAATTTATATTTACATATATGTCACGTGTGCTTTGGTATAAGTTTGTAAGAAGACTCACTACCATTGTGACAGCCTTTTCATTGCTACTACCAACTCACAGTTAAATAAAATTCTTTACTTTTACTCAATGTCACTTTGTTCAAGAAAGGTTCAGCAACTGTTATGGTGAATAAATTAGCTATAAATAAAACACCGTAGTTCAAAATTTCAGAGGGCTTACAGGTCTTGCAATATGATCCCATCAGGCGTCCTTACCAAAAGCAATCATAAACAAAAGTGACATATGAACGTCCCTATGGTATCAGTGACAAACTGTAACTACTGGTCCATTATTAATATGCGTTTTCTCCTGACCGCTTATCTGACAGCTTACAAACTCCTTAAAGATAAAAAAACATTAGATTTTTCGAACCACTTACTCCCAAAATAAATGAGTCTAATAAAACTTTTTGGAAAGTTAATTTAAACAATAAAAAAACTTAAGACCTACAATAAATTTAATCATTGACAATACTTTATTCTTAACTTTACACCCAATTTACATAGGATTAAATGTCAGTGATAAAGTGTTAGAATAATCAGTAGAAATGAAACCTATTTCGTAGTACATATATTGTAACGAGGAAAGAATACGGAGAAAATAATAATCTTTCTCAGTGGGGTTAAAGATCAAAATGGGATTTAAAGTTCATTGAATTGTGTAAAGAATGGACAAACTTTTGTTGTGTAAAGCCGAGTATTTATTGGAAATTAGCTTCTGCCCGCGATACCGTCTCGGCGTGAAATTTCTAGTTTCAACGTTTAAAAAATCCACACACACACACTTGGAAATACTGTAGTTTCCCATTACTGAAAGAATTTTTCGAATCCGATTAGTAGTTCCGTAGATAACCCCCTACATACTAATTGCTGGCCACAATGATGGACAACACTCATGTTTACCATAACAAAAGAAAGACATTTTATTATGTTTACCATTGTATCCGGAACTTTTGCATGTTGCCAGCAACACTTAAACATTCAATGTTGCCAGCAAATATGTTTCCTGCAACACAAAAAATGTTACTAAATCCTTAGTACCTCTTTAAGACTGGCAAACGAGTTCGGAAAGTTATAAATTATACAAAAAACGAGTTCGAAAAGTTATGAGTACAAATCAAACGTTTCCTTACCTACCTACACATAAATATTCCAATAAGTATCATTGTAGTAATCATCAATGTTTTTTTAAGATTGAAATTAATAGCTCACCATCACACTGATAAACGCTGAGAGGCTTTCCCAATTATCTTATGTGGCAAAGTTTTTGATCTATCTTAAAAAAAGGGAAAACAAAGTAATTTTTACCATAGATAAAAATTTTGACAGGACTACGTCGGCGTCCGTCGCGTCGGTCGGATCACCTTTAAAATAATAAATATTGCGCAACTTTGTTTCCCAATGAATACGGGACTTTGGAAATATATAAATTTTTAAATAAAAATGCTGTTTGAACTTGTTTTTAAACAGCATTTTTGTTTTCTAAGATCTAGATTTTCGTAACGGTAATTTTATACCTATACACAAGGCCAAAGGAATGTTACTGCAGTCTGAATTCGAAGATGAATGGGAATTCTTAAGTAAGTGGTGATGTTAGAATATATTTTATTTATTAATAAAATACCTATTTCGGTTAGTAGATTACCAATCAATGTTGATTTTCAATAATATGTCGCTGTCACTTTGTAAAATTAACGGTTTTGTGCAAACATTTTCGATGTTTGGGTCGCGTGACTCACAAATACCAATACATAGACGAATTTAAATGATTTTGAAAATACGATAATTATTAGGTATTGAATAGGTAGGTATACAATAAGTAAAAAAAAACCTTATCCAATCCAAATACAGCACATAGGTACTGCAATATCATTACCAATAATTTTTTTAAGTTATTATTGAATATAAAAAGTTATTGCTATTTAAAATTCACATTATTTGTACCAAAATTACCCCAAATCCATTAATAATTAGAAAATTTTAAACAGCGGTCGTAAGTTATGACTTGTGTACTACACCCGATAAACGACGGCCGCCCGCCGGAAAAATAGCCATGGAAACAAAAATGTGGCAATTTAATTTTTCTTTTTTCCTGAATATTGCCACATAAATAAACTCTCAGTACGATACCTAACAACACCCTTACGGATCGGACTAGGTTTTTTTTACATGTTTATTTAGCCATAAGGCAATTTGCATTCACACCATGGAGAAGTAAATTTGATTCATGAATACTTTTAATTTTAATGTTTTTAATTTGGCCTTTAAGGCTTTTCATAATAAGTGTGTATCTAAGTAATACAAAAGAGGTTTTTATCTTAATTACAAAAGTTTTTATAAATATATTTTAAGTTTTTAAAAGTGCTTGCACCTTAAATTTTATATTTTCATCTTTTTGCTTGATTAAAAGTAATTTGACATGCAACCAAAAAAATCATGCAATCTAGGAACTCAATAAAAGAACGACTATTCAGGATAGTACGCATTTTACCCTGCAACATGCAATGAAAATCAGATTTTTCCAATGATGGGAGCTTTCAAAAATCTATTTCCCGTCTGGACATAGTTCCGGTGGGGACACCCTGTTATTATCCTGAATCCATTATGTTGCTAAATGAAAGGGTCGAAAACGGAATTGTTTTTGACGAATTTTCGTGTTCTGTCGGGATAACCCTTGTTTTGTTTTGTTTTGGAATCTAGTTTTTTTTGTAAAGGGGATTGAAGTATTTTATATGGAGCCTAGCAAACCTACTATGAAGTGAGGAGGTGAAGAACAAAACCTCACTTTTCCACTTTTTAAAATTTTTGAGAAAACAGTAAAATGTAAATAACTAACTGACTACAACATCTGCATTTTACTTTAGTTGTGTCATTTCAACTATATAGTGTTTCAGTCAATCTGTTGTACCAAATGGCAGATAAAAATGATAAGAATCTTAGCTAATATTTTAAAACGAAATTTGAAAATGTGAGGTTTTGATTAAACATTTTTGGAAAAGTGTGGTTTTGATAAAGACAAATAAAAATACCTTATACTATTTAGCAAAAAGACCAGGCATTATTATTATTAAGTACTAACATAGGTTAATCCATTTTGTTACTAACACTAATAGACCATTGTAGTCTGAAAAATAAAGATAAATAAAAATAAATAAAAAATTAAAAGTTTATCACCTTCAGACTAAACTCAATGTTTTTATGTGGTTTTAATGAGTCTCAATGTTACCATTGAATTTTACTCCAATAAAGTGAGTTTTTGAAAATAATCAGGGCAGACTGATTTTTTTAGAATCTAAAGTGTGGTTTTGTTCAAAACTCTCTATTTCAAATGAAAATTTATATGAGAAAAGAGGTGTTTCTGATAGAGTTTTATTTATTTGCTGTATTCAATTTAAAAAAAAATTTGCGAATAGACAAAAAAATTTTTTTTTTTACAATATGGAAAAGTGAGGTTTTGTTTTTCACCTCCTCAAGTGTAGCAATCCATATTTAAAAAAAAAATAGATTTCACGTGATCAACTTTGAACGTTAATGTCTCGGAAATGTCAGCTATCGATTTATATAGGGTTCATGCGTAACCGCCATTTTGAAAAACAAAACGGCGCGCGGCGTACAGAGGTATGCTACGCGGCGTTGCGGCTTCAAAGCCCTTTAATTGAAGGAAAGTACTATCAAACCTATTGTTAAATAAGAAGTAAACATTTTAGAACAATTATGAATTAACAAAATTAAACTTTTTTTCAATAAATTAAAATCATTTTAATTACAAAAATTCAATTTAATATACCCACAACAAACGAAAATTCAATACAAAACCGGGATTAAGACTCATTATGCGAACAAAGTATCATTAAAAGATTTTATATCCTAATAAAAGCTTAAGCAACCTTATTCTGAACCCGACACCCCACGAAGTAACATGTACCCACAACTTCCAAACTCATATTCAAACAGACTTAATAACATCGTTAAAACAAAAATAAATGTTAAGTAATCTAACCAAAACTATTCTGTACTTTTAAATATTCATTTTAATCGAGCAACAAGCAATTATTGGTTTCGAAGCGCCACACACCCGTTAGAGATGCCTCCCGTTGATACGACAGCTTATGTGAGAAAGACAACAAATTATACCACATTATGTCCTATGACGAACGGTTTTAACGCCCAGTGTAAATCTACCTTCAATAATTCCATTACTACCCAAAAATACCCACAGGTATTTTGTTGTAAAGGCCACTTTATATTGGTTAAAATGTTGTAACGGACAAATGAATAATAAACACAGTCTATACGGGGTTTAATTAAATAATTTCTTTACTTTACATAAGCAATCAGATGTTTGGTTTAGCATACAAATTGTTCTAACTAATGTTTATAGTTTTGAGCTATGGTGGCCCTTGTAATATGAAATTAGATAGGGAATAAACGACATATAAATATTTTTAGGTTATAAATTGAATTTTAAATGGGATACTTAATGAAATTGTTATGTTAATTCAGACTTTTCTTGATGTCAGTTCTTTAACTTATTCAAGTAAAAGATCATCAGTATATATCTATCTGCCTAGCCTTTGCCCAACTATGTTGAGGTCGGCTTCCAGTCTAACCGGATATGGATGCAGCTGAATACCAGTAATTACATGGAGCGAATGTCTAACTATCCTCCATAACCCAGTTACTGTGTAACCCCTTGGTAAGGGTTGTCAGACTTTTAGTCTTCTGACTACCCGTAGCGACTGTCAAAAATCTACGAATGACAGCCGTTACCGACGGCTTCGACGGTGTTCTGTGGCACGGATGGGTGTTGATATGTATTGGTTGGTCACCCATTCACGAACCGACCGCGCGACCGCGACCAGCGTAGCTTTTAGCCTACGACTGACCCGATTATTTACCCACAGATCAAAATATGTATAAAGGCTGGTTATAAAAATCACAATGTATTTGTTTATCTAGGTATGACTTGCATATTTAGATCTCGAAGTAAGAATCTATATATCCAGCCAAGGTGTGAATCCATCGATAGTATTATATTTTTTTTCCCAAGAAAAATAATTTATTAAGGAAGACATACACATAAAATTTCAGATTCTCATCCAAACAATGTTAACAGTACATTTTCTTGACAAAATGAAGACCTTGAAAATGTTCATTAAAAATCATTACACATATAAAATTTTACTATACCTTTTAACCCAAATACTTGGTGTACCGTCAAAAGGTACCGTGAGCACTTTTTTGGTACCTTTCCGTTATAAATGAAGCAATTTGCTGTTTGTTGTATCGTGAAATATCGTTCCTTATAAGAGACAATGGTGCTATAAGTCAGTGACAGAATGGATGACGAATTAATGGTTCAATTTTAAAGAAAGTTGGGGGTAATAAAATGTACTGTATCGGTTTTTGATAGGATGTTACTGGGGAGTCCCCATTTTGATACAATGTTGCTTGTTTATGGAGCTGTGAATGAATATTATCGTGATGGTTTCAGATGTTGCGTATGCTCCATTCAAAACGCAGTTGAATGTTTAGTCATTTTGAAAATATATTATATTAAAAAAATATAAATGTAATATTTATTTTAAAATATTCTTACTCTAGATGTCGGTATATTTTAATTATTGATAAGTTGCAATTGCTGTAAGATGAAGAAAAGTATTCATTTTGAACCATTAGAATCTTATTATTGCAATGTTGTGTACCGAACTACCGAGTTCATTCAGACTTAATTCGGACTACTGGCAAAAAGTATGTCGAAGTAAATGTAGGTATTCGATAGTTGCAGCTTAATGTAGATACCTTAAGGATACAATAATCACTATAGTTGTTACGTTTTAGCATGGCAGTAGAAGTCATTACCCCTTCTCTAATAAATCCATAGGAACCTAAACAATAAACTATGTACCACCGAAGAAGTTCACCGCGCCTACCGTAAGAACTATTTCTGCTTGCAGCGCTCGGCCGCTATAAAACCGGGGCAGTAACAGACGTGGTCATCGTGTTCACGGGATTTTGTTTTCAAACTGCTTACATGTGAAGTTCTTCGATAGTACATGGTTTTTCGTTATTGGAACATATTGAAGATCACGATAGATTCAGAATGTTAACGACCGCTTTTTTTTCCATTTTTGAAATAAAGATGATAGAAAATGTAGGTAGGTCAATGACCGGTATTGCTATGCTTAAAGGCGTTAACTGTACATTTCGTTGGTAGTGTGAGTGTGGGTACCTACAACAAAACCTTTCAATTAACGACCATGATTAATCTTCAAACTATTATAATTTCTGTACAAATCCGCAATCCTTGATTTCAATCGGAATAATTTCCATTGAAATAGCCAATAGTCTACAAAACAGGCATATTGTTTCATGTAATACAATGGCCGTCGTTCTATAATTGTGAAGGTGCACACAGCCCAATTGTGGCTTAATGACTGAAGCTATAAGCGTTAATCGTTGAATTTAAGGCGGTTCCATGCTATAGGCGGCAGCGGGCGAGATTTTCGAGGGAGTTGCTGTTACTTTCGTGTGTGAGAATGAAAGTGTAATTCCTGATAGGTTTATGTGAGAATATGTCTATTTGTTAGACTGTGGCATGATAGCGCATATTCTTATATGGGCAGCAAATGACTTAGACATTTTTATCCAGCAGATACCTTATTTTCAGCATAATTATCTTATAATCTTCCCCCTGCTGGGATTCAGCCCTTCTCTCTGTGAGAGGTACTGGGCCATGATCCACCATGAGGGCCCAGTGCGGGCTGATTGATGAATGGGTGGTTCTCAAATAATATAGCAAAATCACACTTTCTAAGATTGAGCTTTTGTTTTAAGCTTTTTAATAATAATAGGCTCTAGCTAACGACAGTAGATAATTAATTATTATAACAAAATCTACTCTGTGATAAAACTTTAAAGAAAACTTTATATGCCATTTCTGTTTAGAACATTAAATTTAAAAAATTCAACATTTTAAAGTCATTTATTCAAACTAGGCTGAGAAACAGCACTTTGCGAACGCCAAATATACATAAGACAGTCCCCCAAAAGGGCCCGCCCTTCACCAGTTTTAGTGCTTTAGCTGGGAAGAAGTGGCGCAACAAACTCCCCAGCAGGAAAAAACGTATCGCTCTCGACTCCTCCCTTGCACCACAAACTTAATCGTTAAAATAAATCTTGATACGATAATGCCGGACTAACGAGTGAGGATACAATGCCGCGACAATCGGCGGCGGTGCCTTTCATCTCGACACTTTGTCTCCTGTAGTCCGCCCGCAGAGCATTGGCGCGGGACGCCGATAATTGGACCCGAGATATTCGTAATTATTTAAATGTTTTCGTTGTGTTGCTGGAGGGCCTTTTTTGGGCCTGATAACGTTTGAGTGAATGACGGAATTTGTAAACATGGTGGGTGATTAATTCTGCAAAAAATAAATGGTCATTTGTGTTCCTTCGTGATATTAGGGAGACGTTTAGCATGCTCCAGTATTTTATATTGGTTATAAATTGGAATATTACTTAAACATAACTGGCAAAATATGGGTATACTATAGGTACACCCCTCCTAATCGTCCGGCGGTTACAGACGTGATGTTATGTTACTTGTATTTTTTTAATGTATTTATGTATTTTTTTAACTATAAAACCATTGTAATTTGTAGTAAAAATAGAAACTAAATTAACATCAGCTGAATCTCGATAGCCTTTCTAGTAAAAAAATACCTCCTACCTACGTCAAATATAATTCCTGCGATCCTCTACAAATAAATGAAAGAACGCATCAAATTCAACACCCAAAATTTTCCACCACCTACCAATATCTAGACCACAGCATTTCAGAAACAAAACCAGTATCTTCCAACCAATTATGAATAAAAAAAAACCTAATCACTGACCAATCTACACCTGCATGACTACACGACTATTGGTTTATCAGATGCCGCTGTAATCTGCGAATTTCGAAAGACAGGCGGCACTTTTGTTCTTGCATTTTTTCAAAATCACTTTTTAAAATTATCGTCTTAAGAATCGATTGCGGCAACCGCGACTCGAACAGAATTCACACGGTACTTCTCAAAGGAGAGTGATTGCTGCGCGATTTAAATGTAGCTTTTTGTTGATTTGTTGATAGATATTACCAGTAAGTGTGTTTGTTTTGTTGTTTATGTGACTAAAGCCTGATTTACACGGTGCGATTTAATTCCTAATGGCATATCATAAAGGATGATTTCCACCAAACGGCTCGCATCGCATCGGATCGGAAAGGATACGAACGAATACGGCGACAGTCGATCGCGTCTGGCAGGATGTCGACGCATACGATTCGCTACGTACCATCGCTTGCAAACGCGTCCTAGTCAAATAGTTTCATTCCTACCGTGTTGACGTGTTCTTCTTCCGATCGGATACGACCACAGTTGCGATCATCCGAGTATCCGATCGGAAGAGTCTATCGCGCGTCGCAGCATACTTTCGGCTACGATTGCGTGTCGCGGAAGACGCCCGCGGTCAAGCTGCTGTGCGCGGCTTGGTAATATTATAGAATACTGTATACACGATTTAATATCGTTTAAAGATTGTAAAATCCGATTCGATCCAATGCGATGCGAGCCGTTTGGTGGAGATCATCCTTAAGTTGAAGCAACAATAAAAGTTGTACCGTCTAAACAGTGTTTTGACAATGCAAGTTATTTGAATGTGGTTTTAAGGGAAGAATGTTCTTCTCACGTCTAACTAGCGTGGTTTAGGGAAACAATCCGTTCAGGGGAAGCTACAAGTGTGAGACGCTCTAGAAAGATATCTTATTTACGATGATAAGTTTCAAGAACAAGTAAACTTGTGAACTAATCGCGATCAAGGTGACCCGAGAATCAACTAAGGAGCTGTCACGTTACGTTACGTTTTACACCTCCCAATAGCCCAAAAATTCGAAGAATGATACACATTTTCACTTCAATTTTTTTAATTAATTGCCATGCACAATATGCACATTTGTCATTTATTTATTTAGATAGAACGGCTGAGGCCAATTACGCTATTTAAAAATATAATTTATTTAACATAGTCATGCATTCTTCTCACAAAATTTCAAGCATTCTAACAGTATGATCTTCCATTCATTCGCAAACATATCAATATCTGTGTTTGAGTTCAGGAGAGCGTTAATAGCGGCTAATGTCCGAGGAATAGTCATAAAAGAAAGATTATAGAATGTCTATCTATATCTGTGATAGAATACATGACGAACATTGTGAAACATCTTTAGTATTCTATTCCGAAGGAATGTATGACGGCATGCGCGTGATCACAATTTTCACGGTATCATCAGCAAAGTTCAGTGATTGGTCAGTTTAAATATTGGCTGTACCAATTATATTTGTTTTGATTGTCTTAGGAAGAATGATTTTATTGAAAACTTGCGTAGCTAATGTATTTCACGGGTATGTTTTTAAACTTAGATACGGTGGAAGTAGGTAGGTACCTACTGACGATAATTGACACTATGTATTAAGAAATATTGTTTTTTATTGGTTATTGAGTCCATGGAGTTTCAAGCCCGTTCCTCTCAGTACCAACTACGCTATGAAATTGACAACTAGCTTCATCTTTCTGACTGACCGACTCCTTGACCATTCAAAAGTGTTTGTTATTGGTTTAATTGAAAGGAATGCTTTGAGTTAGATTTTAACATTAGTGGTTGATTTTTTTTCTCGGTCCATTCGAGCGGGAGGGCGTGTCAGACTCTTAGAACCCTCCTGGGGTTTTAAAAGTCTTAGCTGAACAGTTTCTGCCACCATTGACCTGCATCAAGAGTGTACCAGATTAGCTCGCCGTCTGATAAAGACAAGGCCCGGGTCGACGGAGCGTTGTTTCACGCGCGCCTTAAAAAAATGTCAGCACAACTGACAGGATTCGCTAGGGCCGATGCCTACCAGGGTCGCGGGAAAGTCCGAAAGAGATACCGTGGCCCCTGACAACATATAGGCAACTAAAGAGGAACACGGGTGGGTTTTAGTCAGTAAGAGTCTGACACGCCCTCCCACTCCGCCCAGAGCGGGCAAAATTATTTGATAATTTCCCAAACAAAAAAAAAACGGTTGGACCAGATTATGGCATTAGTGCGTATTAATTCTAAACTAATAATAATGTTTTCAATTTCAGATACAATCGTGAAGTGAAATTCATTTCAAGATCTTCGGGATGAGTTAGAAAAAGGTAAGACTTTGAAATAATAATAATACCAGCCTATAAATTTTCCCACTGCAGGGCGAAGGCCTTTTCTCATCTAGAGAAGGCACGAGCATTGATCACCACGCTTGCTCGACACTGTTATTATGGAATGGTGTAGTCAGTATGGAATTTTAGGTAACTTTGTGACGGCAATAACATCGCAAAGACCTTACGTCACACTAAAATCCTGATGTCACACAAATCCTGCATCGCGCAATTAGAGTTTACCGCGCGAAAGACATAAACAGGATGGCAGGGACACCGATGCGAAAACTGATACCATGGAATCAGGACATGATTCTAAACCCTAATTGATAATTGATTGAAATTTTTCGCAGGTTATTTAAAAGAAAACAGCTGTTCCATACATTTTGACCGCGTAGGTATTGCGATTTTCTATGATTTCAACGCCCCCAGCGTTCAGATTCAGAAACATGTACTGAATCCATGGTATCAGTTTTCGCGTCGATGTCTCGGTCACCCTGTATATGACCATCTGACAACAATTGTTGGGCAGTTGCCCGCCAGACACGACACCCGTCTGGTCTCACGATAATAATGGAGGATTCTCCCTTTTCTATAGAGTATGAGTGAACTTTACACCCTGTTCCTCATTCCTCTTAAACTTAATAAACCTTTCGTTTAGTCAAAGCAATTTAGAAACCATAAATCCATGCATTTCTTCTAACATGCGTCTAGGCTAATTCGGCTATCTCAATGAACGGCGCCTGCCAATTTAGAAAATCAAGAATTTTATTCGAATCCATTGTAGGTGGTAGGTTCATAATTTACCTTGATTGCCTCCAATAAATTAATGAATTGTTGTTCGAGACGAATAAAACACGCCAACTAAATATAACTCTAACAATTACTTCGTTAATTGACTATAAAAACATAAAACCAGTTGAATAAATTAAATAAATAGTTCTCTATGTAAAAGCCTAACCGTTAGATTTAGAAATCTGCAGGTGATATATGGAATCATAGGCTAAAAGTACCTATAGCCTATCCATCTAATAGTATATCCAATAGTCTGGATTGTCCTAAAGCAGGACACAGTCCTTTCTCTGCATTTTCCACACAATTCTGTATTTTACTAGTGTTACAAATGAAGACAAATGTTTCACTACGCATTTTAGGTATGAAGCTCCAAGTACGCGGCAGGCTCTTCTTGCCGGGCCAGTTCAGTGAGCGTCACGGAGTCAGAAAATATAAGAGTTACGTGATAGAAAAATGTAGTGTTCTGCCCGCCAAGCGAGCATCGTTGAGCGAGTGCTCTCTTTAATAGCTCTTGTACTTGTAAATCTGTACAATGACATAATGTCACTCAAGAGGTAGAACTTGCTGAAAATCAGCATTGTTTACAAGTTCATCTGAAGTCACGGCATTTTGCTGAGCAACGATCTGTTCTTGCACAAAATATGCGACGCATGGCTTTAATGTTCTTGTTGTTTGTTTATAACAAAAGTACGATAAACTATTAATAAAAGTAGGATCTCTTTTACTTACACGGGACTTTTACTTTTTTGGACGTTTCTTGTTTATTTCTATTCTTTGTATAGTTGTATTATGTTCTAAGTACTGTTTATTTTATTTTCTTACCTATTTATTACCACATTATGCTAAGTGGAAGCCTTCCCGTCACAGTCATGACGAACAGCTGCCGACTATTTATGTTCTTTATTTTGTTAACTCATGTGTTTTTATATGCACGTGTTTTTGTGATAAATAAACCTTTTTTTCTTTCTTTCTGGAGCGAGAATATTTAGATAGCTAGTCGCTCCCTTATCGGCCGGCGGTGAAACAGATAGGCTATTTTATTTTACAAAATATTTTTATACACACCAAAACTCGCGCTTGATCGTTGATCTAACAACAAAGTTGATAGCCATCCATCAGATTTCTTGTTTCTTTATAGTCCCACCTATTTTATTTTGTTTCTAAAATAGGATACAAAAAATCTCGCGTGACAACTAACAATAAGATTCAAGAGTTCACGTTATACTAGTTTGGACCTTATGGGATTAATAACTTAGCGGTGTTTATGTCTTAATAAGATATTTACGATAGTGATGCGATCTCAGACGTCGATAATTGATTTTAAATAGGTATATCGTAAAATAAATATACTGTTATGTAGCTATGTTATTTTGATAGTACGGCATAAAATAGAATGTATTTGATGTTTTCGCTATACATACTAAAATTAATATTTTTGTATAATATTGGTTTAGTTAAAGCATTAAAATAGTGATTACTTATGCCAGATAAATTATTTATCGATGCTAAATAGCATCAAGGGTGTTTAAAAAAATACTTTTAGCGTAAAATTATAACCAAAATCGGTAAAGACCTTTGTGGGTTTTTTTGGTTGTAAATCGCAATTATTCACAAAAACAAAATCTACAATTTCGATTAAGCTTTCATTATCAAATACACGATTTTTATTTGTAAGCAAATCGCGGAATTTGTAAGGTCAATCGTGTACCTGAGGTTACTTGCCATAGAAGCCACAATTTAGCCGATTATACCGTTGTTAAATGTGGATAAAACATTTAAATTCATGAAGTACCGAGTAATGTTTTATAGTTCCATACACTGTTATTTTTGCACGACTGCCTTACTTAGAATCTATTAAATTATACATATCTTTCTATTTTTTTATTGGTCGTTAAATTCATCGTGGAAATAGAGCTAGATTAGAAGGTAATTTAAAACCCATAAACGTCTTTTTCTTTTAGTTCATTGTCATATCGTGCAATCAATTATAGTTCAATCAATACATCTACAATCGAACTTTCAACAATTATTTTTATCGTGATCTGCTGCAAAGAAGAAATAGTTAATTTTTTTAAATAATAGTTGGTAAGTTTATTTTTGATAATCACCTTTTTCACATAGGTAACTAAGAAAACGTGTCGTGGTGAAAACTAAGGATTTAAGCTAGTCATCAAGATGATAACGTTTAACGTACCATCAAATCGCGGCTATTAAAATTTTTATGCAAGATGGGGTAGGCTAGATAGCCCTGTATACTTTTAACCATCTGTCAAACTATAGTAAACCGTTCTTGTACTTGTAAGGCAAGTAGCCTCCTAAAGAGTTTACGGGCCAGTACCTATTATTACTTATTTATTACAGCATGGAAGACTTACAGCTAAAGAATAAAAGTTAAAAAAAAGGAAACAATAGTCGACAGAAAGCCAATTACAAGTCTTCGCGTTTAGAAAAACTATTTACTATACTATACTATATATTATGCATAACTATGGCCTTTGACCACATATGCCCCACTTTATGTAGGTAGGTACTATCGCGGACACTGGCGCCTGACCACTTAGTGATCAAACTGCTGCTGCTAAGTTAGTAACGAAAAGCACGTGACTTATTTACATACATAATTATCGTAACGGATTGATCCTTTAAAAGTTATAGACAAATACAATTATTATAACTCGGAACATATAATTTACAGGTATTTGTAAGAACAAAAGTTCTCAATAATTGATTACAATCGAACCCAAAAGACTAGGTAAGCAAATTAACTGTAACTTATGATTATACGCGAAATAATAATAAGTATGTAACAATATGCTTAGTTATAACATACTTCTGTTATAACTAAGAATATAGTTATTACAATGTTAAATATTGTTTTCTTAGTTATAACATACATATAACTAATAATATAACATATTTATGTTATAACTAAGAATATTGTCCAATTTACACAAATCTGTAGCACTTTCTTAGGGTATGATTATTGATAAAAGTAGTACTATTTTTTTCATAATTATGTTATAAGTTTATAACTTTTATGTATACCACAGCATTATTACTAATACAATTACTAGAAACATACATAATTATGTTAATCAAGGAAGCATAAATATTGAACAGAATAAAAAATTTAACGGTTGATACAACATTACAATATTTTTCTTTTTGTTATTATAATATAATAATACATAATATTTGTATTTTCTGACCAACCAGCGTAAATTAAAACAAAACTGCTGTAATTAAGGAAAAAAAACAAATACAAAGTCAAACAACTAATTCATCTAGTAAAATTCTTGATCTGTAATCGTATACACACGCCGTTCACTTTTATGTTTTTTTCCCGAAACCAAAGGATCTAACCGAATAGTGAGGGGAAAGGAGAAATAAAAAAGGGTATCAGTATCGGTACCCGATCTTTGGCCATTTGCTAATTACTATACCGCACGCGCCTTTGTGGGTTTCCTATCTAATGGCAGACTTACAAAAAAGTGTCGGTTTCATCCAGTGAGAAAAAACCGAAGTTTCTAGAAAAAGTTATGGGAAAAACGTAGGTAGGTACTTTATAGAACTTACAGGTTTTAAATATCGAATAAATAATAATCGATGTACCCAAATTATTAATACAGCGTTATTTTTAAAACCGGTCTAGATTAGATTGAGAATATAATATCAAAGAGAAAAAAGTTGTGCCATGTAATAATATGTCATCATTTAACGATGCAAAATATTTCAAGAAAAAAATCAGACAAGTCTAAGCTTTATTAAAACCCCGACTCAGATACTTGTAAAAATCAAATAAAAAATAATACGATCTAAAAAGAGAACTGCAGATATAACAAAAAACAAAAAAAAACAGCAGTCGGTATCATTTTACAAAAAAGTACCTATATTTATTATTATTTCTAGAATGCGCATCCAGCGACGAATTTCACCGAGTTCAATGACATTATAGGCAGACCAAATGTCGCCGTATTCGTGAGAAAATCACAAATATGTCGAACATACAAGTTGTATTAACATAATCGTGTTTCACCTTCATAAATTTACGAGTAGTGTCCAACCGGCCTTTTACATTGGCTTTCTGAATCGTAGGGTTAAGTAGCTGCTTGTTGTTTTTTTTTTTATTTATAGGCATTTTTTTGTTTTTGAGGTAAAATAGGTTAGGTAGATTGTGATTTGCGTGATTTGTTACGTTATGTTTTTAAAAGCTTTTAAGCGATTTTTATGTTAATTACCGACTTGTTTCCAGTTTTTTAAACTATTTAGGTATGCACTAAATAATACCAATGATTACTGTTTTTTTTTTTTACAAAAAATGTTATAAGTACGTCAATTTGGGGTTTTTTAACAATAATACTATCGATATCGGTATCGATTTTACTGCATCGAAGATGGGGCCCAATATTTAAACAAACTTGATTGAATTAACTTTAATTAAAAGAAAGTGGGGATACGTGATGTTAATATATTATTATGATTCGCTTAATAAATGATTGTAGGCCTTAATGATATACAATGACAGGTTTTAACGCTTCTAATATTCTAAAGTTTCCGGACAACACATTCTTAGTTAATGTGTTTTTATTTAGTTTCAGTTTTTCCCACAGAAGATTAAGTTAAGTATGTTAAAATATTATTTATACCTTCATCACACTATCCGCCATTTATTTATTTCTCATCGACCAGGTAATAAAAAATATTATGATTTATTTAGTGTTAGGTTAAAAACTTTTTCTTTCAGTCTTGACTTACCTATTCCTGTAATTAAGTCCAATTTAGAAGTACATTTTTAATAAATGAATAAAAAGGATTTAATTTTTAAAACGAGTTTTTTTTGTTATTTATTTATAATATATTTTATTGTTTTATATTCATATCTTTATTTGAATTCCATAGTGTATAAAGGGTTACAATGGCTTAAAGCTAAGGTACAATACGGACCCTGCAGGGCACTGCAAATAGTATAAAAGAGTTCTTAAAATTAAAAATAAAATTTTCCTTATCACAACTACAAATTAACAATAAAGAAAAGTGTTGACACAATCTTTGACAACATCAAAATACCACGTTTCTGGTACAATATTATTATAATTAACCTATACGTATGTTAATAGATAATTTAGATAATTCTAACGGAGAATTGTTTAGAAATATCAAGAAAGAAAGAAAGAAAGAAAGAAAGAAAAATATTTTATTTGGGACACGCACAGGAAATACAAACAGTAATAAAAAAAAATAAAATAAAATAAAAACTAAAAGGAGCATCTAAAACTAACAATTAAACGAGTTCAAATTAAAAACGAAAACGTTCAAGGTAGCATTCATCACAATGGAATGGAATTTATTTTCTTTATTCTAAATTGTTTATAAATAACTAATTGGCGTTTGGATGATACGGTATAATATTCATGCGCCATTATGTTTTAGATGTTTTTCGTATTTGAATGAAAACTATTGTGAATGGAATCCTTAAATCCTTATTTACATATTATTGTTATGAGACGTTTATTAGAAACCAGAAAACCAATTTGTTTTGTTAAAAAGAAAAAAATACGTTTATTTGCGGTAAAACATGACGCAAAGAAAAAACACTAAAACAATAAAAAACAAATTTGGGGAAAATATGCGTCACATCCACGTAAAACGACCATCGTTCAGCATAATCATCTTCGTTCAATCTGCTGAATGCCCTGATTGCTCAGGAACCCGATGTTGACATAATAATATTTAATTATGTACTTATAGCAGTAAATCGATGTTAAATATTTGCATGAAATTCTTTAGCTAAATGTTGTTGTTGGCTTGCTGCGCGCTTTGGTGTTTACTGTAAGTCCAGCAAGCAAATTGATATAAATAAATAAATAATAAATATTGCTGTGAGCCAGAGCGCTGGTTTTCGGCGACAACCGGCGTTGACGTGATGACGTCAACCGGTGCAGCATAAAATGAGATACAAAAAGCCAAATAAGAATTAAAAATAAAATAAATAAGTAGGTACTCAATACAAAACTCTAAATCTTTATATATTATACATATACGGTATACTTGAATAGTTTAGTTTGTATTTTGTATTAATTAAACAAGCTGAATTTAAATTCATAGTAAATATTTCAGGGGTGAACGTATTCATGAATATGAACAACTTTTAATAACGGGCCAAGTCTACAAAAATATCGAAAAAAACAACTATTTTATACAAAAATGCAAAACCAACTCACTCAAAATGTTTGAAACAAATAATGCTTATTTTCCGCTATTTTACTAGAATGTAATTTATTAATAGAAGTAGAGTAAACGCTTCATAAAAATCTTGTCTACATAGAACATAATTTACAACTATCATAAATAATAATAATTAGCAAATATAATAGTCCCATTTCAAAAAGTATTACATTACAATACTAAACATATTTTTATGACACCTGCCTACGTTCTTATATTTGTGTATGTGACATATTTTACTGCTTTATAATGTTGTAAATTAAACTATTATTATAACTTTGACGTCAAACGTGAGAAAATAGAAGTAAAATAATAAAAAAACACTATGTATTATTTTTTTCAGTAAATATTTTAATCTTAATAGTTTACTGTTTATCACCCTTCACTACGAATGAAAAAGTAGATATTGGAAGAATGATGATACAATTCAGTAGGTATCTGTATTTTTGACTGCATCCGTGGGAAAGACACACAGAATATTTTCTTCTGTAAACACAATAGCAACTGTAAAAAAAATATGTTAAAAACGTAAACCCAACTACGACAAAAACGTCAACTAAAAATGTATAAACAAGATTACAAGACATCGATATTGATTTTTTTCGGTTTTCGTATAGTTGGAGTCATACATCATTACTGTCATGAAATTAAGGCATAAAATGTTTAGATTACATTCGACGCTCTTCCTTTTGGCTTCGCCGCAGTCGGGTATAAAAGAAGAGAATGTGTCTCTTTCATTCAAAACAAAACGCAATTTCAAAATTCTCAAATAATTACAAAATAAAACAGCAAGTTTTCAATTGTACTAACAACGCAACATATTGCAGAAACGACTCAATAGAGAATATCGGTTACATAAACCAGCGGGCACCCCCGACGTCGCCGATAAAATGCCGATCAGTGCATACTGTATGCGCTGAATTATGCCAACTGCCGGCGTCTTTGATGTCCACAGAGTAGGTTGCGACAGAGACAAACTGAAATATAATATTTTCTGCGTTAAAATATTTAATCATAGAAATGGAATCATCGATACGACTGCCCTAGCTAGGCCTCTAGCTAGGGCAGTCGTATCGATGATTCCATTTCTATGATTAAATATTTGTGTCTGTTCTGGCTGGAGACTTTATTTACTAGGCATCCACAGGTCGGATATCCCCGTTAAGCAGCCGACAACGTTCTAGGTTGACCTGCCAAATGCCTTACATAAAAAATAAATAATACGACATAATATTAAAATGTAATGGAGAGTATTCTAAACTCTTTTTAATGATGATAAAATTATGACAGCTGGCTCTTGAACCGTGATAATTATTATTGTAAAAAATACGTGTGGCAACAAGAAAAAAAAAACTAGTTTCTTTGGTTTTTTTTGTACATATCAGTACCAACTACATACTGTTTGTTCACATAAAATGTTGAGCTTCTTTTAATGAAAAAAAAAAAAACATAATAATAAGACAAGGCACTCTCAAGTGGGATTTATTGAAGGGAACAATAAATTACAACGTGTAATTTATTCTAATTTATTGAAATTCCATTCAAAATTACTTGGTGAAATGATTGAAACATAATAAATAAACTCTTTTTATTTAAATATGCATAATATACTTTTAGTGACCATAATTTACTTATTTAGTGATGGTGCTGGTTGGTAAAGGTACAATTTATAACTAAAATTAAAAATGTTTTGTTCTCCGAATGTCGTCAGGCCAATATTTCAATGTTTTCAATAGGACTTTTACCTAGCTTTTAAATATTTAATTTTTTACATTTCAACATCATCTACGTCATTTTGTCTTTGCAATACGGTATTTTTATTACTTACTTTCTTTCATTGAAAACAATCGCGCAGATTTTTCAAGCATCCCTTGTATGACTTAACAATGCCACACCGAGTCCACCTAATCTGTACAAGAATAAGTACTCTTTTTTATTTTAACACTAGATACACTATTAAAGTCCATATAAAGCGTCTACTCTGTGTCTTTTAGCTACTCTGTGCCCAAACACGGCGCCTATACAGTCGGTAGGCTTTCTTTGTGAATTATTGCGGGTTCCGTAAAGGAGCGGACTACCCGCGTCAATACCTTAATGGTGAGCCGTGTTTCCACCTGCGGAACTCTAAAAAATAGTAAAAAATAGCCTACGGGCAAGGGAATAGAAACCGATTGGATTGAAATATTTGCTAGTATTTTTTTAAATGTTTGTTAATTGTGAATTTTATGTTTGTGTTGCTGAGATTAAAATAGATATTTTGCGTTTATTTTTCTTTAGAATTTTTAGGAATTAACAAAACTACAGCAAAAATATGTCAGACATAAGTTTAGTATTTTGGGTTTTTGTTTTGTAGCTGTACTAAAAGTTATATTTTTAAACAACTTTTTTTAGTCATATAATGATAATAGGTAAATGAAAAATGCTATTCGTTAAATTCACTTTCATCAATGGTGTTCTATAACATCAATAAACATGTCTTCTGTAGATATTCTTCATTCCATTTATCCGGTGAACTGTACGGTAACTGTACGCTCCTCCACAAGAATTTCCATAAACAACCAGAGGAGGGGCGTCCAGGCGTGCAATTATAGCTGCTCTACCAGCCTTAACAATCAATCTGCCTAGCTTTTTCCCAACAATGTTGGGGTCGGCTTCCAGCCTAAACGGATGCAGATGAATACCAGTATTTTACATGGAGCGACTGCCTATCGGACCTCCAAAACCCAGTTGCTGAGTAACACGATACTTCTTGGTAAGACTGGTTGTCAGTTCTTGGGGTTTTAACTACCCGTAACGACTGTCAAAGATCTACGAATGACAGCCGGAACCAACGTACTATCCGAGGCACGGAGGGGTTACGTAATGGACGGAGACCCATCCACGAACCGAACGCGGCAAGTGTAGCTTAACCTTCGATCAACCCGTGCGGCTGTTGTTATTTAGTCACGGGTCCCAGTACCTAACAATAACTATTTATATCTGCCCGATTGAATTCTACCATAATACCTATTGATATTTTTAAAACGTTCTCGAAAGGCAATTATATTGAAACCAAATTAAAATTTTACACCCCAAAAGATAAACGGTCCCAAAAACCAATATCAATTTACAAAATAGACTAGAAAGGGTGAAACGAAACATATCTTCGGTTCTCCTTGAAATTTTTATTCGTATATACATATCGACCAGTTATGTTCGACCCCTGGCCCTCCATGCAATACCACCTTTTCACCCCACATTATTAAGTGGAAGAAAGGGGAGAGGGGTCGAAATAAACTGGTGGTCGTCCATCACTACTCTTGGAAGGGGTTGGCTGGATTTACAACCCTTTTGCAGCAGATTTATGTGGCGATCGCAGGGTTAACTTAACCCTCAAATGCAGAAAAGATCGCGTTTCTTTATTTTATAAATGACCGACGGAAATAGACTGCGTTTTTTGTGCCCTTTGGTACGTCAATTTTATTTGAGAAGTGTTTTTTGGGTGCAGGATGAAAACCAAAATAAATAATGGATTGGTTGTACTATTTTCAGTAAACCGTGGTCTTGCAATAATTTTCACTACACTGTAGTCATACAAAACGGCTCTGCAATTACACTGCCGTGCAAAAAACACCTAACACTCATACCAACTAAAATCGTTTAATTGTTCTCATTAAAATGTACTTCAGTGCAAAAAAAATGTTTCTCTAAATACACTGGCGTGCACTAAGGCTCGATATCTCGACTCATTACGTCCATACCGTGCAGGCCAGAGCATGTACGCCGTATCGATGTCAGTTAATTTTCCACCAAGTGTAATTACCGTGTTTCGCTTTGTTTTTGCTACTAACTTTATTTGCATAGTGGAGTAAGGGGATCGGGTCTTGTTTCATCGGACAGGGAAATATGTGGAGATGTATTTTTTTTTGTTCGTGATATAAATTTCAGTTCTCTTTAGTTATATTATAGAGTTGCAATTATTGGTGCAATTCAGTAATTTTTTCAACTACAGACAGATGAAACCGAATGACTAATTTGACGCAGAGAAAAATAGTTTTAAGTAGGTATTTCTAAAATGAAATTAAAGGTAAAGTGCAATAGCTTATTAGTCATATTCAATCAGCTGGCTAATTTGAACTGACAAGTAGGTACTCTACGTAGTAAGTTGTTTTATTACACTACAAATTAACAGTCCATTAGTAATTAAAAATAAGTACTACGTATTTAATACGGTTCAACCTTATGGAAAAGGAAAATCCTATTAAAATTCCTATAACTTGAGAATAATGCGTGATGCAAGATGCGAAACCACCTGTTTCTCATTAACTATTATTGTATATCATAAACAATGATATTGACTTCATAGTAATAAGTTTAAATGTATGATAAAATATACAGTGACTCATAAATCTATGCTTCTAGCTATTTTATGACTTGTTATATTCACAATTAGTATTGTTTTCCATATTATGGTTGTTCCTATTCTTTAGTATTTATAAGTATATTATAGAAAAAAGGTTCATATTTATTTATGAGAGCGAACAATCAGTACAAATGATTAATAACGTAAATTAAAATAATTATCCTCAGTTTATTAAGAAATAGAAACTGACTGTAGAAATACAGCCTCACATTTTTCAACCTTTTAATTGCCATAATTTCTTAAAACGAAACCAACATTTTTTTTTCAGTAGACGTCCTCATTTTCGCATTTGCAATATATCCACTTTAAAAATAATTCACTAGCTCACTGCAAAAAATAACATCACAACACTCTCCACAGTTTCCGCAATCCTGATCTAAAACTCCAGAATAAGCTAATAGAGACATTGTTCGGGCGCTCGTTAGCCGCATCAAGATGCGCCGCGCCACGGGGGTCTAGTCTGCGCACGCGCACCTATAGCTACCCTATATGTTTTACTGAATACTGCCTCTAGTATTAGGGTGCTTGCATAAAGATGCAGGTTTTCCGGTACCGATTTTTCGTTACAAGGTTGTGATAGGTACAGATTGACCCACGAGTTACCGATATGAAAAATGTAAGCGGATTAAGTTCCATAGACAATGTATATTTAGTAACTTAATCCGCTTAACTGTTCTTAAAAACTCTGAGAGAACCCTGTAAGAAATCGACACGTGTTTCGCCTCTCAACGAGGCATCCTCAGGATGACGATTGACTTGTTGCGAACTCGGACACGACGTGTTGCCACGACAAGAGTCACACGCTAAGCACAAAAAGCAAAAAAAAAAAGCAAAGTCATGCCTGCGTCAATTTTATTAACAGTAGTCAATACCGACAAATTTCAACAAGTTTCTTTATGTATAGAAAGTATCCATAGGACTTATTTACCCACACCGATCGCTACCGATTCGTTTCGATTGGGAACCTGTCGACCTATTCTGTAAACATTTCATACTGAAATGTTAGGTAAGTGAGCTTTCATTCACCTTTCATAACCTTTTTTTTTATTCTTATCAAATAACTTCACCCGCTCTGGGCGGAGCTGGAGGACGTGTCAGACTCTTACTGACTAAAACCCACCCGTGTTCCTTCAGTTGCCTGTATGTTGCCAGGGGCCACGGTATCCCTTTCGGACTTTCCTGCGACACCGGTAGGCATCGGCCCTAGCGGACCCCGTCACTGTCATTTTTCCTGATCATAGGAATAGACACCATTGACAGCTTTAAGTTCACTTCATTTAAGTTTTCACGGTGAGATTTTAACAGAATCACAGATTAATACAGATGTTTCTCTCCTTATTATTTATTTATTTTATTTTTTATTATATTATTTCCTTATTACTTAGGCAATGAGGTCGAAAAGTGATCAGGCGCCAGTGTCCGCTATAGTATCTAAAATGCGGAGTGAACCATCTGTTTTAATCTGTGACAGAATACATAGGGCCGGCGCACATCGGGCGCAGCGCATTCCTCACTGCCAAACAAATATCGACTTTGTACCAGTTGAAATAAAGTTGAAAATAAATAAACTTCCAATAACTCGAGAGCGCGTCTATGCGGAGGTCTCAGGTTATTTATTCTCAACTTTATTTTTGGGCACGCAACGTTGATATTTGCTTGGCGGTGATAACCGCGCTGCGCTGCGCCTCGCCAGGTGTACTCCGGCCCCTAGACCTGTATTTTTATGCAAGCACCCTTAGCGTGTAAGGATATCTAAATCCACGATGAAGCTTTAAGTTTAGAAGAAAAAGACATTGATTTGTCAACGAGCTTCATTAAGCTGACATTTACATTTGTACACACCAATTAAGTTCTTAAAGCTTGGTCTACAATGTCTGTTGATGTGTTTTAGGTTCTAAAGTATATATAGACATGATACAAAGTTGAATGAAAATGAGGATTTAGCGGTAATTCTTTCGTTCGGTATTAAAATGATAAAATAAAGGCAGTGTATAGAGTGCCACCATTGGCACTCTATCCCTATCGGATAAAGTGCCACTACAGGCACCCTAGTAACACCGCCTCGGCCCGGCTAAAGTGCCGCAAGCATTGGATTGTCATTGTCACTGTCACTAAGTCACGTCACTTGGTATTCTGTTTGATTGTCGAGGTTAGATCGCTGTAAAACACCACATTCCCAAAACATTACATTCTCTTGTGCCTAAACGGACCCTGGCACTTCGCCGGCCGCTACCACGGCACCGCTCGCTACGCTCGCTCGGCTCGTGCGTTGTGTGGTCACAGTTCTAACCTAACCTAACCTAAATAACAAGTGACAGTGACAATGCAACGCTCACGGCGCCCCAGCCGGGCCGAGGCAGTGACACTAGAGTGCCACAAGAAACTCGCGGCACTCTATACACTTCGTAAAATAAATGCAGTAGATATCATAAACCTCACTACTCTGTCAGTCTGTCTGTCTGTTAACTTTCTATGCCTTAACACCTGAACGTATTTCGATGAATTTTATCACACAGGTAGACCATAATTTAGAGCTATATTAAGACATAGGACATATTTTATTCCGGTTGTACGTTTCTGTGGGATAATTTCTGACAGCTCCTGGCAGGCGAAGCCGTGGGCAAAAGCTAGTAAAAATATATACCAATCGACCCAAGGTTAACCCATCAGATAGAACAGTGGTCAATCACGACCATATTAAAAAGATGCTGGAATTTTTCTACTGTCTCTATCGATTTGAAGTTATGCATTGAGATGATCAACAATACTCCAAGTTCCATTCTCTAATTTGCAACTTTCGCCATGTTCGTTTCAAAATGACCATTTCCATTTATACTTGAGTCATCTTCACCTGTCAAATGGATCATCTTAAAACACGACATCATAAAGAAACACTCTCCCTTTGTTTAAAATCATAATAATGTAACTAAAATTTATTTGCTAAAGCAACTTGACACCTAACGTATCCAATTCAGCTGCCTGAAGCTTTCAGGGTTATTTCAGGACCGTATTAAAATCATTTTCGTATGTCATACGACATAATATGACAATAACCATATTTCGCTTCATTTTGTCTTGTCTGGTCTTTGAGACATGTGAGTGACGTGAAATATATATTTATTATTTTAACTATTTTTGGGGCCACGTTTTAGTCAACGGGTTATGTTTTTTTTTTCTTTTTTGTTTAGTGTTGGGAAAGCGTTTTTAGTGAGAGGTGAGAGTATCTTTTGTGGAGTGATTTTATTACGTTTGATTGATGACTTTTTTCAATCAAGATGTCAAAACATTATGAAATTGTCGTCAATTACCTAATAGTGTATCTAAGCATAATAGGCATACCTCTTTTGTCATCATCATCATGGTTTCGGCCGGAAGACGTCCACTGCCGGATATAGGCCTCCCCCAAGCATCGTCACTTCGACCGGTTCTGTGCTTCTCGCATCCAGCAGACTCCTGTGGTCTTCACAGGAGGCCTTCACGCGCTACGTCTTCCGTACGTCGTCGCCACTCCAGAACCTTTCGGCCCCTTGCCCCTTGCTATCAGCCATTTGTTCTACGAGAAATGTGCCCTGCCCACTGTCACCTAAAATTAGAGATTTCTCGGCCATCTCGGTTACCTTGGTTCTCCCGCGGATCTCCTGGTTTTTTTTTCTTTGCTGTATATATTTGTGTGAAAACATCGTAACGGTTTGTGTGAAAACATCGTAACGGTTTATATGGAAACATTCAGAATCAGAAAATTTCATATGAGAACCTAAAACAGTAAACAGATAATTAAGTACTTAGCAGGATACCAGAAAATTGAATAAACCCCTTATTTATAAACGTTGCTTAAATTTAAGAGACGTTCAAACGTCAAAAAAAGTTTTTCAAGTAGACGTAATTCGTTACTAAAAGCTACTTTAAACAACGTTTATAAAATATGGGATTATAAAAGTTATAAATACCGTATATTTACTTTGTGCCAGACGACCAACTCCAAATTCAAACAAAAATAAGCACAAAATAATAAACCAAAGCAAATATGAACATAAAGCCTTACATACACTAACGTAAATTCTAAGGGAAGTAACACTTGAGATGCAATGTCGGCCGTCTTAAAACCCGGTGCACACGAACGGCGCTTATCTCCGATGTAGGTCAGTCTGCAGATATTAAAGTATTGGAAGCTCTTACACTATTTGAGTATTAAAAGTTTGGGAGAAATATTGAGAAAATGGCTGAAATACGAGTACCTACTTTTACCTTGAGCTTGAAGGAGATGCCTAACATGGTGGCATTTTCTTTCTACATTTTTTAGTTTAATTTTGGTGGAATAACATAAGATTACGCCTATATTCCCCGAAGGGTTAGGCAGAGGTGTAGGTACCTAAAGTACACCCACATTTCGCCAGATATGTTTAAGTCTCATGTAACATGGGACGAGCCTATTGCATTGTCGACTCGCTAAATTATCACACCAGTATGACAAACAGGATTTTTTTTCTCGTATGTCACACCACTGATTTTTCTACACCATGTCCAGGCACTAGTCCAGCCTTGAACGCTGCTGACAAATTCCAGATGGAAAAATCCAATAATACTTTGACTAACCCGGGAATCGAACCCAGGACCTCGTGCTCAACAGTAGAGCTTGCGACCACTAGACCAACGAGGCAGAATAAGTAAAAACTTTCGAGGTGTATCAATTTGGATTATTTCTAGGTGTTTGTGGAATAAGGGTTATCTACTATCTACAGAATAAAATAAATCATTATTTATATGTATGTATGTATGCCTAAATTAGAATAAAATATCTATTACTCAAACAAGACTTACTATAAATTCACAATTAATCACTTTACTGATGTAATATAGTAAACTAATCAAGCGATGCAATAAATTAAAGCTAGGTAGCTTAGTGATTGAATTAATTCAACTTAATTTTCCACATTAGGAAAAGCAATACACAAAATCACAATCTCAAACGACTTTTATAAAATACTGGTTCCGTCCCAATTCCGTCCATATATAAAGTAGGCCTTACTTAAATAATTTTCAGGGTTTTTTTTTCAAAATTCCTTTTTTTTTGTGTTTGCGAAATTATAAAATAACTTCTCCCGCTCTACATCGTGTTCCTTCAGTTGCCTGTGTGTTGCCAACGACCACGGTATCCATTGCGGACCTTCCTGTGACCCTGGCAGGCATCGGTCAAACCCCTTCATGCAGCAAGTTACAAATCTACAAAAACTCATCGAAATTGGTTTAGTAGTTTAGCCGTAACAAGTTAAACGGTTACAAACACACAAACACACATAGAAACTTTCGCATTAACAAGCAAGAATTTCTAAATAAAAATCTTAATCGTGCGTGCGGCCCATGCAGGCGCCCATAACAAGCTATAAAGCTTACTACACACCAATAAATTACTCAATTAAATGCCTAATTACGGCAAAAAACATCGCATAAAAATGTTTGGTACATAGATAGAAATATGACCGGCAGTTAAAATGTATGTATGCGCCTTAATTGAGGAACAATGACAGGAGATGGCCCAAAATAGATGGAAGAACAAACAGATGTGTGCTTTGTAAAAAATAAGTTGCGAGGAAGGGTTTGAAGTACGGGAATGAGTAGGTGGAAGTATTAATGGTACAGGAATTATGGTTACGCCTGTATTCCTCGTAGGAATAGAATAGGATGTAGCTATTGTATTGTATGAGCGAGCGAGTCGTATGTAAGACAATGCAACCTGCCAGAAAGCTGATATCGATATTTTCAATACTAGTGTTGCGAAATTGAAGAAAATTTTATCTAATGGGTTCTTCGAGCGAAAATTTTATCTAATGGGTTCTTCGAGCGTAAATTTTATCTAATGGGTTTGTAGCGGTTAGACCGCCACATACAAAAACTACGAAACAAAAAGACATGACGTCACACAATTCCTACATCTCGCAGTTAGAGTTTACTGAGCGAATAACATAGATAAGACTATCCGAAATCAACATATGGGCAGTTGCCCGCCAGACACAACAACCCGTCTGGTTGGAGGATCCTCCCTTTTCTATGGTGGATGAGTGAACTTTACACCCTGTTCCTCATACCCCTAAATTGGTGACCCCGAGAATGAACGTCAACGCAGCCTTCGTGCAACTACTTCAGCGTGACGTCATCATCATCACTCCCGCAAGCTTTCGTGAGGCGAGTCACACAGCCAGCCAGCACCCACGGCTTCAACGGGTATCCTGACCACCAGCATGCAGCGAACGCGCATTCCTGGTCATCACCCTCAGCCTCATCAGCAACCTTGGCACAGCACCTGCACTTCCGGCCGGTCTCACAAGCAGAGCCTATTCTACCCTCTCCTGGTCGACGCAAGCAGTCAGCCAAAAACCCGGCGCTGTACCACATCCGACTCACTGGATGACGACGCAGCGCCTCCCCGACTCACTGGGGAATCACCGCAGACAGTTCCGACTCACCGTGAACTATGCGGCACCCGGTTCCGACTCACTGGAACCACAGCTGGCACTGTGAAGCATCGCAAGATCCAAGACTCAGCCCACTATCGACCTCCGGTCTCCGGAGGGGAGTGATGTAGCGGTTAGACCGCCACATACAAAAACTACGAAACAAAAAGACATGACGTCACACAATTCCTACATCTCGCAGTTAGAGTTTACTGAGCGAATAACATAGATAAGACTATCCGAAATCAACATATGGGCAGTTGCCCGCCAGACACAACAACCCGTCTGGTTGGAGGATCCTCCCTTTTCTATGGTGGATGAGTGAACTTTACACCCTGTTCCTCATACCCCTAAAGGTTCTTCGAGCGTAAATTTTTCGAGAAAAATTACAAAAAATGGTCAATTTTATCAATTTTCTGTTTCATAAATTATGATTGAAAAAAATAATATGGAAACTTGTAATTTTGTATAAACTATTACTTACGATATCTGTATATGTGTAAGTTTTCCTAAAATTAAAATATATTGATAAATAAGCACAGGCGATTTTTTATCTCACACTGGATTTTCAATTCACCGTGAGTTGGAAGAGTCGAGCCGAGTAATGAGAATCCAACAGAGTCCAAACCACAAATCCACGTCTGATCGTATAGTAATTCTGGGTACGGAAGGATGTAGGAAATAATGTAAGTACTTGTTATAATTCGGCAACTACTGCATTTAATTAGCATTGTTTTATCATTGTGGAATCTTGTAATTAACAAATTTTACTACCTATCACTGATTTTTAATTGTGTTATTCTGTAAAATAAAAATGAATATATAAATTCTACATAATATCACGCCCGTAATCCCTGAAAGGTTAGGCAGTATAATAGGTACCTACACCGGTACCTATTATAGTAGGTACCTACCTACCCACTTTTCGCCATGATTTACTTATCTTTTAATTAATAAAGTATCAAGTGTTCGTACATTGCAGATCCTTGCTTGTTGACCTTTGTCAAAGACAAAAACTATAATTACTTAACACAGGATATGACAGAGGTGTTGACATTTTGTGTTTCAATATTCATGTCAATACTTTTAATAACATTTTTATAACATTGCCCAATTCAAATGTTTTATATTTTAAAATGTCAAGTTTATTTGTTTTTATCTATCTTTATTAGATCTATGACGTGTTTACAAATTATATCTAGTGGTTTCAAAGATAACGAAGTAAAGAAAAATTACCAGCTATGTTTAAAAAAAATACTATTGACATCGGTGTCAAAAATAATGCAGCAGGTGACATTTTGCCTAAAATATATTAATTATATAAAATTCTACTGCATCAAAGGGGTTCTAAATATAACCCACCTATATTTTGAATATAATTGTCACTATTTATTGTTTCAAGATTCGAATTACCGCAGTAAATTTAAAAAAAGAACGACCACTCAAATTACAACAGTAGGAAGCGGTTAAAATTAACCCTAAACTGCCAGCAATTTGTTAATTGTTGGGGTGTTTTTTGTCCCATTTATTTTTGTTGGACTTATTTATGAATTCTAATGGCCTCTGAAGACTAAGGGTTGACGGTAATTCGTATTTTATGAACTTTATTTTTACGATTGCAGAAGGGGTAAAATCCCGCGAGACGTCATCAAAGTGCAAGATGTTTTTTTGAGTGTAATTATAGATTGTTTAGAGACAGTTTCGTACTTCTTGAATACAAACATGTGGCAAGCATTGAAGATTTACCTGATTGATATTATAGTTTCTGTACTTTTTTTAAAATTTTGTGTTTTGAATTTTACATAAACATAGGTTTTTTTTTTCGTTTCGTACAAAATCATAATAGGTATGGTAATTCAATTTTTATTGAATACGATCTTCCTAAAAATTACATAAAAAAATTCCTAAAAAAATATTAACAAAATCGCCAAATTCCGACTCCAAATTCCAATGTTTTGCACAACCAATCTCAAAAAAATTGCAACATCAATTTATACCATGTTTTTTCCACAAACTGCTAAATAATAACAACTCGCTCTTCCGCTTATCCCGTAACAACTATAACATACAACACAATAATAACACCCCTAATCCACTGGCTCATAAACCCTGGAACAGTCTAGCAAGTTTGATTAGATTGCCAATATAATCCGTAGGACACACTGCTACTGACCGGAAGATTAACTCACAGACAAAACTTATTAACTTGAATTGAACTTGCTGATTGGATAGCTATATTTTGTTAATTTGTTATTAACTGGGCGAGCGGTGGAGGGTTTTATTGTTAATGGTGATCGGTTTCGTGTAAGTTTTGTGACGGGTTTTTATTTTATCTAAACTAAACATAATATTATAAGTTTTAAAGTAAATTTGTGAGACTGCGAAATGGATGTTGATGCGGTTTTCACCATCATTAATTAGAGAATTTATTCCGGAAGGTTTAGTATGTATAAAATACATTAATATTAAACTAACATAAAATAAGTATTGTTAAGTCGTAAAAGCCGTGCGAAGCAGGGGCTGGTCGCTAGTTTATTATAAATCTGTGACCTATATACAGGGTGGATTTTTGAGATGGGGCAATAAGGACCTTAGGTACTGCCCGATCTCAAAAATCCGTCCTTTATAATAGGTAATTTTATTTCGTGGCATGTTATTTTTATATTGAATGTTTTGCAATTAGGAATGATAGGTATTATATTGTCTTAATAATTTTTTTTGATTAAGGATAAAAAGTAAACAGTTCACTTCCCATCATTTTATAACGGGAAATTAATAGTAACGGTACTTACCTACACAACTATAAATAATGCGTAAAATTGTCCTATCTCGTCTTTATCATAATGAGATAGAAAAAAGTGTAATTCGAAATAGACAATAAAAAACGTAACTCTACAAGAACTCGAAGTAAAGCGTATTTAATAAGCATAGCTGTTAATGTGAGCCAAAAAACATATCTGCATGTTTTCGCAAGGAACTAGGTGACACTTGAGTTTTTATAATCGACTCGACCACTAAAGTATTTTTTATTAATCAACCTACATCATTGTTAGTATTCATAAAAAACAAATATTACTACTCATATTATTATTAGACCATGTTTTTTCGTCTCTGTAACTGAGGCGTATTTCCTTAGCAGTAACTGTTCATAATTTTCTTTTGCATTATTATCTATGTTTCCTGCTTATACCGTGTGTAACACTTGCGACCTCCAACTCTTTAGTGTTGACAGTAATTGGGCATTATTTAATATTAACACTAAAAACATTTTAATAAAAATCTACTAGAAATTAACGGACCAATTTAACTGGAAAGATCAAAGAATACGAAAGAATCTGTTGCTAATGACAAGAAAAAAAATCGTAATTTATTAAAGACGGAAACAAAATATAAAATAAACAATAAATCGTAAAACAGACCGCCTTTTCATGATATTTTCTCTGCAATAACCAATAAAACTATCAAATTATTGCACGTCACGTCATCAAGTTTTGGTTCTGTCGAAATAAACAAGAACTTTTTATTTATATGAATTATTTTATTATCAAGTACAATAAAATCTTTGTCCATTTGTGCTTGGATCGAGTGATTTTGATATTTCAATTATCTGTCCCAACCCTGTTTTTTATTGTTACTAATAATTATTGTTATGAAACGAACTAATTCACAAATAGGAAGAGAGTAAAAGACTTGTAAAATAGATAAAAAAATAAATATCCAATTGTATTATGTCATCGTATAGGTCTTCTTCTGTTCAATTCAACAAAGACATAGAATAGACGGACCCATTTTGTATTGGATTCTACTAGATATACTTATCCTCCCTTTGCTTCAATAGCAGTCAACAATCATTATTATTAAGGTGACAACGTCAATGTAGTTACTAACTGTACCAAAATATTTTAATTGGCATTTCATTATAGTCTACATCTTTGTTATAATATTTATTGGTAGCTTGCTATGCATTTAAACATTTTCACTTAATAAGCCTTTCAGTGGCAATCAAGAATGCGATATGCATCTCAAAAATTGACAGGTACGATAACATCTTTAGCGTAGCCACAGTGAGCATCGACAAATGTTCATTAGTAGCACTTATCTGGGAGATAACTGTCTATTTTTTTGTTATTAAATACATATGTAATGCATGTTCACACAATAACTGGCGCGCTAAGAGTACAATCGATTGTAAAGTTTTTTGGATCTCATTATGAACACAGACGGAGATTAGATCTCAAAATCCAAAAAATCTGTCTTGTACTGTTAATCAACCAAAAAAGTTTGAAGAACAAAAACTTATGCGGTGTAGTGACTTTTTTACAAGTTACATTATTATTAAAGGGATATAAAAGTTTAACAACATCACATTTTTAGGGTTCCGTACCCCAAATGCTAAAAAAAGAACCCTTATAAGATCACCTCACCACCACCACCCGGTTTCACCTTGTGTGTCATAGCCTGAGTCAAATAAATTTACTTTTCCGTCTGTCTGTCCGTATGTCACCACCGATTTTTTCAGGAACCGGTGGATCTACCAAGTTGAAATATATACCAGTTACTGAGGTCTATACAGTTCCTATTAGATGTGTAAAAATCAAGGTCCTGAGTCAACACGATAAAAAGAATTGGGCAAATTTAGATTGTCGCGAAAACTTGTGGAGAATTTACCTTAATTTTCAACGTTTTTTATTTTTCGGAATTTTCCCTTTACTTGTGCTGTAAGACCATGCTATTAACCAAAATTGACAATTCTAGGTCAACCGGAAGTACCATAATATGGTAGTTCCCGTTGACCTAGAATCACGAAATTTGGCAAAAAGCAAGGTTTAACAAGGCTTACAGCACAAATAAAGGAAAAATTCCAAAAAATAAAAAAGATGAAAATTAAAGGGTGTCCCCATACATACGTAGTTGACGACAATTTAAATAGTTCTCTGAGTTGTATGGGCGCTCATACAATTTAGAGGACTAGTTACTGGGCACAGAACTATTTAGGTCTCTATTTATCTACTATTTAGGCTCTTTACAGAACCCTCGGTTCGCTCTTGACCGGTTGTTTTATTATTATTATTATGTCCTTATTTACTCTCTTGTGTATTACGTTCGTTTATAATTTTTCCTCCTCTGCACTCAACTCTGAGAACAATTAAATTACTAAATAAACAGGCTTTTTGGACATTTTGTTCACAGTTGCGTTTCCATCTTAAAACTCACAACAATACAACGCATGCAAGTATCAAGGATGCTCCGACGCTATAAACAGAATTATGAATTACGACCGCGGTCTGTTCCCGTACGACAGTGTACAGAATTACACCCAGACTAAACTATTTATAATATTATAATAATTTTCTGGTCCAATTATTTCGCCGCTGACACGTTTTATTAGTTTATATACGATTGTTATGTTTACCCCGACCATAACTTATACTTTTATAATTTTCTCTTCGTGACAATATTATAAACAATATTTTCTGTATAAGATAAGTCGTAAATTATATAATTTTGTCATACGAAAAAGACAGAAACACGAGTGTTTACATAACATGACAGCTGAATCAGTTTTTCGTTATGATTTAATGATTTTTTTGACGTTTTTGTCTTATAACTCCGGATCAGTTATGATATTTTTCGGTGCATCTTAATCCAAGCTGTGCGTACAAGAGAAATTACGACTTCTGGGGTATTTTAATGTGTACTTTATGTTTTCGATGTGGGTAGATGGAAAAAATAGAGTATGGAAGCTCATGTCTGCATAACCACAGATTATTACAGATGGGACACTCCACAGTTTAGGTATGAAGCTACAAGTACCCGGCGGGCTCGTCTCACTGTGCCTATTCAGTAGGGCTGCCGCGCGCCGTTTGTCGCAAGATATTAAAACTAAAAATACTAAAATGAAGGCAGCAGTTTATTGCATCCCATTTGGCTGCTTATTATAATAATAAGGATCTGAACCTCACGTTTTTCTCACTTCCAAAGGACACGAAAATGTATAGAAATGCACGTCTACCTTTGAGTAATTAGTAATGACATATGAATAACAATTAATGTAAACGTTTGGTAGGTAGTATAGGTACCAAACGTTTACATTCATTGTTATTCTTATATAAGTCACACGTATTTACGTAGTTCTTAAATATTCATTATTATTATTATACTTAGTATAGTTAGGTACTTGTCTTACAAGTTCTGTTTACAAGGTCAGGTTCAGGCTTCACAAGTTCTGTTTACAAGGTCAGGTTCAGGCTTCGATAAGTATAGGTAGGAAAGTACATAATTAAATAATATTTTTATTTGGTGGTATCCGTGGTAGGTACACCACGGACTTAGTGTAACCATATTTAAATATTATGTACTTAGTATTATTATGTAGTCAACAAGGTATTCGTACATACTTTTTTATTTGCCCAGTTACGTAGGTACATATTAATAAATAATGGAGACTAAACAAATTAAAGTACGCAGCAGAGGACGTGACGCCGCCGCGACACTCTGGTTTCTATTGTATTTTTAATTAATCGAATTGCATTTTTATGAAGTCGCCTGCGGTCGGTTACTGACGGATTGGTGGTACATTTAAAAATATAATAGACCAAGAGCTGATACCTACTTAATTATCTAATTATTCTTTAAAAGATGACAACCCTGACGTGGTCAGAAGGTATAAGAGTTACGCGATAGAAAGAGACGCAACTTGTAGGTGAATATAACTGTAGGTAATTAGCGTTGTGCGACCTGAATCGCACTTTATTGTGTCGTAGCAAGAATCGCTTTTTATTTAAATGATTTTGCGGAGAGTCCCATCTGTAATAATCTGTGGCATAACACAACATCATATCTTACAATATACCTACTTAATCATAATTTTATAATGCTGAGTTAAATGATCATTATACAGGAGACCAAATTCTTAAGGTGGTTTTACACGGCGAGGCGAGGCGTGGATGGGATGGGCGAGAATTGAAATTTATATGGCAAAATTTCTATCCACGCCTTGCTCATCTTTGGTGTAAAAGGTCTAGATGCGCGATGATGTGCGAGGATGATGTGCGTGCTTTTTTTCATAAATATTCAATGTGCAGTTTTCACTTCGTTACTACTTTATTAGGTATATGTAGAGAATATATTATTATATTAGATTTAATCAATTAAACCTGTCTCCAAAAGTTGCATAGCATTCAAAAGTATGCAATTTTATAAAACTGTGTCTTCAATAATGTATTCTCATTACATATTCCTGTTTGTCTTTTCTCCATTTCTCACATGAGACAAGATGGCTGCGAACACAGCAGGGTATAAGGCACGCTATACACGAAGAGACAGAAGCCTTAACATGGCCGTGTGTTAATCAAACGTGGGGTGAACGTCGTGTGTATTGTGTCGTTAAGAGTGATTGCTATAAAGGTGAGGTTACACTGGGAACCGATATTATGACCCCATAATATTTTCCACCCTATAATATTTCGACCCCATAATATTTGGCAAAGTAACGTAACCTTTACGACGTAAAATTATGTCATTATTCAATTTAAGTTAATTTAAGTATTGTGTATTTTTTTATAAATAATGGAGAATTTTAATGGCCAATAATAAATTTCTCTGACAATGAGGCTACACTTGTTAATTTTAGAATTACAAACACCATGAGATAAGATATAAAGAGGGGCTGAGTTTGTAATTCAAATAATATCAATACGTTAATAGGTATCACATGATTACCTATTTCTACCACCATCTCCACCAATATTCAACACATTTCGCCAATGTTACCAAAACCGTCAACGTCTTTGTCCATTGTGCACTGATCCTAAGCCATACAAATATTAGTCGTCTTCCGCAATGGTAATACCGTTATAAGCCGGGCATTATTACACCCCCTGCAACTACCCTCATATTATAAGTAGGTACTTGTACTTGTGTCGTACGTATTATCGAATGAATATTTTTGTTGCATAACTTTTGTGAGCTTTTCTACTTCTGATTTGAAGTGTGTGTACAGCTTTATTCTGATCTACCGATTTGCTGAATAGTTCGGTTAGCAAAATTATTCACGAGCTAACCACAAACACACAACAACATAACTTGTCATTATTACTTACCTTGATCTTGTTAATATCACCCAGCATTTTCTCTGGTTACTCTACGTATTTAAAGAGTCAAACGACCATCTTTATTTTAACTATTTTGTTAGTACTTAGATTGCTCAAAACTGTCTCAACATCGCATCGGGACAAACCTATTGACGTTTTTGTGATGTTTCTGTTACGTTTTCATTCAAAAAAAAGGTAGGCAAAGGCTCAAGTATTTTACTAATACCATACCACCATTATCAAAAAACCCTAAACACGAACTTTAAACCCACTCCCACCCCCAAAGAAAATGGGGAAGCCGTGATAATCCCTAATATTGTGCTCTCGATCATAACACGGACTTCAGCCACAAAGGTGATGTAATAACGGCAGCTAATCCTCTATTGTGGCGCCATCTCTTGACGGATTGCCGCCAACTGAATAGGGTGAACCCAAAGGGCGCTTTGTTCGCCCCGATATTAGAAAAGCCTATTGTGTAGCAGGGATAATTTGTTTTTCGAAAGGTTTTCATTTCGTAATAAAGTTGGATAAACGTTTTGTTTTGGCTTGTACTTTTTGAATGCCAAAAAAGGGACATTCATTAAGAAATTCAAACAAATGCCTTACTCGTCATATCCAGTGCTCATTTCTTAACGTAGGGTGTTGACGCAGGAAATGATATACGTAATAAAGTCAGATTTCCGTCCGTAAGGGTTACGCGGGTCAGCAGATCCCGGTAAAAATAGAAAGTGGTCATGTCATGGCATGGATGTAGAATGTAGGAAATATGCTGAGCACAAGACCGCGCCAAGAACATAATAAAGTACTTAATTAAGACTTTCCGACAATCAAGTCAGCCTATTACATATTATACGAAACATTCTGTCGGCGAAACATCCATAGGTGAAACGTTCTATCGACGAATCTCTCAAAAACGAAACGTCCTGTCGGTGAACAGTCCAAAGGAGAAACGACTGTCGGCGAATGCTTGCAGAATCGAAAACGGGACGTGTAGGTATGCACCAAAACATCATAAGGTACCTAGGTATTATTTCTTTTTCGATTAGCATGCGCCTTTTTTAGCGAGGATAAAATGAAGAGATGATTGAATTTCATAATCAACCTATAATGTTCCCTTAATGGAACACAGGCCTCTTCTCGGTGAGAGAGAGTGGGCCGTAATATACCACGCGGGCCCAGTGCGGGTTGGTAGATGTCACATGTCTTCGATTTTTTTGGTTCTAGGACATACCGGTTTCCTCACTATGTTTTCCTTCACCGTTTTTAAAGCAGTGGTGATGAAATAATTTACACATAGTAAAGCAGCTGTCTGGGTTCGACCGTGAGTCGCGACCGTTACCACTGGGCCACCACTTCCCGATGATTATTTTAAGTCTTTTAAAAAAAGTGTTACACAATTCTACAATGTGTTTGTTTCTATCAATCGCGAAAATATTAACAGTCGTGTCATTCATTTGCTCGAGCAGGTTTTCAAGTTTTGTGTGGGATGACATATTTTTTTTTCACGGTTACGATGTTGGTTCCCAGGAGAATATGGTTAAGTTTGATGGCCTGTACCACACCCTTAATGTTGGCCACATTGTATACAAACACGCTGTATATTTTAGCCATTTAATTCATTTGAACGCATATTTGGCAACCAATGTCAACCCAGGCACGAGTAGAGTTGGGAGTTTCTTGCCCGTTCTTCTCCACAGAGATCTACTTTTTGGAATGGGCGACTAGCTTCAACTTTCTAACTAACTGACCGCCTCTTTGACAATTCAAAAGTGCCTGTAAATGGTTTAATTGAAATAAATACTCTGAGTTTCAGTAAAACATGCCTAATTTGGCAATTTCAGTGCTCCAAACTGGATATCACTATAAAGTGAGTGTAAACACAACTTTAACATAATATAAAGCCGCTAATACACTCATTCATCAACCCTATGAATGCGACGTTGTTTTACCCCACAGAATTAAATATTTAACCCGAAAATTATTTAGTTGTGTTACACGTCTCCGATGATTGATCGCGCCAATAATTGCGTCATACTTGACGCGTTTGGGGGTGTAAGGGGGTGTAATTTGTCGGAAGTGGGGGGAGGGGTGCAAAGCGAGGACCCGTTATTGATGGGATCCCTAAATAGCGGGTTACGTGGGTATTGTTGTTTTCTTTTGGTGCGAATTTATCGTTTTCTTTTAAAAAAATTGCGTTGTTATAAATAAATACCTACTACTCGTAGTAGGTATTGACCATGGAATAAGATCTATTTTGTTCTGGTTTCTGTTGATTACCTTAGATTCATTAGGATTTTTTCTAAGTGCCTCGTTGGTCTAGTGGTCACAAGCGGTACTGCTGATCATGAGGTCCTGGGTTTGATTTCCGACTCGGTCAAAGTCTTATTGGATTTTTTCACCAGGAATTTTCCAATAGCAGCTCGGAGTCTGGATTTGTGCCCGGTAGATGGCAATAGGTTCGTCCCCTATTACATAGGATTTAAACATAACTGGCGAAATGTGGCTGTACAAATAGGATACACCTGTGCTCACGGATATCTATGCCTGTGCCTAACCCTTCGACAATTACAGTCGTGATGTTATATTTTTTTAAGTCTATTTAGCATATAAAAAGAGTATCAAGCACTTTACTGTTTTGTGATAATGATTGTGTCCCTGCATATGCCAAGATTACCGATGACAGAAATTATATTCAAAGAAATATTCCTAAACCATAGAAAAAAGTATAAAAAAACACAAAAATTTAATCCGAATGCAGTACAAAAGGTAATCCAATTATAATAAAATGCAACACATCATAAAAATTACAGAGAAATTCCAAATCAAAGGCGAATTTTTTCGCACTCACGGTACAGTCAGCTCCATAAACTACATTTAATAAAACATAAAAGCGACGCGTCTTAATCGAAATTTGCGCGCGTAACATAAAATTGGCCATATATCGCAACTGAATATCCAATTTGTGGGAGTAAAATTAGCACTCGGTTATTATGATGCGTCACAAACCGTATATTTAATAAATTCAACGTTTTTAGTTTCATTAATCTACATGTAATATTTTGCTGAGTGTACCTTAAGAAATATCGTTTAGTTTAGGATGACAATAAAAAGCGGCCAAGTACGAATCGGACTTGCACATGAATGGTTCCGTAAATAAAATCTTCCTCAATCTTCCTAGCCTTTTCCCAACTATCTTGGGGTCGGCTTCCAGCCTAACCGGATGCAGCTGAATATCAGTATTTTACATGAAGCGACTGCCTATCTGACCTCCACAACCCAGTAACTGGGTAATACGATATCCCTTGGTAAGACTGGTGTCAGACTTTCGGGCTTCTGACGACTCGTAACGACCATCAAAGTCCAGTCTCGTAAGATCCACAAATGACAGCCGGGACCAACGGCTTAACGTGCTTTCCGAGGCACGGAGGAGTCTCGGTATGTAAAGATGGTCACCCATCCACTGACCAACCCCGGCAAGCGTAGCTGCGTAACCTGATGGATCGACCCGTGCGGCTTGTTATTACTTAGCCACGAGCTCCTCACCTCCTGAATGGTTCCGTAGGCAAATATATTTTTTAAATACTTTAGTTTATATAAACACAATTCTTGTATGGAAAGTATGGGAACCCCCTTCAATGTTTTACTTTATTTTATTTTATTATTTTTTGTTATAGCAGCCATAGTAGTCTCACATACTCTGTGAAGATTTCAAGTGTTTATCTATTATGGTTCAATAGTTCATACAGCCCTGTGACAGACTGAGGGACAACGGAGTAATAGGGTCCCGTTGGCACCCTTTGGATTGAAAAACGTTTAGAATTAAGATATTTTTTGTGAAAAACAAATGTATTTTTTTACGATTTTATACACACTATTATTTCTAAGTAACTAACATTTAAAATAGAATATTGTTCTCGTGAATCATTTTAAACGGTTTTATTTGGGTTAAAGTTTACAGTTTGCAGACAAATCACCAATTAAATACTATTTAGTGAACTAAACAAATATTCAAAATAGTTTAATATATACTGTTATTATTGTAAAACCATAATAGAAACTGTTTAAAAATAAATTACAATAATAAATGTGACAATATTCAAAACTTTGTTGTTAAGATGTATGTAATCCATTTTGGATTCGAGAAATAAAAGATTCAAAGATTTTATTCGAAAAATATGCTAAACAGTTATTAATATTCAGAGTGCAACATAAACGTTTGTTTTAAAAACAAAGTGGTTAATTTTTTATACAAAAAATATACCTACTTATTGTTTAGTAATTTTTCTAATGAGTAATTTTTTTCATACATTTTCAAAACAGGCACTTTGTTTCCGTAATAACTTTTAAATTTTTATTGCTAGTTAACTCTATTTTTTTTTTATTAAATCCATAATTACGTAGGCACTCAAGCGTACCTAACCACCTACTCATATTAATAACTCTACAAATACAATTCTACTGCACCACTTGATTAATCCATCTTATATTCTAGATGTATATAAGATGGATTAATCCAGTTATACATTATTATATAAATTAAAGTCGCCTTTCGTGTCTGTCTGTGTGACCGTGTTGTTCTTCTAAACTACGCAACAGATTTTAATGCGGTTTTCACCGTCATTAAAAAAAAACGAAATCCATAAACAAAACATTAATAATAATTTAGTAAACTAACAAAGAAATCTCGATGTTTTGTCAAGTCGTAAAATCCATGCGAAGCAGGGGCGGGTCAATAGTTTAATTATAAAGGCAGCTACAACTTCGCCTTAACACAAATCAGTGTGTCACATTAGACAAGAATTATGAAGCTAAAGACTTGTTACAAAAAAATCCTAGAACATTTGTTTGACGTCAACGGACCGCTAAAATGTATGGCTGTGAGCCATTTATTAATTGCTCCCACACAACGATTGATTGCCCGTTTCACTTCTCTATTACATTTTATTTCTCTATGACGTCAAATTTTCCTGTGTGCGCCTGCCCTACATTCTAATTTTAAAATGTTTTGTATTTTTTGCCGGTTTGTAGGTAGGTACCTAACTATTTTTAGATTCAAAAATCGTTTTTTATTTTTTATTGTTTAGCGAATAATTAATATTAAAAGTTTATTCTAAATTAGGTACCTGCATAATAATATTTGATAAGGTAATAAGCTCGCCCCCTATTACATTGGACTTAAACATAACTTTGGCGAAATGTGGGTGAACGATACCAACTCTGCCTAACCCTTCGGGGTAAACAGGCGTGATATTATGTTATATATTTTTAAGCTATTGCATAGCTTCTATAGCGGGCCTTGAGCGTGGAGACCTAATCCAGAAATTTCGTAACGAAAATACTACCTAAGAAAAGAGTGTTTTGTATTCAAAATTATGTTTAACTGCTTGACAACAAAGTTCAAATTTACTTAAACGAATGATACGAGAGTGTTGTATTGAAAATTATGTTTAACTGCTTGACAACAAAGTTCAAATTTACTTAAACGAATGATACGAGAGTGTTGTATTGAAAATTATGTTTAACTGTTTGACAACAAAGTTCAAATTTACTTAGACGAATGATACGAGAGTGTTGTATTGAAAATTATGTTTAACTGTTTGACAATAGAGTTCAAATTTACTTAGACGAATGATCCTTGACTATTATAGTTAAATTAAAACCTTTTTATTAGTTTGATGTTCGTTTTGTCAAGTTTTAAAAACTATAAATGTGAATAACAGTTCAATGTGTGTCAATGTCATCATTGCTATTTCTTGTATTCGGGTTAATATTTTACAATTGCGTAAGTTGATAAAAAATGCTATGCAATAGCTTCGCCGGGGCAGTCCCCGAGTGCCACACGTCTTTTTTTTATAACAGTTAACGATATACATTCATTTAAAGAACTATTGAAGTATACATTTTTCTGACCTTCTTTTAACAGTTCAAGGGGTTTTATGATTTCTTAAATAAAAGTCATTTATTTTATACGAGATAAGTAATTATTATAATACATAACTGTATAATCAATATTTTTAGTTGGCACTTCACACTTTACCAGCAAAGTTTATTAGAAAAATAGTTATAAGAGTTAGTGATGTTAAGGTGAACCCGGCTTGTTAAAATCACAAAAATAATATTAATGATTTAAAAAAAATACATTTTACAGTATAAAAGGTACCGCCTTATAGTTCTACCAGTTCCCGGTAGAACTATTTCCGTGAAGAAATTGTTCCACCAGAGTCGCGTCGCGCCTGTCTGCGGAAGCCTTAAAAATACTCTTTAATAATTAATTATACATTTTCATGATATATAATATAACGGTAATGATTACCTAAAGATAATTCAGGTCTAAGTTACATAATTATATACTTTTTATTTTTCCAACTATAGTATTACAAAATTAGTAATAATCTGCAAAATGTTAAATGAATCAGACAGTGCACCCATTTAAAAAAACAATTAGTTTAAGTAACCAATTGCATCACCAATTTCTATTTCAATAACATCAGAAAAACTTTATTTAAGCTAAAAAAAACAAAAACTATTACTCATTTTAAAATTCGAACATTATGACAATCCAATCAGTTCGTGCAAAGATAAACAAAACATCACATAACTAAATTCCAACCGTAACATCAGCGAAATAAAGTTCTATATCGTTTGAAAATGAGTAGTATTTTTTCTCGACTAGTGATGTCCTAGTGTAAACACACGCGGCACGTATTTCGAGATGTGTCAAAGTGTACTTTATGTGACATCCGCCTTGACGCAGTAATCTCCGAGATTAACGTACTAAACGATAGACGGTTCTCGTAAGCGGCGAATAAGTCATTGTCCGAATAGGAAAACAATGTGCTCAGCATCAGATATTTCATGGAATGACAAAGTGGATAAATATTTCACGTTTTTGTCTCGACTCTCGATACACCGGAATTCCGTGGATGTTAGAAAGATCTGTGTATGCTCAACTCGCAAATCTGCACGTCTGCTGTTTTTTTTTTATTCGAATGTTTAAGAAATTTTGTTAGTTCTTATTTCGCTCACATTCTGCAAAGAATGAAGGAAATGAAGGTAAGTAAATACTATACGACGGCAATCGTAAAGTAGGTACGATAATAAGGTACCGTACCAAACTGTGTTTAGAAAAATAATGGACCAATAAAAAGAACCAGCTCATATAAATGTAAATTATGTATATTAGAGATTAAGGTTACTGCAAGACAAAATGAGGCAAGAAGATAATTATAGAAGTTCATGAACATCATTCTTTTTGCAAAACGGGCCTTTTCATCTTTGTAAAAAAAATCCCAAAAATGATCTGCCAAAAATATTGTGATTACAAGATAAAATATTACTGCAAGTAAAACTTTCAACTTAAAACAACGGTTAAGCTCGCACACAAGACAAAAGCAGTAAATAATAAAATTAAAAGTCACTTTTGCCCACGGAGGCGTACAAATTATTCTAAAGTAATAATCCCATATATCATATTAACATTAACACCGGCCGTAAATAACGAATAAAAGAAAAGAAAAAAGAAAGGTCTGTTTATTTTTATTATTCATAACGAAAAGGAACAATGTGCCAAGAAAAATGAAGAAAAAAAATCACGTTACGGTAATTTGTCACTCAGTTGAAACAATACTGAAAATTCCATTGTCTTCGTTAAGTCTGTCTTCGATTATCAACTGTCAACGCGTGCAGGCCTATTGTAGAGGCGACAACAATGTTTCCAACTCGATTTTAAAAACAAAACATCTGACATCCCAACAAGAAAATCATCCAGTTTGAATCTTATGTGACTCTTCTTAAAGTTCATAATCTATGTCCACACCACGTGAGTTATTCTAAAACAAAATACGCGGAGCCATTAAAAAGACTAACAAAAATAACACAAGATTTTTTTAAAGTGAAGATTGAATTGTTTTCTACTTTTAAAACAATGGCTTGGATATTCGTGGATACGTTAACTAAAGTGACAGGTGCTGATTTGTTAGTGATTCTTCAAATACCAGAATAGAGCGGCACGTCAAAACAACGGGGTTAAATAGAAGAAATGGCTTTTGTTATTCTCTTTTGCTAGTCGCTAATAATCTTACAAATAGTTGCACGTCTGTTATTTGAATTCCTTCTATTAATTTACGCGACAAAAATGTAGTAAGTAGGATAAAACAAAACTCTTGTTATTAATTATGATTTTTCTTTTCAAAATAGAAATCTTTATCGAATGTCCCGTCAATATTTTCGCTCTCGGAAGATCCTAAACCTACTTTTTTAAACACTAAAGATATTTTTATCGCCTTGCGATGCACCATTAATTGCCATTAACAATGTACTAATATTAAACTACACATTAACAAAAATACGAGGGGAACTCAACACTAAATCAAATACCGCATTCTCGGAGGAAAACTTTTTCTTTATTATTACTAAACACAGCCATAATTTCAGCGTTATTTACGATTTACATCACTAAAAAAGTGAATTTATTATATCATGTGGTCACGTTTCACTTGCTCTTGGGACAATAAAAATAAAATATTTAGGAAGAAAAAAACTAGATGACATGTAGGCATAGTTTATAATCGTAAAAACCGTCGGCGCCATAAAGTGTCCAGTTATTGTTTAAATAAACAATGGGCTAGTGACAATAAAGAGCTGTAGAATAGCCCACAGAACGACTCTGTGACTGACGTGTGAAAATATAGATAATGTTATAACGTGTAGATGGTTGCGTAGGCAGAAAACGTGTGATGGTAAATCCCCTTGAGTGTACCAAACTGACGAATCGACGAAAACTGGCAAATACTGGAAACTGGCAAGTTAACGCAACTGTCTAATCGGAAAAACGAATGAATCAGTGAAACTGACGAATTAACGAAACTGTCTAATTAAATAAACTGACGACTGAGGGAAAATGACCAGTGATACGCGAACTCTATTATACATACCTACCTAGATTTATTATTGATTGATTTGAACAAATTATTATCGACCGGTAGAAAATCAACCGTTTAGGAAAATTACTGGAAAAACTCCCAAAAACACGTACCAACTAAAATTACATAATTATATAGATTGTGTCGTTTTTTTATTGCACAGTCTTGTTTATTTTGTAAACCTTTGTTGTTTTGTTTTTTTTGTTAACCGGGGTTTTGGCTTATCAAATAAAATTGGGTATTGTAATAATACTATTTTTTGTGGTTGTTGCCACCCATTCACCCATACCTTTTCTTTGGCATCCAACGCTGTGTTGTGTTTGTGTATGATTAGGAAGTGCACCTAATCAGCCCTTGGCCTGCATCTCACCTGATGGTAAGTGATACTCAGGCCGAAGGTGAAAGTCAAACACAGATGAACTGGCTATCTTTCTGGCTATCTTTCACACTTTGACACTTTATATGTATTTTTTTTACAATACTGCAAAGCTGTTACTTCATAATATCTGTAGGGAAGTTGGAAGTGAAAATATTATTAAGAATATTTTTTTTAAATGTATTTATAAATTAGGTCTTTACTTAGGTACTGTTTTAAAAATTCTGCTCACTATTTGATTTCTCATGATTTAACAAAAATAAATAAAACCGATAAAAACAACAATGTCGATTCTGTTCACAACACTATTCTAATCTTTGCACAAACGAAGGAGGCGGTCTTGCAACGAAAATAGCCGTTCAAAAATATTGAAGAGCGTTGAAAAATACACGTCAAACATTGTATGAGAGAATAAGACGCGTCGACAAACACTCGATATGTAGGCCAGTATGCTACCGTCCAATTTGTTACTTTATTTCTTATGATTCTAGTATTTTGTGAATGCAGGCTATGTCACGTAAATCGAGGTGTAGGTATGCCACTAGTATTGTTGGCACTGTGTGGCCGTTACAACGAGTTATGAGTTCGAAAGTTTCTTTAAAATTTTAATGCATGGCCGCATAACTAACAAAGTCTAGTGTGAGGGTTATAATTAAAAAAAAAACTGGTTAAAAAAAACTTTGCATAATGAAACTTCCGCGCATCTTGCAATTATACGAAATGTTCATCAAGAATTCACAAATTAACGTGCGTTTAAGATGGATAGCCGTCACTGCGTTATTTTACACACTAGAACTAATTCATTTCCCTCGTGCAATTTTTCTAGCATTTACGTCAAAACAGCTGGTAACACACAATTTAATTTTCCCCGTGCGAAAATCACAGTTTCACACTAACCTTGTGAAAATTTACTACGATGATCTATAACATAGAAAGCTTAAGCTGAAACGACTTGTTCACTGCCAGACAACACCTAAAGCTGTTTTCAGACCAGCGCGATTTGTCGCGCGACGTGACACCGGTTATAGTTATACCGTGAAGTTTTGTATTGTTCATGTCGCGTCGCGTGACAAATCGCGCTGGTCTGAAAACAGCTTAACTTAGTCATAATCTTATTTAAAAAAAATTGTTTACAGTGTATAAAGTCTTTTTTTTTAACTGATGGAAGTTTTACTACCTAAACAACTTATTAATGTAACCCAATGTCTCGGTCAGCAGCTTCCTGCTTCAAAAACTAACATTTCACAGCTCACATGCTGTTATAATTAATGCACAATTATAACATATTAATATTTACCGTGTCACCACTCCCGGTCGAGCGTGTCACGTTCGTCGCCCACTCGCAACTATTTGTGGCCCGACTGTTGCTACGATTGTCTCTGACGCAACACTGCAACCGCTAATTGCAATAGAGACTCTGATAGTTTATTGTTTTGTTATGAGAACTAATGAGAAGTGAATTGAATTGTGAGGGTCTTATTCTAGAATGATGGATCAGTATGAAGTTCAATTTGAGTCAAAATCTATGTAGAGTCTGTCAGATTTGAATCGATATTCAAGTTTGAACATCGTTTCAGGATACGGGACTTATTAATTGCCATAGCAGATAATTTTTTGGTAGAATTGACGAACTGTTTCACATTGATATCTAAGTGGTTGTAAAGAAGGAATATTAATAAATATTCAAATAATCTGCCTAGTCTTTCCCAAATATGTTGGGGTCGCCTTCCAGTCTATCCGGATGCAGCTGAATACCAGTATTTTACATGGAGCGACTGCCTATCTGACCTCCACAACCCAGTAACTGAGATTGGTTGTCAGACTTTCGGCCTAAGGCTTTATTTTTCAGGTATTTCAACTACATGTCCATACTTGTACATGAAAATAAGTAAAAACCTACACTGCATGGTGTAAGTACCTACTTATTTTCTTGTGTCAGCCTCCTCCTATATATACTAGACACAAACCGTACCTACCTATATGGATGACGGAAAATTTGTAACACCATTTTAATTTTCTTACAAACAGAAAGATAGATGATACTGCTGCTTAGTATTTGAAAAAAACTTGTAGTAGGTGTTCTCAACCAGAAACATGCTCCAAGAGATGCACTAACAAAAAAAAATAAAGAAAAAAAGCAGGTTATTCCCAACATTACGAGCTCCCAAAATACAAATTATCATAAGCCGCGCGTGCGTCGCTTCCGCGGTACATTTGTGGGATTCACACGTTGATATATTGGATGCACGATGCGCGCCATTGAAATAAAGATATTAGATAATGTTGTTTTAAATAGTTCCGCTGTTTTCTTGATAAAAATTATGTTTTTTGTTTGTATTTTAGTTTTTGACGGCTGTCAGTTCAGTTCTGTTGTTTTAGATTTTTTTTGTTTCACGTAAGTATTTTTTTTTAGATTCAGTTATCAACTTATCACTTTATCATACCTATGATTTCAGCCATCTTCGTAACTTTACTACTCTAAATTAAAACAAAATTCGTCATTCAAAAGAATAAAAAAATGGAAAACTATCAATCAATACAACTCAACGACATCACCTAATTAAAAACACAATGTTCCTAAAACGGAATTTGCTTTTTTATATTCTTTTTTTAAACTATTTTTCCCATAAACCGTCACTAATAGCGACTGCGCGGGCGCATCCATCAATCAGCGTAGAGCTGCAACAATCTTGTTTATAGGAATGTTAACCGTGTTTATTCCTGTGGTTGCTTTGGTTGATACAGGGACGGAGACATGGTTTTTTTTATGGGGAAACGTTCTTCTTAACTTTTGTAATGATTTGGAATCTGAGTATATTAACGATGATGATAAAACTCGCTCTTGAATTTAGGTGATGTCTGGTATGTTATTATTTATTTTTTCACCTTATCCGTACCTACTGCTCACCAAGATAATATCCTCTATTTTCTTCATTACCATCTTCCATAGCCCTTCCATTATTATTTCTTACATAAAACTTACCATCAGCTGGTATTTTGGTGCCATATAAAATTTACGATTTACAATGCTGATCACCAAAGCAGTCTTAAATCTTTTCTTGTCTTTATCACCTTCTTATTAGGCCTTAAATTATAAACATTACCATGTACTGGTATATCTGAACCAAAACAAGTTGTAATAGTGTCCATATTTGCTGTCTCTGTTGATTAATTCTTCAGCATCTTCTATACTCTCTTTAGTACTACATCTACATCACCTTTAACAAAACAACTAACTCAAATGTCAGCTGGTACTTTCGTGCCTTATTTACGATTTACAATACTGGTCACCAAACCATCTACATTTCCGCTTTTTCCATCTTTATCACGGCAACCTTCGCCTTTCTATCAACGTTTACATCATCGTTGCTACAAACTGCGTTTTTTTTTGGTAGTATTTTTCTACCACATTATTTTACCTTCGACTTATCCAATACAGATCTTGAAATCACCCCCTATCTCCCTTTCCTGTCCTTATCTCCTTCAATTAAATATTTCCCTATTCGCTTTTACATCACAAACATTACGTACCATTTACTGGTTCTTCAATACCATATTTACAACTTGTAGTCCTGGTCATTACTGTTGTTGCAGTGGCATTTTTTATATTTAATAATTCTTCAGTATCTTCTTTAGTCTGCCTAGCAGCTCTTACATCACCTTTAACAAAAACACTACTCATCATAGGCGCCCTTGTCCCATGTTACTCGGGGTCGGTGCAACTCTTTCTCTTCTTCCATTTTCCCCGACAACCGACACGGTATCATTCACTCCCTTGTCTTTCATTTCATTCATAGGTGAAAGCATTACTATCAGTTGGTATTTCTGTATCAAATTCACGATCACCAGTACTGATCACCCTGTACGTCGGATGCGGAACGGTATCTTGATAAATATAAGGCGTTCCGTGACAAATGGTAACAGAGTGTTTTTATATATTTTTAGACAACGCCCGCTTTTGGTCCGTTCTCTTACTAATTGGACACACAATACTTCAACTGTTATAATGTGTTGTTTTGTTACCTTGGATCTGTCAGTTTCTTGGTTGTCAGAAGTTGCTTTGCTAATGCTAAAATAATATTTAAGTATTTTTTCATCCGTTTGTAAATTTTGTTTTTCATACTATGTGTTTGAGTTACTCTTTCGGTTAGCACGGATCACACTGCTGGCTTATAAGTGAATCAGAATATATATTTTTATATACAGCTGAGCTGTTCTGTAAATAATCTGTAATCTGTAGTTACTTGACCTACTTAATTATTTTTTGTAAAAACTTGATAAGAGGCACAATCACAATGATAAAAAAGTTTCACGTTACTGACACCTTCATAGTTTCATTATTACTTAACAAATTATTGCAATATTTTTCATATCTAAATGACAATCAAAATGTATTCGCGAAACAGTAATGAATGAAGCAGAACGCGAGATATAATTTTGATATTACTTCAATATATCAAGCAGAAACTGGGTGAATGTCCAACTTTCGACAAAATTATCGTTTGCATTAGTCGTTATGAAGCTATTATAAATATCAAATGAACCTATATATTTAAAATCAAATATTGCAAGCAATAACAGTTTAAACGGAAATAACTTGTATTTATTGGATTTATCACTTTACATACCAATAACGTAGTGTGAATGACATTATGTATTTTCATCTGTGTTCTTATGACAAATGGTGAAATGTTTCGTAATGTTTATCTAATAGATATTAAAGTTTTCTACACTGTTGGTTGGGAAAGCGTGTCTTCATAGGAATAGCTGATTATTTCTTGAAAGTTAACACTGAGTAAATAATGTCATGCAATATTTTGAGTTAAGAATTAATTAATTTGAAAAAAAAATTGAAGTGCCATCTTACTGGTGAGACAGATAGATATAGTAAGATGGTTTGCATTTATCCTTTTTTTTATTTTTATTTAAACTTCTCGCACACAATAAGATACAAAGGAGGACTTAATGCCCTAAGTATTCTCTACCAGTCAACCAAGGGTGGTGAAGAGATAAGATGGCAGGGTGCTCTGATTGACTACGTATTAAGGAGATAACAATAATAAAAAATTACTTGGTTTCTAATTCATTAAAAAATTTAACATTCGAAGTAACATAACATAACGCATGTAATTCCCTGAAGGGTTAGGCAGAGGAGTACCTATAGTAACCCCACAATCCGCCCACACAATAATAATTATGTTTAAGTCCCATGTAATAGGGGGTGAGAAATTCCGGATAGAAAAACCCAATAACATCTTGCCTGACCTGGAAATCGAACCCAGGAGCTTATGCTCGACAGAAGCGCTTGCATATACATAGCAGTTCTTATGAAATCCAACTGTATAATTCCTCATCATATTATTACAGTATTTTGACTACCGTGTAACTTCAAATTAGAGTCGTAAAACCTAAAAATATTTATCAAAATTAAAAATTAGTTTAGACACAAATTTTTCAAATCATTAACTCAACGTATTTGTTAAGTGACAAAAGATATAATTTTTCATGCACGCGACGTCAAATTATAAGCATTTCCTGTATTATAATAAATTTCTAGTTGGCTATACTGGACGGAAGCCTATCAATAATATAATAACAATTTGCCTTATTTTGTCACGGAAAACGTCAAACTTTTCTTCTTGGGCGGCTTAGGATTTATGACACACGAAAATCAACCTTATTTCAACGGAAAAGAGATCATCAAATGACTGATTTAGACGCATTCGTTTTGGAGTTTTTATTATTTATGAAGGAAATTAATTGCATCAGAATATCTATGTGAAAATATTAATTTTACGTTTGCTTTTACTCTTTAATGTGTTTTCATAATTATTTTAATGTAATCTGTTATTTAAGTGTCAATGAAATTAATTTCATATTTACAGAAAGTTTCCATTTTTGTGGAATCTAAGTTTGTTTGACTACAGGCAAAACGACTTTTCAGCTTTATTTTAAAGGTGATTTCTAGGCTAGATTCCAAGGTGGGGCAAAAGTGTTACTGGGTATTTCCATAAAGAATTTCTCAGTAGCAACCCGGAGTAGATTTGTGCCCGGTTGATGGCATTAGGCTCGCCTCCTATTACATAGGACTTAAACATAATTGGCAAAATGTGGGTGTTACTATAGACCTCTGCAAAACCCTACGGGTATTACAGGTGTGATGTTATGTTATGTTTTTAAGGTATTTTAAAGGTAATTTTATTTTAGGCTTGATAAACTACCACGAAAACAGCTGGTAAAGAAAGTGTTACGCAATCTAAAACAAGCTATGACTGCACTAAATCTAAATATAAAAAGCAATCTAACGATAGATCAAGGGAACATCCGATATTAATTGTCCAAAAACTTGTTATTTATGTTACCATCTTGGTTTCGTGTATCTTGTCTCTCAAAATAGACAATCGGCCCACCCATACTGCCGTACATTGTCACAGTTGTAAAATTAAGTGGTTTCTTTAGTATTTTTATTGCTATAGCTACCTGATATCTACGTTTATTGGTACTTTTCAATTTATTTAATTACTACGAAAAAACATTAACGTGAATAAAGATTAAGAAATGACTTACATCAGCTATTAGATATATCCACAATGTCGCTAGTGACGATAAATGCCTTGTGAGAACTTTGCTGTTAAGTTCTTGAGAATATTCTTTTGAAAAGAATTTACGAGAATTAAAAAAAATGGATGTCTATTGTATCGATCAAATTTTATAGTAATAGTTTTTGTTTACGACAAAATAATCTACTCCACAACTTAAATTCTTAGTAAACTCGTGACGTTCTCAAAAATATTTCCCCCTTAATTCTCTTAAATTTCGTAAGGTGAGACGAATGTTATTGCAATTTTAAATTCTCCATGTTCCGAGAATATTCTCCGCCGTAAATAATATTGCAGAATATTCTCGATCGGAGAACATTCTCCGTGAGAGAACCATCACCCATTATTTTCGACTCGACCCATCACTAGTTGTGGTAATACACGGGCGCACTTTCTGTCATTATAATATGAACTTTATGTCAATAAGATAGAACTGACATTCCGCGCGTTCGTCACTCCCGACTATACTCAGTACTAAAACAATTTTACCGATTAAAGCACTCGATTTTCTTAATGGTTATCGTAAAATATGGTTCCGTTTTTCTTATCGACGAATTAAGTTTTTCCCACGCATTAAATAAGTAGTAGGCTTTCGTGTTTATTTCAAGTAGGTACATAGTTACGAGAAATTGATGGAAATTGTTAACTATAACTCGTAATGTTAGGAGATAAATGGTTTAAGCTTTTACGATATTGGTTAAATTAACTGTTTTAGTACAAAGTCAAGTAGTAGTTAAATTATTATCTATATTGTTTTTGGCTTGTAATTTGTGGCAATAGTGATAAGAACTGACAAGTAGTATGTTTAGTAAAATCATAATCATTTAATTTCATTAAAATCGAAAGGAAATTCTCATTGATGCGCTCCGTCAGAGAAACGGAGAGCTGCGTCGGAATTCTATTAACCCCATGGTTTGCTTTCTGCTACCATGAGTCGAGAGGACCTGCACAGGATACTTATACGCACACATATACTCGATGCCCAAGACGCTTTTAGTCTATAAGGCGCGGGATATACACAAATGGCAAGAGGCGCGGGCGTGGCGACGGAGAGGCGCGGTCGTCGCGACGCTCGTTTCATTATTTATACAAAATGTATAGGAACGACGTGCCGCGGCCGCACGGACATATACAAGTGGCGAGGGGCGCCGGCGTGGCAACTGTGTGGCGCTGGCGTGGCGACTGTGTGGCGCGGCACATACACAAGAGACGTGGCGCGGGCGAGGCGACGACGACGACGCGGTAGCGCAGGCGTTGTGTGTATGTTCCGCACCACGTCGGCGCCCGCGCCACACCGTCGCCACGGCAGCCCCCTCGCCACTTGTGTAAGTCCCGCGCCTAAAGTACCTAGGTATATGTTGATTTTAAGTTTTAACAAAAAAACCAAACACGTTTTACAGAATCAACATTTAACTACTAAAAATAGCAAAAAAAGATGAAAATCCTAAACAAAAAAACTGCAACTCTATACAAATCCTAATTGCCTGTACCTTTGTTACTTCAAACCATTACTTAACTATTCACAGTCGGTTAACAGAATGCAATAAGCCGTTTAATTAGGCTCAATGATTTGCAAAATCATAGTCAGACGCGAAGACCTTCTAAAAACATAGTTAATAGGTTAAGTTTGAAAGTTACTTCGATAATACGTCGCTTGGAGGAGTAAAAACTAGCTATGTTCGTATTATTTGTTTCAATTTTTTGTTGTTGTAATTTTTGTATGTAGAATTTTTAGGGTTATTGTGTAAAGTTTTGACGTTTACACACACTGTTTTAACTACCTATTTACAATGTAAATGAAATCAAAATTAAACTACAATTTAAGAAGTTAGTTTTAACAGAAAAAAATTGTTAATCTTGGCCATTATTTACCGGTCTATACTACCTTTTGTCCAGTTTCTGGAAGAACGTTGTTTTAAACGAATTCATGTTACTGTATATATTTTTATGTCTAGGTACGTCAAGAAATCTTAACCATTGAAGTGATTTACGAAAACAAACTTTGAGACAAACTTGTCAGCTCCGAAGTTTCGAAGCTCGTAGTTCCACGTTAAAACAGTAAATAGTAAAGAAATATATCTCAAAAGCAATTGTGCTGAATGAGTGACTTGCCAAAAACTTGAACAGAATTAGTTTTAAGGTTACTTTCGACACTTAACCCTTTCCGTTCCGACGCAAGCAAACCATGACTTTGACAAAGCTGTTTCTTGTAATTTTTTCACTTTTTTGTCCGTATGGTAAAAAATTGTTTCGTGCACTTAAGATCTGTCAAATCAAACACGTTGTTTAGCAAGGATGACCTAATCAAAAAGTGACATAAGCCGAGCAATGTCAACGTATTTCGCGTCAAATGTGACCAGAAATATCACCCATGACAAAAAACATGGAAATAATGTGTGATAAAATAGATAAAACAATGTAACAAGTAATAATGAAAGGTGTAACCTTTTGTTGAAGAGTGTAACCTTTCACGACGCGATAGAGTACAAGACTATGTCGATAAAATTATCAAAAACTTAATGACTCCTCGAAAATACCCTATAAAATAAAAGTACAGTAATTACTATGTCGAATTACCACAAACACATGTAAGAAACAACAATTACAAAATAAAAACAACAGCACCTGTTTGCATTATGTTGCTGCAACTAAATAACCCTTAAAATGCGGCGTATAACGAGGCGCCGCGGCGAGGCACGCGTAAATCAGGTCCGGAACAAGTGCCAAATAATTTCGCGAAATTTTATTATAACAATAAAGTACTGCGGACGTTTTTAAGCCACAAATTTGCCCGCTCAAAACAAATCCTTGTGAACTTTTGCGTTTGAATTTTTTCCCCGTGAAATAAGGAAATTTACTAGCGTTCGCGTTTCATTACGTTGCTCCTTGTTAGTGGATTAATTTAAGTCGAGTGGTTTATTGGACCAATTGTTGTGTTTTTCTTTATAAAACTCTTATATATTTAAATCGACAGACATTCCATTTGCATTCGTTAAGAAAATGTTACAACGAGTGAGTGTTTATTGCTCTATGATCTTCACAAGATTTGTCAGCAGACAAAACACACAAAACGACAAATGAGAAATTAATATATTTTAATAAATTAATATTCCGTATGCAGTCATGTAAATTAATAACAGCTTATAAATAATTTATGCGCTGCCATGTAATAATTAGTCATAGCATACTGAATTTACAATTTCTATATTAATATCGCATGTCAATTCATACTTAAAATTTTCTCGGAGCATAATTTTTTCTATAAAGTCAATAAACTTGAGAAAAACCACGCAGACAAACAAAAGTGCGTAAATAAAGTTCAGTGCTCAATTAAAGACAACGAGGCATTCTGTGTTGCCGCGTGATTTACGTCCTCGGCCGAGGCACAGCGTCTGTTTAGGGTTAATTAGAGGCGCGCTTAGTACCGCGAAATTTATGCAGTCGTCGCAAGGACAATTGATTGCGACTGTGACGTTGTGAGGCCGAATATTTGTGAAACTTTGTGGTTCCGCGTGGGAATTAAAATAGTTGTGGTGGATAATGAGATGAGGTAAAAATAAATTTTATTTTTACTTTAAAGCTGTGGGAACTGTCACATAAAGTCTTAAATGATTGAATACCTGATAAAGTGGAATAATGAATGCATTAATAATTTAGGAAATAATTATTAAAATTATTATTCAAAATATTATTGGATACCTAAATTATTGTAATTAGCACGACGGAACCTATACTACTATGTTTAAAACATGTGTTTTTTAAGTTCCTAAGTCAAATTCAGATGGAAAGTTATTTTCTACATTCATAAAAGGATCCCCCCCCTCCCAGTCCCATTCATAAAAACAAAACGTCCGTATTTCTACAAAACCGAGTATAAATCCAGTGTTAGATGTGCGGTCTTCTTGTCACCCTTACAGACCGGTACTAGAATGACCCTAAGAACGGCACTAAAACGGCTGTTAACAAAACGTCCCGCATTAATTTATTGTAATTGTAACACCGGGTCGCAACGACCGTCGTGACCACGGGACGGGTTAACAATCAAAGCTTTTATCAATATCTATACTAATATAATAATATAATAAAGCTGAACAGTTTGTTTGTTTCAACGCGCTAATCTCTGGAACTACCAGTTGGATGTGAACAATTATTTTTACATTTGATAGCCTATTTCTTGAGAAAGATTTCATCTTTCTACAGCGCTTAGAAGCTAAGCAAAAAGAAGAAAAGTCAGAAAGAACGCTAAGCATAAACGAAAAAACGGGATACAGCTATAGGATATTATTATATGCTTTGATTATTTATATGTCCAGATAGTGCAAAAGAACTAAAACAAAACAAGCCAACTTTGTTATGCTGGTGTACGTGACAGCTACGTCTTACAATCGCGCCACGTCATTGTGCTTTTCTAGTGTGCATGCATTTTGCGGCCAACAGTTAAATGCAATTTTTTTCGACGAGTTCACAGTTTTGACTGTCTATTTATAGGACAAATTTATATGTTTGATTTTGTTTTAAGACGCAGATATTATGCCAGTGACCATGAGATGTTAGCTTCTGTGTTCTGTATCGAGCTCACGCAACGCGTCGTATGTCCAGCCACTAATTAATAGGACTCGCCCATCAAGGAGCGCTGTCCCAAATTAGATTCATTATTAATTTATTATACATAAAACAAAAGGTATTTTAATCAAATACAATTTTACTAAAATACGCTTGATAGATTTTGCGTGATTCTCAGTTTTTTATCCGCGTTAGACACAACTTTACAAATTAATTTCACTGTGTAATATAAATACAATCTTAAATATTAATATATTAAGTTATTGAGAAAATGCTCTAATTTAACAATATTTTTTTACAAATCAGTAACACTAGTTGTTTCGACGTGATCTTCAGTATAAAATCATTTAAAATCGGTTATCGTCGCTTTAAAACAAGAAATTTCAAGAGGACAAAGTCGCGGACGGAAATGAGTTTTAGTATCGATAATAATATGCTAATACAATATATTATGCTATAGGTTATTGTAGCACTATTATAAGTATCGAGTTACAATTAGATATTTGATATAGAATCTGCTTTTGATCGGTATTATTAATTAACTATTTGCAAAGCATACTGAAATCTTTTAAATAGTTTTCTAAATTTTACAAAGATAAAATTAGGTTTTTGTCGTTAATTTTAGGCACAGAGCTAGCTGATAGTACGATTTTATCATTTTACACGTCATAAAAATGGCGTCCTATATCATGACTACCCCTGTGTGCTCATTCATATTTTCAGAAAATACGAAGCGCATTTTTGTTACATTTTCAAGCACCACTTAACGCACATGCAAGCCCAGTGAAAAGTCAGTCAGCAGATTGTATAAACAAATATAACACCAGATGGCCAATTCTCTTACTCATAAATGCTCATCATGTATTTTCGATCTAGGAAAAAAAAAACCTAAATATCATCACATAACATCACGCCTCTAATCCCCGAAAGGTTTGGCAGAGGTGTACCTACACCCACATAAAAAGTCTTTTAACCTGCATAGAAAAAATTAAAACCGACTTCGTGGTTTTTTTTTGTAAGTCGGTTTTAATTTTTTTTGTAAAAAGTTTTTATTTTTCACTTTTTAGTTGTGGTACCTACCCCACACAATATCCAATACCACTAACTGCAATAAATAACAGTGACAGGAAGTTATCATCATATCGTCCATATAAACTAAGTGGGAAAAATATGTATTATTGAAGCTAACTCAAAAACTATCTAAGCAAAATTAATAAAATTTCTAAGGGACCACCTCGGGAGCTTACCCTTTCAAACAAAAAAATAATTTTCAAAATCAGTCTACAATTGGCGGAGATATCGGTGAACATACATTAAAAAAAAAACATACATAAAGTCGAACATAGAACCTCCTCCTTTTTGGAAGTCGGTTAAAAAGAGCAGTAGTTACCTCCCGTTAGACTTACGAGTTGTACTTACATAGGTCGTTGATTCTAACCCTGAAAGGCGCTTTACTTTGTGTGTGAAAGAAAAAACATCTTGAGGAGGCTGGCAAGTTCTAAAACCAAAACTTCGAAGATTTTGTGACATCTACCAACCCGCACTGGGCCCACGTGGTGGATTACGGCCCACTCCCTATCACAGAGAGTTCGAGTCCTGTGTCTCAGCAATGGGATTATTATAGGCTGATTATGCTACATAAAAAATAAAGTTAATTTGAGATCCTCCTTTTCGAAGTCGGTTAAGGTTGGAAATTCAAAACCATTAGTAAGTCATTGCCATGTATACAACTCTTATCTCGATAATGTAAGGTAAAAATTTGAATTATTGGTAAGAGTTTTATCAAACTCACGGCAATCATTTTAATTTATACGTTATTACGATGAGATAAGAATAACATTAATTGCATTGAATAACTAATAGTTTTACGTCATTCAAATTTGATCGTGAATGTGCTACCTAAGAAAATTCTCGATTATGAACATGTTTAAGTAGGTAGGTACACTTTTGAAATTAACAATAACGTTAACACAATTTCTAATAAATTTTATCGTCATATTTATTTTCCTTGACACTCAATTAGCGCTTACACATATTTATCACCTATGATATTATCTGCTGTCAATGATTAAGTTCTCGAATTTACTGCCTAGCTCCTGACCTAGCGGTCATCTGGCTTGTGTGGTGACTTTCACGAGATGAGCTTTCCGCAAGGAGAAAGATTTGTTTTGTTTATAAACGTTGTAAATGATGCTGTTATAATATAGAAGTGGTTACACACTCCATAAACTTTGTGCCAATAGTTCTTTTTTGAAATTCATACCGACACATAATTTAAAAAAAATACAGGCTGTATACAGGATGTATACTTTTTTAATATTTGATATTTATATCAAATGAACTTGCAAACTTAGACTATTCTCCAATTACCTACTGCAAATTTTTCATGGAGTAGGAAATCACTCCATATCCGGAAATATACTGTCATAATCATAAGTTAACCTGTATTTTTTATTAACTCAATGTTTTTTATTTAAATGAAATTTTGTTCACATTATTTAAATACTTATTGCGTGTAATAATACGATGAGTCCTAGTCTCAAAATACTCGCATACCGATGTCGATTCCACACTATTAATTTCAGCATTATTAACGACACAGTTTTAGGAAAATATTTTGAATACCACAAATAAACTACACTTTATTAGTTTCTATTAATCACCAAAGAATTAAAAGTAGGAGACATAATTCATTTTTACGGTAATAAACTACAAACCTACAACAGGAATAATAAATTTCATGATTTATATAAAGTTAAAATGACCTCGAGGACGAAAAATATATATCAATACAATATTGAATATATCATATAAGAAAGAACAGACATTAACAAAAAGTCACGTAGTAAACAAATAATTTAAACAAACCGATTATGTTTAAATCCATTATGACACTAGTATGACATAGTATCCTCGTGCAACATGTATTTCTGAACCTATTACAATATCTATATTCATAATATTATTTAATTTTTAATATTTATTATGTTTCTTAAATAGCCGCTGTATAATGTATTTTTGATCTCTTGTTTTTATATTAGCGCATACTTAGCTCATTAATAATATTTCAAAAAAATGTAGTTGGAAACTGTCAGAAGCTATGTCAGAATCCGAACTCATCTAAAAGACCGCTGTCTGGATGAATTTTGAAACAATGCTTTGGGTTTTTAGCTTTTCTTATATTTTATTATTGTCTAAATAAAATTATATTTTATTCTTGTCTAAATAAAATTATATTTTATTCTTGTCTAAATAAAATTATATTTTATTCTTGTCTAAATAAAATTATATTTTATGTCATTTATCAATAACATTCATAGTGGGTATAAAATTGAACTAAGACTAGGCAACTAATTTTTTGGATTAATTTAGTAAACTTTTTTTTAGTAAAATAAAAAACATCACCATTATTAACAAAAAAGTAATTAAAAAATACTGCTCTAGTACTATTGAAAGAAAAGCTGTGCTTATATCATCATTTATTCCTCAGTCAATCTGCCTAGCATTTACCCAACTACGAGTATGTTGGAATCGGCCTCCAGTCTAACCGGATGCAGCCAAATTCCAATATTTTACATGGAGCGACCGCCTAGCTGACCTCCATATCCCAGTTACTGGGTAACCGCTTGGTAAGACTAGTTGTCAGAATTTTGGCCTTCTGACTTCCCGTAACGACTGTCAAAGATCTACGAATGACAGCCGGGACTACCGGCTAAACGCGTTTTTACCATATTAGGATTACTTACTTCCATACTCGCCCTAAATTAATATTGCCTCAATCTTTGAACCTATCCTTGTATGAACAAACATACAGTTAAGCAACAAACAGCAGGCTAGCAACTGATACAGCTTGATGTAAGCTGTAGAGAGAAGGAGGTAGGCACAAAGGGCGACGCTGTTTACACTCTCAAATCGATTGACGTGTTAAAGAAAGTGGGCTGCGAAACTAGCGATTTAAGAAATCTTTTAGTGAAGCCCTTTCTGAAGATATTTTGTAAAACCTCGATTTAAAAAGGTGTTAATGGAGATTTTTGCTCGTTCTTCTCCATAGAGATCTACGTTTTTCATAATAATAATTATTAATTTGTACTTAACACCTTGTATACCATGTTTTACGAAAATAAATATTTTACAAATTTTTTTTTACTATAATATTTTTAAATTTTTTATTAATTTTATAGTTTTATTTATAAATTTATTCTAATATTTAAAAATATAAGCTATTATAACTACTACACTATTGTATTAGGTAAGCCTGTGATGATAGTTGTAGGTATGTGTTTTATAAATAAATAAATTAAAAAAACGTTTTGGAACTGGCTACTAGCTTCAAATTTCTAACTGACCGACTCGTTGACAGTACAAAAGTACTGTATTTGGTTTAATTGAAATAAAAATGATTTGCGTTTGACTTTAAGTGAAGTTTCGGTAACCGTGAAATATTTTCTGGGTATGATGATCATGCTCCCGTTATTAAATTACAAAACTACGTTATTCAGATTTACTCATGAGCAATGGATCAATGGGATGACACAGAGATAAAGTTATTAATGACACCGAGGACACCGTACGCGAAACAAGTGAAAAAAAAATTGTGCAAATGCTTATAGACTTTATAAGCTGAAAGGAATCATGTTACTTAGACCCATTACCAATGAGGGCTTTTGTCACTTCTGAAAACTGGGCAAGATGTAATTCCAAATAGCTTTGATTGAGCTTTTCGCAGGAATCAATAAGTTTGTAAGTAGGTACCTAAATACAGTTCTTCATGCATCAATATAGGTATATTATCATGTAGATATTAAAATAATAATATTTTCCTAAAAAACATCACTCGTTTGTTTCTTTTCACCGCCTACACAAGGGCTCCACACGTACCTCCACATCCCCACACCCGCACGAGGGTGTATCCACAACCTAATGTGAGAAGCCATTAATCATTCACTTTTATACCACTGACTTCGGTTTTGTTGAGATCTTGACAGTCGCCGAGCTTCGCCAGATTATAACGATACAATCTAGCCTTACTTTGTATTGATTTGTAATTAGTTGGGTGTGTTTACGCCTTTATTTGAATGGGTAGGACATGACAGTTTGCATAGGATAATGTGGGTCTACATGCTCAACTGTCAGAAAGACTGATGCAGCTCGATAACAATTAAAATTTTATTGTTTCTCATTAGTGACAGTCAAGCGGAGTGGAGGTATACCTACTCGGTTTTTACGGCTAGACAAAATACTAAGATTTCTTTATTATATGTCAGTGTGCTTTTAATGTAGTCTTTACATTACTCTTTACCTTACTAATTTATTAGTCTTTACATTACTAATTTAATAACCTAGTGTTTCCTGAAACATTTGACGTACTCTCCGACTGTCACTTAATAATTAAGTTACAGTTACAGAATATGTATCAATAATGGTTTATCCACCATAAAATACTCTTTTTATACCTTGTAAAAGAAGTTATTAAAATAAAAACATGTTTTTATCCCAATGTATGTCACCACAGTCCTGTTAAGAATATCCCTTCAAAGCATTACCATGAAGATGAAGGTCAAAAAACACGTAATTAACGCAAGAACAATCAGTCATTAAGAAAACCTGGAAAGTAAAAGAAATGTAATGAGGTACTAAATACATACATTATTTAAAAACCAAGTATTGTAGTACCGATACTTTAAAATTAAAACAACTGTCGCAAAAAAAGTCCTCATTAATTTGTCATTTTGTAAGACGCATTGTACGTATACAGGGTGTCCCATTGAGAGGCGCATCATAATTACGGCACGACAAAGTGTGGTTGACATCAACTCAAATGTTTAAGGGCCTGTAAAGTCTATACAACCTCCACAATACCTTTGAAGCGACTTTGTCTCACTTCGCAATTATCACACCCCCTGTATATCTCGACATACTTTACTTGTGCGGTTCTTGAAATTGTAGATAGGACTTTCTATGATGTAATAAGGTCGTTTTTTTGTTGAAGTGAACGTAAATGTAGTTTGGTAGGTTATGGGTATTAAGAACACTTGCTATGTAGAGGTGGTGTTTTCGAGTAAAAATCTATTATAGAAGTGTCTACTGTCTCCATGAAGATAATTAAAAGAATTCGTATTTACCTGTTATGCGAAGCAAAAAGTATTAATTATGTATTATACCACATTGTAATTTTTTTAAGTGACTCTTGCGTTGTGCCTGTTTAAAAAAGTACACCTTTTCACGTATATTTTTTTTAAATAATTACAACTAAATATTTTTCGAGCAAAAGACAAATTCTTTGAAGTTTAACATTTTAAAATAATAACCAATAGAAACGTTTTAGAACATATTTATTTTAATTTGAATTATTATAAATTATAGCGCATAAACGAGTCAAACGTTCGTTAAGTTCTTCTCGTCACGACGCTCGAACAAAAAGAAATTCTACCGCCGTTAGTCAGCTATTTTTTTAAATGATTACCACAGAGAACATAATATTAGTCGAATAATTAAATCGATAACAATTTCACTGTATCTACTACTATTCAATTTTGAAAAGTTAACAAACAAAACAACAAAAATTACCCTCACTCAAAAGACGACATAAAAGACCAATTCTTTCCTTCCATCCCATTCTCCTCAAATTACATCGTTACTCCACCAATATCTAAACTCAATAATTTACACAACTGACCTATCCAATATCGTATAACACAATATCAAAAAAGAGGGTAGAATCAACTAAAAATTTTACGTGGTAATGAGAGTGGGCCAGCACATTCATATTTAATTGGCGCGCGAGCCCGACTAGTTTATGGCACTCTATGGCCGAGGGGTGATTTTACATTTTTTTTTTCAAATGCCCTATAGGCCCAAGTGGTATTGTGGAGAGGACAGTGCGTTGTGACGTTCGAAATTTGAAGATACGACGTTTTGATGGTTTAATTTTGGTCGAAAATGGATTTTGCAAGGATAAGTCGCCATTTTTATATTTATTGTAATTCAAAGTCTTCAAGAGCACAGCCCCTAGAATTTGGCTGACTAGCAAGTCTTTTCGCCATGCATTAGCTACTCGCAGAGTGGTCGTTTTAGAAAAAATAAGTTTTATTGCAAAATGGCTACCCTAGCCATTTTGCATCATAATTACGTCATTCACTCATCGTATGACTTGACAGATAGCTCTGCTTGTTAACCATCTTGAAATAAGTACAGTTGGAGCTGCATCTTGGTCTATAAGCAACACAATAAAATATAACACCATAAAATTGAGATAATAAACAATTATTCGCTTGCTATAAAGTCAACATTACACCACCGTTTACAGCTATAAACCCCGCCATTTTAGGTAGAACCTAGTAACTTCCATAAAGGTCGCATAGTACTTAAAGAAGACGTTCAATTGTCCATTTTATTGGTAAGTTTGCCGTCTTATCCACGCTCATCGTCTGCCTAGCCTTCTCGCAACTATGTTGGGGTCGGCTTCCAGTCTAACCGTATGCAGCTGAATATCAGTATTTTACATGAAGCGACTGCCTATCTGACCTCCACAATCCAGTTGCTGGGTAATACCCCTTGGTAGGTAGACTTGATGTCAGACTTTCGGGCTTTCAGTCTACCCGTAACGACTGTCAAAGATCTATAAAAGACAGCCGGGACCAACGGTTTAACATGCTTTCCGAGGCACGGAGGAATCTCGATATGTAATAAATGGATGGTCACCCATCCACGGACCGACCTCTGCAATTTTAGCTTAACCTACGACTGACCCGTGCGGCTGTTATTATTTAACCTCAAATCAAAATATAGGGTGGTTATAAAAATTTACTAATATATAGTTCGATTTAAACTTATTGGCAGCTCGGAAGTTAGCTACTCGCTGCGCAGTACCGCAGCCCTCACCTCACCCCCGCTGACCCATGAATTCATTACTGCGCAGCGACTCGCCCCATGTTCCGAGCCGCCATTAAGTTTGTACCTAGGTATGACTTGCATATTTATATCTCAAAGTTGAAGTAAGCATATTTAAAAGCTATTATCCACACTTACGGCTGTAATTATTTAGCCGCAAGCTGCTCCGTCGTCGTCCGGCGTCTTATCCACGATAGTCTGTCCATATGGAGTAACAGCGTCGCGGTAGCCCATTGGAAAAAAAATACGCGAAATAATATCGAAAAGCTATAAAACGGAGAGCAGTACCGCTATAAAACACAAACAAATAAGAGATAATCGAGCGAGTGCTGTAACTTATTGTACACTCTTTATGTGCATCATAATATTTTACTACGACTTCTTCGGTAAAAGCTTTTGCAGGAAAGCCTTGGTGTTGCTGCTACTTTTTTAGTTATTGCTCACTTTCGTATCGGGTGGTTTATATAGATATGTCAATGAGCAGGAAACTGAATTGGAGGCCTACTGGGTATTGCCTTTTGATGGGATTAGACATTTTATCTTGAGACTTGATCTGGTGGTTAGAGTAGCGGCTAGGTTGAAGTTGGCTCGTTGTAAATGGATGAAAATGGGAGCAGAGTGCTGATCGAGTTCAATGAAGGGCGAAGAGTCCTATGCCTAGCAATGAACAACTATAGAATGACGATAGTATCATAAATAAAAATACTTATCACTGTACCCCCTACTACTTTGAACCAGGACTCGGATATTTTTCGAAACGGTTTCGTCTTTTAAAAAACCTAAAGAACGATTTGTTTCGGTTACGTTCGAAACGAACACTATTAAAACGTTTTTAAACGTTTAATCATTTTTGGTTTGATCGATAGGAAACTCGCAACACAACCTTAATCAATACGTAAGCGGCAAGCGCATTGGAATCAATGATGTAATGAAATGATGATAAGGTACAATTTAACTAAAGAAGTTCATTCTTGTCGGGCGCACGCACAGTGCGCGGCTGCGTCCTGCAGAATAAACCGGTTTATCAAAACGTTCTCATTTCGTTTTTGTTCTGAACAAAATGATTTACTAAGAAGAATGAGAACTGTTAAAACCGTTTTAAAAACGTTATTTTGAATAACGTTTCCAAGCCCTGCTTTGAACTGAAGTCAATTAAATAATTGTATTATATCCCTTAAGTATCAAGACTAGCTTTTGATGCTTTGATATTCATAATGCAGTTCATTTACTCAACATAATAATCTAGCAATATCATGTCTAAGATTTATCATAATACTAATGTAGAAAACTGGCGCAATACCACCTAGTTCTCCAGTAAGCTTCTGCAGCTGTTTTCAATTATTTTGACTCACAAAAATCTGACTACTTCCACTAATTCCTCCATAAATCCCGAATTAGATGCACCACATCTATTATAGTGAAGACACTCACGTATCTTTCAAAATTCAATTTATATTATCAATCTGTCAACGAAATGGTTCCAACTTTATCTGTCCCCCATAAGAACATGTTTTGAACTACAAAACGTTACCGACTCATCTACAAAATCCCCATAAATAACATATAATCCTAAACACCATTGAAGCTAGCGATCGACACTGTAAAATACTGTTTCTGGTATTATAACACCCTTTATCAAACGATAAACCCCATAAACACAACTTACATTACTTGTTCTCATTGACAATGTCAAATAATCGCTTGAATAAAACCAGCATTGGTTGTGAAACTAATCGATGCCGTTGTAACACGCATGGGTAACATCAGTTTTAGATGTACAATGGCGGACAAAAGTACGGACTCACTAATCCTTGTATTGTTAACAGGAATCCAATTTAAAATTCCATAGAGGAGTCAGACAAAGCCTGATTGATTGCGACGTAAAATGTATTTGGTAGTAGCACGCAATGTTATAAAAACAACTTTATAAGCGTTTGATGTGAAAACATCTTTAACCTTTTGACCGCCACAGTCATGTATAGACGACAAACGAAAATGTGCCCAGTACGCCACGGTCGCGACTGCGTGACAGAATTTTATACGTAAATAAATGTCATAAAACAGCATTGTTTTGTTTATTTCCCTTGTTAATTATGTACCTTGACTCTTCTTAATTTATTTGAAGTGAACTGCTTTCGTTAGATTTCATTTTTAGTAACGTAAGAAGACAAAAAAGAAAATCAGTCATAAAGTTCGAAAAACATAGTGCCCTCGACGCCACAGTCACCATACCAGGACACGTAGTGATGCAGGTAGCACTCAATATAACAAGAATATCGACCTCGACGGCAACCTACGTTATATTTAATTTACTCTGAATTCTGCACTAGTAAATAAATAAAACATTTCATACTGAACTTTTACGTTTGAGAAATCAAGAAAATTTTATAATACTAATATATGCGCTTTATAAAAATCGAGTTTTAGTTGATTATCGATTAATTGTAATGACTGTAATGCCCATCTCTATCACACTGTTGTATTGTCTGTGCCGGGAACGCCACAGTCGTCTATGCTTGACAGTCCCATGACATCATACGCGGAACATTTTTGAATAGAGTAGTTCGTATATTATTAGTAAATATTATTAATAATAATGGACGATACTATGAGTAGTGAAGACTTGTTAAATATACTGCAAGGAGTCGACACTGACACTTTTATCATGGAAGACAGTGCGGAAGTTCTGGAAGACGAAGATTTTGAGGCAAGTTTATTAATTTTATGCTTATTACGTTAGGAAATAAAACGAAATTATATACATGGCAATTATTTATTATAAACATACTGTATAGAAAAAAGTCCTAAATTATTTTGTTTGAGTGTCAAATGTTATTTTGTTCACATGACTGCCCTTAGCTTCTTGGAAAAATGTTAAGATTTTAGCGTAAACATTTGGCAGTATGCAGGGCTCTATGTCGTCTAAGCCTGACTCCAATATTTTAGAAAAATGATAGTTCATTTTTCTAAAATGTACGCGAGTACATGCTTCGCAGTTTTCGCGTGTCCCTGTCATCACCGCTGTTGTTTGGCTGGATTGTTCCTTTACTGCACTTCCTCCGAGATTTCCTTTTTTCCATGGCCTTCCTAAAATTGATTGCGACATAATATCCCAATCTTCTTCGTCCTGGTCGGGACGTAGAAAAAATGTTTTTTTGACAATTTTATTTCTAATCGGTGATAATATGCCTCAATCCATAGAGAGAAACAACCCACAAACCAAACGGAATATCGCTCCAGCCCCACCGTGTCCATCGGGCTACGCCGTGACGCGCGTGTCCCGATGGATACGGTCAGGCTTGAAGGGGGTCTTAGTTTTCTATCCACATGGAAGCACTGCACTTTACGGACCGGCGATTTTTTATAGTAGGTTTTTTTTTTGGTAGATTATACCCTTTTTAGTGTATTTATGAAAACCGCAAATCTAGCAAAACCATAGGTGCTGAGAAAAAAATCGCCAAAAGTTTCTTTCGGGATTGGTGGGATAGTGGGATTATTAAGGGTGGGGAAGTTTACGTGGCGGGTCTAAATTAGGTTCCAAGCAATAATGAGGTCAATGACATCTTCAAGGTCAAGTTCAACACCCCAAAAGTCAAGGTCAAACCAAAAAATACTAGTCTTGGTATATTTCCTTATATTTTCAAGGTCAAAAAAAAATTGTAAAGCATTGTCGACGGAGCCCCGCTTCGCGGGGCTCCTACTTCTGGGTGGTTTAAAAAAAAATAACCACCTTTGTCTGAACGTAAAACGGAACGACCTAGGAGTGAAATTCGTACTTTATCTGCAGTAAAACGTCAATTTTATTACATAAATTAATTGAATTTTTGAAACTTTAGGATTTTTTTTCTCGAAAACTAAGCGTTTGCTAGCTGTTTCATTTTGCAAAAGTGTTCCATACGAAGACATCTACACGCAAAAAAAAAATGAAGCTCCGCACGCGAAACGAAACTAACGAAAAATACGAAACTTTTAAAACAAAATACCAATTATAAATTATTTTGTGATAAAAAATACAATTACAAAAAATCGATGATACATGTCTCATTTTATTTATTGCATTATCAAATAATAATATTGAAATCAAATTTGTCATATTTACAAAAGTTTTTCCACAATATGAAACAGAATATCAGTGAAACGAAACTAACGAAAAATACGAAACTTTTAAAACAAAATACCTATTATTATTTCGATATTATTAATAAATATTGGTTGCGCACCTCTAGTGCAGAGGCGAGCAAAATATAAAAAGCCGTGCCAGCTACGCCACTGTCACCGTATGGTGACATGAAAGTACGTCAAGATTGAACATAGTGCTGTGATGGTATTGACTTGGTTTTATCGATTGTTGTTTTGAATTGTGGATTCAACGCCTAAACAGTGACACATATCATTATGATTTCTGTCATAAAGGACAAAGCGGGATGAAATAAAACTCCTGTATTATATTTTTCCGGTATAGACCTTTAATTAAAAACATACTCTAGGTTAAAAAATAAATAGTTAGTGCTTAATCGATATAATTTCGAACTCACTACTATTTTGTAGGTATTAAAGGATGAATTCATTGCTTGGCGCTGAGGGCACGCTTTTTCTTTTTTGACGTGGCGGTCAAAAGGTTAAGTAGCACTTTAGCAGTGAGTTTGGCTCGTTATAAATCAAGTTTACAATAAAACGATATTGCAACGTTTTTATTCCTAAAACGTAAACAGAAACGACGAGATTTGATAAAGTTAAATCTGTTTGTCACACAAGTTTTGATATCTCACATATATTTAGCAGGAGGAATGTGGGCAGTTCCAACTGTATTCGTACACTTGTACATCTTTGAAAAATTCTCATTTACACTTCACAGTGAACAGAACCAATAGTAAAGTCATCATAGGAAAACCTTCAAGCCAATTTTCCACTGATGTTTATGTTGGTGAAAAAGTCTACCATTAACAGCATTAAGCTGCATTGTTCATCAAGCCTTGACTAAATCAATCTTCCTAGCCTTTTTCCAACTATGTTGGGGTCGGCTTTAAGTTTAACCGGATGCAGCTGAATACCAGTATTTTACATGAAGCGACTGCCTATCTGACCTCCACAACTCAGTAACTGGGTAATACGATACCCCTTGGTAAGACTGATGTCAGACTTTCGGGCTTCTGACGACTGTCAAAGATCCTCGAATGACAACCGCGACCAACGGCTTTGCCAATGCTTTCCGAGGCACGGAGGAGTCTGGGTATGTAAAGATGGTCACCCATCCACTGATCAACCCCGGCAAGCGTAGCTTAACCTGATAGATCGACCTGTGCTGCTGTTATTACTTAGCCACGAGCTCCTCTCACAGTGAACAGAACCAGCCAACTAGAAACTACAAACAAGTCTTACTAGATATTACGTACTGTAATCCTATAGGACAATCACAAATAGAAAGATCAACCCTTGTATTGAACGCAATGGATTGACCTTTCCGAACCAATTACATACAGTGCTCGTCAACCAACTGAATGGACCGGGTTTGTATTTCAGTTTCATATTCAAAGCTGTCTTATTGCTAAAAGCCGCCTTCCGGTGGACAATTGCCAAGAATCGAGTTAAGGACATCTACCATCCCCTTTTCTCTTTCGAATTATCTATATCTGCATCTCTGTCTTTCGAACAGAATTCCCTGAATGAAAGGTCCTTTTCATCGTTTTGCAATACCGTTGTATCTTCGGCCAACTAGTGAGTGAATATAATTTCGTCAGTCCTCAAGTATGTGGTAATGAGGGCTCTTAATTTCAACGGAAGTTACTTAGTAGAGGGCAGTCAACGTTTGGCCCATTTTCTTTGCTATTAATCAGGGTTGAACTATTTACATAAATATCTGGTAGCCAGGTGTGTCAGTACAGCTGCTGCAATCATTCTTCGTGATCTTTTTGTGTCATTTACACTATATTTTCTTCTATTACGTGATATATTTTCTTCAGCAGTTTCATCAACTTTAATGTTCATTGCGAAAATAGGTCTCTGAAAATTAGCATCATGTAATTCTTGCGTGTCATTTGACTGACGAAACATGTCTTCCTCGTCTTCGAACATAGCATTAAGAATTGCTATTTGAATAAACAATTTCTCTTGTAATATACTGAAGATTTTATGCACGATCGCTTCGAATGGACGATGGTTAGCTACCCGGAAGATCAGATAGAACAATATCTGTTATTGTCACTTCTCAGTTACGAGTTTCCATTTGCATTTCTATTCTAAAGTGCGGATATTACTAACTGATATTTGTTATATTAAAATGGAATGGACGAGATATGGATCTAATTAAGTGTGCCTACCTAAGTGTTATTGGATAAGTTGGTATTTATTGGAAAATAGAAAATGTTAGACCACGAGAGCTGAAACTCAAGGATATGGTTATGTATTAATGAAGTATAATTGACCAAAATCATGTAGGTTTAGGAAGTTATATAATTTTTGAAACACACACACATAACATTATGCCTGTATCCCCGAAGGGTTAGGCAGATGTACACCCAAATTTCGCCAGTAGGTAGAGTTAAAATACGTATGTGAGTAATTTAAAAAAATAGGATAAAATGTAAAAATGCTTGACGTTTCACTACTAGGTAGTCTGCACAGTCTGACAAAGGCACTTATATTTTTTTATTCCGAATTATTACAATAAACAATACTTGATAGTTACGTATTGTACAAATCACAAGATTTGTTCTACAGAACATTTAAATCAATCCTAAAGTAAAAGACAATGTTCATTGTCTGTTCGGCTCATTGTTGAAACACGAACAATAAGACATCGGTAGGAAATGCCCTCAGATAATCATCGCACTTCATCTTCCGACAGAGATAGGCTGAAGAATGGTTAGAAAAGTCTCCTACAATTTATTATTTGACTACCTGTGCCCCGCGGTTTCACCCGCATAAGTTTCGATTCCATAAGAATATCGGGATAAAAAGTATCCTATATCCTAATCCAGGTCATGGTCTACTGTTGTGCCAAATTTCATCAAAATCTGTTCAGCCGTTTTAGCGTGAAAACAAACAAACTCACTTTCGGATTTAAGTTAGGATTTATATGGGCGTCTAAGTAGTTTCTTCAATTGTAAAATCTGTTAAAAATATAAAAAATTGTGCTCTGTAAATTATGCATTGTACTATTTGCATCTATGCTGATGCAAAAAGTATTATCCCGTAATTATTAGTGATACCAATACGGGTGAGAACGGGAGGCGGTTAGCATGGGAAATTAACTCTCTTTGGTCTATGTACCTACCTACCTCTATGACATAGGTACCTACAGTCACATTTTGTGAACATACCTTTTTTTAAAGAAACCACCAATTTGTTGATTATTGAAATCGTTACTAATCGATAGAATTTACTCGCTACGGTCGTCATATTTGATACTTACAGTAAAAAAATAATAAGATTACTTTATTATAATAGATATACATATATGATGTTTCGGGACCCTCTGTCGCATTCATAAATCTACAGTCGGTAGCGGGCACCGACTCACGCGCAGTATATTTCTGGATCGCCATCAATGAAAGTGCGATTCATTCAGATATCCACGTTACTTTGGTCCAGTCATCCTGCCGCTCTCATCTCCCTCACCGCCGTGATAATAAACATGTTTACATGTACTTCACTTTATTGTTAAAAGGTTTTTAAATCATTAAAAAATACTTGAGTCTTGTTAGGATTGAATATGGGAATCCAGAAATACAGTGTGACTAATGTAATGCACTATAAACATTTAAAAGGGGTTTGAAGATTTTGGCCCTAAAATCAGCCACCATTTTGTTTTTTTTTCAAAATCGAGGTGTCCAATAAATGTCATATATTTGGATAGGGGATACTTATACAAACATAAAAGTTCATATAACATAACATCATAAAGCGTCACGTTTCTGAGATATTCAAAGATAAAAATAACAATTATTATAATGAATTAATTTATTTATGTTGTAGTTACTTCATGTTGATTAAGTTATTTACACATTAATTAATTGACTACACCTAGTGGATAAAAAATAAGATTTTTTAATCATTTTCGGTATAAATAATATCATCCAAGAAGGCAGCGGGAGGCTGAATAGGATTTTCTTGGGTGTCGCGCCCATGCCATGCACCATATAAGACATATACCATATAACACACGTCCTCATTCGGCGGAGGGTATACATTATATTATTGTCTCTTTCGCTCTTAACTAAAATATTACCTAAACATGATGCAATTATGTTTTCATAGGTCAATATACTTACCTGAAGGGAAAAAAAACAAAAAAATCCTTGTTTCAGGGTTCAGTTTTCGACTTATATTTTGGTGAATAACTCCGAAACCTGACGCTTTAGGATATCATGTCATATGACATTTTTTGTTTGTATAAGTGTCCTCTATCTAAATATATAACTTTCGATTTTCACCGCGATTCTAAAAAAAAAACAAAATGGCGGCATCATGTTAGGGCCACCCTCCATACAAAAATCTTCTAACCCCTTTAAGATAAACTCCATCTTGTCAAAATGCATGGTTGCAATATTTTTGGCCAATCTTGGGCCATCGGAAGGTCACGATTGGATTTATGATTATTACTTACTAAATGATTATAACAAGGTGTATCATCGGCGTATCATTAGCGTATAATATAATAAACGTTGCTGAACGAGGACTTGTAAATAAAATAAAATTAAATTCATTTTATTTCAGAACCAGTCCGTATACATGAGTACTTCCACTTTGCCCCACCAGGCCGCCCCACTGGTGGGGCAAATACTTACCTACATGTGAAATTAAAAATATTCAATACATTAAGAATTAATTAATTAATTGATTACATAAATATTACTCAAGTCATCTAGTCGAGAGAGTCAAGAGCAGTGGTGGCCCAGTGGTAACGGCCGCCACTTACGAGTTGTAGGTCGTAGGTTCAAACCCAGACAGGCGTTTTACTTTGTGTAAATTATTTCCTCACCACTGCTCTCAAAACGGTGAAGGAAAATATAGTGAGAAACCGGCATGTCCTAGAACCAAAAATTTGAAGACATGTGACATCTACCAACCCGTACTGGGCCCGCGTGGTAGATTTTGGCCCACTCCCTCTCAATGAGAGGAGGCCTGTGTCCCAGCAGTGGGAACATTAAAAGGCTGATAATGATGGACACAAATCATCAACAAAAATATTATAAATTACAATTTTACAATAGGAACACAAAGATTAAAATACATATATGTTTCATCTTAGTCTAAAATAAGGTTTGGATCCGGAATGCTCAATATGCAGCCTGGTCCATTCCGCATTATAGGGCAATCCAGATCGAGATCCCTCCTCCATGCGAACAGCTGAAGGTAGCTGTTGGAAATCTGTTGTAAAGGTTAATGTGGGGTGCGCCAAAGTTCACCTAAATTTTCAACTCCGATAATTGGGAATCCGAAAATGTTCTTCCTAACATTTTTCATCCTAACAATCACAATTCCTAACTACTCTGTCTCTAATGTTCATAATTCCGAAGCATTCAACTTCATAATGTCAGTAGCAATAAACATATATTATACTTTTATTTGTTTTCCTATATTTTCTCAACATAACCATCTTTTACACTATTATTCAAAGTCATATCTTTTTTGTTTAGATTACGATTATGTTAGGTTAGGTTAGAACTGTGACCAACTACGTGCGAGCCGAGCGAGCGAAGCGAGCGGTGCCGCGGCAGCGGCCGGCGAGCGCTACCTCGAAATTGGTCGCGAAATTTTTCTAAGTATTTTTTTCATAGTGCCCCCAAGACGACACTTTGACCTGAATTTCATTCATTTAAGACAAAAATCAGTGAAACATCCTTGAGTTGGTTTTTAGACATAATTATCTCAGGTATAGTTAAAGTAATAAATATACAACAATAACCAAAAATAAAATGGCTAAATGTAAAAATGTGAACAGTTGTTTTTTAATCATAAGAAATAGTTTAAAAACAAACCTTTTCCTTCAAAGCATCTGGTTCATGATTACGTTCTCTCAGTAGCATAAAAGCGTTTTATGATAAAAAAACAGTAGGAGTTTAAATATATTTACATTAATGATATTATTAATTACAATTTTCGGAAACATGATTGTTATGAACATCGCCGGTAGCACTACAAATAGTATGAATGAAAACTTTAGGATGAAAAATTTTAGGGAGAGTGATCATTCGGATTACAAATCGTTAAGAAGAACAATTTCGGGTAAAGAACTTTAGGTGAGCCAATATGGACCCGTTAATGTGAGATAGGTAATGCTGATCCTTTTATAATATTACCTCTGCTCTACAGCAGGATAACAACAGCCCGGCATTGTTAAGACCACAACAATGAAAGGACCAGATGGACATAGCCCTATTCCATCAATATCTTCATTTCCAGCACAGCAAAAATGTATTTTAACAACCACTTTTAAATCAACGCACATTGTTTAAACACTAAAAATATTCATATACTCCTCCACTAAATTATAGAACTGAACAAGTTATCGTGTGTAACTTAAATACTTTTATTGTTAAGTCAATCTGTATGCAAACAGACAAACGATAAACAAATCCGATTAGCAAAGAGATTCTCCATTCAAGGTTTTACGTTTGTTTTACTTTATGAACCCATTAGCTGTCATATGGTGGAGGGAACTATTGTAGTATATGTTGCATGTAATGTTCGGGCCTGTTAAGGTGTTATTGCTGTGTTTTAAGTACTTGAGTGCTTGAAATGAGTGTTGGGTTTTGTTAAGATTGTTGGTGAAAAAGATATTGTAAGTGCACGGTAGATATTGCTGTGGAGAGTCTAGTTATCGCATCATGATTCATCTACTGTGGGGTAAATTTCACTAAGTTAGCTATTTGTAATAAAAAACTTATTCTAATTTAAAGTTGGTGGCTGACCTACCTTTATCGTATCACTGAAAGAACTGTAACGTTAGGGGCATTAAAGTTTTTCATCAATGTTGCTAGATGCTACTGATTATTGTAATTGCTTGTTTTGACACACAAAAAAACGCATCATGATATTCGGTGAGTATACATCAATTTGCATACATCTAGGAACTTCTGCACAGTTTCTTAAGCAAAATTAACTTTAACGATATACTTTTCTACATAATTTCGCCGTAACACTTACTATTTAACAAACTTCACACCCAATAAAACGAATAAATAACGTCTTGTCTAATTACATCATTTTCACTAATCGACACATAAACCGCCCATTCACGGCACGCCAATCTAATAAATAGCTATGGACAGAGACAATTATATTATCCCCAAGTTCCCCAACTAAACGCGAACAGCGGCGTGTGCGCACGACAACCATAAAACCTAGTAAAGCCGATCTCGACCGAAGTTGACACGACAATTGCCGAGTGTTACAACTATTAAATCTTAGCAGACCGCCCCGTGGAGAGGTTCCATGACGAGGTTCTTTGGTTTTAAGGCTGGAAAGATGTTGCAGATTTTTCGGTAAAAATTGCTAGGTAAATGAATATTGGTGTAGCGTAGGACAACTATTGTCCAATCCAAAAAAAATCTTTCCTTACTTTAAATAAACACGTTTTCAATAAAAAAACCAAACCTAACTTTAGTAACTTATATTAAAGTTATTGTTTCCAATATAAATATTATATGCTATTTTCTCAAGCATCTTTCACATCCCAACAAACATCGTATAATATTCTCTAAACATTCTAAAACTCGCTCATAAAATACACTTCGAATAATTTTTCGCATGCAAGCAAAACATTATTCGAAGCGTGTTCGGACTAGCATACAATGCGAAGCGTGGGCGGAACAACTCAATCGCTTGTCGAACCTTGTTGTGAGCCGTGTTATCGTAAACTAGATTGTATACCCAAATATGTTCAGAGCATTATACCTATTGAACATGGCGATAAAGTTAATGCGACTAAAGTTAAAATATTCGCGTGAGAAATTGTTTAAATAGACTGTGTTGTTAGTGCTTTCGTTGCTTTAACTTAGGGAATATATCGGCTAGTGTAGTCATCTGGCATGTTGCGATTTACCATTTGGCCAGGACTTGAATCCTGTGAGCTTGACTTAGTTATACGGCACTTCAATAACGAATGTTTATGAAAATTAACAAAAGCTTGGTTGCTTACAAAAAAAGGACTTCTCTTTATGCCGGACAAATATCGATTTGTTTGAGTGATCAATGAAGGAGGATTAAATAATTTTAATTGCACTTAAAGACTTTCTTTTACCATCGTAAAATTCTTGATTTCCAAGTTTTCCTAATGCTGCATTATCATCATAGAAAGAAAGACAAGAAAAGAAAGAAAATACGTTTATCATCATCATTATTCTCTTGTCCTTATCCCAATTTATTTGGGGTCGGCGCAACATGTCCCTTTATTCCATACTTCTCTTTTAGTAGTCATCTCGGTAGTACCTAACCCCCTTTCTAGCCATATCATCTTTCACACAGTCCATCTATCGTTTATTTGGTCTTCCCCCTCCTCCTCAACCCATCGACATTCATACTCAAAACTTTCCTCACGACATTTTCAGCCCGTGAAATTTGTCACTACTGGGATTTTACTTAGAATAAATATCCAATCCGTTTTACAGCTGCAGCTACATCAAAATACATCACTAAATATATTCTAAACTAACTCCCAGTAACACTAAACACTATCTAATCAAACAATTGCCTTGTTGCAGGTATGAGCATCGCGTGACAACTCCACGTTACATGTGGCAGCCCTGAGTGCCATTAAACTGACCTAACTTATTGTTGGGGGAGCAACAAGTGGAAGTCATCGCTTGTTGCTAGGGCTGCCACTTGTTGGAACAGTAAAGTATTGCATGACATTTTGTGTTTGTTCTTTTATTTTTTTGCAGATCATAAAATCAGGCATCGATAAATTAAAGCATAACAGCAATAAAAATACTTAAGTCTTGCAGTAAAAGGCCATCACAGTGTAAGTGCGGATTTCACCAATGAAATTGAACGCGTTCAGCTCATCTAAACGCGTTCAAGGGCTGTCAGTGTAAGGGCTGATTTGACCAACGAAACTGAACGCGATCAGTATTTCTAAAACGCGTTCAAGAGCTGTCAGTGACAAAATTGTTATGTTATGTTTACATAATTTCTACAGAGCTACACACTTAGATATATCTAAATGAACATGGCGAAATAGAAAACTAGTATGAAATCTATTTAGCGAATTGCAGCAGCACCGCCATCTACGTTAATTAAGATCTATGCCAGACTGTCAGTAGTACAATCTCATATTTATAACCACAGGTCAGAATGTACAATACGATATTAACTGAAAAGGTCACTCTTACACAACGATTTAAAATAATCCCCTAAGAACTGTCAACCCTAAAAACAATGCGCCCCTAAATAATAGGGGTTGGAACTCGCAAACATTTGTCTTGTTGATCGGTGGATACATCGCGTTCAACAGGTTAGCCGAGGGGATTATGGTAATACCATGGTGTTGCCATTTTACATCGATTTATTGTTTCTGCACTCGAAGTTTGCTGAAAGAAAAAAACTAAATCACCTTTTCAGATAAGAAACTAAACAAAAACAAGAAATTAATGTTGCTTTTATAAAACATTGGTTTAGTGGAAAATGTAGCGGACTGTATATTTTGTTGACTTAAGTCGCTGATACAACTAATTTATTGAGAAAAATAAGAATAGAACTAACGTCAACTTTATAAAAAAATTATAAAAAGATAAAGCCCACGGAAATGGAAACTTCATAATCGAACTTTTTCATAATTTCCCAATTATTGCAAGTATCAACATTTTACACAAGACTAAACATGGAATAAAAAAGGAAAATCAGTCTAATTAATTAACTGTTTACACAAAATAACATTACACACTATGAAATCAAGCAACTTCCATTCCCAAAACATAAGCGATATTTTAACCCTTCAAAAACTTCACGCAAACAAAATGACGAATTTCACTGCATTGCAATAACAAATGAAGATTAAACGAGCTGTTAAAAGAAGCGACGTAACCTGCGCGTACGCAGGATGCGGTGATTGTGCGCGCGAGTTGCGACGCAGCGGAAGCGCGGACGGTTCGCGCCAAAACATCCGCCATTAGTGCTGAAAAAATATTGCATGCGGCGCATGAAATATGGCACTGGGACTGCCCGCTGATTGATATTAAAATGAAATGTCTATTCAGCCGGTTTGAATAAGTACCGACCAGTTTGTTTGTATTGTTTTATCGTTATTTTATGGGAACTGTATTTTTTGTATTTTTTATTACCTTGGTTGGTAATCTCGTTTGTATACTTGAGTATGTGCTGACGTACCTACTTTGTAAAATGGCAGTTAAACTGTTTTTTTTCACAGGTGATTGTTGTGATTACATAACAACGTTAATAAAATAATTGATCAACATGGTCAATTGGCTAAAATAGAACAAGTATCTAATAAAATAAAAGTAATTTTACAAACAACCACAAAGTTCATAAAGCAATCAAAATCAATAACCCTGAAATAGTAAAAGAAACAAATCAAATCATAACACAGAAACTGCAGTGTCAATACACTTGGGCAACACAAAACAAGAGACGATCTGAACGAACGCACCGACCATTCTTAAGCGCGCACCGGCCCAGAAATAGAGCACAATAATTCATAAATGTTATGCGCAAGCGGCGATAATACTGTAGCATTGATCGGTCATATTGGTATGACAACGTATGAGAATCTTATTGGGTGTGTAGGGTTGGCGAATTTTGAGCGCACAGGAAAATGGGCAGTATTGACAGTTATGTTCAGTTGGTGAATCTTATTTGTTTTGCATATATTATTGTTTTATTAAGTACCGACTTCACAACAGATTGAGTGCTTAGTACAAATTCGTCTACGTTATCGATTTTAAAGAAGCTGCTATCAAGTCTGATGTTATCGCATCAGCGAATTCAGCAAAGAAATCCCCTAAAATCAGAATTTCATCATTTAGAATACGAAACACCCTGAAGCCTTTTGCAGAGAACTGAATGAGCAGGACAAGTTAAGGTTACAGACATTAAGGCATTGCTCATGATTCAATATAACATAAGACTACTTTTAATCGACTACCGTATATATTGTCTTGCTACTCATAAGAGTAGGTATAATATGGGAAATTCTAAGAGCACACCCCTAATAATAGGAAAACTGAGCTAACATAATAAATTTAAATAGTAAACTAGCCAATTCACAGCAGCATGAGTATGATATTCAAACAAAGCAGTGCACGGCGGTGCGTGGTGCAATAATAAGCGGAAACGATGCGCAGGAGTCGCGGGCGCACGCTCCACTAACTAAACTATATATGGACTGTGACAACGATGAATGTATTGTAAGTGAAATATTTATACTAATCCTTAACAGCAGATAAAGTGTTGGTGGTCCGCTCATAGAAATATAATAATCTGACGATAATTATGATATAAGAGAACTTCTTTGGGATATTAGCTATCGACCTGAATGTCAGAATACAGTTGCTTTCAAAATAACATAGAATGACACGAGATAAGTGCCTATAGAAAGAAAAAAAATGGTAAAATTTACTTTTGAGCCAGAATCAAGGCAGTCCTAGAGTAAAAGAGTTTTTGTAAAACAGTAATTTTGGCACATCGTCATTATAATAGACTTTTAATCGTATTCTGCTAGGCGTAGGCTATACAATGAACCGCTAGAAATTGAATAATAAAGAAAGAGCATTGCCATATATTCACCACGCCAGATAGGTTGATTAGTAATCGCTGTATACTGTTATCAACGGAGAGGACGATATCACGTACTAGGCTTGCATATTTCATGGGAACATAATTATTTTCATTGTAGTACCTACCATACAAACTTTATAACAAAATCATTGTCCAGATGAAGTTTATTGTCTCTCCTAGCGACAATGTACGAAGAGACACAATACCTCATTGTTGTCATATAAGACTGAAGCAAGTTTATAGTCATACCAAGAAATCTAAAAAGACTGCAAATGAAGACATCAGTGAGACATAAGACATGGTAGTAAGACAGTAACAGGAGGAGAGTTCAAACAGTGGAGAGTCCAATAAAAGCGCTGCGACAAGTCGTCAAACAGGCTAGCATTGTTGTCGCTCGTCTGGTTCTGAGAATGATGGTCAGTAATAAACGCGGATGTCGATGCGCTGTCGTACGCCTTACAATACTTGTTATGACTATTTTAGGTGGATGCGCCTTTTGTTTTTTTTTTTGTAGGTACTTGATCTGTACAGGAGTGTCAATTCTTGCAAGAGTTGAACAAAGGCTCAAAGTAAAACACTATTTTAGAAAACCTTACTACTTATAATGTAGTTTTATTTTAAAAACTTCTGTGTTATGTCCATTGCAATCATTGAAATCTTTTGAGTGTTGGTCATTTTCTTTATCAGGATCTTCTTAGTGTTAAATCTTTACACACGCAAACATTCACAGTTCTTACAAGCTTTCTATTAGAATATTACTAATAGCCTGTAAATCTTCTTATAAGACATAAGGAACCTCATACATATTCTATTCCTCAGCATTATCATTCCCATCAGACACATATTAACCACCCTCATCAATACCCCTAACAGAAACAATGTCATTTCTCTCTTCAGCTCGTTCTACCACAACCAAAAAGTCTTCACTTATGACTTACTCAACTTGATGTTTACCAACCGTTTCACCGAAGCTCATAAACCCCTACTGGTCTGTCAGCTGGTGTCAACCAAAAACAACAATGTAAGAGTTAATGAATAAAACAAGTGTCCTACCTTGAACTAAGCTCTGTTCAGTCTTTGGCTAACTTAGATTGTGCAAGCAATTCGAGATGCGCGATGGCTATACTATGAAAATACATATAATATGAAAATAGGATTAGAGCTACCCAATAACTGGAATTGGGCTTCTTCTGAACTTTTAGCAGTTCTGAAAGTGCATATAAAATGAGCCAATCCTCGAATTCGACCTACGAATTACTTCAGCAGTGTTTTTGTAGTTCGAATAACCAAATCAGTTTCTGAAAATGAAAAACTGTCGTGAGCAAATGACAGTACATGATCAGATGATAGCACGTACTTTCGAGTATCTCACTTGATAAGCAATCGTATGTGGTAGTATTGGCAGCTAAGTTTTTTCGCCTGTCGATATAACAATATTGGCACGCTGAGCAGGGCAGTATTCGGACATGACGCACAGTCGTGAAAAAGAACGTCTTCGTACACCAAACCTTAAAAATCCCACACAATGCTCATCTGACAGTTGTGACTCACACTTTCCATACCAATATTACTCGCCTCGCTTACCCTACAATGTAAGACCAAACCGTAGTTTTATTTGAACACAGATTTAGCACAGACAATTGACTCGACGACCGTAAGTCACACATGAAACGGATGCCGCTGTCAAAGCACCTCTCATTGTTGGCATCACTTGTGTTTATTGAAATAACATCGAGGTTATTATTGGAGTACTTCAGAATTCTAGGGCAGGTATTAATTATTGCATTCATGTGGTTGGTATTTGTATTGTCTCTCTTGGGCGTAATGGAGTTTCTATTTATTGTGAGAGCTTGCAGACGCATTACAAAGCAATGTGTGATATGACGCCGACTGAATAGAGTACTCTCGTATATCGTCCCGTTATAATTAGTCTTAACCTGAATCTGGGTAGAAAATTCACCTGATTCTTACCATAGATCAAAAGCAATAGACAAATGTTTCATGGTTCAAATTAGTCTAGGAGTAAGTCTGTTCTCTGTGAGTATTTTTTTAGCATAACCCATCAGAGTTTCGAGGTCATGACCTAGACGCGTACTGCATGGGTGGATCGAGGTGGTTCTAGAAAAGATTGCCTGGAAGTATTTGGGAGAGGCTTTTGCTCAGCAGTGGGACACAGTGTAGGTTAAATAAAAAAAAAAAAATTGTCAGGAAATTTTAAAATTCTAAATAAAACAGATAGATATTTTCGGTCTATAAATCATACACATATTTTTTTTCGCTAGCCCATCTAATAATCACATTCACGGCGCACTAAACTCCCCGGGGTGGGCAGCACAGCAAATTATAATAATTTATGACCAATTAGGCGACGAAGACGCACTTAAACTCCGGTGTCAAATGTTAATGCCACATGTATTTTGGCCACCGTATATTTATTATTATTATTGTACTAAAGATTTATTAAAGCAACATATTTTTTCCATAATTACATATTTATGTTTAATCGTAAACTTCGAATTTTATTTTAAACGCCATTATTAATTTAACAATTATTGTTTTCGTAATAAACAATACGATGTGCTGTGACTATTATAATAATAAAATTATGAGTCGTGCCGTTTATTTTGTGTCGTTAAACTAGAATCGTAAAACTAGTTATTCTTGTGTTTCGGCTAGTTTACATTATGGACAATTTATATAACTGTAGCAAACTGTAGTACAGCACGCTGATCAAGTGATTTACCTTTCCCTGTAATTACTTGATCAGGTAACCTATTATAATATTATATTATACTATTATAAAATTTTAGTAATTAAAAACCACATAAATGCAATCACATGCACTACCCCAATATCCTATTATAATTCTAGACTGGGCAGCCATAAGCACTTAAGTCATATTTAAAACAATATGACTTAAGTGCTTATGGCTGCCCAGTCTAGAATAATAGTCCTGGAATATCAGGCAGCGCCTTAAGGGTCTATAATACCTTAGATTGCTTAGTATGATCCTCCGTTACGTCGAAAATACTGCGGTATTAATTTCAAAATAAATATATGTTAAAGTTGGATTAATGTTAAGTACTATGTTTGACGAAAACACGATTGGGATCTCGATGATTCCATAAAAAAAATCTATTGAAAAAAATCCAAAGTTACTTCCAAACCGAAAAATAAACCGCTGGTAGTAAAAAAATATACTTCAAATTAGATCATGAAACTTTGCATAATAACTGAACTAACTATAAAGCAGCGACTATGTTTTTTTTATTTCTTTTATTACCTATTATTTTCACCATATAAAGCAATTACCAAAACTATTGTCGCGTTGGAGCCGCACCCCACTCCGTCTCGTTCACACTCTGTCCGCGAGCAGTAACGTGCGAGCGATTAAAAACTGAATTTGAGCTGAGGTAATAACAGACAGAACTCTTAAGAACAGACACTGATGCCTGTCGAAAAACTACTTTGAATTACTCTTTAAAATACTTATTACAATAAATTTGGACTAGTCTGAACAATGTTGAAATGCACTGTACTGCACATACTAAACTAGAGTAGACACAATTCCAGTCCCAATTTAAATAATTAAATTATACAACCTATTTGCAAGCCAATTATAATGCCAGCCAGTGTTTATTATACAATAGAAACAAATAATGACGAACCTAACTATAAACATTAGCGCTCCCGTTATTATTATTGTTCATAATAATATATTCCTGAAGCTCCGCGTGACATTTGCGATGGACCGGAACACTTTTGTTTCATTCATAAGTGACCACGTTTTGTCTTCAAACGCGGCGTGTAGTATATGGCAGATTTTCAGATGAATGAATTACAATTATGTGGAAGGTAAAAGATAAAGATTGCGCAGGTCCGTTGTCATTATATTCTAAAATTGAAACTGAAATTCAGCTTCTTTAGAACTGGAAAAGGCTCTTTTTATGTTCAGGTCGTTACAAGGTCAGAACGGTTATTTGGTTGGAAAACATCAACAGGAAAAAAAATTAAATTGTGTTACAGGAACACAGGATGTTTATAAGAAGTAAGTTAAAGTGACAGAAGCATTTAGCCTAGTATAAAACTATACAATTCATTAAATTCAATTAATTTTGAACTTTTAGGTTTCTTAGTAATAGACGAAATAACAATATAAATATAACAATGTGGAACGTGCAAATACCAAATTACTTAGTAAAATTGGCAGCAGAAAAACATCAGCGATTCTTTTATTTTTTCCCTTGTCTTTCCTTCTTTCTTTCTTATCGCTTCTCCAAATTCCCCATATACTACCCCACTTTCCTATAAATAACAATAGATTAGGCGCACATTAAACGCGGCTGCCAATGATATTATGATGTATACAGTCGAATCGCGTCACTTCGGCCGCCTTCCCATTTATCATGGCTCCTTTATTTGCTTTGGCGACCTCTTTGATTTCTCTTGGCGCTGACGAACGGCTTGAAGGTGGTAATTTGCGGGGCATATTTGCAGGTGTAATGAGCTTCGTTGTGGTGAAAAGTCGGCCATTGTTATTGATGATATTATGCAGATCATGATTTTTTTCCAGTCTGTCGTAGACTTCTTAGAAATATGAAAATAGCGTTGTAAGAATTTATAGATTCCTAATTTATGGGCAGTAAAATTCTTTTTATGATCATCGCTCACAAATTCACAACCTTTTCGAAAGCCGATGCCTCAGTTGAGGATGATTATAAGCTGCTTTAGATAACAAATAAATAAAGATGAATACGAATAGGTACGTATCTATCATCTGCTGTAATTACTGCTAGAAATACGAACGAACCTGAATAATATATATAAAAGGTAGGTTCGCGGTCACGCATATCTAACCAGTTTCAAAACAAAATGCCGTGCACACAATGACTACATGATCAGCGCCCCCTTTTTTTAGCAGGTAAGCGTTAAGTACAAACGCCAGCACATCAAGTTACTACAATCTGTCAAATTTCTTTAATAGATTTTCAATTTTATCCCTAAAGAATAAGGTTCAATGTTGATTGGGAAAATTTGACAGATTGGAGTAGGTTGATGTGCTGGCGTCTGTACTATAGCAGCCGAGCGCTGCAAGCTGGAATAGACCCTACGGTGCTCAGATACGTGCGTCTCCGATGGTACCTTCGTAACATTTTCATAGTTTCACAAAAAGAGTTCATCAACGAATACTTTTTCAGTTTTCCTGCATCACAAGTTTCGTAGGAAAAATTTCATCAGAATTCCGAAGAAAGCAAGCTACTTAAAACTGAGCTAGCTATAAGTATAATTAGAAAGTTAATTATGTCGCTATGTAGGTATGCATGTAAACATTCCTTTATGAATCGACACAAAGTGTCTCTTAATTTCGCCTCCCCCACAGTCGGGCTTCACAAAGTTGTATCTGTGATGTAGCGATAGCAGAAAAAATCTAGGCTTTTTTTGGTGAATTTTTCTTAAGATTGTGTAGAGCTATTTTTGTTATAGATCTGCAGTTCCAAAATAAAATGTAAAATGACCTTTGTAGGTTAAGGTTACTAAGATGTCAAATGGCTACGTGTTTTATTTCTGTTTCTAACATTATTTTCTTCGTGGCTTCAGTATTACTTTCGCTTACAAATTGTATTGAGTAAAACACAAAAAGGCCTTCTCACTTACGCTGTAATAAGTGAATAAACATGGTACGTAAACACTATAAATAAAAAGTACACATAAATAAAACATTCGCTGCAAATTTTATTATCACCACCTCCCCAGCGTGAAAACGAATGTAAATAACTCTTTATATTCAATAAAAACCGGCCATTTCTTGCATTAAGCAATTTTGTTTTACCATAAAATAATTAACGCCCCATACGATTGAGGCATTTAGCACAATTATTAATCACTTTTCTCAATTAAATCAATTTATTTTACATAATTTCCAAATAGTTGTAATATTGACATAAGTGGGAAAAAACACGTTTCGACGTGTTCAATTTAATAAACATACATAGGTTATTCAATTTATTTATGTTGAGACTTTGTTTTCCTTATTTTACAACGGGAAAATTGGAATAACGGTGAAACATTTTACTTAATTGCTAATCGAAATGATAATAAAATCTTGTTAACTTAATTGGAATTGTAAAAGTGAAATACTGTCATTTCTTGATCGATCTTCAACTTTTGTTGAGCCTAGATGGATCATATTTTTATTTATGTCAAGATTTAAGATCTATTTTATTTAAACCGCACCTCATCTCAGGAAATGAATACCTCCAAATACCTACGCATAAATTCAGCATCATCATCACGCCATTTAACTCGATTCTAGGCATCTCTCATCCAGATGTTACCAGCCACCCAGCGAAGTTCGTCCCTCCACCTAGCCTGAGGACTTCCTATCGTACTACCTATATCCTAAGCTACGCATAATATGGCGTAATTGTATTATTACCTTCCAATTTCAATGTTTCTAAGTATTGCAAAAGTTCCTTCTCTGTTTGAAAAGGGCCGTTTGCTCTGCAGTGGAACAATACTAACCAGTATCATTTTTAGTTAAATGTTCCTCAAAGATAGTGCAATTAACCACATTAATGCCCGCTTGCACCACATGACACTAAATGCGTTTAACACCGAACATATTTAAAACATAATTCTGTCTTTGTCATCTTCAAACGATTGACAGAAACAGAGCGATGTTTTTAAATACGTTCCTAGCAGTAAACGTTTTTAGTGATTCATGACGCAAGTGGCTTTAGATACCCAACGTCAAACCATGCATTAATAATACATTTCATCTCGCTTCTTTTGCTGACCGTACCCTGGGAGGGTGCCACACAAAGGCGCGGCTGCTCTTTTTCACTTCTTCCTTCCAGTTTTTACTTTTTGGTCCCTCTTGCCTCCCCTATGTCCTCTGTCCTCTGTCCAACCATGCGATGGAATTTTTGTCCTCTTTTTGCCCTTATTTACTAACTTTTGTTTCTATTTTTATGTTATGTTAGCAGTAATTTTCCAGAGTAAGGCGCTTTTGAGTATTTTAAAATCTGTTTTGGAGAATATAGAAGAAATAATTAAAAGATTTTTGAAGGATTTTCTTAATTTATGAGGGCGTCGATTATCACGAATACTTCGTTAGAAAGGTTTTTCAGTTGAAGATTTCGCAAAAAAAAAATTGGTAAGTACCTCATCATTATGAGCAGTCAAGTCATGATCCATTCGTTACAAACATTGGTATGTAACGTGTTTGGTCTACATTTTTAGTTCATACATACGTTGAGAGGTGGCGCTACCGGTTCTGAAGTGTTAATTTAATTTGTAAATTCAAAACTATTGGGAAATGGTTATTGATGCGCAATTTTTTTCCCGAATAAACCAATTCCGTTTGGATTACAGTAGAGTAAGTGATATAGAGGTTCCTATTTCGTCATATTTAGTGCAAATATGTAAGGATATACTAAAGTAGCTTATCCGTATATATTTACACATAGTAAGCAGGTACTTGGCACTTTCTGTACTTTTCACTACACTATAAAACAAAGGTCATCATCGTTCTCCTGCCCTTATCCCAATTTTATTTGTGGTCGGCGCAACATGTCCCTTTTTTCCATACATACCTACTACTATTAGTCGTCATCTCAGTAGTCACCCCCTTTCTAGCCATATCATCTTTCACACAGTCCATCCATCGTTTCTTTGGTCGTCCCCTACTCTTATAGCCATCGACATTCATAGGTACTCAAAACTTTCTTCGCGACACTATAAAACAAAGGTGTGGCTTCCAAAAACGCTGTATATTTTTTATCAAAGACCCAATACTTATATTACTTTCTTTACCACCCAATCTCAGTAATAATTCTCCCAACCTTCCCATCAAACAGAAACCTCTGAAAAGGTTCCCCGAACATTTCTTGGACAAAACCTTCAGAACGTTGACACAGCCACACAAAACATAGCTATCTATCTGTTCCTACATAAAAGAGACGGAGAATAAAAGGCAAACAAAACATGTATGGAGGGAAGACTAAACATTTCCAAGACGTTGCTTGGGGGGTGGGCACCCTGCCCAGGAGTGTGAGGAGGAGGCACATGTACCACGAAACGTAGCACAAAGTTATCTTGACAACAAAATAGATGACAATCAACCTTATGGTGATGGAATAAAGTTGAATAGAACGGCAGTGTAAAGTTGGTGTTTCCCAACACAATGTCCATTTAAGGAAGAGCCATGAAAATGCATTACTTTACCCCGCTGTCCTCCATTTTCTGTGCGGTATCAGGGGCAAAAGGAGGTCAAATGTAACTGGTTAATAAGGTTTTTAACGTTGCCTGTGTGTGTGGAGTCGTTTATATGAAATGAAGCAAAGCTGCAGAATACAGGAGGAATGTATTCTTCTTTGTATGCGGTATTCTAGCTGTTCTAGAAACTGGGGAATTCTGTTGAAGTTGCGTTTGAAATATTCATGTAATGTTTCTTAACGTTTTACTTAGTAGAGCAAATTGTAAAGTCTGTTTACCTACATGACTACAGGAAATATACTTAACTATTATCTTTTGTGGATAAAACAAGGATTGGTAAATCATTGATCGCAGGCACATCATGAAACCATACCTACCAATAATTTTAGACATATGGACAATATAGGTAGTAGGTACAATTGTTTGCCAGGGAATGACATGGAAATGTCAATGAAGTCATATTTTAAGTGGTGTCGTAAAAGTAAAAGTCAAAGTCAACTAATATATTATAAGAGGATGGACAGTTGTATCTTTTTGTCCTCTGCCTTATGTCCGACAATCAAAATAATGTAGGTTTATCATTCATCTGCTTTAAATTGACCGAAGCAGACAATATGCAAAAGTACGTAGAGATCTGAATCCTTAACCAAATTCAACTTACAATGTTACTGAAAATACGGTTTTTAAAAACTATACTAACAGCAAGCAAAATAATACTGACCCCGTACCACGACATCAAAAAAGCATTTCACGGAAAGATTCCATCGATCGCGTATCGTTCTCTCTCGTTGTACAGGGTGGTGCAGTCAGCGACACCTGTTCCGAACATCCGGTCACAGATACTATGCCTATTGCACTTCTTAATGAGTGCTCTCGTTACTACAGACGGCAATATGCTCCAACTGACGCGTTTAAGTTCGGCCTGTGAGGAAACTCGTTGGATCACGTAACGTTAACGCAGTCAACCGTGTTCAATTTTGAGTCCGTTTTGCGGATCGCTTTTACCGTTTGCGTTTTGGTCCGTTTAGGGATAAAAATTGTTATGCTGCGTAACTTTAACGTGGTCTGCAACTTAGATGCGCATTATCGTTTTGTGTAAATTAAAATAAAGAATCTTTCATGACTTAACGTGTGTGTAGCGTCATATGAGTCTTTATTTAATTTAGCACAATAGTCATTACGCTAACATAGCAGAAAAAATTGTAAGATGACGTAACTTAAACGCGCTAAGTTAACTCCGGGTTATTGTCTTGTAAAGCGGTGAACATATTAGGCGTGTTTCTATGTCGCTTCTATAAATAGAAGTTCTATTTAAAACTAGTTAAAGGACAGGCGTTAAGTGCTGAGAATTGTGATGTACAGACGCCAGCACATCAACTTACTACAATCTCTCAAATTTATTTAATAGATTTTCAACTTTATCGCTAAAGAATAAGGTTCAATGTTGATTGGGAAAATTTGACAGATTGGAGTAGGTTGACGTGCTGGCGTCTGTACTATTATTAGGACTTTTTATACCGTGTTGATGTTATCAATGATTGTTTTTATTTTAGTTTCTGCGAGGAATTTCTGTCTAGTTGGACTTGAATGGCGTGGAAGCGTTGAATTTGTTTAGTGGAATTCTAGATTGATTTTTTTTGTAGCCAGTAGACTGTTTAGTCGTGCCATCATGTACAGATTACCTGCCAAGTTAGCGCGTTGAGAAGACTGTCCTATTAGGTACCTACCTACCTAGATCCTACCACAATAATACCTTACTTATTTATACCTAATGATCATTCTCCTGCCGTTAGATATGTATCCAAGTTTATCGGGTCAACGCAACATGTATTTTTCTTCCATATTTTTCTATTAGGTTCCTAAGTAGGTACGTATTAAGTAGGTACTTATCTAGTCTTAAATTTTCTATTATTAGGTGTAGATACTATACCTAATACTTACCTACTTGTAATGTGGTACATAGGTAGGTAGGGTAGCTACAAGTAGAAGTTTAATTAATTTACCATCAAACCAAACTTGTTATTTTTTTTTAAATAAGTATAGGTACAATAGTAGAAATCTACATATTATAGGTAAGTACGTTCCAACCTAGTTACTACCTAGTTATTGAAAGAGGTGCCTAACAAATTCTTATAAAAATCTAAAAAGAGCGTTTTGAAAGATCGTCAAATCTAAACAATATAAACAATCACAGACAAAATAACATAGGTAACCAATTTTCTATCCTTTAAATCTCCTAAAAAAATCTAAAATTAAACAAAACGATTCTCAATTATAAAGTAACATATACACAGAAATAGAACACGGTAAATGCCAAATCAAAAAATTTGAACGCGGAACAATACTCGCACATCGCCAATCCGACAATAGAAGTGACGCGGCATTCCAATTCGGTGCGCTATTGTTGAATACGACGCCCTGATTGGCTGGCTGGTACAATGGGCCACGCCCACCACACAATGCCCTATTGTCGTGGCGGGACGCACCGCCCAACAGTTCTTATATTTTTTTATAGAACATTAGATTTTATTTGGAGTTTTGGGTGTTATACCTATTGCTGGTAAGAAAATTTCTGTTTAGTCGATATTCCTATTTAGATAGTCAATAAATTATGTCAGTTAGTTAAAAAGCTCGATTAAACAAATTATGCTAGTCGTTTATGATGAAGCATTTGGAAGCTTTTTCGATAAACTCATCAAATTTTTTGTACTTAATCTACAAAAAACGGAAGCATTAAAACTCAAAGAGAGATATGAGCGTCGGAAAATACAATTTTAATAGTAAACATATAACAAAATCAAATCGGGAAAGAGACGATTTTTAAAAGCCAAAAACACATTAAAACAGAAAGTAAACTGGTAATAAATTAAAAAAAAGATCGCGCCCACTTAAGCGCCCCAAATGGAAATGGCAGCTACTTATTTTTTCCGTAAAAGCATCGTTTAAAACTTGGTCAGCTGGGTGTCGATCAATAAGGGCGTACGGTTCCGTAGCTGAAACCGGTTTATTATTCAGGAATGTAACAAAGTCTTTTGAAATCGTCTTTTGTTACTTACACCGGATCCTGTCCGGTGCAGGTAATCAATGATGGAATCTTAGAAATATGATCCAAATCAGATACTGCACATACCTACATCACATCGTTCTTGGGTATAGGTTAGTTTTTTTTGCGTTGAAAAATCTTCAGTTATGGTCCGCGCGCGACTGCTAGTCTCCGTATGTGAGTGGTGAGAAGGGGGAGATAGACAAAGGCCAAGCTAACTCAGTCCTACCAATTTTGTCAATGGTCCAACGTCCATCCACCGTCTCACTGCTCACATAGATACCTCAAGCGATGACTAGCAGTCGCACGTGGACTATAATGTATTTCAGGCAGACAAAACAAACTATTTGATGTTATCATCTCCAGTCTAAATTTTAAAACTGACTTCTCCTAATTTGGTTATGGTCCACAGCCTTGAAGAAACAAGAATCATCCCCTACGGTACCCCGGATTTAGGCAAAACGTTGACCGAAACAGCGGTAATGTTGCAGAGGGTCCACAAATAGAGATTAGTATGGCTAATGGTGCCATTTGGACGTGTTAGTACCTACTTTTTACGTCAAATGTACGTAAAACGTTTGGGGATTGATGTTAGCTTTCAATAGATTTATTCTGTTGATATTGTTTTGGTTTGAAGTTTATGTGATAATCTATTATTGTCACTCATGATCGAGAAGGTTTTAAGTTGTTTTGCTTTATTTTTAGGCCTCTAAGTTTGCTTAAGTGAAAAAACACTTAAGAAAAAAAGTGTAAGAATTATTACACTTTTTTTCTTAAGTGTTTTTTTGTCCGGAACGTCATACATATTTAGAATTTTAGTACTGGAGACGATATCATGAAAATCATCTGAGAAAAAAAACATACAGAAACTTACGCCTTCTTCCCATGGGGGTAGGCTGAAACTCCAGAACGCCACCTGCTACGATTCTTCCATTACTTCTTTTACTTAGTTTACGTTCATACTTATATCAGCATCCTTCCTTATCGCGTGACACACTTTCAATCTCAAGCCATGAGGTTTAAAGGGTATCTATTGCTAATCCACTAGGTACTTCAAAAGTTTGAAAAATTCGTCTGCTCATCAACGAATACCGTAATGAACTTGGGTGAACTGTCAAAATGAAACCCATTGCGATCAATTGTCATTTTGTGTGTGTTACGTAATACCCCGCTGGTCAGTGATAATCAGGTTCTAAGTACTTAAATCTTCTACAGTAAAATAACTACAAGGTACTTACCTACTGAAGGACGTTAGTCAGATGCCACTAATAGGTGCATAAGTCCTAAGGCAGGCAAGAGTTCGACCCTGCATATACCTATTTTCCATTACGCTTAGTGCCTACAGCAGCTTTCACAGCTGGAAACAATAAAATAAACATCCACTTTCATTTTACTACAAACAGAATTAATTTTTCAATAAATTAACTAACCGTTTTGTAAGGTCAATACAGGGTCATGGGAACCAGTGGTGTTGGTCTCTCTACCCAAAGTAATGAATGGACAGCAGAGGTCAACGATACCTGGTTGGTGGTTGATGACAGATAAGATAATTAATAAAGTGGACACGCGGTACCTAATTAACCAGTTGCTTGCGGTTAAACCGATGCAGATGTTGGGCCAATATTAGTTTGTGATATTGGCTCAAATGTGACTATGGACTTGGTTTTTGACGCGTGGAATGATAATCATGATTTTACTGAAACAACTGAGAATATAGAAGTCTTAATAAATGCTTTAGACTTCTTTTCTATCAGGATATATCAATAGAATAGGTATATATACCTAATGAGAATTTGCAACAGATAATGTAGGATCCCCATGCACCTGGGGACCACTATTTCCAGCAGATGAATGTAAGATCTAGAGATAATTAGGATAGACAAGAAAGAATATTGTCCCATTTGGTATCCTGCAATATCAAGCAAACCTTCAAGAACTCCATTAAACAATGACACTGTTTAACTCATGTTTGACAAGCCAGGTGGCGCCTCCAATACAAATTAATCACTAGTGTTTTTTTCATCCTATATCTTAATGTCACATGTCATGTCTCTTAACAACCCACCACTAGGCTTCTAATTACTAAAATATATAGCAACATCGCGTATTATCTAAGTATCAAATATATAGATAAACAATCTTTCAAGGAATTTAATAACGAGCTAATTATAAAGGCGGCAGTGAAACATCAAAGCCTTATGTTTCATAAAAGGTTCTTCATATATGTTTTCATGTAGGCGTAGCTACCTATCCGCCAATGTGTGTGTCAGTACCTACCTAAGTAGCTGTATCTACTTGCCTATTTATGTTTCTCATCATCTCTTATTATTAGAACATTGAGGGATTTTTCTCAGGAATCCTTTACAAGTTACTTACAGATTGAGTTATTGAAGTTGTTTACTTTAAAACGTAATTATTTTAATCTTTGCGTAACTCACATCAAATGACAATTGGTCGCAATGGGTTTCATTTTGACAGTTCAGCCATGCTCATTGCGTTATTTACGTTGTTGAGCAGACAATTTTTTCAAACCTATAAAGCAATGGATTATCAATATCCTTATCCTTAGATCTCTCAGATTATGATTATTCAATACTCTGTTGATTATTGACCTTAATTTTGGAACAGACTTTCCTGTTCCTATTAAGTACATTGTTGATCTAATAGTTTCAGAACGACCTTTTAATGACTCCAACACTAAATCGTGACACATCTGGTATTCCACCCCTAGATCAAAAGGGTGGTAATAAACCCTGGCACAATTCATCTAATTCCTTACCTAATACCATCATAAAAGTAAACCGCATGGAAAACCCTTCAGTGAGGAGTAAGTTTCCCGTCAAACTAACTTTGTGTTATGGGGACGAAAACGGAAGGGTGAAAATGAACCCGTTATGTGGAAAATAAGGAGGGGTTGATATCAACTGATGTGTTGTGTATAATTTGAAGGGGTGAATTAAAGTTTAATAAAGACAGACGATATATATCGAAGGAACCTAGAGAGACAGAACAAGAAATATTATTCCCAGATAAAGTCACCAATGAAAAGTATTCTGCTGTCTCATGATAATTCATTCTCATTTGTAAATAAGTTACCGTTTTAATTAATAAAATTAACTTATCTTTAAGACACTTAACACATATTAAGTCTGGTAATTATAGATACGGCAAATAGTTAACTTGGTACCTGTTTATACTTAACTAAGTACGACTAGGTAAATTACCTGCATGACTTAACTTTCTAAGATTAGATACTACCGTACAACGTAATTATATTACATGTTATACTCGTATATGAGTACTAAATTGTGTAGACCTGTTATTATGTGTTGTAAGGTTTACTATATCTACAGCTTTACCTACTGTGGAAAACCTACAGTTTCTTAAGGCTATCGCACGCTATAAAGTAAGTCAACAGTCAGCAAATCTATACACCTACATATCTACAAAGAACTGGTCCTACTCTATAATTTGCCTTAAGAAACTGTAGTTTTTTCCACATTCCTAAATGCAGCAAAAAAAATTACATTGAACTGAAGTACCTACAGACAATATCAGTTCTAAACCTAACCATCCAAGTAAATTCCCAATAGAATTACCGGACAAAAAAACGGACAATACCTTTAAATCAGCTACCAGTTTCCAGTCCTAATTAAACAAAAAAACAGCCACCATTGAGCGCAACAGAGGCGGAAATGCCACAATGAGACATGGACTCGCGCGGATTAGATTCAAAGCGAGGCAAAGATCTTTAAATAGATAGGCCGCGGACGCGCTAAGTGACGCCAATTAGCCAGCGCGCCCTCTCTTGACATCGGTTAAGGTGAAGCGGCTTCCAGTTTTAAATTTTCGGTGTTCGGGTAACTTCGGGATTTGCACGAAAGAAGTTCTAAAACCACAAAATTTTGAAAAAAAAAATGGTGCATACCGTGTTCTGTTTTGTGACAGTATTTTTATTGAAAATTAAATTCGTCCTATAATAAATATTTAAATTAAACCTATAAAAATAAAAAAAAACACCTTGATTTTAAAGAAGATTGCATTCCCCAATTTGCGACATTTAAATAATTTTAAATAAATTAAATTGCATAGATTTTTCATTCATAAGACGGATTGATTGATCTTTATTTTAATTGTCATTTAAATGCGCTGATTCTATGATTATAATTATTTTATTTGATCTTAAATGTTTATTGGAGTCTGCATTTCTCTAAGTAGGGAAGTACCTATCTACAATTTTTTTAATTAAAAACAGATCAATAGTCTAAAAATATCAAAATAATCAGAATATTTATCAGAAAACAAAATAATTAAAACGTCCATAATCAAAACAGAGACTTGGGTAAAGAAAACATTATCAAAATTCAGAAATCTCTTTACGGGCAAATAATCTTTGAAACTGACGAACTTATAAAGGAGTAGGGTCGGTTCAAACAGACCCACTCTCTGGGGGAGAAGGGGGATAAACAAAACACCAGAAGCCAATCAAGTAATTGCCCTGGCCCCGGTTTCGGTTGCTTCCTTAGTCGATAATCTTCATTAGTGCGACAAAGGGGGGACAAAGGGGGAACTTTACCTGGAACTTGGGTATATTCTTCAATTTTGATTTGTTTATTTATTAATTGAGACTTTTGTTTGAAATAACTTAGTAATTGTAAGTTGTTAAGTCTGTGGTTTTGTGGCTTATGATTGTTTGTGGCGAATAGCGTGAGAATTTCTCAAACCCAAGTAGGTACTTAGGTACGATTTACAATACGGTAAGTATGACTAAGGGGAACCGTTAGCCTAATGGGGACTAGCATTGTGTAAAATTAATAACAAAACATGTACCTACTTAATGAGGAATATATACATTTTCTTTTTTTGTCGCTCTATGAAATAAGGTAAAAAAAATAAAAATGGCTAAATGGCACCGTAACTATAGGTATTCTAATAATACAACAAAATTATACAAGGTTCCACATTAAAATAGGTGAACAAATTTTAACACAGCGTTCAGTACGTCTAACCAAAGATATCCAAGCAAAAAAAAAGTGATTTTATTTTGACCAAATATAATAAATGGCATTGGGTAACTAACATTTTTGCTGTATTTTCGTTAGCTGATTTATTTTTCTTATAAGTATCTAATGCGTTTTTATTTTTTTATTTTACCATTGTCCTTATTTTGGTGGTCTGAATGATTACTAAAAGTTTGTCCATCTATTTTAATGGGATCTTATATATTACATTCACTACCAACCTCGATAAGCAAATAAAAAGATTAAAATTAAAATCCAAACAATTTTACAAAAAATTAGCTGTGCCCCTCAGTTTCACCCGCTTTGCTCGGCTCCTAAGCATCTTAGCGTGATGCTAAATAGCCTATAATCTTCTTCAACAATTGGGCTATTAAATGCAGAAGTATTTTTCAATTATTACTGGGAGTTCTAGATATTAGCGCGTCCTAACAAACAAATCAAATTTTTCTTTGTTCTTCTCAAACAGAGCCCCTGCCATCTTATCTCTTCACCAACCTTGGTTGACTGGTAGAGAATGCCTAAGGCATTAAGTCCGCCTTTGTACCTTTAGTGCGAAAAGTTTAAATAAATAAATAATAAATCCTTCAGCTTTATTACGAACAAGAAAAAATAAAAATCTCCATCCACACAACACAACACACAAATACTCATTACAAACCATCAAACAAAAAGTAATTTACTCCCGTACGGAGGCTAATAAAAGCTTGGAACAGTCCCCCCCAACCCCGGCAGATAATACCCCACACATGGGGGATGGGGGACTAGGGGCACCCCCGAGACACACATTCTTACACGCGTGCGCGTCTATGTGGGTCACATTGTCCTCAAAGGAAGATTTCTTGTCCTTTCAGTACAAAGGATGTATGTTATGTATGTTTTGGGTAGAAAAGGTTTCATAGGTATGTTTTACGATGTATGTAGGTAAGTTTTCAAAGGAATAAATGATTTAATTTGATTTGTATGTAGCATTGAAGTAGATACTTAGGTACTGTGTTTGTTGATTTAAACTGGTCTAGTCTTAGGTATGATTATTATGAGTTAGTTAGATATGTAACAACTTTCCGCGGCTTCGCCCGTGTAGACCCTAATTATTTTTCTAAAATAAAGCGGTCCAGCCGTTTCAGAGATTAGCCGGAACAAACAGACAGATAGGCAGACAGCCAGCCAAATCTTTTTGGAAGTGTATAGAGTGCTGCTAGCGGCACTTTATCCTTGTCGGATAAAGTGTCTCTATTTGCGGCATAATAGTGACGCTGTGTCATCCCGGCTAAAGTGCCGTAAGCATTGCATTGTCATTGTCACTGTCACTGAGTCACTGTCCCTTGTTATTTTGTTCTCTTGTTGAGTTGTTAGTTCGCTGTAAAACACCACATTCCCAAAACATTTCATTTTTTTGTGAGAGCAGAAAGTAAGACTGACATATGAATTGAAAAAGTCACATTGGTACCTACTTGCACCTGAATTTGAATACACAATCTGGTGCATGAGAGGCGTAGGTATTACCTACTTATAATAAATAATTATCTGACCAAAATCTGAAGACAGACAGAAAATCTATAAAAGATTCTAACTTAGAGATTGAATCCATGACCTCAACTAGAAAAATTTTGCAATGCTATTTGTATTAATTTTAACATAGGAAATAAACGTGGTAAAACAAATATTTTTACCTACTAAGTAGGTAAGGTTTATCCGATTAATTTAATAGTTTACTATAAATCAAGTTAATATAAATGTTCCGTTAATTTTAATGGCAAAAGGCAAATAAAAACATGCACAGTGGTTCAAATACGGTACGCCCGTCGCCAAAAAAAAACAAATTACTAAAGAATTTAATTAATCCAATAAACATTTGTATTTTCAATTTAAATAATCATGGGGATATGTCAATTAACACACTAATTAGCTAAACATACACACCGATTCATTAATTTCTAACATATTAACATTATTTACGAAAATAACTTGCTTTTCGAAGACTTGCTCACATTTTATCGTCCTAATCTTTATTTTATTACATTTAAATCGTTTAATAAAAAATCTATGTGTCGTAAAGAGAGCGACTACTGTCTTTGAACTTAAAAAAAAGTCATCTCACCATAATGTTAAAAAAATATGAAAGTTTCTACGTTTGGATGTTTGTTACTCTATCACGCAAAAACGACTGAACGGATTTGGATGAAATTTGATATACAGGAAGACCATAACCTCGGTTAGGAGATAAGATACTTTTTATCCCTGTAAAACGTTCCCGTGGGATAAACTGCGACCTCCACACGGACAAAGCCCCGGGAAAAAGCTAGTTTTATTTTAATCTAAAATAAGAGCCAAACAACTATAAAAAGTGATAATTAAAGAGATAACGTTTCAAAAGTTGCACGTGGAAACGCCGCAGTCGAGAGAAATTATGCTATCAAGTTTATTAGTGAATATTCATGAATTTAAGGTACCTACTATGAGTAACTGTCTTATTGACATGTATGTAGGTAATGGTACAAGATTCATAGTTGGCGAACGTTTCCATGAAATGACTAGGTAGGTATCTATTATTATATTTATGATATTTTCTGTAGTAAAGTAGTAGTAGTCGTAGTAAAGTCATTGTGAGCACGATTCTGTCACAGTAGTACCAAAATCTCTTGACTTTCATTCGATTTGACTCATAAAATCAGCCAAATCAGCAGAGTAAGTAATTGAATGCTGGTTTCAAATTGTTTAGAAACCGTGAATTAGGCGAGATCTTCAGGGATTACGTCGTACTACGTCCCAGTTACATTTACTCTAAAATCGTGGCCCGTTATAAATAGAACTTTCGACATTGACATTCAAAATAAATTTACATTTTTACTTTTTTTACTTTATTTTTTTTCAATTTACGCGTATCGTTATCTCATTGTAATTCAATACCGACTGAATGAAATCGTTGTTGATTAATAGCTGTGTGTGCAAATATAAAAAGAGTCGGTGACATCAAAATATTCGGTTCATTTCGGCGTCACATTACAGGTTTGGTGGGAAATCCTTGTCTCGCACAACAATAGAGCTCGCCAATAGCACAATCGGAGCAGCACACAATAGAACGTTTTCCTGTGGCCACGCCTCACGACACAATGGCACAATAACACGCCCAGTTAGATCCTCCAACATTCGTGAATAAAGAAAATTTTCTCCACAAATACAAACGTAACGGAGATTGTATTGACTTTTTAAACGCCCTCATAGAGCGCACACCCACCTGAGTTCCATTGTGGTGTGCGAAAATGGTTTCACAATGCCCGGCTATTCACCGCGGTACGCACACTGTGCGGGATCGCCACACTCAAAGACGTTCGCAGGGCGGAGCTTAGAGCGAGATGAAACCTCGCTCAGCCGGCCGCGCGCGCTCGAGCGGGAGAGAGCGCGACCGTCCGACACGCACACATTGGCCGCTAGAAAAGGATGGGCTGAACGGCTTTGTATAGATTCCGCGGGATGAAAGCTGTTATTCCGCATAGACAATTGATTGTAAGCGTTGTCATGAATAGAACTGCACCGAATTTTCTTCCAGGCTGTAAGTTCCCGGTGTGCTAATTGAGATTTCGTGGTCAAAATATGATGTTTGATTCATTTTCAGAGAGAACAGGGCTCCGAAGGACGGCATTGTTCATAGGGCAGTGACATTAGGTCGGTGCGTCCTTGTCGCACGTGGGAGCGGGGCGGGGGGCGGGGGGCGGTATTGTAGCGCGCGCGTATTGTCGACCCGCTTCGATCTGCCAGCATTGTGTATCGGCGCCGCGCGTTCACAAGACGTGTATCACGTTCCTATTTCAAATTTTCGAACGCGTTCGATCGCGGAGCGGTCGCACGAACTCTTTATTCGAACGTTACTGCGAATATTTTGTGTTGGACTATTGTTTTTATTTTGTGTTAATTTTTTGCTTGTGTGTTATTTTTTAGTTTGTGACTTTAACAGTTAGAACTAGATAATTATGATTGTGAAAATAATGCCAAAGAAACGGTGTGATCGGACAATTTAACGTGTTGTATAGTTTTGTTACATTTTTTATTTTTATTTTATAAGTTTTCGTCGCACTTTTATTTTTTCTGATGTCTGGAAAAGCAAGAGGAACGATGGTATTGCACCTGAAGGTTAGTAAATTACATGTTTTATATTTTTTAATGTAAAGTGTTGAAGTTTAAGGAGTACAAATTTTGTTTTTTCGTTATTTTCAGTGCTGCTATAAATAGGGTTATTATTTTGTGAATGACAATAACTTTAATGTATGTATGTATATTATTTACTACGTACCTATCTACACCTGTCAAAATAAAATATAATAAGTAGGTACGATTTGAATAAACAATTGATCTAATAAGACGTGATAAAGTAATTTATTTTAAACTCATAATTGATCAAAAATAAAAGTTACATAATATTTTATAATTTCCTTAACAAGTTACAACTTGCACAGTGGGCCAACGGTCAAAAATTGTGGACAAAAAAAACGTTAGCATTTTCTTTTATCTTATTAATCCGTTATAAGAAATCTTCCTGTGGCGACATGTTTTATAAATGAAATACCTACTGTGCAATACTATTGTGTACATTTGTATAGAAACCTGTTTGCATTACTGGACATGTCATTTGATATTTGACATGTTCGAATGTGTTTGTTTAAGATACAATAGATTATTCATTGGCTGTATTATTGCAAAAAAAATACGTTTTTTAAAATGTAATAAGCCAATAGTTAAATCTTTACTGCAAAATTATTTTAGGAATACAATTTTAATGTCGATGCAATTTTGAGTTTTTCTTCGCAATTATTTGCAGACCATGAAAATTTTCAATTAATGAGGTGCGTACTTCGTCTTCTCGCAGATAAGCTTTTGGCCATTTACATAATAATTTTACTTGTTTTAACATTAACCAAAACTCGCGAATATTTACTTAATACCTAATTAACTTCCATGTTGTAAACCTCACTTACCTACCCAATTTACTTAGAAATTATGAAAAAGTAATACTTACCGTACAACTGTAGTTTAGATAGCGACTAACACTATGGTACAGTGTTTTTTTACCATGCATAACTTAATAAACTAGGTAAATAATAAGTACTTACTTTAAAAAGATTTATCACTTGGAGAAGCTTATTTCAATAAAATATACAATTGAGCTTCATTATCTCTTTAATTAAGTACATGTCTGTTTTATTACGAACATTTTAATAAAACTTTTTATTAATTAATTCTGTAATTCATGAACACTTGTTAAGTTGTTACCTACTAAAATATTTCTAGTTACTTGACAGTCTAAGATAAATCAAAGGTTGATTGTTGGAAATAAATATGCAGTTAAAAATGTTAAAATAATTTAATCATTTAATTAGTATCTAACTGGAGAACAATGTACTTACCTACTTACTCATTCAAAAGAAAATTCTTGTTATAAGAAGAAAAAAATCTAGTTTACACCTACACCACACAAATAAAGTGGCCTGCAAGATTCAAATAGTTTATTATGTTATGTTCAAGTAGGTTGTACCTACTCAACACTGATTATTCACATCAGGCTCAGTCTCATTTACGACTAATTTTCAATTCAAGTGACACTCCCTAATTGGTAGGTATCTCTTTACGTAACAAGCGGTAACGAACGGTAAAACTTTTACAATGACCGCCACAATGGTAAAATTTTACTGCGACAGCATTGTTGTCGAGGTAAATTGACTTCGAAATTACCGCAATTAAATTTAAAAATTAAGTAGGCGGTAAATTAACGGGAATTGATCTGTTGTTTGTCGAAATCGTTCGGCGTTCGGAACACTGTTTATTCCGTTCTTAAATTTCATTTAATGATCCCCAGTTTTTTAGTAATAAAAACGTGTCAATTTGTCGAAACCTCACTGTCGTTAGGTTTCGAGAAATACGATTGGTCGCTTGAAATAAAGTATGCACGCATTCGGGACTATTTAATTGGGACTTTTTGTTTTCTTAATGAGGGAATGTTTAAAAAATTAATTTATTGAACTTTACGCAGGTTTACTGAATCGATTGCAGGAAATGGTTTAATGAACCTGTATATTCACTGTGCATATTGTAACTCCATACGCTATCTTTATACATAGATAGATAGATAGATAAAGCATTTATTCAGAATACATAATTATATTTTACCCCGACACGGTCCTGTCAAAATTACCTCTACAAAAAAAGCACTTTCAGTTTTTCACGAGTTACTCGTATCCAATTTTGCGAGCAACTTTATGAACATTTTAGAATAAAACTATCCAAATCGGTCCAGCTGTTCTCAAGTTATGCGCTTACCAACGAAAAGCATTTCATTTTTATTCATATAGAATTTACTCTTGTCCACCAGTGTGGGGGAAAACAAATAAATTCAAAAAATAAATAAGAATATATAATGTAGGTACTTTTTTTTGGTATTCTATTTTAAGTAGGGGTATAGGTGGGTGGTGGTAGGTGGTATTCTTTTATAACCGCAATGCGTATGACAGTCCCAGCATACCCTAAACAAAAATGTTGGTAGGTACTTATGACAATAACCATTTACAAAGAAATTATCTTATTAGTTACTAATTATCTTATTATGATCGACTTTAGCCGTTTGAACTGCGGTAATTTTCACTCTCTGTCATCTTAAGCACAATACTTTGAGATAATTTCCTCTTGGATAGATCTATCTATAATAGATAGAAAAAAATTATAATACCTAGGTGATTAAATACTGGGCAATAGAACTAGCAAGGAAATTAGTTACTTATGAAAAGAAACATACAAATTGAAAAATATCCTTAAGTTTTGTTCAAAAACTTACTCGAGAAAAGAGCACAGTGCTTGAAAAAACGGCAAAATATTCCATACAAATTCATGTCGTGTATTTTTGATAGTAATGAGTGCTAGGAATGTTCTAAGCTATTTCTGTGTCCAGCATTAGTATAGGAAATTCGTTTAGTTGTCGGGCTGTCAAACGCAGGGCGTATCACCGCTCGCCACGACACTCATCAATTAGCGCCTCCGTTTTACGAGTCACATACACACAGACAAACATACATAACATACTTTTCGATATATTATGTAAGTACTACATTTTACGCAAACATATTTTTTGTTGATCTGTAATTTTTACACTGTGTCCAATTTAGAGAAAATACAGTGTCAATGACAGATCTTGTACCAGTTTTTTTTTATTGACTTTTTTCTGTTTCGGAAATGAGCAGTAGAATTTAATGGTAGTGTCTTCAGTGGATGTAGGTAAAACATTAAAATATGATGGCTACTATCAACACTTAATAAATAATATGAAAGTAAGTAGATAAAAGATGAGAATTCGAGGAAAGCGTGTTATCTTCTAAGTTTCCGCTTTTAATATTGAAAATTTCGCGGAAATTTATTTAGGATGTTAATTTAGTAACTGTTTTATCCACTGTGGATATTAATTTTGCAAATTTTTGTAACAATGTTAACCGCTGTGTGTATTTATTTGACAAAGGATTACAAATAATTTTCCCATTTTAATTTTCCCATTATGAAAAAAATAACACTTTATGAAAAGATGTAATGTAATTTCATTTAGTTTTGTAATAGAAGATCTATTACAAAGCGAATTTAAGAAACTAGCAGCACCCCCCGATTTCACCCGCATAAGTCGAGATCCCGTGTGAATATCGGGATAAAAATTATGCTATGTCCTATTCCAGGTCATTGTCTACAGTCAAATCTGTTCAGCCGTTTTAGCGTGCAAGCGTAACAAACAAACAAACTCACTTTCGTATTTATACCTAATATTAATAAGGATTACGATAAGGACATGCCTAAATAAGTACAATACGGCAGTTCTGAACGTTTTCATTATTTTCCTTCCATTTTCATTTAGACACACAGGTATTAGAACCTTTACAGCCGTCAAAGCACATCAGGAAGCCTACGTAGGTATACCTAAAACATAAGAATAATAAACGCGTACCAGTTCCAGTAACTAGGATAACTACACCAATTGTTTTTAATAAATATTATTTTTGTTATTAACCAACAGGAAACGGGCAACGTATTTATATTAAAACACCACGCAATGAAAACAGTCGTAAATCCAATCGAATATAAACCTTTGCATGCACCGGATGCGAGGAATATAAAAAAAAAGTAACCATAGATCTATTTAACCATAGACACTAAATAGGCAACGTCGAAAAGTTCATAAAATCAAAGTTGCGGTTGATTTTAATAACCGATTTATTAGTTTTTAATAAAATCTATAGGATGTGGTTTTTGTCCTCAGATGTTTTAAATCAAACACTGTGGTCACGGTGCGACTTTTAATGTTTATGACTTTTCAAAGTTAACGGGTGTTGTCTGTAATGTGTTTTTGAGTGGGTTTTTCATTTAGATTTTAATAAACAACCTTTGGTTTTGACCGAAATGCTTTTTGAAATTATTTTCACTTCGTTACACGTTCTTCAAACCTATTTAACTAATTATTTTTGTTTGATGTGCCAATACTTACATTTATTATTAATTAATTTGTTTGTATAGTTCTTACATAAGGTTAGTGTCTGATTTTCGGGTACCTGAACACTAATAATTAATTTTCCTTATTCGTGTTCAATAATACTGCTTTGTTGAGACTTATAATTTTGGTTAGTAGGTACTTACCTACCAAAATTATAAATATCAACAAAAATACTTAAAATTAATTAAAAACTTATTCTTAAAAAAAAACAACACTAGCCATACTCTTATTAAGTTACTTATCTACTTATCTTCTGTTTTGATTGGTTTTTTCCATCAGGAATTCAACCCTGGAGTCTGGATTTGTGCCCGATTGATGGCAATATTGAGAGCAGTGGTGGCCCAGTGGTAACGGCCTCGACTTACGAGTTGTTGGTCGTAGGATCGAACCTAGACAGACGCTTTACTTTGTGTAAATAATTTCATCACCACTGCTCTCAAAACGGTGAAGGAAAAAATCGTGAGGAAACCGGCATATCTTAGAACCGAAAATTCAAAGACATGTGACATCTACCAACCCGTACCGGGCCCGCGTGGTAGATTACGGCCCACTCCCTCTCAAAGAGAGGCCTGTGTCCCAGCAGTGGAAACATTATAGGCTGATTCTGTTGATGGCAATATTCTCGCCTCTTATTACATGGGACTTAAACATAACTGGCGAAATGTGAGTGTACTATAAGTACACTTCTACCTATCCCTTAGGGGCCTTATAGCCTTACAGGCGAGATATTATGTTATGTTACTATATACTTATTGCTCTGTATGATAAAAATCTTCTCAATGGGTTAGTAGGTTTAGAACATCTCAGAAGCAATGTCGTAATCTCAGACATCATTTTTCATTTGAACACATTTGTTACATTGCAACAAATTGGCTAATATTCGCTAATGGCCATATTATGAGGTCCTTCTCGTGTTGATTATGTACGAGATTTTACAACCGGTAATTAGCTACATATTATTAATTAACAGTGAAAAAAAATGTTGCTGATTAATCATTTCTGAGATAGAAATCATCATCATCATGGTCTGCCTAGCCTTTTCCCAACTATGTTGGGGTTGGCTTCTAGTCTAACCGGATGCAGCTGAATACCAGTATTTTACATGGAGCGACTGCCTATCTGACCTCCACAACCTAGTAGGTAACACGATACTCCTTGGTAAGACTTGGGCTTCTGAGACAGAAATTATCCAGTTTTATTGAATTTGGAGATTTAGAACTTTTTATTCAAAACTTTTTAGTGTTGTCCACTGGGCAATGGCGTTCCTTCAAACTGTGACTCCTCACAATATTGTATTTATTCTTTCAAATTCGTAAGGTCGTCTATGTAATATGACAGTACAATAAGTCAGTCCAGCGCTGACTTGCAACAGAGCTCGTGTAGACACTAGTATCAACCCAGTTCAGTGCTGACTTCGCGTTCTCAAGTCTGTCCTTTTGACTAACCTCGTCTATTTTCGGGCCAAGTAGCATCCCTCGCCTGACTTACTGACTTACTGCCGATCTCGGCTGCATGGACATGTCATCATGTCAGAAATTCCGAGTCACTGCGCCCAGTCACTGCTACCGTATAAACCAGGCATTAGTTCAATCTACTCAAAGATTCTAAATTCAAATCCCAAGACACGGTACACTCTTCCAAAAAACTTTCCCAGCTGAAAAATCCGAAAAAGAAAAGGACACCATAACCCTATTATTAGGATTCTTATCCGCCACACCCATCCGATTTACAAGACAAATACTTGGGACTACCCGGCCAAATCACATAGGTTGGTCACGTCTCACGTCACCATTGTGACATTCGGTTGACTCAAACTGGCAGCATTACCGCCACCCTACCTTTGCCCTCGATTTTTTTTATTAATTCCCTCCACGTCTCCGCTTTGTTCGTCCCATTGTGAATACCATGTGTAATAGAAATACGTAGTATGCTTATTGAATGGAATTTTCGTATTTTGTCCTCAGCTTTGTCGATTTGGATCACTGTGCGGTGTGAATAATACATTTAGGTATAACGTCTGAGTCTTTTTTGAGGTACCCTTTAGGTACTCATCTGATGAAAAGGAGGAGAATAAGGATATTTCTTAAGAGTTGTTATAAGAAGTAGGTAGGTATACCAGTTGACTGAAACAGTCATATTACTGACTCATGATAAAACAAAAGAATTAGTACAGTTATTCATCACAGTATTGAGGATAGCGTAGCGTCAGAACTGTAATTCTCCTGTTGGCAACAAATACCTATTATCAGATTGGTGATTGGCCATTTGGTGTATCAGACTGGTCTGGTGCAGACCATCAAACTGAACAACTTTCTCTTCCTCCTTCTTTTTATTTTTTTGAAGTGAAAACTTCTTTAGGCGCGATGTTCACTTTTTGGGTGAAGAAAAATCATGGAACTCGCGTAATCGTCACCGACGGCGCGTTGAGCACTTTTTTGTTGAGAGCGCACTCTGTTTTATTTTTTTGGATTTTTTTTAATGGAGCTACTGCTTTCGTTCTTGTACTGACAGCAAGCCACATAAATTTCTCCTTTTTGTGTGACAGCTGATAATTTTTTCTCAATTACAATGCTAGTCCATGGAGAAAGTTGTTCAGTTTGATGGTGTAACTCTGTACCACACCATTAAATTTGACCATACCTTTCTGATACGTCCTGTATACTTACTAGGTGCATATTTAAAGGACCATTTAACTATTCATCTAGGGGATTATTTATAAACGTTGCTTAAAGTTAAGTGACGTTCAAACGTCAAAAATTTATGGTTAAACCGGATATCTATGGGTTAAACAGTCACTAATCATTACTTAACTTTAAGCAACGGTTGTAAATAAACCCCTTAGTTGCAAAAATCTTAGAATATTCTTACAATAAACTATTACGTTAACGACCCAAACATTAATTAAGAAATCAAATCTCTTTCCCAACTTCGCAATAATTGCAAAACATTATTACCAACAACCCAAATACAGACTTACTCCAACAACAAACATTACAAGCATACTACACCAAACGCATTAACACCTCTTTAAAATTAATTTGAACAGAATTTTATGCTAAATAAATTTCATTGACGGCCCCACAATGGATAGCGCCCTCGACTTAACCCTCAAATAATTCCACAATTCCCGTAGACAACGCCTTCCGTTTCTTTCATTGGGTATTAGAAAAGGACAAAGAGGAATTGATTTTTAAGTCATAAACGATGCGCGGGTTTTAAAACAGTTTTCAGCAGCCTAATGTCAGACTGAAGATTCAAGGCGCATGTTTAGACCCCAATAGCAACATTGACATTAGGGTCTACTCTCTAAGTCCGTCAACGAAGATATGAGCCTGTCCGAAAGTAGTTGAGGCGTCTAAACATTAACAAATTCCATTTTTCAGACGGGCAAAAACACATCGAGAACATTTTAAAAGAGAACGGTGGAGTTTTTTGCCCATTCTTCTACATACGACAAATACCTATTGGACGACTAGAATCAAATTTTATTTTTTTTGTAAATTTTAATGTTCAAAAGTGCCTCTCATGTGCCTTTGACTTTGACTTTTTGGCTTTGAGATTATAATAGGGACAGCTGTCAAATAGTGTTGTCATTCAATCTTAGTTCGGGCCCTGCACTAGAAATCTTATGTCCGTTAGTGATCCGGAGGATGAAGCGCCCGGAATTTCGGCCGAAACTACAGATTTCGTATAGGTAACAAAGGGAGTAGTCCACCTGAACCGTGAACATTTTTTACGTTACCTACTATAAGAGTAGAGTAGATCCACTACTATAAAAATATGAAGCTTGCTTAGTAATATTCAATTAAGTAATATTCAAAAAAGTAGCTAGTGTTTATAAGTACAAAAAAAGTGATTTTGCGAATGAAAACGGCTCATGGCACTTCGGACGATACTAATAGTAGTGGTCCTAAATCACTCCGGAGCGAATCTGTTGTGTCACAATTTAAAACACTTTAAACAAGTTTACGCAACGGACTGGGAAACGTCAAACAAAAACCTGCGTTACGCCGCGGTTTTTCCAACCACAGGGTATATCCACCGGGAGGGTCCCATGTAATTTTAAACTGGTATCCGTGCAGTTTTAACTGACACATTGGTCTTGTGGTCTCAAGCGCGACTGCTGAGCTTAGGATCCTGGATTTAATTCCCAGTTCGGGCAAAGTGTTATTGGGTTTTTCCATTAGGGATTTCTTAGTAACAGGCCGGAGTTTGGAAGCTAGTGTGATTTCCGAGGCACGGGGGGTGCCTCGGAAAGCACGATAAGCCGTTGGTCCTGCACCTGATCTCTCTCGCGTCGTGTCGGATTGCGTGCCGACCCATCAGACTATGAGAGTGAGGGAACAGAGAGTGCACCTGTGTCGCACACACTTGTGCACTATAATATATCTTCCAGGCCGAAGGCTAGTCACCGTTGAGATTGGCCGCCATGGCCGAAATATCGACTGGGGGACTATTCTATTAAACTGGTAAAACGATTTATTCTAATATTTACAATGGCCAGTAGGTATTTGGTCCTACAGATACCTACTGATGCCGTTAGTTCCCAGTAGATTCACATGCTCGTAGAATCCCGCTTCAGTTTACCTCTTGCACCATTCCCAGCCAAACGAAAGAATCCCCAGTAGGTGTGCATTTTAGGTGTCCCTATTATTTGTTGTACGGAACCCTTCTGTTTGCTAGCACGTGTTTTATTGTGTAGTTATTGCGCAATTATTGAAGGGCGACTACAGAATGCTAAGGAAGTGGCATTGTTGGTGGGGAAAGAATTGACGGTGCAAAGTGGAATATGCTTTTTGTGGCAGGCAAATCGGTGATCTTGGTTGAATTCTCATGTGTTTGTCTCGACGGATGGGTTGTTGCTATGTCCTTTTAAGAATCGGTTTGCTTATTATTGTTAGCATTACTATTTACCTGAATCTATGCTATTTAGACTAGGACATAGGATTTTCTAGGTTAGTAGATATGGGATCTTTGCTTAATAATTGTTAAAGAATACAAGTGACGAAATCGAAATCTATTAATTCATGAAAAATATATGCTCTTATAGATAGCTAGTAATATTTTGGAAGGTTCAATGAACCTACAACTAATTACGATTTCCGTGTATATCCATCCATCGCATCTGCCTGTCAGCGTTTCGCGCGCGTAGAAATAATACCCGAAGACTGTTCAAATAACAAGGATGGGGTGACTGCCAAATGAGTAAAAGTTTCAATACAAGACATATAAGATTATTTTGATAGTACTCTCAAATAGAGCGATAGAGATTGAAGAGAAACTAGAGTAATAGGTAAGGACGCAATGATTCTGTACTATACATACATCATAGTTTTATTATTCTCCAAATATAACTTCGAAATTCACAATTCTTCGGTTTACTTTTAAACAATTGAAGATCGCAGTCAGTTGAGTGAGCTCAGACATGGATTTTCAAAAATAGTACAACAATGATACGTACAGCATAATATTCTGTTCAATTTACCTATAACTTGGCAGTCTTATCAATACGAACCATATAATTTCCATTGTTCATACACACATTGAGCTCACAATGCAAGTCTTCTACGTGCCGTCTCTTCTCTTGCGTGGATATAGAAAATAAAGAGTTTCCTGTACAATTATTGTCGAGGGACATTCGACCCTGTTCTAAAGAAATACCTTTATGGAACACGTGTGAAACAGGGTCTTGTTCGAGTTTCGAGTCAAGTTTGATCTTATTATTAATGATTGTCCTAATATTTGTGGGATCGATATCCGAGAATTAGAAATCGATTGGAGTGACAGATGTGATTCGACATTCTATTTTTGTAAATATATCACACGCCTGCTAAAACTTGAAAACTAAAACAAAGAACTTAAGCACAACTTACATGGAAATCAACAGAACTAAAACAATATCAATAAAAATCAATCTTCCTAGCCTTTTCCCAACTATCTTGGAGTCGGCTTCCAGTCTAATCAGATGCAGCTGAATATCAGTATTTTACATCAAGCAACTGCTTATCTGATCTCCACAACCCAGTAACTGGGTAATACGATACCCCTTGGTAAGACTGGTGTCAGACTTTCGGGCTTCTGACGACTCGTAACGACTGTCAAAGATCCACGAATGACAGCCGGGACCAACGGCTTTGCCAATGCTTTCCGAGGCATGGAGGAGTCTCGGTACGTAAAGATGGTCACCCATCCACTGACCATCCCCGGTAAGCGTAGCTTAACCCGTGCTGCTGTTATAACTTAGCCACGAGCTCCTTAGAAAACAGTATCAATAGATTAATTACAATCTTCTATTATTAATGTGGTACATATAATTCGATGTTAAACATTATCCCAATCCGTTCTAAGAAAATCCTCATAATATTTTAGTATTGTCATTCTCAAACTTCTCAGTAATACGCACGATAGTCCGAATCGCTCCAAAATTGAGTCAAACAAAGATTAATGTGATTTCCCTATAATTTATAGCCTAAAGTGACGTTTGAAAGTAAACATGTTACTATCGAACCGACATCTGTTTGTTTGAAGGAGAGAAAAATGCCTGTCGGAACAAAATCGATTGACATATTGCTCATGTATTGTATTGAGATTGATTTAGAATCGAATAATTATATCGTTGCCTCTGGAATAAGCAGGAGGAAAATCCAGCTGCACGTGTTTGTTTAGTAGAAAGGTTAATTCAGTTTTGCTTATATTGAAAACATTATTGGACAGATGGGAACTTATGACTTTATTATTATAGACTTCAATGTAGGTAGGTTCTATTAATAGCATTTCTCAAGGATTTATGGAATAATTTTGTTGGTGGGCAGAGTGCCTCACAAGGAAACAGGTATCATGGTTTTCACAGTTAAAGCTATAGACAAATAAACAGCCCAGTAACATTGCAGAAAGCAGAAAGATTAGAGAAGTACATTGGTTGAACATGATTGTTTAAGAGTGGCACAAAAGAAAACATTCACAGATATACCTAAGATATTCAGGAGTGGTTGATAATGAACCAAATGATAATGAAGAAACTTTTATGTAATTCTACTTTTAAAACAATTACAATGTCCCTTTGTTTAAACGATAAGAACATTAACAGCTAAGATTTATTAAACGTTTAACAAAGTCATGTTTTTATGAACAGAGGGTACCTAGTAGATAATTTATTACCTTATAATTTAATTTGCATACTTATATGCACTTAAGAACAGTGTTTAAGAGCCAATTATGTGACATAAATTACTATCATTTTATGAGCATGAAATGAAAAATGATCGCCGCTTAACTATTGGCGATCGATATAAAACCATACTTACCTAGTTCATTAGGAAATTAATTGTAGAAGTCTTTATACCCAAAATTATAATAATCAAACTACATATAATGGATCTCTGCTTTTGATACTGTTTTCTTCTGCCACAATATTATTGGTACTTTATTATCTTTGACCACTGCAAATGTCAGACTAGTGCCTGGTGCTATTACATTTATTCTAGGCTATACCATCCCACTGTTAAGCCTATTAGAACAATGCCAAAGGCCTTCGCCATCCTTCTACATATATTATGTACTTGCATACCGAAAAATTTGGGTAGTTGAAAATAGTGTCCCTTATTTATGTCATCCTCGGAAAACCTCGATATTATTATAATTATGCTTTAAAGAACCTTGATATCAATTCTCTACAAAATCTATAATAATAAAAACGCTATAATATTTTAACTGCTTCTTAGATTAAAGCCATACATACATTGTTTGATAATCCTGCATCCTGTAGATATTTAGTTTGCGTTCGATGTTAGCTCGTAAAACTCTTTATTATGCGTCTATGTACGTAATAGTTTCAATTTTATGGTCAAAAATGTTATCATAATAATCCAAGGCGTTTGTTATAGGACTTCCGTTCACAGACTTGGGTCTGACGGGATTTTTTCTGTAGTGTATATATGTGTCTCTTGAAATAGGTGCTGCAAATTCTGTTCCAGTATTTGTTATACCGTATTCCTTCATATATATAATATAATATTATCTTTGCCTAGAAACTACTTGTAGTTTTTTTCTTTTAAAAAAACTTTTCTTTAAAAAAAACTTCATAAAGCTTTTGCGTGGCATTTGGCATCGATAGAATATAAGTAAGAACGAAGTAAAAAATGTACATATGCGACAAAAACTGCAAACGATCAATGATCGAATTGAGTTTTCATACTAATATTTAATTATCCTCCAAGTCGATAAGAAATGGCAAGTCCATCACTATGTATAGTAAAATATTCAAACGATCCAGTCTACTTACCTTTTTGCTGATTATTTTCAAATTCTCTTAAAAATTAAGGCACGTCAATGTTCTAACTTATACATTTAAGCTGCCACCAGTGACTGAAAACGCTGCAATTCATTTTCTTGCTCGTTCCTCACATTTTCCTTCCAAACCGTTATCAATTTCTACTAACAGACCAAAAGGGACACTCCTCCAATTTTAACATTACCTAACAAACAGACTTCTTATAGAGCCCTTTTCTTTCATTTCCTGAACATTACTCCCTCCTCACGGTTCTTCTCTTTTATGGAACTAATGACAGATTTTATGGGCTCTACAGAAACTATCAAGTATCAGTTCATTTTACACTCACTAAAACTATTGTTTAGAATGTCTCTTGGACGACATTTATCAAGCTATACTGTTCCAATATAACCTGATCTCGCATTGTACAGGCTTTTCGTATATTGAGAGGTCAGGTTATACTGGGTCTGTATACCTTGATACGTCTTCGTGCGTACTTAACGATGCTGATCATTGACATCTGCTGATTTAAGATGGGGATGAAATAAGGGCTGACTAATGATGTTTGTATTAAGTCCATTAAGGGGAACTGTTAAGGGAGTGAAAGATTTAGTATTAATATTGTCAGTGTTATGTTATGTAGTACTAGCCATATCATCGTTGTTGGTTGCAAGTTCTTCCAAGTCTTGGATATTGAGTTTCATTTATTCCTATTTCATTTTTTTCGCTAACGTCAAACATTTGGTACATACACGGACACCTGTGTATCTAATTGTGCACATACCTATTTGTATTTGGGTAGGTATGCATTTTCATCATTATCCTGATGTTATTGAGAGATTTGCCCTAAAACTGTATTAGCAGAAGATCAGGGAAAATCCCAAAATAATATATCAATAGGCGTTTAAAGCGCAAAATATAAACCTACAAAAATCCATGATAAAAACTGTGAGTCACCGATTAGGCACAGCTACATACGTACCAGTCTATGAACCCAATGGAAAAAATTGATTCATATTATAATTAAACAAAAGATGGAATGGTATCTATAAATAATTCGAGCAAGACAAGGCATGAACAGGCATCCAACCGTATTGTACTGGAGATAAACTGAACACATGTAGTGCATTAACACATCTGGACGCATCGCGTATTGGGAAAAAATAATATCGAATTTCTATTCGAATCCTGCGCTTGCCATTTTTTATGAGACCCATGTGGGTGCTTTGTTAATTTATTTAAGATTTATTGAGTTAATGTATTGATTTTATTGTTAAGCATTTCCGTGGCACAAGGATTTATTAAATGAGATAATTAATTCATTTAAATATTGTTTCACTTGGAACAACTTGCATATAGGGTTCCACAAGGGACTATATTAGGGACAACTCTAAAACACTTTATTACCTACTGAAAGTGACTAGTTTCCTTGTAGGTGTTCCTCAGTCATCTCTTACTGTTATAAAATGTGTAAAAACCTATGATACCTAAATAAAACTGTTATTGAAAATAATCGTACATTTATCGTTACTACTATGATGTATGTATGTGATTTACTGTTCAATAATAAATATTAATATTTTTGTTTCAGGTAAATAACATCCTCATAGTAATCTTTACTAGAATAACCTGGTACTTATGTGTGGGTAAGTGTTTATTTCCTTCAATACAATAGGTACCCTAACACAATAATATATATATTATGTAGTAGGTTCTGCCTGCGGTCGTGCGGTCTGGTGAGTTTTTCAACGTCAGGTAGAATTTTAACTAACAATAACAAGACGTCAATATAACAGCGAATGAGCTATTGGTTAGTAATTCACGGAAACAATAGCAGATCGATTTTTAGTTACACTTGAAGATGGAAAGAGGAGCTTTTAGTCTAACGATTCTGGCCTGCTAGCTCTAGAAATCGACAGTTTTTAAACGATATGCAATAGCTACTAATTTCAATAAACTAGTGAAATTATAGCCTTTTTCGTCGCTCCTACTTTACTGAGCTCAACAAGGTCTCCACAATAGTTCACATTGTGGAATGCAATAAATAAATAATTGTGTAACTTCTGCTGATGATGATTTTTCTTCTACTTCATACCAAACAATATTTTAATCTAACTACCAATCAAAAAATTAAACCCCTCAACGCATCCCACGCTGCCCAAACACAACACCAGAATCAAACCTGATTAATTAGAATCCATATTAAATTACCGTTGGCGCCTACCATCGGTACAAAGCCATTTTGTCTTCGGTCAAGTATTTCCAGACGTCTGCTTGATAGACAATAACATCTTTGTTACGCACAGTGTTCACATAAAGAGCATTGTGGCCAAATCAATTAAACCATAATGTTTTCATTGTGTAATGTACCCTCAACATTGTCTTAATGTAACTCACTCGTGTATCGTAAAATAATTTTTATTGGTCTATTTATGGCTGCATCTGAATTTATTGTCCAGATACGTTACGGTAGTTGTTACTACTGTGCAATGGTTATTTATATGTTATGTTTTGTGTCGTTAAAGTATTGGATGATGTAGCGTAGGGAGCGCTCGGGCTATTTTGGCTGCCATTTTAAACTTTCAGATATTAACTCTTTTGAATTTACCTAGTGAAAAAGTGTCTGATGACGTTGGAGAAGACATTGATAGAGAGCTAGAAATGCTTGATATGAATATTAATAGCAAAATATGAAACAGAAATAAAAACACTTATTGGTAGACCCACCTCCGTATTAATAAGATTCCGGAAAGAATACGAATTGTCACGAATAGCAAAATAAACATCACCTGTTGACTGATGGCCAGAGCTATCATATTCCACTAAAAACTGTAAAAGGTGAACATCAAAAAGAAAGGTACATTGACACCAGTTGGAATTAGACTCAACCGAAATCTCGTAATGGATGCTCCAAGATCCAAAGCATGAGAAACTGAAGAGCCAGTCATTATTGTGAAGTAACTTAAAACCGCCACATGTGTCACATATCGTCCAGGATTGCGATGCCACATGTGAAATGAGTGAAAAAAAAAGACAAAAATCTGTTGTCACTACTCCCTAAGGTACGAACAATGCCACTCAGATCCTGTCCCTGAAATCATAATTAATTTAAACCCTAAAACGAATGAAATAGAATATAAAATCGAATCTCTGATGAGTGTCTTACAGTCGATTTCGTCTGAACATGGTTCGTTTTGTGGTGGTTTTTTTGTACAACCTTCCGTAACCTTTAGCCTGTGACACGGATTGTAGATTAGGCATATTGTTGACCTTTTTTGCTTCCATTTTAGTTGCACGTGTAGTTTTGTTTTTGTCGGAGTCCCTCTGAAGAGCTTTTTGTTTTTGTTGGGAGTTGTACAAGATTTGCATGTGTGCGAAACCGTTCGGGTGACTTTTTTGAATTGAACACGACATTTGCGTCGGTTCCCATCGAATTTTCAAGTAAGACCGCAAACTTGGGAGTTTTTAAGTGTCTTTTCTATCTTTTTTATTGTTAAAAAGATTTTTTATTTCAAAACATTATCTACCTCCACAGCATTTTAATATAACGGTGTAAAAACATTGTGAAAAAGCAAAATCTAGACGGAAATGTCTTTCTTTACTGTCAGGCTTATTCGCAAGTTTATGTTCCTCAATGTGAGCTTGGAATATATACATAATTTAACCATACAGACATAATCACATTATTCAGTATGATAGAACAATTCAGTATGATAATAAAATACTTCAGCGGTCACATTCGCTTACATTTTATCGAATCTCGAACATTTTTTTCTCGAACGGAAGTTCTAATATTGTCGCGGTGCGTTCAGCCGTGGCCGTTGACAAAATTAATGTTTTATTATGAAACAATGAACAGAACAGTGTTTCTTATAAATAATGCGTGGCGATCCACATGAAAGATGCTCCCAGTCATACATATGACATTTGCCGACCAAAAATAAGAACACAAAATGTTCCTATCATCTATAAATTATTTTATTTTACATGTTTGATGATATTCAGGGATCCATAGGTTTTTATTTTGATTTACATATAGTTCAAAGCAATACAAGACTTCTTTTCAATAAATTCTACCGGCATGCGCCATGTCATTTTTTTCGGCGCCAAAATATTTGAAACTGGAAGACCTTGGAGCGCGGTATTTATATTTAAAGTTAATGGCACCTATAATTGCAAGAGTTTTTATTTTTGCGTGCTATTTATAAAAAGTTTGCTTGCGGGCAGGGAAATGACAAAAAAACGATGCGGATTAGAACTTTGTAATGTGCATGCCTAATTGACGGCGATGATTTAGCGATATACGATCAATACTTATAGATTTTAAGATTTACACGGGTACAAATTGGTATATTAACTTTTGATTAATAACGAATTTATGCACCTAAAGCAAAAAATTGCCCATCTACAATTCTTATAACTGAAACTGAACCAACACATTCAAAGTTCCCAAACGCAGTTCATAATCATATCCCACAAAACAAACAAAACGTATTCCATGAATGATCTCATTAAAGAATTTCAATTAGGTGTAAAACGCCATAGCTTCTAGGAATCATTACCATACCGAGCCGAGCCAGATTCACGTATAAATCTACCAAGATATGTTACGAATAAAAATAATAGAATTGTCGTATCTAATAATATTACGGCCGTTTCCGTTCGCTCGTTTATTTCAGTTTGTGAACGCGAATATAACATATTATAAACGTTCATTCATGACTGTGTGGACGATTTCTGTGTTGCCAATGGTTATACGATCTTTCGGAAGGGAAAAGATACCTGTCTTACCTTCGGAATTTAGATTAAATGCTAACTATATGTATAATAGATTCTACTAATGGAAATTTCATATCAATTACATTATCTTGATCATCTTTGTGAACTACTTTCTTTTTCTTTGATTTAGTTCCTACAGGAAATTCAACTACAGAATATAATTGGATTCATACGTTCACGGCCGCTATTAGAAAATCCATAACGCTGGCGTTCTCAATATGTGTGTGAACAGCATGTCCTCGTTTATTGTTAATAGCAGATAATGTAAGGTTAGCGTTAATTACTTTAACTCTAACTACTAGTTTGTTGTTATTAACACTTAATGAAACTGTTTCGTAATAAACAAACTGGTTGTTTCATAGCTTTGCTCAGAGACGTGTTAAATTATTATTTTTTATGTCGGAGAAATTCATTTCGTCATCTTAATGGTTGTTAATTATTGTGATTATAATTGTTGGATGTTTGGGTCGAAGTTCACACAACGGTGAGAATTTGAGATGAGGTATCTTAAGGCTAGATTATTTTGCTGAAATTGATAGCTAAAGAAAAGCTTTTTACACTTAGCTTTCCACTTTAGAAGTAAAACAATAAAAGGTAGAAAATAATGATGCTGGTCAATTAACAAAATAATAATCATATCATCCTCAACTGCAGAACGACAAAGTCACAAAACTTACAAAACCAAACACAAATAACAAGAAACAAATTACACACATTAACAATAATAATTCTTGACATTAATATGCATTGCTACACATAACAACATTTGCATCCTAATACTTAGAGATCCAACAAATCTCTTGGATATAGAAAGAATGTGTTGGAATCCAGAATCCATCTTGGATATTATCAAGGGCGTCTTAATCCGCACAAACGAGCCGTGCCGGTTGAACAAAACGAATTCTTATGACTAATGTTGAATAAGGATGGGAACGTTCGATATTTGAACCCGATTGTAGACGAGTTCAGTCATTTTGAATAAGTGCGATCACAAGTGTACCTACAATCACAAAAAGATATTCACAACACTAGAAATACTGCATCAAACATCGCAGTTTCTAAATCTTATAGATTTGATTGGACTGGATATGTCTATAGAGAATAATAATTAAAAATTTATCTTAGAAGAACATCTATATCCAGCTGAAAAATATAGAAATAACAATTTTACTGAAAAAACTGAAAGTATCGATAAAACTGAAACACAAAAATAATTCGAGTCACATCTAGGGGCGTCACTACAAAGAGTGTAACAATAACATGCTAACATGATGAATGCTACCGGTGGCTACACAAAAGAAAATAAAAAGAGATCAGATGTAGGCGATAATTCATAAAAATAATAATAAAGGGGTAATATTGTTCTCGTCTGATTTATTTAGTGGCTAGCTGCAGTGACGTAGCACTTTGTTCTTAGTTAAATGGAAGCTTATATAAATGTTTAGGTATTTATGTAGGTGCTTTGTTGTTCAGATTTAGCTTTAGGTACACCGGCAGTTTTTTTTTAAACACGTGCAGAGAAAAATTTATTTATTTTTAAAAATATTATGAGAGCGACTTGCCTATTCTAGATTATTTGAATCGAAAACTCAAGTTCCATGTCCATTTTTTTATAAAACTTTGATATATCGATAAAATCTGACACCTATTTTTGTTCCAAAGCGTCGTAGTTTTTTATCATAACCAAACTACCAAGTTGCAAAAACATCTACTGCGTAATTTTTACAATATTCAGAATAAATATAAATACAAAATCAACAAAAATAGTCAAAGTTATTACTACGCATATTAATGATCAGAAAGATAACAATATAAATAGCACGAATAAAATGTAAAACAAAAACATTGTAGATATAAACTCCGAACAAAAATATACCATAATCTGTTGGATTAGAAGAAATTAAACAGTGCATGGTAATAAAAAGTTCATCCTTCTAAGAATATAGAGCACTTTTGCCAGTGTTGAAGTAGTACGGACCACTTCTGTTTTATTGTTGGAGCCATATTTTATGACTGGATTGTGTACAGATTTAGATTGTTAAGAACTCTACACACAGTGACTGGTAACGTCGCTGCGTTTCTGGTGAAATTGGACCTGAAAATAAAATCTGATAGAAAAATCCAATTGAATGATGATATGGCTAGAACGGAAGTGAACATTGAGCGGACGACTGAAGGAGATGTAAGAAAGAAAAATAAGTTTTCCGCCGACTCCAAATTGGGATAATAAGGACAAGAGAATAATAAAATAAAATGCAAAAGACAACGTCAAAACTCTCACTACTTACTTACATTATTAAGTAAATAAAGAACAGAAAATAAGATATAACAGGATTAACAGCTAAGATCTATTCTCACCCACAATTTTAATTCAACGGTGACATCTTTCAATAAGCTTAGCTTAAACTTACACATTTTATGAATGACGATCATTATAGAATCTAACACGAGGATAGAGAATTAAAATGACTAATCAATTTAACTTAAAGCCTTATTTACTGTGAATTTGTAAATGGATGTCACTGTTGAATAATAATATCAGTTAATATAAAGAATTACATAAAACTTCTGTTTCATTGCTTTCGAAATTATTTGTTGAATTTATTAACGATTCATGTAGGTAAGTAAATAAGGTCTTGAATGTGAAAAACAAAAGTACAGCTATTAAAACCAATTTAATCAAATCCTAATTTTAAAATCTTCTGTCTATTAATAATCAAATGAAATGACAAACATCTGGTCTACAAAATTTCATGTACCAAGGACATTTATATTTGTCCAGTCTCAAACAGCTGTTGGGTCGCGCGTGTATAGTCCCCCTTACGTCCGGAGATGGTCGTGCGCACTTCTTGCACGGTGTTCAATCATACGACTGCTCTGCTATCTTTGAGATTATAATGAAACTTTTATGACTTCAATTTTCGTTATGAACAAAACTTTGCCCGGACAAAGATCTCTTACACGTTTGTTTATATGTGTTTTATATAGTTTGAGCCATTAAATTTTATCTATTGTATTGATGGTTTATTTCTTATAAATGTATGTTAGCACGCTTTTGTGTTTTATTTGCGTATACAGCTGCAAGTTATGAAATGAAATTGTAGGTTGCTATAGTCGCAAATTCTTTGCAAGTATTTCCCTAACCAAAATAATTATATAAATGTATTAATATACTCCTATTAACAGTACCTATTCGCATATTCACAAGCTATCACCAAAATTAGAATAGATTACATAATGAAGTCAATACTCACGAATAAATCACGTCGTATAATTGGGATATCATAATCTATGCAAACTGTTTATCAGTTTGACATATTTATAGATCAGTCGGTAAGCCCCGCACCGCAACCCAGTACTCTTGTTTGATCCCAACAATATTTTATTGTTACTAAACTATAGTAATAAAAATCCAACTAAATGTAATGACGATGTAAATTCTGAAGATGAAGAAAAAAGTTGTACAGACAAAATAAAAACCGGCACAACAATAAGTATTGTGCTACCGGTTGCAATCATTAGTATTGATGACGCAAACGTTACTCAAAACAGTGTTGAAAAAAACTGAGAGCCAATCAAGAGAGTGCTCACAATGCTATGTCTAATAAAGAATAAGATGTGTACAATGAAGTATTACCGCGTAATAAAGACGGGGAAGGCAGACACAAAGGTAAGGAACGTAATGATTTGGAAGCGAGTGGATGTAGAAGCGTGAATGTGAGGAGCGAACCATGAAAATTACATGCGGGGCTCAATCGCAGCCGCTCTTTTGTGTTGCACAATACTCACAATGGACGGTCAAGGACTTGATGAAGGACAAAGGGTTATAAGATGGGAAGGTAAAATTTAAATCGGCGTTACTTGTGAATTTTTGACGATGTGATAACATATGATATTGAAAGCTATCAAGGGTTAGAGCGGATATAGAAATATATTTTTTTTCCAAAATACTGAATTATTTAATATTTTGAAGCAAATAACAGTTTTACCAAGACACTCTTGAAATAAATATCCAGTGTCAGAAATATAACGAATCCTATAAAATCTCGCGTCGTATTAGAACGGTTACTATGCGAGTATGGACATCTTGAATTATGCAAATCTCATACATGTAAAATCTGTTGTGACTCACACAGGGCATTGTACCGAGTTAGAAGCATCAAAGTGAGATCAACCTGAATAAAGGCATCCGCGCTGGACCGTCGAAGGGGTAGTACAATGTCGGCGGGCGAACAAAAACTGACATCACAATACGTTGGGCCAACAACAGTGGCCGCTCATAAATCAACTTCAGACAAAAGTAACAATAGTATTGAGGGTACCTTATAAGAGATCTTAGCATTGTGCTTATTCTTTGATGTTCACTAATAAAACCTTTGATTAATATCGTATAGACGGAACCAGTTGGTATGCAAATAATGACGTTTTGAGGGACGGTAGTCGGATCACACGTGCTGGGGTGTGAACAAAAGCTAATGCTACATCTTCCTCACAATGCTTTTGTTGGTCCACTGCTGGGCAAGTTCAAGTGACCGATTTGGTTTTATTTAATTCTTCAACGTGAGCCGTCTTGTTGGAACGTTCCGTTGTGTTGCTGCTTGTCTGATTCAATTGAATGATTAATCTCAATAGATGTTCCATTATGTACCTGGGTAGTTAGGTAGGAATTTCCTAAGGTACTAAGGTAAAATCAGGTCCAGCAATACTGGTATATAAACTAAGCCTGCCTTTGTTAGGTTCAAGGTTAGTTTATCTCTGAATTCGCGGGTCTTACCAACCGCAATCAATCTTCTTTCTTGTTTTGTTATGTTTGATAAAATTTTGACCTTGTATTAATTAAAACATTAAATTCAAAGAAACCTGCAGTATTCAAGTGTTTTATTATCATTTGCCGCAAGTCGAGCGAGACTAATCAGTTGCAATAGTCAATTATTATGAAAGAATCCATGATATGAACTTTACACTTACAGAATGTCTAAAATATGGGTCAGCCGACCGGTGACCCAAAGATTATTATTATATTTTTTATAGTTATATGTTTTATTGTTTCCCATTTCGTCTGGTTTATCAATTAAATTCTGTTTGTCAATTTAGGTTAGTAGATATCAGTGCTAGCTATTATAATCGTTATTATTTGGTTGTTAAGGAAATCTGTATACATTGTCACCTCTTAAATGGACCAGATCTTAAACTTTTGGGTTATCTGGGGCATGAAGATCATGAATAGGTACATATTTACTTTTATACTTTTCGTTTGCATAAGGAGTATATTCATTAAGGTTGTTTAGAAATATTTAAGTAATGATTCACTATTTCATTTTATAAATTATAACTCTAACAATATTAAAATTGCATTAAAAACTACCGTAGGAATTATCCTGTTTTTCAAAGCCAGTACCAAAGCCAAGTCTAAAAAAGAACAATAAGCCAGTGTTACCTTTCTAGGTTATCTAAGAGCGTGGTATTTTCCTATTTACCATAAAACAACAGCAGTAAGGTTATCGGTAGGTACATTTTTATCAAATATTTTTCTGTTTTGTTTGTAAACTTATGTACTGTAACTTATTGTTCGTTATTATCTTATTGTTAGGTAATGAATTTGCATTTATTATGTTCGTTTTAAGTTCCTGGTTTGTCAATATTATTGCGATCGTTATTATCAAGTTTTTAATTTCAAGTATAGGTGATACAGAATATTGCATTCACATTCTGTTTTTTTTTTATACTATTGACCAATTCGTAAGCTTTGGCTTCACCTCTTATCTACTAGATCAGTATTAATAAAATTCCTTGAAAATTGTAATTGTTTGCCATTATCACGGTTCATAGTAACTGAAAACAGTTCCAAAATTCCACTTGTTGGGATATTAACGTAACAGAAAGGAAAATTTATTCTGCCAAATTCACAGTAAATGTAAAGAGAGACGATGTGAAAATATTTAACGTAGGTATGCATTGATAATTTTTTTAATCCTATGAATTTGTATCGTACCTATTTGAAGACATTAAAGACTCAACATCTTCTCATTCTTATTTATTTAGAGTCGGTGCAACATGTCTTCTTGCATACCTACTTCTCTATGAGTGGCCATCTCGGTAGTCATTCATGTCTTCTTCTTTCACACAGTCCATCCATCGTTTATTTGGTCTTCCTCTACTCTTATAGCCTTCCACATTAATAGTATATAAACAGACGATGCTACAGAATGTAATTGAATTGTAAATACAATAACTACTGCCTGCTGTAATACTTTTCATTATGTATGTTTAAAACAGCAATGAAACTAATAACAGAAGTTGATTCAGGCAACCAATGATACATACGTACATCTAATTTTCTAATTTTAAAATCAACAGATATTAATAAAATCCTTGAACTAACAGTTTTACGATTATATTTGTTCGGATAGAAGAATATTATTTTTGAAAACTAATGTACGTCTGGTGATTTTTTTATTGAAAACTAAACAGATATGCAGACACAAAGTCAAATATAACAACATCCGTTTCCTATACGCTTTTTTTGTTATTCTTAATAACAGAATCTTGTCAGCAATATTTTTTACTAGTGGATGACTAACAAGATTTATTTTCAATTAAACAAATTGTTTAAATATTAGCCATCGGTAGATTATGTTATATCGATCTTCAGATTTACCCAATATATTTGCTTTTGTGATCTTTACATTATTGAAACATTATTTCTAGCTAGATAGGTACCCACCTATCATCGTCATCATCATTTCAGCCGAAAGACGTCCACTGCTGGACATAGGCCTCCCCCAAGAACCGCCACTTCGACCGATTTTGTGCCTCCCGCATCCAGCAGATTCTTGCGCCCTTTACAAGGTCATCGGTCCATCTTCTGGGAGGCCTTCAAGGCTACGTCTTCCTACTGGAAGACGTAAACCGAAAGGCCTAAAGGTTCTGGCGGAAAGGTGGCGAACACCAGTAGGTGTTCGCCACTCCAGAACCTTTCGGCCCCATCGGCCATCTGTTCTGAGAGCAATGTGTCCTGCCCATTGCCACTTAAGTTTGGCAATTCTTCGGGCTAATTCGGATCTCTTCAGTTCTGAAAGACCTATGTTCTAAAGCAAAACCTATGTTTTGTAGGTTTTTCTTGTCTCTATTTGAAAGAAATGACTACACAACCTAACCGCCGGTCAGACCAAGTAAGCGCCCTCACTGGACTATGGTACCATCTCCCTGAAAGAAACCGAGACCCGAACGAAGTAGAAGAACTCGTACAAATAGCCACGAAGGCCTTTCAGGGACACGACCTTCAGTAATAAAGTACGCGATCAAGAAGAAGATACTAGTTACACAATGTATAAAAGTTTGGTAAAAAATGAAGTTGTTAACATTTTCCAGATTCAGTTGATCGTTTAATATAGAATATAGAATATACAGTAACCTACTGTATATTCTATATTAAACGATCAACTGAATCGGTATGCGAAGACGACCAATGTTCTCCAAGAAATAATAATCAATTACAATAATTAATCTACATATACACACAATGATCTCATTATTGCAATTTTTCTATGAAATAACGCACACTGGCAGTATTATTACTGAGCAAGTCATGTTATATCTCAGAAGCGGGTAATATGTTAATTATCGCCATACTAAAAGGACTAACTATATCAATGGCTGGTCGTGATATTAGGCCAGTGCATATGGCACCGATATTCATACAATGTTTGAGAAAATGTCAGTTGTTATCGTTAGGGTTGGCACAGACTGTAAATTACAAGGCTGTATGTAAAGAAAAACGAGCCAACCTTTCGCTTAGTGAAAATGGTTTGGTACTATCCGACGGCCAACTCTAGCAGCGCGCAGGCTCATTGGTCACATCAAATAGCGCGCGCTTCCCCGGCCTCCTGTTACACACTTCCGTCCCTTTTCACGAAATCGCTCCTACAGATTGCAGGAAAACGAGACGAAAGATGTTACTCATCAAAAATCTTTATTGTTCTGTCAAACCATGACAGTTTTTAAATAGTCTTATGAGTTAAGTTACCTGCCATCATATTAGTAATGTGTTCTGTATAGTCCTGTTTCCTCATTCTGATTGGTTTTAACCAATATCAATTTAATTAGGTAATTAAATTTATATTTATATATATTTTATATATTTATTCTATTAATAAAGCTTCTTATCTGCAGCACACCTCATATTAAATTATTTGTTAAATAGCACAAAATCCGAATAAGGAGCTACTGATATCATAATTACTGCATTGTTGCTTATTTAGGATTTCATCCATTGTTCAAACTCCAGGAAAATTGATCCATCAAGGTGTAACATAATGAAGATTGTGTAGAATTATTTCCTGTTACTGACATCCCTGTCACCGTACTATAATTTTATTTATCACTCTCTTTGTTGTGTGTGGTTTGTGCCAACATCACATTCTATTTGTTCGTGAATATCTTCCGTGATATATCGACTTAATGAAATAAAAATTGCTGTTTTGCTCGTAATTCTATTGCTGTCAAATTCTCTAGTTAATATAGACACATCCTGTATTTTAGGGGGCTCTTAATATTGGTGGAGGTGACAGCTAGTAGGTTGCATGGCTCATGTGTCATTGTAAAAGTCGCATGCGACGTTGTTTGGGTAATTTTAATTTGTCAAAGTAAAAAATTGTATTTAAAACATTGACCGATTGTGTTCGCGACGGTCTGCTGAGCTCATTATTTTATTAGACGCCCGGTTTTATTTTAATTTATTTTGTGGTAGAACTCATTCTTCGTAAAAAATATTATTCTTATTTTTTCTGAACTAACCAAAAGCTCAAAGATAACATCTGGCTCACAATGAAAACGTCAAAAAAATAACAACAGAAAACTTTTAAGAGGAACGTCAACGATAAATCTCTCGTTAATAAGGCGTCACATAAACAATGTTCTTTTTGTCGCCATTTTCAATTTGGCACTGCGTGTGCGCAGGCCATGCGTCGTTGCCTCCTAACATTGACCAATTATTGCACACACCACTCAGGTCCCTTTGATGTCTAAAACATTAAATTTGTGAAAAACTGCAAGAGTCAATGATAATTATTTATTATTTTCTTCGAACCCATTTAGGAGTGAAGGATATTTATTAGTGTGGAACAACGTGACAAGTGACCAGCGATGACATGGCGGCAGTGCCAAAAACAATAGTGCTTATAATAACATATCGAACATTACTTTTGTGAAATAGTCACGCATCTTTGTTGTTACTGACAAGACTATTAGTTTCTGAAGAATAGTGGATGGTTTAGAAGTCAACTCGACGATATAAGGTGCATAAAACGTTGTCTTGTGCAATAAACTGACAATCTGTTCAGCATCATGCTGCACGACTTCAAACGAACTCAAACAATTTTCAGGATTGTTATTCACTTCGTAAAGAATATAAATGACAATACATAATACGTTAATGTGCCATTAGCAAAGATTTAATGTTTATTATGCCAATCTTACCCTTTTTAAAATTCATCAGCATTACTTATGTGTCCGGTGTTATTACAAAAGTTACTTTGTATATCATATATAATTTTAAGAGGTTGTAACACTTGGTATGTGTCCAACAAATTCACATCATTTATCACCAGATCGTCAAAGTCATCATTAAACATGTTATCACTCTACACGTCAATATCATTACGAGTTGTCCATTCAATTACAATCAAAGAGCTTTCGTGTTTGATCCTATTATTGTATATGAAACGTACAATAGAAATTCTTTGAGAAAAATTGTTGGAAATATTATTGGAGGTCACACAATAGACCCTCTCGTCTTTGATGTGACAAGAGGGTCTAATCAATGGTTATCGATAGAAACATTATTTTTGATGTCTAAAAGCCGATGGCAGTCGTAATGTTTCCCAGACATTGGATGTTGATAATGTCCGATATTTTCATTAAAATCTAAAGGAAGATATAAAAAATTGTATCTAATGTCGTTCCGCGCGGGAAACAAAATTTTTGTGTCAAAATTGTAAATGTCAACAATCAATGCTGGATTTTATTGCGGACATATTATAGGACAAGTATAATAACTGTTCTTTCTGTAATGTGCTCTTTAACACATGGGACTGATTTCAGGTATTTGAATGGTTATTTATCTTTCAGGCGACTGTAACAGTCGTACTTACACGATACGGTCATTAGCAAAAAAAATACAGGTTTACTGAAAAAATATGTCATTACATGATTTTTTATTCGTTTTAACCAGATGGGTGGGACTTGAATTATTATTGTTGATAAAACTTAGGACAACAATTCCATATAAGACATCTCCACTTTGCTGAATAGAATGAATCATCCATCACACATGACGATTTAAATTAAAGCAAAAAAGTGAATTATTGTCATAAACTCAACTAGGCAAGCTTTATCACATTCCAATCTCTTAAAAAACAAACAACACTAGCGACAGCCTTTCTTCCTAACAACATAACAAGCCAAAGTGAACACATCACGGAAATCGATTCTAATTCGAACGTCTGTATCGAATCGTATACCGATGTATCGACACACCGCGGAGCCCTCTTGTTTGTCGGATCGATTATTCCACTTCATCTCACACTTATTGGGTTCAAACAAGTCTATTGCGAAGGCATTGGTCACACGATTATTAAGATAATTATGTAATTATTCGATTTGACTACAGTCGGGTGCTTTCTATCCTGTTGTACTTCAATAATTGATAAAGTTTCTTCTATAGGTAATTTAGTAATGAAATCTTTAGCAACTAGCTTCATCTTTCTGACTGACCAGCTTCTTGACAATTCAAAAAAGCCTGTATATGGTTTAATTGATATATAATACCTACACATGCTTTGAGATTTTTGTAATCATCAGCAGAAGAGTTATTGTCTTTTTTATTGAATTCCCATTTATGTTTAACTCTTTTTGAAATCTGGTATTATTAAACAGTTACCTACTGATATTATATATCTTTCATTACTCATTATTTCTTGAGGATTGCAATAGAGCTTAAATACTATAGCATTATTAGTTAACTTCGTTCATTACTATTCTTCAGAAGCAGGCGCTCAGTCTTTATATACTGCCCTAACTATTGAATATAACCTTACAATTTCTAGCCTGACTTCTCTGGAAATTCCTGAGTTCGTGTAGTTTCGCTTCGTTTCAACATATTGTGTGGCTCTATTCATTTCAATAATGTATTGTTATTGTTCTGAAGTTCAGCGAAAGCGTATTGTTCCATACAATTGTTAATGTTGGAGACAGTTTGCCGCTGACGTGTTCAGGGAGTAATTCATTTGTATGCGACGTTCATTACGGCAAGCTGCTCAAAGCATTGTGGTGAAATAGTCCTGGTTTATTAATGTTATTGTTTTGATATTTCTAATTTGGCGTAGAATTCCTGAAAAATACATTCCATGATATTTTCATGCTCGCTCGGCGATACTAAAATGTATGTACAGCGTCCTGGGGACGTCCAATTGCTGACTGTCCAATATCTACCCCACAGCCTGACCTATTCTCATAGGCATAGTTCTATATGAGAAAAGATTAACGTCACTTAATTCCGAACACGTCTAAACATTCGACATCAAATTAAAGTACATTCAGACGTTCCATTACAAAACATTTACACACAAGATCTTCAAAACGGCCGCTTACACTTACCAACATCACAAGAACATAAAAACCCCATCACAATATGCGTTAACCGCAAACAAGCATTTTTCAAGCAATCACTAACCGCAACCAAACGTAACGTTTAACGTTAACATTACAAAATAAAGCCGAAATATTAAACAAATTCGTTTACTTTGCATTAACGGGTTGACAAATAACCGCAAATTGCGATTGTGACTTGAAAGGGGTTAATAATGGTTTTAGTCGTAAGTCGTAACTCGTGGGTTTCTGAAGTAATTCGGTTAGAAGCGTCTGCAGATTGAGCCATTGTGTCGGCAGATTGATTCCATGTCATTTGGACGCGTACGGTGTAGTTTGCGTCTGTATCAAACAAGCAGTTAGTTTGGTCTATTGTTTGGTTATTAATTACTTGTTGAGTGCACTGGTATTGAATGGAAACTACAATTGGGTTAGGGAATTAGTATTGTCTTACTGAAAACCACATTATCTATTATGAATTTTAAAACGATATAAGATCCTTAGTGGCCTTGGACTGGTTCCTAATTATAGCCGTAGACAGAGAGAAGTGGAAGGAGAGTAGGAAGGCCTTTGTTCAGCAGTGGGACATTACAGTCTTGTAATAATAATAATAAATAAGATGCGTGGAATTGAAAGATGATTTCGCCTCGGTGATATCAGTTTTTATAAAACTCTTATAACAAAAATATTCCATATTTAAATGAAAAGCAGAAAGTCTTTTTTCCATCCCTGAAACGTAAAAAAAAAAAAACATTTAGGTAGGTACTCATATTTTGCCAAGAGCCACACATCCACCCCCATCTTGTCCTTCATAGATTAACCTCGAGGATTTCAACCCCCCGGTTGTCCTCAAATGATAATATTTTATAGGACAAACGCCGTGCGGCCAGCCCCTGCAAAAATAATATGTGTCTGCGGCCTAAATTATTCACAAAGGTGTAGTGGCTTCCCCGAACCAACCGGATGAATAATATATAAATCATTCGATATTATTTGATGCAAACTTTCCACGTTTCCCTATGTGTTCTCGTGATAAACAGAATTTTGTGGTTTTTGGTAAGAGCGTTTTTTATTTCATACTCCGTCGCAATACTAAGTTTTGTATTTACAAATTTTACTTACAGTGTACCTATTTTTCCTTACATGTCTACCTATTCATCTTTGTGAGAAAAATTTACCTATGTTTAATTTAATCAAATCTGCATGAAATGAAATTAACCGTTTTAACTTTTAACACATACATTTTCTCTAATTCCCAGTAGGTATCAACGCCATTATTTGTTTATCAAGAAAAAAAAACTATTAACTGGTATTCGAATTGAGAATTACTTAAGGTAAAAGCCCGCCAGGTTATACTAGGCTACATTGAAGGAATCTTCAATTTAGCCTAGCATTACCTCGCGGGCTTTAAGGCGATTCCACCTTAAGTAATGCTAAAGTAGATTTTGACAATTCAACTTTAAATTTTTCAGTTCAGAAACCGGGAATTAACCGAATTAATGAATGAGTGTTAAATGGTTTAGGAAAAAGTCTAAAATATATACCTACTGACGTCAGTTTTGCGGGCTGATGTTTAATGAATGTGGTTATAATGTATTGATAAATTAATGAGGTATTTAAATGATTCATTACAATAAAATTTATTTACCTATAATCTCAGCTGAAACTTATTATCACATACCTAATGTTTTGTGACTAATTTTAAACCTTAGTTTCCCTAAATCTTGTTAAAGTATGTATGTGTTTATTATCTGGTGTACAATAAAGTTTATAATAAATAAATAAATAAGTACTGAAATAACAAGTGGCACCGGTGACCGAAAAGTTGTGCGGAAATCGGTTGTCATGGTATGGGCATGTGATGCGGAGGAATGAGGAAAATGTCGTGAAGAAAGTTTTGAGTATGAATGTCGATGGCTATAAGAGTAGGGGAAGACCAAAGAAACGATGGATGGACTGTGTGAAGGATGATATGGCTAGAAAGGGGGTAACTACTGAGATGACGACTAATAGAGAAGTATGAAAAAAGGGACATGTTGCGCCGACCCCAAATAAAATGGGGATAAGAGCAGGAGAATGAATGAAGTACTGAAATACTTTGCTGATGTAAACCTAGTATGTTGTACTTATTATAATTATAATATTTTAAAGAGGTAAAATTTGTGAGTTTGTATATAGGGGATAATCTTCGGAACTACTGATCCGATTTCGAAAATTCTTTCACTAATGAGAAGATAAACAGTATTGTCGAGTGTCATTGGATATATTTTATGTTAACACAAGAAAACTTTCCACCGATTTTGACTTCTATTGCGTTGCCGTTGGAGGCATGACAAATGGCAGCTGCAGTAAACAGTTGGTACGGTAGCATTTTTTGCTTTTAATGCCATCCTTATGCCTACGGTATTGAAGTCAAAATCGGTTGAACGAACTGTAATTTTTTTTTATTTAAATGTCTAATCTTATTTCAAATGGACTATAGTTTGACGTTTTTCGTACTATTAGTCCTTGTTTGCAAGTGAATCCTTAATGATAAATGATAAATGGTTTTATTTCTGTAATGATTTTGGTACCATGTATTCCGAAATAAAATTTCCTCTTTCTATATTTATTTTTAGTGTACCCATCACTTAAATAATATAGAATTATAGATCATTCAGTTTAAGTACCACTAAGGCAAGATGTCAGTCTGTGATGACACAATAACTGACCCCAGGGGTTAACTCGATCGTCTGCGCTACCCCTTAGCCGACGTCTCGCGGTTTGAAGGGAAGGGGTGGAGTGGCCTTAAGGGTTAAATATTTTATTTATAATGATCTAGAAGTTTAATATTAACTGGTTAGCTTTTATATGTAAATGATTGTTAATTTTCTTATTCACAACTGAAAGTCGTTTTTTTTTAAATTATATATCAAAAGCATTGGAAATTAATATTTTTACACACCCATTTTAATTTTATTGTGGAAAATTCGTGCAAAATAATCACTATAAAATTGGAAAATCCTGAGTGTCATAATGTCGTAAAAGCCGTAAGATCAAATTCCTTTGAGATATGTAAAACTATTGCACTTAAGCAAATACCACTATTCTGAAACATCAATAGTGCCCCTTCCTAGTCGCGTCTCTCCGACCGGGTCCCATTGCCCCTGAGATTCGACAATAATTCTCGATAGCTCCTCTATTCTACCGCTCCCAATGAATACTGAATTGAGACCAACTCCGTACATCTTAGACACAACCTATTTCAATTTAGATTATTGCTTCGCTGTTCACGATGCAATATCTTAATAGAACCCCACACAAACTTCAATCAGCATTTATTGAAACGCTCACACACGAAAAAATAACCTTTATTTACTGAATGTTAAACGTAATCAAAGCTTGGAGATGAATAATGAAATCCTACTGTGTATTTTGTTCATTGACCTTCCAAAATTAACAGAGATAACGCTCACAAAGGTTCAGATTGAAAGGTGCCCCTTTTCACAGATTCGCCACTCTTTAATCTACAATCGAAACAAAACTCGGGTTTTAACGCGATTGTCTATCCGTTCATTTACTTAGTAAATTATTCTTTGTCGAACGGAAGAGAAGGCTTTGAATCCATTAATTCCCTGATGGGGTCACAAAGAGGTGGTACGAATTAAAATAATGTATTCTACGACTTCAATAGCGCTCCCTCCGTCCGGTAGGCGGCTGTTATTACAAGAATAATGTATTTAAATCAGAGTCTGCTTTCAGATGAAGATGTCCCGCTTTGTGAGTCCACCGAATAAGTGATCACGTACGTTGCCATTAGGATACGTTTTATGTGCAAATTATAGCCTACCATTTTTGAGCTTGCTCGGATTTCAACGCAGACGCCCCGCGAACAATCTGGGTTCGTTAGAAAAAGTTTTAATACTGCTATTATTGTATGATCATGTTTGCGGAAAGAGATGTCTGGTCCACAATATGTAGGAAGGTATGTAGATACAAATAAGTTCAAAAACTACTTTTATTTTTTCGTTCGTCACTTGTACTCTATGTACTCTAGAGGGCGCCATATTGATTTAATGTAACGGCACATAGCTTATAACCAGCGGACGATCAGGATGCTTCCAACGATACCTCATTTGTCAAAATTATGATCAGTAGTTTAGAAGTTATGAGGTTACAGATGAACATACATACATACCGGTCAAAATCATAACCCTCCTTTTTGCTTCGCCAAAGTCGGGTAATGAACATACAGATGTAGGTTAATATAGATAGTCTTATTAATTGCAAATCCGTTCACAGAAACAACCGTACGTACACAAACAGCAAATTAATCCTGCCGTCAAAAGGGTTGTGAAACTACCCTCAGTTAACAGATAATTTAGAATATGATCACCCCATTGCCGAATATTTCCGAACAAACATTTCGATGTATTTATTCTGGTGTTTATTTTGTAGCGTAATATGTCGTGTTCCACTTTGATGTCGTGAAATCGCTTCTGTTCTTTGTCAGCGAACCAAGGATTTACATCTATTACGTTAGTCATTTAATTCTCGGTTTTACTGCCATCTATTTTCGATTTAGAATCCTTTGTAACATGATAGGGGGTTACAGCTTTATCGTATTGGCTAGTCCTGTATGGAATTATTGCATATGGTTGGTTGGAGTTTGTTTGGCAGAATGAATGGTTCATTATACATAGGGATACTTTGTGCGGGACTCTGGCTATATTTGCGATGTGAACCATTGTTTATGATTTGGACAATTGTTTGTGTTGCACTGTCAAAGGATGTGCACTTGTTTATTTTATCCAAAGGGGAGGGAGATGAGACGAGTAGTATAAACAAAGTAATGTTTACAGTAGCTGAATGACAATCGGTGACTTATACGTCATTACTTTTTGGTCGGGCAATGACTTTTTAAAAGTAGCTACTTAGTTTGAATTTCCACGCATTATTTGAGAAAAGTACTATACAAGCCTTGACCGCAACCAGGCATTGACGGACTCACGTATGTGTGCCTCGGCTTCGCCTCGTATCACATTTTCACGAACGTCCATCAATGCCCCTGTTGCAGGCCGCCGCAGTAATGTACTATTTTATGAATTGAACGACATTTCCAGATTTCTTCAGAATGTTTTCTTACTTCGCCGTAATAATGTCGAAAGTCGACGCTACCACATATTTGATTAGCTAGTTGAACAAGCCACATCTGAGCTGCCTCGTTTAGACTTTAGAACCGTAAAGCTATGCATCATAACCACAAAACTTATAACGATTTTTCATTTATCCTTTATATGCAAAGTACGACTAGGAACACCGCAAGCCTCTTATTTCCTCAACTTCAGCCACATCGCCAAACAATCAAACTTATTCATCTGTACAAAGGATCGGGGAACCTGAAGTAAATTCCTCAGTACTGAGCGTTCCTTTGCGAAACTCTGGAGCACATCTTGACTCGAAAGCACCACTCATTTATGTTGAACTATTTTTCTACTTCGCCATTTTGTACCACTGTTCCCTTTTACTGTTTGTTTTTGTGTTCAAGTTGATGGAAAATGATTTTTATTTTCCATCGATTTGGAGGTAGGTTTTTTATTTATTTTTTTGAATATTAAAAAGTCTTGTGTTTTTTTAAACTGAATTTCCAAGGTGTGTTCTTCAAACTTTGGTGCAGCTAGCTTATTTCGAAAGGTTCATAAAAAATCATTGATGAATATAATTTTCGAGTTGTATTTTGTAGTAAACCGATTAATAACCAAGCATTTATGTGTGTATTCCATTCATATATCAAAACTATGATTTTCACAGTATTTTAGAATTTTCTTGTACTACTATTATTACTCTGGCGCCTCCACCAATTTATAATGCCTAACCATAATACACACACAATGATCTTGTAACAACCGAATGGTAGCACTTTTTTAACTCTTAAAACTAAGCTCTAAAAATGACGTAACATCATGAAAAGACAACCAACATTATGAAAAAATGCAAAAAGTAACAAGCGAGCGAGTTGAATAGCGTTTAGCTGCACTACATTCTCATTTCGTTCGTTTCGCTAGCAATTCATTTCGCAGTGACCTAAGGAACACAATGACACTCATCAGACGAGCTTGTTTAGGGAAAATCGCCGGGCCGTGTCGTGCCGTCTGTATACGCCTTAATTGTTGATATTATATCTTATATTGATGTTCTGCGAAGACTGGAGTAGTGAGGTGGAGGTCGATGTTTGGCAGTGATGTACTATGCCGTTCAAGAGATAAGTAGACTATAGAGAGAGGTATATATTTGTCACAGAAACACGTGCATACAGAAAGACAAGAGTAATCACAGAACAAGTACACCTTCTCTTGTATAGCATTTGGCAGTTATGCGATCATCGCTCACGTGGTCGTAACAAGATCAGCCAGTTAGCACGGAAGCAAGAATACGCGTGGACGCTTCCACGACTCATTTATGCAGGCTTTTTATTTAATACATCTCAATTTTTTCATAAAAAATTGTGGATGAAAAGTTAAGACATAAAACATAACTTGGTCTCCTAAAGTATCGTATTTTTTTCTGTAACTTTTCCGTTTGCAGCACCTGAAAGCAAAATTTAGAAAATAGTATGAAAGTCAAATAAAAACTGAAGAAAAATATTTCAATACAATTTCCCTCCTACCAAAAGAGGCTTTTCTTCTTACCCAAAATCAATTGCCATGAAAAATGCCTAAGCCGTGATTAAAAGCAAGTAACAACCTGTGCTGAACAATGGCGTCCGGTGATTGGGCATTGTGTCGTATTAACTGCATTGTTTGTCACCGAGTAATCATAAAGCGTCTCAGTGCCCTCCGAGGGTCGGGAGTTAGTGTGGAGACGGATTCTGCATGAAAAACTGTTTATTTTAGGACGAGAAGAAATAAATCATTAAAAAATTCAAGCAAACAAGTACCTAATAGTTATCCTGCTTAACCTGAGTTTTAACTACATGCAATCTGCCCTAGGTAAAATTTGGAGGAACCGTGGGATGCGTCTGAATACCAAAATACGACTGACTCGTGCTCTGGTTTTTTCCATCTTTTTATATGGCGCTGAAACTTGGTGCATAAAAAGCCGCGAAAGCAGTAAAATCGATGCTTTCGAGATGTGGTGTTGGCGTAGGCTACTTCGTATACCATGGACCGCCATGAGAACGAATGAATCCATACTGAAGGAACTCAACATCACCAAGCGGCTATCTACAATATGCCAGGAGCGTACCCTCAGCTTTTTCGGACACAATATGCGTTCACCTAAACATGGTCTGGAAAGGCTTATGATACTAAGCCGCGTGGAAGGAAAACGCGCTCAAGGCAGAGCACCGGTGAGATGGTCAGACGCGATCAAGAGGACTGTTAGCATTTACCAAGCGGTTCACACTGCAGAAGACCGCATAGCGTGGAGACGCGTCGCATGTGGTCGCGATCCTCAGCATTGAGAGAACGACGAAGAAGAAGAGAATCTGCCCTAGCAGATTATCTTTAGAAATAAATAGGTACCTGGTCTGTCTTTATCATGGTTAAATCGCTAACCGAAAACAGTGAAAATTCACCCTAAAATGCCTGCTACACGGTTGCCAACCGCGTCCCCGACCGAGGTGACCTTGGCTGGTGACCGGCAAAGTTGTTTCAACGTTTGGTCTTAAACAATTTTCTACACAGTTGTAAACCACCAAGGTCACCTCTGTCGGGACGAGGTTGGCGACCGTGTAGCAGGCGTTTAAATATTAACGACATCAAAAAAAAAGGTTTTGACAAACAACTACCTACTTATAATAGATACCAGAAAGTTAATTTTTCACGGAGATTGTGTTACAATATCATAATTAAGTACGCATATTAATACTAAGTAGCCATTAACACAAAACACATATACGATCACATTTAAATAATAAATGAGTGGACTCCATACTAGCGAACCGGTTCGCCCACTCGACTCGCGTTGTCGCGCACCCGATGGGTAATTTCCCCCATTGTCAGGCACAAGAAAATGTTCACAACAATATGTATTTCGCTAGAAGCGACATCACCTACTGACCCAAAAATATATCGGATAAATTAAATAGTTTGGAAAATCCAAAAGTGCACGCCTCATACTTATCACTCATTCATAAACGAAAAAGAAATTCAAAACATAGTTTAATAAAATCTGTCAAGTGCGAGTCGGACTCGCACACGAAGGGTTCCATACCATGTCGTACAAGATTTAACACTATGAATTTTTGTTATACTTTCGTAAAAGTAACAACAGAGGCGCTATAAAAAAACAAAGATTTGTAAAGAAATTGTCTAATTTTAATGAGAAAATGTTGTTGTGTTAAAATATAGGTGTAGGAGTATATTTCATTTATTTTAAGAGAAAAATATTAAGTTAACTTTATCCAGTAACATGCATTAACTAAAGTCAAAGTTATTTATTTGCTACTAACATAGTATTGGTAGGTATAAATAGGTATATAATGGTAGGTAAGCAGGTAGATATGTAGGGTAGGTAATTAGGTAGAAATAGGTAATTAGGAAAGGTAGATGCGCCGTAGATAAGTACTTAGTGCTAACCGTGCGAAGCCAGGCCGGGTAAAGCTAGTTACTTATAAATAAAAGGTTTTCTCTTGCTACATCAGACTATATTGTACAAAATAGAATGTAAGTAGTACGCCAAATTTTAATTATAACTGTGCGTTTGCACTGGCGAAACATTCACAACAAAACATGTTGGAATCTCTATTTTCTGTCAATTTTTCATACAATGTTTGACAGGAACTAGAGATTTCAACATGTTTTGTCGTGATGTTTCGCCAGCGCAAACGCACGGGTCAATACGGGTATTTATTTACGTTATTTTTGATAGTCATACAGAAATCTATTATTTCTTACTTATTATTTTTACACATCCCATCGGACTATGAGAGTGAGGGAAGAGAGAGTGCACTCGTGTCTGCGCACACACTTGTGCACTATAATATCTTCCGCGCCGAAGGCCAGTCTCCGTTGAGATTGGCCGCCATGACCGAATATTTTTACACCAATAATTTTTCTCAATATGAAATTGTATCCACAACGGTTTAAGCTAGGTAACTGAATAGTACACTGTATGTGCCAGCATTCATTTCAATGTCACTGAATATATTGTCTATTGGAGTGTAGTTTTAACACGAGGTACACACATCAACACCGTCTAGGGATACTTTGAAAAAAGTCGATAAAGTTCTTAAACTCAAAAAATACTGGCCGGTTTTAAAATCTTGTGAAGAAAGTTTATTTTGTAGACCTTTTTGGATGATCGAAATTTTAATGATCGAAATAGTATATGCTGCCATGATAGTAGGTACTTACTAATTCCATGTCATTACTCCGACTATTAAATAGTTATCTGTGGAATTTATATCGCATAATATTAGCATGAAATACAAAATTATTACTTTAAGTTGCAGAAAATCGCCCATATTATATAAAATACGTTATGAATCGGCGTTTTGAGTATTTGTTGATTATATACAGTATATGTTACATGATACACACAAGTTTCAAATTCCTAATTTGTTTAGTTGTTGAGATAGAGCTCGTACAAAAATGGTCTAAAACAGACAACTTCTACGGCCCCCTAATTCATCATTTTTGAAGATAAAAACAAATAAAAATTATATTTATTCTCTACTCGATGAGCTCTAGAAAATGATACCCCACATGCCAGGGTCAGATAATTTTTTTTTCAAAATTTAATTTTATTGTATGGCGACCCCCCTTTATTTTTTAATTTTATTATTTGTTGCTCTTACGGCAATAGAAATGATCAATCTGTGAAATTTTCAACTGCCTACCTATTACGGTTCATGAGATAGAGCTCGCTGACAGACAGACGGACAGTGGAGGCTTATGAATAGGGTTCCGTTTGTCACCCTTCGGGTACGGAACCCTAAAAATGAACAATTTATCACTTTTCATGAAGTCGTAATGTCAACGACTGACAAAGATATTTACGTTGGCAGTTGCTAGGCAACGGCACCGGATCAAGGTTGAAAATATTTAGATATTGATATTATATTTTAGTTAGTATTTTATTAATTATAATTAAACTACTATGAATAAAAGAGCCATTTTCAATAGGGTTCCTTCTACGGCTGAAACGAATGTCTAAAAAAAAAATTGACTCAATTAATTGATTTTATCGCAAGCTACAATGTTTTCAGGGATCATAAATTGACGGACAGGAATTTTTTTTCAACTATTTTGATGCTTTTTCCATTTCTGCTGCATTAAATCAATTGTTAAAAAATACAATATTAATCTCCATTTAATCATCTATACAATGGTATATAAATTAAGTAGGTTCTGTGTACTAGCAGGAGTGAAACAATAAAAACAGTTGCAGAAATGGGGCAAAAAATATTTTTCGATCGTAGAGCACACTCTAATGCGAAGCATTACGAGTCGTGCAATAAAAACGAAGTAAAAAAAAACAAAGTACAATAAAATATTTTTTACAAAACCCACAAAAATTCCAAAGAATTTCAGTACATTATATTTCATACAATACACCTGTTCACATTGGCAACAAAGAAAGTATTAAATAATAGAAGTAGGTATGTAGGTGTGAAGAAAAGTATCAATAAAACTGAAATGTTGCATTTTTCTTTACAAAAATATAATATTCTATTAGCAAGGGAAAGTAAATTAGCTATGTAGGTATATTATTTCAATTCTCCACAGTAATCGTTTTATAGAAACAATTTAGTACGAAGTAATATTTCGATTTCGAAAAGAAATTTAGTTTATTGGAGATCAAAAGGTTCAGTAAGTGGTGTGGTACAAAATATAGACATAGTTTTGGTTTCTGGATATTACACATGACAAATTATATAAGCATTTCAGAATGGAATGGATGTTTTGACTTCGTCCACATGTTTATCCACTATTTACACTTATATTTTTTTAATTATATTATTTATGCGTGCTTTCTGGATCCTTTTCAAACACGTTATAAACTAAGATTTAACGACTTTTGGCTTAGCTGATGGTTTTTCTTCTTTATCTGCGGTTAGAGAAACTAAACAATATTCAATTGTTATTGATTGTCCGGAAAAACTATATAAAATGAAAAGCTTCAGTGAGTTTATTGCTTTCCAGTTGGCTGATCAGGTCACGATTATTTTAGAATGGGATAAAATAAATGGTTTCCTGTTTTAAAACGTGACACACTAACCAAAACAATATTCACAGTTTCATTATGAAAAACATTTAGTAAGTTTTCTAATTTCTTCGAATTATGAAGCCACATCTAGTAGCGCTAACATTTGTCGACTTACACTTGTAACTACATTTTGTTTCGGGTTTCTGTGCGAGGGAGGTTTCTTGTAATTTGCCGTCGATAATTTCACCTCCCTTCGCTTCACTCAATAGAAGCCAATTGTGCGATGCAGCGCTTGTTTTGACATGTCATTTTGTGTTTTTCTTTGAAATAACTTTTACTAGCAAATTATTGGCATTCATCGGGGCTCTATTGAGAAAATATGAAGTTATGTTTGATATAACTAAGAAATAAATGTGTCATTAGGAAAATGTTTGTTTGGGATACACGTGGATGCAAAAGGTTATTATGTGACTGGTACCTCTACAAAACCTACCTACCTATACTCCATTTATTATAGCATTAGACAAATTACGGCTATAACAACAGATAACCTAACTACTCCTAATCTTAACGCTTCGCGCCTCGCTATCTTCGCGGCTTTGCGTTCGGCTCGTGTCGTGGCAACACTTCGTGTCCGAGTTCGCAACAAATCAATCGTCATCCTGAGGATGCCTAGTTGAGAGGCGAAACACGTGTCGATTTCTTACAGGGTTCTCTAAGACTCTTTAAGAACAGTTAAGCGGATTAATTTTAGTCTATTTTAGTCCTAATCTTAACTCTTAACCTCCTTACTAAAATAATAAGTGCGAAAGTGAGTTTGTTTATTTGTTTATTACGCTTTCACGTTAAAACGGCTGAACGGATGCCGGTGAAATTTGGCACATGGGTTTATCTGGAGAAGGACATAGGTTACTTTTCATCTTTGATCACAGACGAAATCGCGGGCAACAGTTAGTATAATATTATACCTAAATGCGAAAGTGAGTTTGTTTGTTTATTTGTTCGCTTTCACGCTAAAACGGCTGAACCTATTTATATGAAATTTGGCACATGGGTAGACCATGACTTTCCTAAGGACATAGAATACTTTTTATTCCGATATTCCCAAGGAATCAAGACTTATGCGAGTGAAACGGCGAGTGCGGCAGCTAGTTGTGTAATATTGTTGAAATTGTACACTTTAGAGTAATTTTTTTAACGTGAATGTGAACGTGAATGGGTAAATAGATATCATTGCTTTGTATTTATATTGAAATAACGCAGTTTATAATAAGTTTATATCGAAATAACGAAAGGGTGATATATGATCGAGCCAGTATTGGTCAAATAAAAAATAAAAAAATGGAGTAAGGTAGCTTTTGTAGAGGTACCTTTTGCATCCACGTGTATCCCAAACAAACATTTTCCTAATGACATAATATGTATTTTCTTAGAAAAATCTACTGTACAGGTCGACATAAAAGAGTCAGACGTGGTGACATTTGGAACTAAATATTTTACTTAATGAAGACCTATGATGATGGCAGTACTTTGTCGACAATAGCTACTAGGTCTGATTTGAGTCATCCACAAGCAGCGTTTTTTATTACACATTTATTTTAACAATTTATTTCGGCGCCCTTATTTTCATTTTACCCTTTTTTGCCAAGCTGTACATTATTTCAGAGTTCCAAAAATTGTAAGTTATTGTTGGAACTCTGAAATAATGTACTACACTACTAATGTACCCACACTAGAAGGAAACCCATAAAATAAACAAAATTTCGAAAAAAATTGGAATGCTAACGACCAAACAAGAAAATAGGGACATCAAAACCTAATTTGAAGGAACGCTACAAACATTTTATTCCACCTTATTGTGAATAAACTTATTATAGAATAGGAATAATTCTGTTACAGGAAGATTTCTTCCGAAGATTTTTCTTCCTTTCTCACCAAAGGGAAAGAAAATGTTTCTCGTTCCTCATTCAATTACTGACGCTTCACAATATTTTTCTATTTAATTTTTATTTTCATTGTACTCGGCCGACTCTCTGGGACTTTTATTCGCTTATTTGATTTGAGCTGTTTTTTTTATTATGACGTTTCTTTTCGAAGTGTTTTCATTGGCTACGTTGATGTCATATTTTCTCTTAAACGGTAGAAAGTTTAATCGAACTTTTTACAGCTTAGAATTTGGGATGAGTAAAGATCCTCACTCACTGCACTCCTGAGTGAGGACATCGCCATGGAGGTAGACCGGGGCGAAGGTGGTGTGAGGATGTAATAATGTTGGCGGGTTGGCCCCGTCTGGTGTCCCCGCCCGGCCCATGGCCAGAGATCACACAAAGTAGAGGGGTATGGACGAAAAAAGGGGAGGTTTTTGCCAACCAGTGGGACAAAGTATAGCCTAGCAAGGTAAAAACAAAATTGCACATTCATCACCGAGATTCCTTTTTCAAAAACTGACAGAATCTTTTCAAAACCCGACTAACAATGAACCATGCACATTCAAAAACGTCTCCACTTTCCAAGTCACATTTAACCTTTCCACACAGTAGTAGTAGCAGAAAGCAGTCAAATCAATCACTCAATCAACAAATCTACAAGATTTAAGAGCGAGTTCCAACAACTTAGTTACGCCAGATGACACTCTAATAGGTAGGTATCCTACCTACATACATAACCCGGGTAGGAAACCTTAGCCTAGCCGTTTATCTAAGACGGGAGTCGGCAATTTCCTACGTCAGATAGATTGGGGGCTAGGCACTCGTTACCTTTACTTAAAGGCCCGTCCGTTCGTCCGTCGTTCGCTGATTAATTTCTAAACGGATGCACATGTTAATATCTCGTATAAATTAGAAGTCGGTTCTAAGTGTGATATGTTGATGCAACTTGTTTTACTCTGGTTGGTATGGATGTTGGTGGTAGAGGAATGTTGTTGAATGGTGGAAGGATCGGTTTGGAGGATGATGATATGACGTAATTGAGGATACGGTGTAGTTATGTATGGCAATGGAATCCGTATCATGACTTCTGAACGGAAGAGCCTCCACTCCCTTCTGTGTCCTGCGGTTGTCAACTAAGGTACATAAGTACGAACGTTTCCATTTCGCCATTCGACATGATACGACCACCACGATTCTTTAATGGAATATTTTCAAGTTTCAGGGTTGTTAAGAAAATTTAAAAGTAGAATTCCAAGTGTGTTAACAAGTATTTACTGAATTAGTATTTAAGATAGTACCTAGTTACTTTATAATGAGGTACCTAATAATCAATTACATTCACGTTTGGTTGAAAAAACCGTAACAAAAAACGTTCACCAAAAGATACCTAACCCTTTTATCAACGCCAGCAAACCATTTAAGGTGCAACTAGTCGCGAGCTCGAACTCAATGGTGGGCCTGGCCAAAAACCACACTGTCTCACCTGGCATCGTGTCCGACAGAGATAGTATCAGTGATGAGCAGTTAGAAGCTGATCTACATGGACAACGTATAGTTCGCACGCACAGAAACACCGTACCGACCAATTTTAGTAAAACGAGCGCGTCAAAAATTACGAAAAGGCCTTTGGAAAAAAGGTTTTTCTGAAATAACCACTGCATAAATCAATTACAAATAAAATTTATTGAAATTTTCGTAATTTTTTCTGTGTCGGTACGGATTTTGTTTTCGAGATTTCACACTTCTTGTATTATTTATTTACGCCCAAAGTTGCGTTAAAATTAGCAAGAAAAACGAATCTTTGTTGGCTCATAACTTTTTAATGGCTTTTTATTTTACTATTCTGCTTCCGTACAGACAATTTTAATAATGAGACCTAACGATATCATGTTTAACTTTGAATGTACGATGTCAAATAGTGGAGTAAAACCCCTCCGAAGTTTGTATGGAAAAAATATCAAATTGTTTCACCTTAACAAGGGGAGGCGTTTACAAAAACAATTTGCTAGCAATTCTCTGACGTCATTGTGACGTCACCCCACTGCAAATTGAATGAGTTGCACCATTGAAGCTTCGAGTTATTGTTTTTGATTGTACTTCATTTTATCAATAACTGTTGCAACTTCTGATAAGATTGCTCGTAGTTAAGAAATATACCTAACTGAAATATTTCAATAGAGGAATATTAATAAAGTTCTTACAAGCACAAAACAAAATAAATTCAAAAATTAAATTGTAAATTCGTCCAAAAATATATTTCAGTCAACATTACATTAAGGCATGATCTATGCTATGAGCATTGACATTATTTAAAAAATAATGCGCATTTAATTTGACGCGAACTTCCTGCTATATATAATACAGATATTTGTATATGTCAATCACCAGAAATTATGACTAACATTATCACAAACGCGAATAAGAAATGAAGAGAAATAAACATTTCCGAACGTAATATTGCCCTGTCAAATTTCCCGCCAATTCACCATATTGTTCGCGCCACCGCGTGACGTCATTGTGACAGTAATGAAAAGGAAATTAGTAGTTACAATTGACATCTTTATTCAATTCTATTGTCATGAATCTTGTGGTCATGTAAATAAGAGTGTTATTCCATTATCTTAGGGAAACGTAACTTCGCAAGGAGTGGAACTATTCAATAATAGTGACGTGTGAGGTCGGAAATTAGATTGTAATGATCGATTGTCAAGTGTTGATTGATATTGTTGCCTGTACTGTTGACAAATTGTGATGGAGAATTCTATTTTATTGTAATAATATCCAGTAAAGATAAGAGATATTAAAAAAAAAACCATAAGCAGTCGACAGAAGTTTTTTGAATTTACGAATCAATTGTAGAATCAGAAATGCAAATTTCATCATTTATTAATTAAAATAATTAAATTTTAAAAACTGCTTGCGCTGCTTCCCAAGTGCAACACGTCATACTTAAAGCTTCACACACAGGTAGTGTTAACATTTAGTATGTCGGTGACGCGAACCCCTCAACGCGTCTAAAGAATCTCTTCAAAAACAAAATTTGATTTTGTATACAGCTTAAAAAAAATCGAATGAATCAAATTTTCTACCCCATCCTTTTAAAAAGCCGAAAGGAAACCAGTTTATTATAGAAAACCAAGTAGATTTTGTACCAGCTTGCATGATGTAAGGTTCCAGGTTCCCTTTTACAGAGAACGTTTACGGTAACTAGGTACCTAAGTTGATTGTTGCATTTTATCACAACGGCCGCGTTGCCGTGGCGTATCAAATTGAATTATTGCCACTGAGCTAAGAACGGAACTGATGACAAAAATGGTTCATTTTTCAGTTTTTTTTTTTAAGCTATTGCATAGCTTCTATCGCGGGCCTTGAGCGTGGAGACCTAATCCAGAAATTCCGTAACGAAAATACCTGAACGTAAGGAGAGTGTTTTGTATTGAAAATTATGTTTAACTGCTTGACAACAAAGTTCAAATTTACTTAGACGAATGATACGAGAGTGTTGTATTGAAAATTATGTTTAACTGTTTGACAATAAAGTTCAAATTTACTTAGACGAATGATCCTTGACTATTAATAGTTAAATTAAAACCTTTTTATTAGTTTGATGTTCCCATTACGTTGTGTCAAGTTTTAAAAACTATAAATGTCTTGTGAATAACAGTTCCTGTCAATGTCATCATTGCTATTTCTTGTATTCGGGTTAATATTTTACAATTGCATAAGTTGATAAAAAATGCTATGCAATAGCTTTGCCGCGGCAGTCCCCGAGTGCCACACGTCTTTTTTTTAAATTCAATTCTTTACTTATTGATATGCCTCCAGTCCCGGGGTTCGCGCAACTATAGATAATTAATTATGTCTCATTAGTTAAGGCTAAGTATCAACAGCCGCACGGGTCGATCGATCTGGTTAAGCTACGCTTGCCGTGGTCGGCCCGTAGATACCCTGACCATTTTAACATCCGAGACCGAGACCTCTCCATGTCTCGAAAAACACGTTAAGCTGTTGGTCCAGGCTGTCATTCTTGTATCTTTGACAGTCGTTACGGGTCTTCAGATGCCTAAAAGTATGAGTAACAGTCTTACCATGGAAGTATCGTGTTACCTAGTAATTGGGTTGTGGAAGTCAAATAGAGAGTCGCTCCATGTAAAATACTGATATTCACTAACAAAGTTGGGAAAAGGCTAAGCAATGCAGCAGTTAACTTTTTCACCAACATAAATATGTTACGCGCCTTAAGTATCGTGGTGAGACAGGGGGCACTACAGGCCGCTCGTTCATCAACGCTCACGCTTCGCCGCGCATTCCTTTTTTTTTTAATTCTTTATTTATTTAAGGGATTTTTGTACACATATGCGACGATGTCAATCCCATCGTGCTTTTACAAATAACCCTCAACTAAATTAACTAATCTGCGCATTCCTTACGCACGTTATAAGTCAGCAGTCTCGGTCAAACAATTTTTTGGTATCAACAGACTTTTTTGGTATCAACTCTCATCTACAGTGGAGTCACTGTAGATGAGAGTTGATACCTAAAAAGTCTGTTTCAATCATTATTTTTGATAGTCATTAATTTCTCTACGGCTTCGTATTTATTCATTTTTCAATGGCTTCCATTTTGTTTCCTAACTTCACGTTTTGTACCATCACCCCCTTTTGTCTCAAGGGCACTAACACAATTTGTTGTGCCAGTGTGCTAACAGGCCTTTTATCGTAAATATCGATTTGACACCTTTTTATGGATAAATCGATATTGTCGGCATCGTAGATTGGTTGGTTTGGTTGCGTAATTTTCTCTTTTAGATAAATTATTATTTTTCCTTTTTTTATATCGTCTGTTATAAAATAACTATTGTTTAGAAATATTTTTTAGCAATTTTAATGATTCCGTTTTAAATAACTTCATATTTCAGAGTCAGTAATAAAATCTTAAAGCCAACACCAAATCTATTAAAACTTGGAATAATATTTCAATAACAAAATTTCGTCAATCAAAACTATTTTAATTATAATATACTTTGGCTAAAATAAACGCTTCGTATACATAGACCTGAAAATTTTAATGTTGATTCTTCATTTACTTGTCAGATCTGTCCCAACTTCGCAGACTTTGGGTAAACTTGTGAACATAAGCAATGTTCTGTGTGTAAATAATTGTTAATGGATTTAGTCTAGTTTCTTAGTATTTAGTGTTAAAGGACTTTAAGGTCATAGCTACTGTTACTACTGAAATAATAAATTTGTATAAGTTATGTTAAGGTTCATATTATGGTTTCGGGAAAGTGCTCTATTAGGTACTATATTAGGTTCATCTTATGATAATTTTCGTTTTTTTTTACTTTTTTTTAAAGGTTTTTTTTTTTTTTTATGGGTTCCTTTAGCGATACTGAACTCACCCTGAAGCTATGGCACGCAATTACTTTAACACCCTGTATAGGATGGCAGAAGTTCTGTAGTATAGCTTGTCCACTCTGAAATGACGCTTTAGCTTATTCCCTACTATAAAACTTCAGAATAAGGTATTCCTAATTATAATATAATATAATATCATCCTACAACTGTGCCTGCATTAACAAAGAGATTGCGACCATGCCAAATTAGTCTAAACAGCTCTACGCCTAACGATGGATATCCTCTAAATCTGTTTACCTCATTTGTCACTGAAGTTCAAAGGATGAAACATTCCGGCAAAAGGATGACACCGCGTAAACGTTTCAAAATAATCACATCAATACTTACAGCAGATACGTAGACTAACATCAAAGCAGAGCCGCCAGACACTATGCGCAAAGGAACTGTTTGTTAACACAATCAATGAAGACGTTTCCAACTCAAATCAGCATCAAAGTACACATGTTAGACTATAATCGTACACACACGCGCAATATTTAGAGTACCACACACGATATCGGGCAATCTAGTATAACCTAACACCCTCACATGCACAATATCAGCTAATACAACAAGACCCTCCCCGCCCTTCTAATTCCTTAACAAAATAGGTGTTATCAACGAAATTGAAGTCGTATTTAAGGTTCTATCTCGAGTGGTTGGTATTGCATGGACCGACGGACACCTTAAGTCCAAAGGAGGCAGTAACTGCAATTAGTACAATTAGTAGAGCCCAATTAAGTGCTTTAACGAAGCGAGTTTCGTATCTAGTCGGGGAGTTTGGGTGACAAATACTACGTTTGACGTCTGACCCGAGATCTCGATCAAACAGTGATACTGTTTGTAAACCGTGTTTGTATTTAACATTTAACAAGTATTTGTACGAGCACAGTCATGCTAACGAATAGAGCTGGATAATTAGGACATCTCTAGACTTGACGTCACTGACTGGCTATTAACCAGTCCTGAGTATTGACAGCACTTAGTATATCTAGCAGACCTAATAAATGTGACACGTTTCCCGTTAGTCTGTGATTGCTCTTCAACATAACTCAGTTCCTAATCGTCGCTTTCTTTTCCAGAAACATGTCATCTAAACGAAAGTCACCACCGTCGAAATTGCAAGAAGGTGCCGCCGACACAGAGAAGCAGGAAGCCGGCCCAGCCAACCTGGACTTCCCTGACCACCAGGAGTCAGATGACAACGAGCAGCACAGCTACTATAAGTTCTCACCTAGTTGCTCTACAAGGAGTTCTATAAGCGAAGAGGATACGAATTACGAAGAAGAACGACCGTCAAAAAAGCAACGATTCGAGCAAACATTAGACATGACAAATAATCTTCTAGTCCCATCATCTTTCTTAAGTCTTCATCAAGTGAACGACCTGCAGGCTCGAAGGAGAGGTTCCTCAGAATGCAGTAGTCCTGGGGCTGAGGCGAAGGTTTTGGGACTCTGTAATAATAACAATTCACTGCTGAATCACAACAGCGCTCTGTCATTGAGTAATCCTCATAAGCGTTCTATGGACGACGTCTTGAAGAGGTTAACGTCGAAAATGAACAATAGTACGATTAAGGAAGAGAAGAGGCCAACCCCGTCGACCACGCCTGTTAATAAGAACAAGTAAGTCAAAATTGTTTTATTTAAAGTTCATAATAGTTCGACACTTGTAGTAACCGTATTTTAGAAGAGATTGATATATCAATCAATATCACCACCGTCAACATCATAGCCGAAAGAAGTCCACTGCTGGACATTGGGCCTCCCCCAATCGTCGCCACACCGAGGAAATTGTTATTCAAATCAGATAAATCGACCTTCTTCTTTTTGTGGAAAATGATGTTGATGATTCCTACAAGTTTTAATAGGAACAGTTACAATGTAATGTATAATTTCCTCTGAAACATAATTACTCGCAAAAATGATTAGATTTCTCTCCAGCTTCAATAGAATGTCATTAGACAACAATAAATTAACCGCATCATTGCCTATCAATTACATTAATAGACACATACGTAACAATTGCTTGTCCTCTGTGTATCATTGTTCACTACCTCATTAACATGGCAGACATTACATTGCTATCATCTAATTGATCTTGTCACCTTCCCACTAGTGCCAATAATATACATAGTTTCCTAGATACATTTATCAAATGTTTTGTTACAGTCTGTTTACAAAGAGATACGGAAATCATTATTATACGATAATTTATAATTTATCTCGTTAGTAATAATGTGTTTATGTGAAATTAGGTTTAGTTTCCTAGGTCCGGTAAGCTTTCCATTGCGTAACTGATTATTGCCCGACTATTGGCGAACCCAAAAGGAAGGGTTATGTTTTTGATGTGTAACATCACCTTCCTCTTGCCTTCCTCCAATCTGTGCACATAATATATACACCCACCTAATATATACCCACGCTAAAAATCTGTGGGAGTGATTTCGTAAAAAGGGACGGAAGTGTGCAGCAGAAAGCCGGAAGCGTCATCAATACAAAACGGTTTTACAACTTAAGGGGACTACAGGACCTAAACGTAAACGCAAGTTGTATAATGATGATCTACTGTAACTGCAGTAAACAAAATCAGAAAAATATATGTTATTCTTCAGGATATATGCTAGGACTATAGTGTGTTGAAAGTATAATAGAACTAATTTGATACGATACAAAAAAATCACGAAGAAACCTCTTAAATTTTCTTTTTACGATTAGAAATCATATTATACATGCAATCATTCTGATTTTTTGTCAGATTATTCTACAAGCAACATATTAGCGTAATAGTGTTTTTTAGTCCAATCAATAGATTTTTTGTAAACAGATAATTGCTACATATTTTTGCAATAAATTACCTGCGTTGTGTCCTCGGGCGTCTCTTTCTTATCTATGCAGTCCGACAGTGACTACGCTTTAGTTGTTATAAGCCTCTTAACTAGACCACATAAAAATAATGTTCAATTTTGATTAACTTATTCCTTATTACATGTAAAGCAAGCATAAGGATATGTTCTATTATTGAAAGGGATTTTCATTATGTTGATCTAGGATTCTAGGTAATCAGCATCTTTAACCGCAGTTACAAAAGTACCTAATCAAAATTGTGGGAATATCCCAACGACTCTTTTGTGTCTGTATAATATGAACCTATTTACTTATCTTATACAAAACTTTGTACATCGAAAACAATATCTTAATCAATGTACTCAATAAACATTACTCCTATTTCTATATCCCTTTTGTTTCCTCCACAAAGCAGTGACGCAACACACTACCCGTTTTCATTACTTTAACAAGCACTGCCGCTGACTACTAAAATAAAACGGAGACACTTACACCATTTCAAGTTAGTCGTTTACCAGAATTTAATTAGCCATATTACTGCACATTAAAAACAATGTTAGGACCACCGCAAGTTTACTATAAAAGCGTTAAACGCATGTTTTACTAGGCTTTTATAGATATTCCGACGTTAAAGTATGTCCACTGAGTTCGGGTGACGGAAATCGTAAAGGACGTTAGTATGTTGCACTCAGCGGGTTTGCTTGAAAAGTTTTTTGTTTTTATTTCACTTGGTAGATGTTGAGGCATTATTAAAGGCGCTACTGCACCTAAGAGGTGAACTGCTATGAAAATGTAACATTGTATATGTGTATGTCAGGTTAGGCTCTAAGCCAGCTGCGACATACCTACTTGGAACACTTTTGATACTGATAATACTTTTATTTTAATTCCATTAATCGGATCACAAAAAATAATAAAAATCTTTTATGAACACAACGTTCAGATACAATTCAATACAATTGAAGCCAACCTAATTAATGATTCACCTGCATATGAAATCGTTATCAAGGCTTCTAAAAACCACAATTCTTGTAAACAACAGTTAACCTTTTAGTACCATCATGACATAGTTCAATAGCCACCATAAAAAGGTCATCTAAAACAAGTTATTTATAAAATTACGGCACGTTTGCTTACCAGTTTCATAGCTAATACTATTATAATTTTACACCAGTTTAAGTGGTCGCTGAATTATTTACAGCCTATAACTTTAATGGAGAATAGCATAAGTAGTAATTAAACCAATATGCTTGAATTTAAATATGCTTGTTAAAAGTACAGCCGAAGATAGTAAAGGATTTAAAAAATATGACACGGTCGACGATAAATATGAATATTAATTATTCGGTTTACTGCTTCATTGAAGTAAGAAACTCATTATCGTAATTATCGAATATATTAACGTTATTAAGTGTGAACATGATTAAGTGAAATAGGACAAGTTTGTTTCAATAAAGTCTTGCCCGGGGCTACTGACAAGAAAAACACTATAACGATAGGAGTACATTTTTGCAAAGTTAATCTTAATTTGACTAAAGACATTAATATGAAGGCAGGGTCGCATTTAGCAGTAGATGTTGATAATAATGATGTATTACAAGATTTAATTATTTCAAACTGCGGCTGTATGTGCCACATTTCCTTAGAAGTCGTCATTTAGCGCTCAACGAATGTGTAATGCGACAATTCCACCGTTTATTGTCGGCAAGATGCTAATGCCTTAAGACAACGGCTAAACGTGTGATTATCACCGGACTAATTATGCTCGTTTGCGGTTAAATGCTCGTCAAGCGTTTTGTTTCAGTCTCTTTTTAGTAGGTATTGTTTGCTTTGAGAATTTGCGTGTCTTTGTTGAGTTCAAGAATGTTTGCATTATTCTGATCATTCGTAATCAAAAACTTATCTTCAAATTAGAAATTAAGATTAAGTTTACAGTGATTTAAAACAAGACCATCTCTACCATTATCATTATTCTAGTATTTTATGACGAGCTCGACTTTTAGTCTGCACAGATGCTACAATACTGTATTGTCTTGTCACATAATGGGCTGAGTCACAGCGCATAGACAGCATTATGCTAAAATAAAGTCAGAAATACGACACATAATTTTTATTTTTGACTCTACAGAATAGGTTGTTTCTGTTAAAATATTCTAGTCATTAAAGTAATGTTCCTACAAAAGCTCTTGACATGCCTACACACTTTTCCATTATAAAGCCATATTCGCCTAATCGAATGGCTTAAACAACTTTATTAAATACCCTATTATTGTATCCGTCATCATCAATATTAATAATGGTTTTATCAAATTCAATATTGACATCTAAATTATGAATTTTGCAGAAAACAGCGCCATTTTATCCGCCATGTTGTATTCCAATTTTATTGACTAACACAGGCAGATAACGAAAATATGATTTTATTATCAAAGGTTTATAAACCGAAGTATAATTGAGATAAAACGTCTAGATAACGATCGGAAACTAGTTTTTTATTGGCCTTTCTATCTGCTATTATTACTCTGTGCAATTAGTTATATGATAAACCTGCCCGGAATTCAACATGGTATCAAAGTCCGTAGATTAATCAATAGTCCAGAGACATTAGTGGTACCAATATAAATAGAACTATTATAGAAGGTAAATGCAGAACTAACAGGATTTCAGCTAGGTTCTACAGTGAATTCTGATACATAGTAGATTTGCCGGCGTCTTTTTTTACAATCTTGGGCAATTAAATGTAAATCGTCTATGTGTACTTAAGGTACTTAGTAACAAAGTTTGTTACCGAGGACCTCAAGATACACATATACATGCAATCTATTGGCTGAACGAAATCAAGATAGATTCCTATTATCCTTGACGATATTCATCTACATCTATAACATTTTCAAGAACATAATCAATGTTGATAGCTTTAAGAAAATTGCTATCTGTCTAAAATTCCAGATTCTATTTCTCACCTGGTATAGCGTAAGATGTCTGTGTGTCTTACGACGCGCCCTCGATGCGAGTAGAATCAATACATTGCATAAGGATAGGCTATGTAGGTAGGAACCATATTTCTGAGAATGGACAACATAGTCATCTGTGTTGGTTACAACATTATGCTGAGATCAGCAATGCGTTGGTGACGTATGGTTAAAAGGATCATTATCACCTCACAACTGGACAATGTGATAGAAAGAGTAGGCCCAGTTTATGGGTAGATAAAATGATGCACAAATTACTAACAGATTTAAATAGTTATAGATTATGTTCAATAATACAGATAATTATAACAAAGGTTAAGGCGGTGTCATGCGTGATCTATGTCAATATTTACGTGCCAACCTTATCAGTGGCGTTATCAGTAATTAATAGCTTTTGTTGATAACTATGATTGTAGTCGCGGATATGTTGTTGTTCGTTGCCAGGAGAAACATTGTCGTAAGTGTTTTCAATTGAGATGTAAACATTTGTGATAAAGGAAAGGAAAATACTGAATGAAATATTTCTTTAATTAATTATCATCTTACGACAGTTGATAAGATAACAGTAAGTTAACTACAAAATCGAACTACTTTGCAGAGTACCTACAGATAATAGAAAACTAAAACAAACCTCATAATGCAGATAAAAGCTAGGTTAGTTTCAATAATACTGACCTTAAACAGATAATGAGTAGAAATGTTATAATCTCTCTCTAATCAGCAAAGGTGAGTCAGATACAAGTCTGCTTGAGATAGCTAATTTCAAACAAGAAATCAATCGATCACCATACATCATTCCAACAACAATAATTATTATTTCACCGTCAATTATAGAACACGTTAAACAATTGTAATCCTAGCACATAAATAAGTCATAGCAGAGACAATAAGGGCCACTTTTGGCGTATTATTAAGGCCGGCGCGGGCTATTGTCTGCACTAATTAAACGCACCGTAATAGCCGCCGACGAGATTAAGACGTGAGTCCGTAATGTGCTTCAATCCATCTCCGTTATGCTGGCTTTGGGTTCGGATTGTGGAATAAGGTTTGAGAGATCAGCGGGTTTATTAATGAAGGTAATAAGGAAGATACTCATAAATTGGCTGGTAGAAGCTGGATGAGAAACGCCTAGGATTGTGTTCAGTGCTGACTCATTGGGGAGGTTTAATAACACAAAGTTATTAACAACGATCTGTTAGCTAGCACCTACAATTTGGAAGACCTAATTACCCTTACCTACATCCATAATGTCGTCAAAGTAAACAATATACAAAACAAGGAGATTATCTTCTAAGCTACATTTTAGGATATTTCTTGCAGATACATTCGAACAAAATTATCCATGATAATCAATATTTCCCAGGGTTTCCCGCTATAATATTATTTTAACGATCGTCTACCGCTGTTTCACTATACAGTTTCATCTGCTAAAAGCTCACAACTTGTGCCACATCAGTCAACGAAACGTTAACAATAGACAAAGTCATAATTTGTACAGTGATATATAACCAGAAAGCACAATATAATGTTACAGATTACAGAAGACGTAACATTAGTTAATATGAATATCTTATTTATAAACTCGATGATGGAGGCCTGGGGGCGTTCCGACCGTTTTTGTTCTTATGTCATGAGAAATGTTTTAACACACGAATAATGATGGGAATGACAAAATAAGTTATGTGTTTTATGGTGTTTTAGTTTTATTTCAAAGTTGATATTTTGAAGGTAATTTAAAATAACCAAAAAGGCGTAGGATTAACGTACCGATTCGTACGCTTGTTGACGCTGATAATTCGTTTAATGACTTAATAATTTATCTACGGTGAAGATTACTTGATAAGGCCCAAATTTTAGTCTTTTGAGATGCTTGAAAAGTAAAAAATTAAGCAGAATCCGGTCTAATCTCTACCCAATATCAATGTTTACTCCAATATTCGTCATACTTACAAGACATCCCATCACTCGAACGAATCAATACTTGAGCAAAACAGATTTTCAAGGTAAACTACACCTAACATGTCTCTGTCACGAGAGCAGAGACAATCAACAAGGCTAGCACAATACTCCTTTGTGTACCACAATAACTCTTTATAGTATTCACAAAGTCGCCTTCTGCAAAGATTTGCCCCACACATAGGAACACAGAACTCACGTTGTTCACTGAATTGTTCGTTTGTTACATGAACACTACAATTGTGCAAATTGAAATTGTTTTCATTGTTGGAATGGTAGTAATCTTAATGTTTTGTGTGACAATTTGTTAGGAATGTCATGTCTATTTTTGAAATAGCATGCGCAAGGCTTGTGATTGCTATATCAGCTTTGAGAGAAACTGGGTTTTCCTCTTCTACACTGATTCCTTATACAATTCCTAATTTATACTCTACGGTAGAGAGCAGTTGTATTAATTTATATAATTAATCCAAGTTTGGTCTTGGAATGTTACCAGACCACTAAATTTTTATGTGTCTTGATAGGCAGTTCACTGTGTCACTTATAAGTGATTGTGCTTTGTGTCCCAAAAATGACAAAACATTTACAATTAAAGATTACATCAGGATACTTTTGTTATCATTGTGTGTTTGCTTCTTTTTCTACTGTTAAATTTCAAAAAAGTAAAACCCGTAACAGAATAACTGTTACAGGTTTTACTTTTTTAAAATTCAAGGTCATTCCTATAAATCTAATGCCAGGGTAAAACAAAGATGCGAGACAAAATCTTAGCCACAATAATCCTAACGCAGCGCTGGCCAAAGCTTCCATAGATGCGTCAGAATACCGAGTAAGAAGTGGCGCCTCTGTATCATTTAATTATCATGTCATCATCAGCTTATCAACTGACCGTTGAACTATAATCTCAAGAAAAAGGACTGCAATTTTTTAATAACTTCCCACCGGGCACACGCCCCAGTTACGAATGGAGACAATAACATTATAACAGATAGCGATTCACAAAATATAGGAACAATAATTTCGGTTGTGGCAGAGGTTATCTTGCCGGCTGGCCCGCTAATAAATAACACAACAATTAGTGCACTGTTCGAGAGATATTATTAATTATAACAATAACATAGTTACTGGAAAAAATGGGGATTTCGTACGCGCGAATTTGGTTATCAGCATCGAGTTGTAAGAAAGCAGCCGTTTTGTTTAGCGCTTTTCCGGCCTTGAGATCTGAATTTGTTACATTGCGGCAGATTGTCTTTAGTCAGTAAAACCGCTGCAGTACTACGCAATCCGACGTTTCTGCGTATCGACAATGGTGTCATCCTAAATGCCACACTATATAATAATCTGTTCTTAACTACAGTTTCAAGCAACTCATCAAATATGTATTATTTAGTGTTATGTTGTCTTTAATTCCAAGTACTTGGTTTTACAAAACAGAGAAATAGCATGAGTTTTGTAATTTATAATTATTACTACACTGTAATTTACTATTAACCTGGGCGCTGACTGGTTAGAAGACATTAATGTACTCACAATACTAATAAAACGCAGGAAATTCTCTTACCTCGTCCCAATAATCGGCCTTCCAATTATGTCCAGCGCTATGCCACCACATACCTGTTCGGAAAACCAATTTGATTGTGTAACAACAAATTATGCCTATTGCACGCCATTGCAAAACACACAACTTTGTCGCTGTTTCCCGCCTTCACGATTTCAAATTGGAATGCAACGTTAAGCGCAACGCGGTGATTGGTTCATACAATATTCAGGGCGGCCAATCGCAGCGCGGCTGTGTCGCCAGTGCATCAAAAATTCCATCTGAATATACCAGTGTGGCAAGCACTAAAAATGATAATGCCCTAACATGGCCATACAATTTGAAATGAAGAATTCATGCATCGTTCTCGTTTACATTTGGGATGTGTTTTTATTGACGCTGAATCGGACAGGTTTGGTCCATTTTATTTATTGAGCGGTGGTTTATGCAGTGATTTTGGCAAAACTATTTCGTATAAATAAAACTGGTTTGTATGAGGGGATAGAAAAATAGCCGACCGTTTTTGTTGAAACGGAGGTATTATCGTAAATTGGTGAAAGCAATGATCGAAACAGGAAAGGTCTGAATCAAATAGGAATGTATAAAAAGTTATAAGTGGTGGGAAACGGACGTTTAAAGTTGATAGAAATAAGCACTAGAATTAACTTGTTTTCTTTAGAGTTCTACAACTGATTAATGTAACGACACAGTGCATTATCATATTATGAAGTTATTTAAAACTGTTTAGGATTTTAAATTAGGTAAAACCAAGAAATACGTACCTAGATGAAGCCGTGTTAGCGTTGGTACATTTTAAGTTAACGTTTCGAAAATGTTTGAATTCTTAAACTGCTCTGAACGATAGCTAAAATTAAAACATAAAGCTAAAATTCGAAAAACTGATGAACATGATGATAACGTAAACTTTCTGCAAAATGAACTATTAAAGGAAATACCACGACACTACATTGATTTCTATATTTAAACTCTAATGGTAGCTTCACTCTCAGCAGTATCACTAAGTCAATGAAACAGGACTTTAACAACCACATCATACATTACAAATGTCATGAAATCTTAAGAGAATAAATAAAAAGTCTCTATCATTTAATATTAGCCTCTGCAATTATCTAACTACCGTAATTAGTACCAGGATCAATAAACTAAACGGTATACATTCCGGTTTTATAGAAATTATCGGAGAACAACATTATTTCATTTTACAATCGAGACGTAATTTGATGATTGCTATTGCTATCATACGTAAAAGGATCCCGCAGACAGCCGCGATGAGAAACCGGTAGTACAATTACCGTAGGTTTTCATAGAAATTGTTCCGCCAGAGTCGCGTCGCGCCTGTCTGTGGGACCCTTAATTAGGTCTTCTATTTGTTAAGCAATGCTTAATTTATTGATTTCTATTTGGAGTTTTGATGATTCCATGTAGGTAATAATATCGAATTGACTTCTGATTTAAGACACACCTTGACCAATCTGGAAAAAAAATTGTGGTGCTCTTAATTTATTGATTTCTTACAAATAATTAGTAGCGTGACTTTTCATAATACGAGTACATATATTCTTTTCGTTTTTAATAATCTCGGCCTAAAATTTCTTCCAAAAACTATCTTCCTCAATATTTTATAATGTTCGACGGGCATTATTCTTAGTCACAGAGACTGTCTGTGACTTAGAACGGGCTGGATATACATAAGTACTTCTGGCCAAGCAGATGGTCGTCGTTGCCAGCTTCAAAAAAACGATCCTCACAGGAAATACTACAGTTTTCGAGTTCAAACACTTTCCTGTCATGCATATCCACTTCCATACATATCTGAGCCTAACTTTGACATCTAAACAAGGTCTAAATCTAAAAGTGTCCGTTTTCGCCAGTTTTTTACGAATCAAAGTGCGCAGAGTTCGAATCCAGTTGTTGTTGACCTTAACCTGATTTAAAATGCTATCAGTCCCCCTAGTCGGTACCGTACCGCGTCGAGGAGGCCCGAGTATTGCCGAGCGGTGCCGAGCAATGACGAACTCAATAAAAACGGGCAACATGACTGAGTATGTCGGTAGCAAGTTGGTAAATTCGTAATGAGTGTATTGTTGGGGGAAAGATTAGGATGGATGCGTTTGTTTTAGGTGGAAGAAAGGTGCGATCAGCGAAGGTTTGAAATGATATCGATACCATGTTAGTCTTTCAGTAACATTGAGAGGAAATTAGTTGGATACACATGATGTATGGTAGAAATACCGACACAATTTTATTAAGGATAGGGGGAGTCATATGCTATAAAGTTTACACCCCTAGAAACTATATTGTAAGTGGCACGGTATTTTGAGATCTGTTTTTCTTAATGTTGTGCGGTGCTATATTTGCAATGCACATTAAATATACCATTGGTTCTAGAAAATGACTTAACTGTGTTTTCAGTCTTAAAATGATTGTTAAAGTCTCTATCCCTCAACAAATTGTAACGGTCCTTCTACTTAACACCCTGTATACACGTTAATTCGACTAACAACTTCAGATTACAACTGAAAAATTAACCCCAAATCTGACATCTAAAGCGCGCACAAACTCCTGAGCTATACGTTTCTGTTTTTGACTTGTGACTTGATTGAATTTATAGTGCTATAGCCTCCGCATAGGTATCTTTTATAGCAGTCTCATCACATGACAAGAAGGATCGAGCATTGATCACCACGCTTGCCCTCTGCAACAGTGGAACGCTCTATCTCCATAAACAAAAAGTCACATCCACACTACTCCGCCATGTCTGTCGCGAGGGGCAAACAAGACGGATAACCCTACAGCCGCCGTTGTCTCGCGTTAAGGGATTTTTTATTGTTGCCCACAAACTGTTCGCCGTCAACCCTAGCGTTGCATAGTTTATGTGCTTCGTGTTGACTGACGGTGAAAAACAAATGAATCGAGCTTTATTGTGGGAGATGAGGCTGGGAGCGAAGTCGCTTTGTCTAGGAATTGGTGATAATCTGTCGTTTAATAAATAAGTTGAATGAGTATTTTATTTTTTGTGTGTTTTTCTGAAACGTACTTTTTAATGAAAACACGTTGAGCCGTTAGTCCAGGGGGCCTACCTCAACCACTAAAAGCAGTATTATTTTAATCTTACTTCAGTGGGGAAAAGAGATGGTGCTATACGTCTTGTAGAGCTTTATCGCTGTCATTCGCAGATCTTTGACAGTCGTTACGGGTAGTCAGAAGCCCAAAAAGTCTGAGAACCACTCTTAGTCCAGTCTTACCAAGGAGTATCGTGTTACCCAGTAACTGGGTGGGGGAAGTCAGAAAGGCAGTCGCTCCATGTAAAATACTGGTATTCAGCTGCATCCGGTTAAACAGAAAGCTGACCCCACCATTGTTGGAAAAATGCTAGGCAGATGGGTTGATTTTGGCCTAGTAATGAAACCTAGGGTGTTTTATACTATGCTAGTAAAATATGTAAATTGCAAACCACTTTATTAATGTCACATAAGTGTTATTTTTCTTAATAAAATATTCACTAATACATTATATCCCATTCAATATTATTTTGTTTCTGTGTATACAAACTATTAGGTAACCTGATTGAATACAAAGTTCACAATTAATTTTACAATGTACGACTCTATTCATAGGTATTCAAAAACAGATCATTACTGGTCGCATTTACTAAATTCAAAAGATCCAACAATGATAAAAACCACATTTTGTATTTGCATTCAAAACCGACTCAAAACCAGCATCTTAAAAAAAACAGGGTGATTCCGAAATTAATTAGAACGACCCCAAAAAAATCTCAGAAAAAAAGTTTCTAAATACCCTCAAATCGATAGCTAATTAATGTACAATTATCGCACAGATACGGTTTCAAGTCCATAGGTAATGCCCCTCAAAGGAAACGTCTGCAAATAATACGGAAAGCAATTATTATCTCATTTGCTTCCTTTTCTCTCGCAGCTTTGATGCTGAGAATTTTGATCGAAATCCAAGTAGGGATGAAATCAAAGAAATTTTTAAAATAATGATTTTATAAAATTGTATCAGTGTTTATAAGAAAAATGACGTAAGAGAAAACTTTTTACAAAGACAAAATTGGGCATTTTAAATCAAGATTAAACTTACATGATAGTGACAAAACATTCAATTTCGTTAACTACTAATTTTATACAATTTGCATCTTTTCTCCAAGAAAACTAAGCAAAACAAAAGATAAACGCTGCCTACTTAACCCAAAACTGCAGCTGTTTTTCCCCAACTTTAAATACGACATTAAACCTGCCACTTACGACATTATTCTTGTACACAGCAAAAATATTTTTACAATCACGCCATCGACAGGTGGGAGTGACAAGCCGTAATATCGGATCGGCTTTTTTAACGACTTTCTTTTAAAAGTCCGACTTCGATTATATAGAGTGCTCCGATTTTCTTTGGCTGTAATTGGCGAAGTTTTTAAAGGTCAAAAGTGATCGACGCGTCATCTTCTATTTTAATGAGATTCTGAAATGTTCATAGGGAAAATAGGAAATGTACGGTACCATAACGTTTTCAAGAATTATAATTATAGAAAGGCTAATAATCTTTTAAGATTGGTTACCTAATTCTAATGAACAAATTTAAAAAACGTTGTTTAGGTTTTCCTTGATTATAATTCTTTCAGCCAACACCTAGACTCCGGATTTTTCCTGAAAAAAAAACATAACTTCTCATAGTAAAAAATGACTAACGATTTCTAACCACAGAAGGCTTGCATACCCTGCTACACACCAAAATAAAAGGAGCCCACTGTATAATGTCAAAATTCATCGCGTCCCCTTGCATCCATTTTAATGACGTCACCCCTGTTCCCGGCGCAACCCTTGAGATTTTCAAGACACCTCTTTACCTTTTGTTTTGATACAAACAAAGCTATTAGCAGACCACGATGTTGTCTGTAAAACGTTCTCCTAGGATGGGAGAGAAATATTTGTATTTGTACAAAACAATGTATGATAATTTTTCTACTGTAATCTGTCTGTTAATATTAGATACCTTTTTTTTGGGTGGGTTTTCTTTATTTGCATACCTAAGGTAAAGATAGATAAGCCGGTCTATTCTATAAAAATCTTAGTAATCCGTGAAAACTTAGGTGAAGTGTGTTTGAAGTGAGCTGTCATTCCAAGTTATACTTTGGATTGACAGTTCACTTCAAGCCCAGACCAACTTTACAGAATAGGCAAGGTTGAATATTTAAAAATATAATCCAACTTAATAATTGACAACCGTCAATTAAATGTGTATTCATTTTTTTAAATAAAACTGGCATCAAACTAAAAATAAAAACTATCACGTCACACAAAAAAGCAAATAAAATAGAGTTTCCAAAAAACAAACATCGATAAACAGTAAATTAACGCAGGCAGTGCGCCACGAATCGGAATAATCGAATCGATTCTATCGAAACGAAACATCGAGTGGTAGTGAATTGGTCTATTAGTTCACCCTAGTTTAGTTACGAGTCCCCTCTAATGTAGTTACTACTAAGTGTATTGTTTTTAGCTTTTAGTGTACGTCGATCTAGTTTTTTTTTTTGAGTAATTTACCTCGGGTTGACTTTTTTGGCGTTACTGGTATTTAAAATGTAACTATACAGCATTATCGTCCTCTAATTTCATATTGCTGATACTCATATTATGGAGTTTTTTATACTATACATGTATAGTATAAAACACTCCATAGAAAAAAGAAAAATAGGTTTATTTGTCACAGAAGCAAGAGCATACAAAGAGACAAGAGTAAAACAAAATAAAGAACAGAAATAGTCGGCAGCTGCACGTCATGACTGTGATAAGAAAGCTTCTACTCAGCATAATGCTGTGCTATGGGGGACCCACAGCACAGCGCTGATTTTCAGTGGTCACCCGAAAATGACGTACGGAAATCAAGTCAGGTTCTGTCATTTGTAAATAATAAATAATCGTCTTGCTATGTTCCCAGCTGTAGGAACACTGAATAAATGAATGAAGAAAGCATTATTTATTAAATACATAATATACTTACATTTGGTCTCTACGTTTCTAATTCAGTTGATTCACTAAGATTTGCCAGCGCGGGCTCCGCCGCCTACTTTTATAGTTGCAGTAGATATAAAATAAAAGTTAAATTCAGAATCATTACAAATGAATTAATCAAATATTTATGAAATAAGTTAGGTACCGCGACTGCCTATCTGACCTCCACATCCCAGTAACTGGGTATACTCTTGGTAAGACTGGTTGTCAGACTTTCGGGCTTCTGACGACCCGTAACGACTGTCAAAAATCCACGAATGACAGCCGAGACCAACGGCTTAACATGCTTTCCGGGGCACGGAGGAATTTCGGTATTTAAAGATGGTCACCCATCTACGGACCAACCACGGCAAGCATAGCTTAACCTGTTGGCTCAACCCATGCGGCTGTTATTACTTAGCCACGAGGTCCTCGTGACGGATTGGTTACCACTTAAAAAACAATTAAAACCCAATCCCTCACCAACATGGTGCTTTTCCCACAAACCTAACGTAGTTTGATTCCTATGGGGTTACAAGTCAGGTAGAGAAACAAACACAATAAATCATAAGTGGCGTTTCATTGAACAGGAAAATAAAACGCATTTCTGTGACTTGACTGACACGAATTGAATCGTGTGATCGATACTGTTCTTATTTTATACGAGTTTTTGTTGCTTTTCATAATACTCCGGTTTTCAGATAGGAAAGGTAATGTGGTAGCTACTGTTTTAAAAAGCGAACATTCTGATCGTCAAATTACCTTACATAATTTAACGACCACCGACCATCATAAACATCTCAACATTCTCAACTCTACATATCTAAGGGACACACACCAAAATGTTGTCAATCATATTTTTTTTTAAGTTTTTATTCCACCCAGGCATCCTAACTAATATTATAAATGCGAAAGTGAGTTTGTTCGTTTGTTTACGCTTTCACGCTAAAACGGCTGTACGGATTTGGATGAGGGGTGCGGATGCGGATGAAACCGCTGGGCGCAGCTAGTCATCAAATAATCTCTAGTAGTTAAATTTAGTTTCTTCGTCAGTGCCCATTTAGCAAAAAAATGTTCCAATGACAACAAAGGGCAAATTTTTATTAATTTTCAGAATTTAATTTTCAATTGATTGATTACTTTATAAAACTAATAATTCTAAAATCTTAATACCAATAACTTTATTTCACAAATTCATTCCACAATTTTCGCTGTGTTCCCAAAAATTTCGCTCAAACATAATTTTCGAGAATTATAAATTGGTTCATAGTAAAAAATGAGATCTTTAATTAGGTACCGTTAATTTATTATTCCACCGAACCGGTTTCACAATGAGCCCTTTCTTTGAGAAAGTGGTCCAATCTTTTGTATCGTGAAAATAAAAAGGCTGTGAAATATTCTGACAAGCGAGAAACAATTGTATGCCTTCAAGTTTTGCAATTAAGAGGCTCACTGATCATTTCTCAAAATTGCTGAATCAGTTAATATTAAAAACAAGCTTCTTTGTAATATTTGCATGATCATGGATCAATTTGCATTGATTATCCTTATGAAGATAAGTAAACAGTAACTTAATTTCCTTTGAAGTTCTTTGATCATACTTTTTAAATCAAATAAAATTTAGTCACCCACATTCAGACAGTCATCAGTTCATCACACAGTCAATAACAAGAATCTTCATGGCAAACGTAACACGAATCCAACTTCTATTAAAGAAAACTTCAAAGTTCTACATTACAGTATAATAAATGTTAAAAAATGGAAGCCAATAGAATTCATAGCGGAAGACTAAGAGGTTACATCATAACCTCTTGAAAGAGAGGAGGTTGGTTCAGACCACAGCATTAATAATTCAGAGACGTCCTCTGATGCATTTGTTTGCGATTCCGGAGTAACGTGCCTCTACTACGGAACTCAGATTGAAATGGGGAGGAAGACTTGAAAGTTTAAAAACGTATTGGTATTGAGGGAAAAGCACTGAAGAGGAACTACTTAGCTGGGAGATTTTAAGATTAAACTCAATTAAATTAGGGTCAAAGTAGTGACGAAACAATCTAAAAGCATAACCTATATGTATGTATATGATTACGAAACACAAGATATTCAACAGTATCAAAGATGCCAATAGTGTCACAAAAGATAGTAAAATAATTCCCGTCCGTTTAAACTTGGAACCATTTTCCAAGATCCAAAACATGTTTTCATCATTTATCGAGTTCTAAAAGTAGCAGCGCACGAACGTGCCATCATCCAATCTTTGTTGTTGATATCATACAGCACCAGCATCCTAACGCCACCATGAATTATTCACGCGAATTCGTCTGCGATACAAAGTTACATAATGTTATACATTTTGTATTCCAAACCGTCATATTAACACGGAATGTTAGTTTACGAAATTGCATTAAACTTTATGTGCAAGGATCATCAAACGCTTGTTTATATGTGAGTTTTTGCTTGCCATTCTAATTTGAGAATTGTATGTAATTTGGGACTGTTGTTTTCATAGTGAATACTTACATAATCAATATGTATGAAAATTAGCACTGGCTGTGCACAATTACTCTTTCATAACTTTTCAAATATCTTATGCAAACAGAATAGTAACTATATCCACTATTTTCCATTTTATTATAAACTATCACATGACAACATATTTTAAGATGCAAAAAAAATTGAGCCAGACCAGATAGCAATATCATTGGTAAATAGATATCGATCTAGAACTGACACATGAAGCAGATGATTTAGAAAACCTGAGCCTCTTCCAGTTAATATGAAAATGAAATACAAACTAACTAAAACCTACCTCTTTGTCCACAGCGAGCGACGAGCAGTACTAGACGCAGCAGCCCTGCAAGCACTGGCTGGTGAGAGTGTGCTGGAGAAAGAACGGCAGCTGTCGGAGATGATCCTGCAACTGCAGATGGTGAGGGAGCAGCTATTGGCGCAGCAAGAACACGCTAAGGTAAGGATAGTGAATTGTGAATTAGTCTTTGATGATTTAGATGAGATATGCCAAGTGGTAATATTTGAAGACCGTGAAGAGTTGGGTAGATTTTCTGTTACCAATGTCGTTGGAAAATAAGCATCGAATTGAGAATAAACAAGCAGCCTGAGTTTAAGAATTTGCTACATTTCAACATATTCATAATTTTAGGTGACCCAATAATTTCTGATATTAATAACAATCAGACATATCACATCAGTTTCAGCTTACGAATAAAAAATTTATCTGAATACAGTTGACGCGTTTGATCTACTAGAAAAATGGCTGATACCAATTTTTGTCACGTCTTCAATACTATCTGATTTCATATTTTGTATTAAAAATAAAGTACATAGATGACCTCGTTTGCAGCTGCCAACTTGTTGTAATGAAGTTTGTCGGATTAACATCGCGCGAGATAAATAGGTGCAGGATTATTCCGTCTTCTTCTGTTCCCGCGGCAAAGGGATTTTTAATTCGAATTTCAAACATCTTGGCCAGTGTTTCCCGCACGGATCCCGTACTTATGTCATTTTATTCTATGGGTGGATGTTACGCTTATTAATGCATTTTTTGTTCTTTTGATTAAAGAGTTGTCTGAATAACTTGTTACGCAACAAAGTGTCCATATGTTATGTAGGTACTTGCGATTCAAATTAAACTTTTTGTACATTAAACTAGTACTAATTTATCAAACGTCTGAAAAGTATGCAATCAATACATAATTGGTTGGCCATTAAACGCAATACTCTACATCTAGTTAATCATTTATTGAAATTTCTGCAAGTAGTAGGTACCTAATAGTAATTTAGCGGCATTTTTTCACAAATATCTTTCCTTGTACATAAATCATATGCTCAAGTTATTTTAAACAGGGACAAAAACGTAATAACCTCTAGGTTGTTGACGCCCGAACCAAGCGCCAGATTTTTCTAAAAGCCGAACGCAAAGCGAAACCAATCACATTATTCACTAATTAGAATAGCAAGAATACTAAAATAGAGGTCCACGATTGTGTTTGACCTCTCCACCCCACTTAGGAACGAGTGGTAATACTTTGTTTTCAAAGGCTTTTATCTAGCCCCAGACATCTGTTTTGCATGCTAGGTCACGAATTGAAAAGGGCTAAGGAATGAAGGTTTATTCCTGTTTTGGAACTTTACGTTCAGTTCGTAAACTCGTGGTTATTGTTCCACTTCATGCACATTTATGGAGTTGACAGCTCCACGGTGTCGTTTAAATGGTCGTTTTACTTACAACGTTCAACTGTACATCATAACATAAATTTTCTACAATGCTATTGATAATTGTTATGGAATATTGCGGAATTTCTTTCCTATGAAGGCGTTTTGTCTCTTAGCGTAGTTAAACTTAATGTATGGATGATGCATCGTGGTTCGTTAAGTACGGTCCTTTGTGCTTAATTATATGAAAGGTAAAACTATGGACATGTCAGTGTCTAGGCTTTACTGCAACGGTTGGTCCTAAAGACGTGAAATTTGAATTATGAGAAGAATTTTGGCGGCTTTTAATGCAGAATCTCTATTTCGTCAAGTTTTCAAAACACTGCGTTAATCTGTTTGTACGAACTTTACTAGCTCAAAATATTAAATCCTGCTGTCAATATTGTAATCTTTATTAAACTGGTTTTGATCTTAAAAAGTCCGATGTAGGGACAAGCTTCTTTTTCATTGTAATTCCTCCCTCAACTCCAACTTTTTGTTTACCCTTTTTACAAATTAGGTTTGTTCCGGGCCCGTGATTCTTTTAAAAGACTTTGTTTTTTAGACGAGGCTATCGAGTAGCATTGTCCTTTTTGTTTTTAGGTTCATTTGGCTCTATCTTTGAAAGAATAAATTAGTTGTTATTGTGGTAATGTATGTGTGAAAGTATTCATTAAACTATAGTAATTACTAATAAATCATTAATGTTTTTCTGATAAAATTCAATAATACCTATGTTAATGAAGTTTAGCCCTAAATTATTATTATGATAGGTAAACATTTTCCCGATATATTTAGGAATCAAAATAAATGTTTTGTTCAACATTAATTTTAGTATTTATCAAACGAAACTTCACAAAGGCTACAACAATAGATAGATTACATCGAATGCTACATAGCCCCTAATTACTGGGCTCACATTCATTTTCAATTAGCAATGTATACAATGGCGTGTATCCTTTCATTTCGAATCAATTTTCATGTTGAATGCATATTGTGCTGGGCCGGCGCCCGTGCAGTCGGCAACAAAGACACTCTCATACTAATGAATCAGCGATAAAAACTCGAACAACACTCGATCACATGCCCTCTGTGTAGGGTTGCCAGGAAAAAAAAACTTTTTTTTTTTATTCTGAAGCTTTATTTGAATTCCGTCAGTTCAATTGAGATGTCATTTTGACGGTTAGAAAGTTTCGTTCAGGTGCGGTTTCAGGAAAAACAATAACGAAATATTATAAAATAAGTAAGTATATTTTCATAAAATAATTTGAAATATCTAACATACCTACAGAGAGATTCTCTATTGTAGTGTTGAACAGACGCTGTCGTAATTAACGAATCAAGATAATACCCTTTGTTTATTTTCAATCTAAAAGTACAGTCACGAGCACCAATATGTATACACTTAGCAACTTTTAAAAGTGATTTGCTCCTACTGTGTTGATTGTTATTTTGTGTTTTTACGAATGTTGTATTTTGGAAACCATATTAATATGAATTAGGCCTTATCTCAAAGTTGCAGTCAATATTCAACGAGAAAATCGGTTTTGAATTTTGCAAAGTTGATATATTGGTGCTCGTGACTGTACAGACTTTACATCAACTGAAAGACAACTTCCGGGGAGTGCTAGGCCCTAAAAAACTTGCGTAATTTGCCTAACACAGGCAGCCCTACAATTGTTGATGGTATAGATTGAAGAGGCCCGTCTATGGCGGTGCAAATGGGAGCGGCTAATGGTGGGCCACGTTCATATTCGCGCGTTTTTTTCAGAACGTCCCTTTGTTGACTGTGCTGGATGCATTCGGAATAGCGTTCGATACGGCGCGTTCGATTCATGAACTTTTTTATGTTTTGTCTTTAGAACGCCAGACTGTTTTGTTTTGTCTGTTGGTGTTTCATTTTGACGGATGGCCCGACCGAAATTACAAATCAGTTGCGGAAAATAAGGAAATACTTGTCATTAAAGTATGACAAAAAATTAAAGCGATGCGTCTAATGGAAATTTTAGAGTAATTAAAATAAAAAGATGGTAAAAGAACAAAGTAAAATAACGCACGATTTTAAATCAAATTGAATTCTCAGACTTAATCGCATGAGAAGGTTATTGATTTTCCTTAATGAATTTAAAACGGATTCATCATTTCTACCTAAATTGGACTGCATTTACCTACCTACTGCTTAATATGGACTAGTCGTGAGTGTACCATTGTTTTGAGAAATAAACGTGTGACGTGCATAATTACTTCATCAGGTATTCCCACGACTTAACCAGTAAACAAATCTACACTATCCCTCCCTCTACCAACCAGGTAAAAAAAAAATCCAACATCAAAAAACTTAATCCGTCTACGAGGGCACTCACTTGAATTAAAATATCACCGAAATAAATGAAAAACATCGGCATATGCACGCAGACACCCTATATTGTGCCCTCCCCATAGGGCCAGACAAACGGAAATATGAAAATGAAACGTATAAACGGAAAAACGCATCAAACGCCATTGCGCGACGGCTACCGGACAAAAAATGAACACAAACGACCGCTTAATTCGCAAAAAGCCCGTTTGATGTCGCTAATTGACAATCAGTCGGAGGACGCGTCTCATTGGTCCGCTTCCTCGTTCTGTTTTAAAAAATTAAAAACAAATAAATTAGTAGGGTGGCCATCTTTGTGTGGCCGTTATTTGTGTTGCGAGTGATGGAGGGATGAGGGATGATACAAGTCTGTGCCTATTTATATGTATAACTATGTAGGAAATAATAAATCATCTCATGTTGCATTGAGCATGTAGGTAGGTAGGTACAATATGATTTAATAACTTCGCGGTGTGCAATAGAAGTAAAAAAAATGTAAATTCTATTTTACCTAAGTAATGTACATAATATTTGGGTAAAATAGACGTTATTAACATCCCTGAGTAACCAGAAGACCCAAAACCGAAGATCTCAACACTCGGTGCTAGTTATTACTGAAAATACAGGTAGGTAGGTACCACAACAACTACTAAACTAAACCAAAATATAAAAGCTTAAATTTTTTAAATTTTTTCAAAGAATCAACTGACGCATCAAAACTAAAACAGAAACATTTTTAAAAGGTGTCATTTCCCATTAACAGTCAACTGTGACCGGTAAAGCGACTCAACAAGTTGCTCTTTTAAAAAATATTTCAAATTAAAAAATATATATATCCCTCCACATTCGAGGGGTTAAACCGTGTCAGACCAATTAGTTTCTGAAAGAAAACTACGGGAGTGACGGACAGACATGTGTTGACAACGTTTTTGATTAAAAAACTTTAAAAAGATAATATTAAAAGTTGGTGGTAACTCGCTCTTTAACGTGGTTAGTGGCGTGCCTTTTTAACCGACAGCCGAAGCGAAATGGTTTTATTAATCTCGGTTTAGTATCAACAGTAGGTAAACTGCAGGCATTTTTTTAGAATGTCTATACCTTTTTATGTGCCTGTATTGTATTGAGAGTTTTTACACTACCCAAAAATAAAAACGCAGCCTGTCCGGCTGACAAAAATGAATTCTATTTTCAAAATTCCGTCATACATTTTTTAATAAATTTTATTTTTTATTTTTAGAGCACTAGGTAGGTACTTCGACAGCCAGCTTTAAAGTTTCGAAACAGAACATCACGCATTCGATGTACAGTTTATCGATTAGTTTACTGACAGAACGATTAGTCATCGAGAAACGATTTATGATTGGCATCCGCCATCACCCCTATTTGTTCCTCTGAACCACACCATACATCACGTAGTACATTATTTAAGTATTTTAAGCACTTACATGTTTCACACAAATTAGAAACACGACTTAAGTTATCTTAAGTAGAATTTTAATAGCTTAGAGGTTGCCTAACGCTAGCTCTAAATTACTAAATGTACTTTGTGGTTTTAATCGATTTATTGCAGCCATTTAATCGTTTGTCAACAACATAAAAACCTGTGCATATTTTACGATCTTGCTCGTAGTGTTTTTGCTTTGTCGTTGTCTAGAATTCTTCATGGGCATAGTTTCTATCTTATAATCACATACCTAGTAAATATCATCGTATAGATAGTGATTTTCATATCTTTGATATCAAAGCTATTTTAGGATAAAACGAAAACTGAATTTACTACGTGTAAATAATAATATATACCTACCTATTTATTTTAGATCAAATTACAAGATCCATAAGTTGTTAGTAAAGCTCTTAACCTAATATTAGTAAAAACCACACTATAAGTACCTACAAAATTGAAACGACTGACACCTACGTGTGCAGCCGCATCCAGTGAGCCAGCATGGGGCTGTTTCACCTACCACACAATACTCGTACACTCAGGATGCTGTGAGAGCTAGCACATATTACACCGTAACGAAGAAGCCCAGAAAAAAAAAAGAAAAAAAAAATTACTGATTGTCCATCTTAGACTATAATAATATTCATTGCAAGTCTTCAAACAATAATAAGGTACATACCAATCTGTCTCCCTATTTATAGCCACATCTTTACCAATAGGGCTGGGACAGTGCACTTATAAAATCAAGGAAAATATTGCGGAATTTGCAGCGACCTCTGATCGAATCCGGCTTTGCGGAAAATTGTTATAACCAATATGAAAATGACGACGTTTTACGATTATGGTTTTACATACAATAGCATAGCAATGTATACTTAGCAGGTACGTATCCTTACATTTAAATACGTCTTTATTCCTTTTTAATTAAGTATTATAATTATATCTTTAACTGATCCGACAGACTTGTCGGTAGTTATGCCACAGACTAGTATGGGTAATATTCCTATACCTATTCTGCCAATATATTTTTTCTGATATCTTTTCCATGACCATAAAGGAAAAAACTAAAAATATATATATGAAAATCCATATCAAAATCAGTTTTTCTCGAATTATGAATTATAATTATGTTTCCTTGTAAAACCAATTCGAACTATTACGAATATTTGGAAACAAAAAAAATCCAAGTCAGTTCTGCCATTCAAAAGTGGTGCGCTTACCAATTAACAGCATTTTCGTTTTTATTTATATATATACCTACCTAGATAGAGTCTTTAATATATCATTGGCGTTGTAGTTTTATAAGAACTGGTAATACGATCTTTACTTTACATAAATTTGCTTTTTAAAACCCGTGTTAACAAAAATCCATACAAAACTTCATGATTTTTCATGAATTTCAAGGACATTAATTCAACAAAACTATTAATATTGAGGCATAGGCCATTAATTATGTACACGTCATATCTATATTATGTATGTAGGTACACAATCTACTGTTATCCGCCCACAATTACGAAGCGGAAACCTTCAGCATTACACCGTGAAATCATAACCAAATAGACATGCGCACAAAATTTTATAACACATCACTAAACCGGTCTAAACGGACGAATAGAAGAAAATCCTCACCACAAAGGCGTGCCCATTTCCACCGAGCATTGTGAGAGAAAGCAACAGCACTATACACCTGTCCTGTTCACACAAAGTCGCCGCCGCGATGCGCAAAAGAGATAGCCAACACAATAGACAATTGTTATCCCCACTTCTGCGCGGCTCTATCCATTTTTCACGCGATTATAGCCTATAGCTCTTGAAAATACGGGTGATTTTCCTTTGGTGTGATATAGCCAATAATTTGATTCGCTAGTCACTGAGAAAACAATGGGTGAACGTAGGTATAAATAGAAGTTTATGGTTTGCACAAGACGTTTACTGGCGTCGTTTCAGCGCAGACATTTACGATGTTTGGTTTTTCATAAGCCGTTTTATACCGAGCAACGTTAGCGGTTGTAAAAATCTGGGGAAATCCATTAATACATTGTTTGTTGTACATAGTGTTGGTTTAGCTATAATTTAGCTACTCGTTAGAGATTTAGGGCGTTGCTTTTAAGAATAGGAAAATCTAGGCGGACTTTATCTGTTCTCAATATTAATAGTACCTGTAATTTTATGTTGTCTACTTTATTAAACAAACACAAACGCACGGCATGCATTTATAATCCACTATTCAGAATAATATCGATTCTAAGCAATCGACTATTGATGAATCGATCATCAGATTTATCCGTGGCTGTACATCACTACAGACAAAACAGGCGGGAAAATTACCCCATACATTACAAAACTCCACAACTAATTACCTTACTGACCCGCCAACTAACGGAATACGCATATTAGAATATCGGCAAGCAACTGTTCATAATACTTCGAATACATTTTATCGGTAGCTTCATTTAAATCCAACACATTTCCTATCCTAGACAATATTCGAGGCAGCGATACCTCCCGCTTAACATTTGCATACATATTAAAAGCAATAACACAATTTACAATGTTATTTACAGCTAGATAGGATAATCTTCTTACATTCACAGTAGCACGATTTCACCTTTGTAGCTAAATGGTAGCTGGCCTCTAATGGCAGTATTAATCTGCCGGTGCCCATCAAATATGCTGTACATTTCCTTTACATACATTTTAATAACTTTGTAGGTTCAGTGCTGTTGATAAGAAAACTGTTTTGTACATTTTTAGTGCTTGTTGCTATCTGTTAGAGGAAGTTTTGAAAAACCATTTCCGCTTATGTAAAGATGGGGAAATTACATAATATAATAGAAAATTGCCACTTTGTATCCATCGTGTTTTAATACGAACGTTTCTACTTTTAAATCGTAATCTAACCGCCCGCCGTAGCCCAAAAGTCTGACAACCAAGGCGTATCGTGTTACCCAGTAACTGGGTTGTGGAGATTAGATTAGGCAGTCGCTCCATGTAATATACTAAAATTCCGCTGAATCCGTTAAGACTAGAAGCCGACCTGAACACAGTTGGGAAAAGCTAAACAGATTGATTTTAATCTAACCTCTTTAAAGTCCATATAAGGCCTTATTAAAAAAAATATGATAAAAAAAAAAAAAACATTTTTATTGAGCTGGTTGTACTTACAAAATAATATTCAAAAACATTTAAACGTAAGCAACTTCAAATTATAAAAAAATATGAATTTGATTTCAACCTTTCTCCTACAGCACCTTAACATCGAGCAGTATTATGAAAATCAGCCTTATAGTGCAAAAAAAAAGGAAAAGGAAAATTATCTATCCCCTTTTGACGAAGTTGTACGAAAATGCACGAGGTTGTAAAGGGGCTTGTTTCGTAATTAAGTAGTGAACGCTTAGTTACCCGAAGAAGCTGGAAAAGTTTCACGAGGAAAAACCCTGAATGGCATTTTCAAATAAGTGCCATTGAGAATTTCTTTTGCTTTTCTTTTTTCATTGTTTCTGGGAAAGATTCTGAATTTTAAAACGGTGTTATTTTCGTGGTTTGTATAAGTTGAAGTTGAGGAGGTAAACTGTAGTAGGTGTAAGGAAGAAGGTTATCTAACAAAATTCCTTTCTAAAATATTCTGTTTCATCGGCTATATTGAAATTATTTATGATACTTATGCCACACCTACATTGCCTACCTATACCTACTCGTACATGGAGATTCCGTAGGTTTTCAGTAATTACTAGGAAAATAATGAGTTAGAAGGATATGGATGCAACAAAACATATTGAAATCTCTATTTTCTGTCGATGTTTGACAGGAGCTAGAGATTTCAACATGTTTTGTTGTGAATGTTTCGCCAGTGCAAACGCACAGTAAACTTTACAAATAAATCCAAAAAAAAAAATAAACAAATGTATGTAACACTACAATCAAAAGCCATACAATATCCACCAAAATAGGACCTCCTACGATCACAAACAAAACCGTACTGAAAAGTAAATTAACCTTTCTGCAAAACGAAACTCATTTACCGATACAAAACAAGACCGTAGCTAATAGAGCTGCCCCAATCGGAAAATACCGAAATGAAAATACGTCTGAAACAGGTACGGAATCAACTGAAACATGCTTCTTTGTATGTATTCAGTACACAAATGCTTTTCTTAGTCCCCATTCATGCTTTTCTATGGGGGCAATAAAGGTTCCCACGGACACAATGAGCCGGGAAGGCAAGGAGAATGATGAAAAGTTGGGAATCTGGGCCGCGTTCCCGGGGCGACGTAGGGATGGGAACATCCTTGTGTACTTTATCGATAAATGCGCTGAAAAGAAAATTGTGTGCATGTAAAGAAAAGCTAGTTGGAGTTTTATAGTGGGTTTTAGAATTGAGTACCTACAGTGACTGTCTCGTACTAACCGCACTTAACGGCAAAGACATTTTACCAAACAAAGAGTCTTTGTGCTTTTGAACTTTCATAAATAAATCCTAGTGTTTATTTTTGATCGTTTCGATGATTCCATTTATATTTTAAATAAGCTTTGACTAGAATTCGGTCATTTCGACAGCGTTAGCGTTTGCCTCGGAAAGGTCTCCCATTTGCGTGTTCTCTCCCAGTTCGTCCCACTGCCGTCATCCCACTGGTGGGACGAACTGAAATACACGGCCATTTGCAGGTATTATTGCAAAGCGAGCACGAGGAGCAGTGGTGACCTAGTAGCCCGACTTATGAGTTGTATGTCGTGAGTTCGAAACTTCGAACCCAGGCAGGCATTTTACTTTGTTTATTTAATTTCATCACCACTGTTCTCCTTGACACCACTGAATTAGTGCGAAGACTAAAAAGGGTAAAACCTTTTGAGTTAGTTTAGTGCAGTGTAAGTGAACTTAACCTGTAGTGCAAGTGCTGACTTTTTATAGAACACATGAATCAAGTGTCTTCCCCTTAACTTATAGTGAATAAGAAAGACGTTATTGGACGATTTCTTAATTTTATAGTTACTTAGCAGTTTAAGTTATATTTAAATTACTTATTAGCTAATAGGCTAGATTGTAATGTGAATAAAGTATCACCAATTGTGAAACTTTATAAATGAAAAAAAAAAAAAAAAAAAAAAAACCACTGTTCTCAAAACGGTGAAGAGAAGGAAAACATCGTGAGTAAACCTAGAACGAAAAAATTCATGAAAAACGGCATGGCCTAGAACGAAAAGATTCGAGGTCATGTGACATCCACCAACCCCGCACAGGGCCCGCGTGGTGAATTACGGTCAACTCCCTCTCACAGAGAGGAGGCTTGTGTCCCAGCAGTGGGAACATTATGGGCTGATTTATGAGCACAAGAAGTGGGGCATCGTCTGTGATGTGGCTCCACAGTCGCACTGCTATTTGAAGAGATAATTATGAGATTCCGAGAGAAACTTAAAGAAAACTTTTTAAGCTTAAGAACTATGACGATCCCTATACCAAAGCCAGAGTCACCTTTATATAACCCAATAATTAGTAAACAATATCGACTTACTTCTACATCACTAAACCGTAGTTATTCGCGTCACTTTCCAATTATTTTTGTGGTCTTTCTTCGCCACAGACTACAGTCCGCATTGAATAGGAACAGAATGGAGTCGGGCTTTAAGGAATTAACAGCTTTGTCCCGGCGAAGCGGAGCTGCTGCTTAGGTGACCACATTGATTAGCGGGAGCGAGGGCGCAATATGTAAATAGAAGATAATATATTGGTAAAATATTTCCTGGCCTGTTTTGTAAGAAAACTTCCCACAGAGGAACCTTACAGGAGTATAGCCAATCAGCTCTTTGCGATCCACAGCTAATTTTATTAGGAAAAAGAATCAATCTTCCTAGCCTTTTCCGTTGGGAAAAGGCAAGATAGTTGTATCTTGGGGTCGGCTTCCAGTCTAACCGGATGCAGCTGAATAGGTACCAGTATTTTACATGGAGCGACTGCCTATCTGACCTCCACAACCCAGTAACTGGGTAATACGATACCCCTTGGTAAGACTGGTGTCAGACTTTCGGACTTCTGACGACTCGTAACAACTATCAAAGATCCACGAATGACAGCCGGGACCAACGGCTTAACGTGCTCTCCGAGGCACGGATGAGTCTCGGTATGTAAAGATGGTCACCCATCCACTGACCAACTCCAGCAAGCGTAGCTTAACCGGATGGATCCACCCGTGTGGCTTATTATTACTTAGCCACGAGCTCAATTAGGAAAAAGAATGTCTGTATTAATTATGCAAGGATAAAGAGTTGCTGAAAACATGAAAATTGGGCCCTATAACCGGTATTTTTCATGACGTGGCTTTTCACAAGTATTATTTTAAGATATCATGGTTGTGTATTTTTTTCTTTATTTTGTGAAAGACATGACTTAAAACCGGACAACATCCAGTTGGTTTTCACTGCTCAAGAATAAAAATGGCTATCCTATCTTGAAATTTTCTGAAAAGCAGGGGAGGTACTATTGATATATTTACATAATCGCTACCGCTCCATCTTCGCGGCTACGTGCGCCGCCTTAGTTTTCCTTTTCCACCAACTTGCGGTTAATTTATTTAATAAGTTGTTTCTGAATAGAGCACCGAGCAACGAGCGTCCGGATGAATCGGACTTTCCATTTTTCTTTCTTATTTTTTTTTCTCTTTCAACACAAAAAAAATCTTCAGTATTTTGTTTTTGAAAGGAAACAGAAGCTTTATATTTTTATTTTATTTTTTTCTCTTTTGTGACAGTTGGCTGTTTCGTGCTAATTAGTAGACGTTCTATGAAAATTTATAATGAAAAAGCTTTTTCTTAAATAAGTATTGACAATGAATCGTTTCAAAAGAAACAATATTAGTAATCGCCGTTTTCATTAATTTGGTTATTCTGCGAATACGTGCAATTTCAAATATACGAAGTACGTTCACTTTCAAATAATTAATTTTGTTAAATGAATTATTTTCCTTTCATAATCATCTTACATATGTATTTATTTTGCATTTATTTTAACATGAACACAATAAAGGTAGGCACTTAAACAAAAAACAAAAGATCACATCAAGTTACATTTACACACGCCAAAAAATTAAAAACAAAAACCAGGTAAGTTGTTAATAATTGGTTGAAAGTTGAAAAGGCCGGCTTGTAATTCTTGTAACATTTATACTGATGGCAACACTCGCGATTTATTACAGGTTGTCACACTGTGCATGAAAGGAACACCGCACAATAGCCACCTACAAAAGTGACGCCAGATTTTAACTGTTTGATTAATAGTAGTTATAAACTGTTGTTTATAACTCTCTCAATTGTACACTTGATGAATTTTTAATTGCTTTGTTTTACTTTTATTGTTTCCACTTATCCTGGTATTACTTTAATAGTGGTAAGGTGGTTTTACACTGGAATAAGTGCCTGTTATGGTCTTCAAATGCGAATTTAAATGCTTTTAAGGTCATCTGCTTAGAAATTGTGAAGGAAACGTAGTAAGTTTGTGTAGTAACTATGCGAAATGTTTATAAAACAAAAATATATTTTTATATTTTTATAAATTCTGCATTCTGTTGTACTAAATATAAATGCCGTTTTAACGATTTCCCTACAACAAAAGACCGTAAAGAAAAGAAAACAAAATGGCGTAGGTGCGTTCGAAATTGGAATTCATCAAAATAATGCGTGGAACGTGATCTCGTGCGAAGTGCGCGGATGAGCGTATATTTCGTGATGCGTTACTAATAGGGCTGCTAAAGTCTGAAAAAATATACAAAATCAATGTTTCACAGTAAAAAATGTTCACTTGGCCAGTATTTTGACAGGAATCACCAATTATTTAAAATAATGTTAATGTTATCTAGATTATCATGGTCTATTTTGAAATATACCCAGCGACATTACTTTTTTTAAATAATTTGTATGAATTCGTCTATATTATATTATAATTAATTATAATTTGGTTATAAATCTTAAGAAGAACAATAATCTATTCTGCCAACCCTAGTCTGCTAACGTAAGGTGCGCGGGAGTCGCGCGTTTCGTCCCGGTTCCTTTTTTAAAAAGCCGTTTTTATTAATTGCCCTCCATTGTTGGTGGTCGATGTGCGTATGAGAATGTGCAACGTTCCGTCGTGTTTCGGATTATCCTTTATCCTCACAGAAATAGATCTTTTTAATGTACTCTGTTTGAAGTACCATAATTATTGTTTCAGTGTGCTGACATAATAAATTGCATTTTTTGTAATGTGCGGAAAAGATAAGGAAACATAAATTTTACATACTTACTTGTGGTGTTGAATGTAAGAATTTAATGTGCAATAAATTAGGGTATCAATCTTCGGAGTGGTCGACCTGCGAAGTCGTTAACATATCGTCAACGCTAAATGCGCTGACATAAAACTTAGAAAATTATGGCTAAAATATTATAATTTTGCAGTAACGTGACGTTGTTCACAGTTTTTACGAGAGTAAGAATGCGGCCAAAATCTGCCGCGCATTGTTTACAGAAGGAATTTCAATAAATCTTTTTTATTGCACATCTCGGATTCCGAACAGATATATTAACGATGGTTACTTAATCTTGAAGATTAAAAATCTTGGAGAAAGCAAAAACGTGTAGGATATTTTTTTTATGACACGAAGTAAAGGTCACGGCGATATTACCCCTTATTGTCAAGTGTTGAAAGAAATTTTGATTGCCAGCGCAAAAAAAGTAACCAGACTATATAGTACATAATACATGTCTCAATCGTTTGTACAACGATGACAATAAATATGTCACAGTGTTGTAAGTAGTAAGTAAATATACTCGACCATTTCCTGTCCTATATTTTGGAACAACACTACATATAAATTAGCAGGTATAATAATAGTAAATAAGTTAACAGTTCTATTAAATTATTATAAATACACTGGTTAATAAAGATATCACAAGTATTCACAAGTTCACAATAGGTTACAAAATAAAATGTCTGACATGTCAGACAGCCATGTCATGTCAGCATATTATTATTTGTCAGGATTTTTGCTTGTCATGACAAGCAAAAATCCTGACAAATAATAATATGCTTGTTCGTAAACTTAATTAGGAAATTATTTGCGTAGTATCTATGACTCAAACCTAGTTCACTGGGATGTTTTTTTAGTAAGTCTATATTGTGTCCCACTGCTGTGCAATGGCTTCCTCTTTTTACTTCCTGCACCGAATTTATGACTAGCAGAGCTGGGCAAAATACATGCTTTGCTTTAATTAAAATACAAATTACAAAATACTATCTCGCACTTATTTAAAATACAAATTACAAAATATTTTTAAGTCGTGTATTTGAAATATAAAATACAAAATACAGTATTTTGACTATTTTTATTTAAAATACAAAATACAAATTACAAAATACAGTCTGGTGTTAGGTTAGGTATATAAATAGAATAGAACTAATCCAGCCCAGCCTAGGGCAAAGGGAATATATTCTTACCATCATATTTTACAAAATGGCGACCTCTAAATATGTATGTCACAGCTCACAGGATTCACTCCATCGCCGAATGAAAATTACAACCTGCAGTACAGACTACAGTACAGACTGAGTTTAAGTGCAGTGTTGCCAACTTTAAAGATATTACATATTTTGCGGTCACCATTTTGCTTACGAAAGCTATCGAGCGCTATTTTCTGCAGATCGCACCCATTCATAAGATCGCTAAATGTATTTATGTTCAAATGTATTTTGGAGCTATAAGTATTTGAAATACTAACTACAAAATACCTCAGCGTCAGGTATTTGAAATACTAATTACAAATTACATTTATAAGAAGTAATTGAAATACAAATACCAATTACGTATTTGTATTTCAATTACGTATTTCAATTACAAGTAATTCAAATACTGCCCAACCCTGATGACTAGTATAGTAAAACCTATATTAGTAGAGTACCTATATTAGTGTTAACCTCAAATTACCTACCTTTTTTTGAGCAGCGTCTTAACTCGCGTCAAAATAATACGACATTTGTCTGTCCGCGCGTCATTTACTTCTATATTCCACACTCGAATAGATTTTAATTCAGCCCAGCTAGACGGATTTACGAGCTCTCCCCTCTATTGTGACTAAACATAATATTATTATCCAGTTTTCCATTTGTTTTTCTTTAAAATATAGCGTTTTAAAAATACTTAGGCATAACCTGTGAGTCAACACACGAGGTAGATTGCTTAGATTGATATTGGCACATTCCATTCTTTATGTTTTATAAATTTCTCTTTCACTGACAGTCTTTGACTTTTAGGTGATTTTTACGGTTAGTGTTGCCTGTTAAATAATCTGATATAAAATATAAATTTATGATTTTTTAAACTATATTTATTTTAGATAGAAGTTGTGTCAGATCAGATTGTGTGAATAGATTTTAGTGTTAGCAAATAGGACTATAGAATTTTGAAGAGTGTTAAAATACACCAATTTGTTTATTTTTTGTATAAGAGCGATTAAAAAAAATAATATGAGTTCTAGTATATCAGAAAAAAGTGTAATGTGCTTTTATTCCGAGAACGTCGCCGCCACCTGAAAAAAAAGAAAATTTGATTAAACTTAAACAGGTAGCCAAACAAAAAAGAGTAACTGGTTAGCAAAACGTTTTACCGTTCAGTAATCAACACGTAAGTTTTTCATCACCAGTGTAACCACAAATTTCAAGGCGCGAGACAAAGTTCATTAAACGTTTAGTTTGTGTAAAGTAAGAACAGGGCATTAAAGAAATGTATTCAGTTACCTACTTGGATTACTGTTATCTTAATCTTAACATCGTACGGTAACTATTTTGTACAAACGTTTTTATTGGCTGGCCTTTAAATGCTTTTTTTTTCACTTTGATTACATCGGTAATGTTGATTGAAATCTGGTTTTACATTAGGATTTCTTAATTTTGGTTTCTTTTGACTTTATTGCCTGTTTTGTGATGAACTGATTTTCTGTACAGCGGTAACATTTTTTTATTAGAATCAAATCAACGGGACTTTAATCTTTTGAAGTATTAAAAATGGTAACAAAAAATCGTAGACTGAATTATGACAAGTCGTTCTTTTAACAAGAGTTATGTTCTACAATTAGTAACAGTAGAAAAAAACTAAAATTGCTCACTCTTCGGCTCGTAAATGGCACAACAGTAGCGAAATACATTTTGTAGACAACACACTGAAAATAATATATTGATCGCAAATAAATCACGGACTCTGGCATAAATTCTGCGTTCATTTTTTCCTAATGAATATCAGTGACAGATCGAACCGTCAACATTGTCAGGGTTGAACTAAATTAAATATCCTGTCATAATTTCGTTTCGTTTGACGATGTGACAGATCAAAGGCGAGATCCTATTATTATGAATATTGTTAGTCTACACACGCCACCACATTCTAACCTAGAAACAAGGAGGTTCATTAATATAGAGCGGTATTTACGGGAAACATCCGCTTGTTTGCTCGGATTAGTTCTAGTTTGCTGTGTACTTTAATTACAAAATTCCGAAGCACTATCGTGTCTTTAAAGAATAGTTTTTTTACAATGCAATGCTTGGAAATCGAATACCTATCGTACTTGTTCTTTTGCCGATTAATTTGCAATAGATTGTCTTTAAATAAAAACACGTTCTTATCAAGCTATGTAACTTTTACCTTATTCGAGATAAGAGTGAATTAAGAAAGTAATTAAATCAATTTTGTAGAAACAAATATAGGTATCTAAATCTAGGGGTATATAATGTGTATTTTAAATTAACAACTAACATGATCTTCTTCCAAAACTAAAAATAACTAACCTAACTTAGGTAACTAAAACTATTAGGAAACAAACAATAAGGCATCGAAAAATTCCAAATTGTATCTAAATCTAAAATGAACAAAAGAATGACAAATTTTATAAGAAAATCTGAAAAAAAAACAAAATAGTCCTCAATTTTACCATTTTTACTTTTCGCATAATGGACGCCCTACGCGCGTAATTTCACGCGGGCATGTCAAGTCAAGTGTCAGTGTCACACAATCGATTTCCGGTGTCGACAGTTCGACACACTCGGAGTGTCATAAGAGGTCAGTAGTCTAATGTCAGTGTAAACATTCCTGCAGAGGTTACAATGTAAACTAGGCAGTGTGAGGTGCGCCTTTGATGTGCGCCGGCCGCGGTTGTAGGGCTGTCTATTATTTTTATGAATATGAAAAAAATCTTTATCGATGTTAAAAAGTTAATCGTTTTGTAATTAATATTGTGTGGTCTCAATTGTAAGGAGCTAATGTTCTGGGTTACAAAATGCGATTAATATTGATATAATTTATTGAGCAGGGACTGTCGATACCGCCCTATTTTATTTTAATTGAATTGTAGACTAATGTAGCAAAACAATGTTTGTGGAAGACTTTGTACAGTAACGGGCGATGTGTAGTAGAAATGCTTACTATGCTGATGATAAGCAGTTCTGCTGTAAAACTATCTCATGAACATAATGAACGCGAACCAGATTCGTATCATATCGTTTGGATACCAATCAAATAGTAAAATGATCTGATTTTTTAAGACGGTCGTGAATATTTTTAAATCAAAGTCTGGTTTCTGATTCATGCGATTCAAGATGATCCGATTTCACGAATAATAAAATGGAGCGATAACCCTAAACGGTACAGAGTAGTCCATAGAACAGAGTTTACATTGGCATCATTCAAATGTATGAAGTTGCTATTTACGTTTGACCAGAGCACTCATTACGGATTGTTATTGGAATAATAAAGAGAGAGGCATCGCATCCGTAGCTATGAGATCGTAACGTATTTCCGAGTAACGTTCTATCCATTGCGAAATGCTCTATCGCTTTATTCTCATCAACGATTCCGCGAACTGACACTTCTGTTGTTGTTTATTAATCTGTGTTTATCTGAGCTAGTTTCATTCTTTGATATAATGTTTAGAATTGAAGTGTTATTTTTTTTTAATTTAAATATTTGACGCAGTGTCTCGATTGACACGACTTTTATGGAGAACTGTGAAATTTAATCTATGATGTGCTCGGAGGTGTAATCACGTTGATTTTAATGATGTGATTATATTGATAGTGTTACTAACTAGACAGTTGGACGGTAATTTACTGTTGGCTTTTATTGCCAGACATAATTTACTTATGAGAATGCCTGAGCCGCCTACGTGAAATCCTTTAAAATGACGAAAATATGCGACAATATTTTTTATGGCTCATTATCTTGTGCTTTTAGTTTAACCCATTTTTTATCGTGACCGGTGACACGCCCAAACATCGTTCGAAAGCAGTTGTGACAGGAGCAGAGCTAGACAGACGCGTTGAAATTCTCTATTATTAAAATTCGTTCAGAATATTATAACAAACTAATTTCAGCACAATATCCGGATGAACGTATGTCATACAAAATCCACAAATACCAGAGTTTAGAATCTTTTGCAGTCACACCTTTTTGTTGTAAAAAAAAAAATGAGAAATATTTGAACATAGATTTCGATGTCACCTTAAATAGGTTTGCGCACAAATCTTTCGTCTCGACGTCGTATAGCGGGTTGTCATCGCCATTTCAGTTGTCAGCAGGGCCACGATAAACTGAGGGAAATTAACCAAGGGCCAACATTAATGTGTCCCGAACGTCCAGTAAATTATTGACATTAATCAACATCGGTAACGGAATGGAACACACGAATAAATGTAAATTCCCACATTTTAATAAGGGAAATAGGCGATAAATTAACTTTTATTTTTGTTTTTACACGTAAAATTGGTGCGTTTTATTAGTGATTTGAAGGTGACGTCCGAAATGTTTGTTACCAAAATAACTTTGTGATGGCTTGAATGAGTGAGTTGTAAAAGTCTAATGCGGAAAAACAACTAAACATCACGCCTGTGTTCCCTCGAAGGGTTAGGCAGAGGTGTACCTAATAGTACAACCACAATTCGCCAGTTATGTTTAAGTCCCATGTAGTAGAGGGCGAGGGGGGCGAGCCTATTGCCATCAATCGGGCAGAATTCCGACTCCGGGCTGCTACTAAGAAATTCCTGATGAAAACCCAATAACACTGAGAATATGTCACTAGTTTTTAGTTCCTCACAAATCGGGCATTACCTAATAGATAATACTGATGATACATTGCAATACTGACTAACAAGGAACAGCCTAATTCAGCCTAATTTATTTTAATGCATTTTGTAAAAACCAAACAACATTTATTTTACAGTTTTGCAGTGGTTTACCAGTGACGCACACACTCCACCCATCACATTCAAACAAACTTTTAAACCATTTCATAAAAATATTAAATTAATGACATCATCATTAAAACCGTTTCATATGTTTAAAGACAAAATATACGTAATTCAAACTGCACTAACTACAAAATCTTTATGAAACTACCAACCTTTTGCGAAATGGGAGTTTAAAGGCTAGGGCTACGACAAAGTGCCTTAAATTTTTTAATTGCGGGCCGCCTTATGTTATTATATGTCTTTGTGCATTCAGGGCGCATGTGTGGAGGCTTTGCGGGGTAATGCGCGAACACTGAGATGGGTGGTGTAAGGTGCGAGCGGAGAGCGGTGTGAACTGAGGAATAATGGAAGTTTGACGAGACTGTTGTTGAAAACATTTTAATTTTAGTTTACTCTTTAGTTTTATAATAAGCAAGCTTGTAATAAATAGATTTGCTATATCATAGCTTAAATAAATCAAGCATAGGTATTCATTTACTAGTTTAAAGTTAGATTATTATAGTTGCCTACTCAGAAATTATTTAATATTTAGCCTGATTAAATAAACACCTCTAAAATAAACATAGAGCACAAAAGCATTTACCTACTTATCTATACTAATATTATAAAGAGGTAAAAGTTTTTTGTAAGTTTGTATGTAGGGGGTAATATCTGGAACTACTCGTACCAGTTGGATTTGTAAAAATATTTTTGCCTATTCAATAATAGGCCAATTCTTGAGGAAGGTTATAGGCACGTGGACTAAGTCGCGGGCAGAAGCTAGTCCATATAATAAGAAATAAAATAAGTCCTTCAAGCGGGCGCGCGGTCATTTGTAACGGCAGCGGTCGCGCGTAACCTAAAAGACCGATTGGATATTACAGGGATTTAAAACACGAATGAATTAATAATCACTTAATATTTATTATTTAGACATGTTATCATTATATTAGGACCCAATTTATCGAAAAAAAATTACTTAAAATCAGCTAAATTCAAAATTATAAAATCAAATAAAAAACTTTAATTTTTTTTGGATGAAAAAAGGATTTGGCAACACAATATCTATTTACGACAAACTAGCTTTATATAAAAAAAAAAAACAATCAAAATAAGTTGGCTGCATGAGATAAAGTATTTATCATAAACTTGGGTCTAGTTTTCATCAGAATCAGAGTCTTTGACTTGATAACATTAATTGCAAATGAATGTAGGGTCCTGCAAATATTTCTCAGACATGATGTGCATTGTGTCTTTGATTGCCTCCTTTCTTTGCTGGGCATATTTTGCAGCTTCCTCTGCATGTGCTGGAACTACTGCTTGGTTCATAACCAGCGTCTTCAACACTCATATTCAAATGCTCTCTTATGTTTCTTTTGAGTTTTCTTGGCAGGTTCACCATCGTAGCCCTTCTTTGAACGTACTCTTTTGTCAGTTCAATGCCTAATTCACTCTACGAGCCATTTTTATATTAATAAACACTATTACAAACTTAATTCGATGATATTCCAAAAAATAATATCTCGCGTTGAGCGTCGCGCGTAACTTTTTCGACGACAGGCGCGTGGCGTGCTTTCGACGCCTGCGCCGCGATTAAAGCAAATACAATCTGTGCGCTCCAGGGGGCGCGAGGAAGGGTGGTAAAATGTTTATTTTTTGCACAGTGAAACAATGACAGGCTACTAGGAATAGGAACAATATGCGATAAGAAATAACGGTATTATGAACTAAAATGTATCGAGTGCGGTCGATTCGACGCCGCGCGACCGCTTGAAGGTTAACAGAACTTAGAACGTTCCTCGCTGTCGAGTATAAAAACGCTTCAGCTCATAATGTGCACCAGAGCGTTAGAATTTAATAGAGTCCCACCTTGTCGACACCCGTGTGTGGACCTAACAAGACTCTTTTGAGCCTCACAATATTATGAATATTATGCTCATTAGTGGGCCGTTATTTCACCAGGTCGGATCTTGAGATCAGACCTTTTACTGATTTTTTAATGTTAAAGAACAATTGCCTACCTACATGGCCACCTACCTTTATGTAAGCCAGAATAGGTGGTGAAGGGCTTATGTAAGTTGTGGAAATTTATATTTCTCCCTTTTGTCTTTTTGAGTAATCACTTTCCATAGGGTGGACGATGAAAATATATCCTACAGTTGCACTATTTAATCCTAACTATCCGAACTATATAATATTATAAATTTTACGAAGTGTATAGAGTGCCGCGAGTTTCTTGTGGCACTCTAGTGTCACTGCGTCGGCCCGGCTAGGGTGCCGTGAGCGTTGCATTGTCACTGTCACTTGTTATTTAGGTTAGGTTAGGTTAGAACTGTGACCACACAACGCACGAGCCGAGCGAGCGTAGCGAGCGGTGCCGCGGTAGCGGCCGGCGAAGTGCCAGGGTCCGTTTAGGCACAAGAGAATCTAATCTTTTGGGAATGTGGTGTTTTACAGCGATTTAACCTCGACAATCAAACAAAATACCAAGTGACGTGACTTAGTGACAGTGACAATGACAATCCAATGCTTGCGGCACTTTGGCCGGGCCGAGGCAGTATTACTAGGGTGCCTGTAGTGGCACTTTATCCGATAGGGATAGAGTGCCACTGGTGGCTCTCTATACACTGCCTAAATTTAATGCGAAAGTGAGTTTGTTTCTTTGTAAAGGCTTTTGCATACCAGCGCGACTTGTTACGCGACGTGACACGAACAATACAATTTCTAAGAAAACTGTACTTAAGTATATAAGGTATAACAATAACCGGTGTCGCGTCGCGCGACAAGTCACGCTGGTCTGCACAAAGCTTAACGCTTTCACACTAAAGCGGATTTGGATGAAATTTGGCACTTGGGAATATTTCTCCCTTTTGTATTTTTGAGTAATCACTTTCCACAAGATGGACGATGACAATAAATCCTACAATTGCACTATTTAATCCTAACTGTCCTAACTATAATATTAAAAATGCGAAAGTGAGTTTATTTGTTTGTTTAGTACGCTTTCCCGCTAAAGCGACTGAACGGATTTGGATGAAATTTGGCACATGGGTAGACCATGAACTGGAAAAGGACATAGGGTAACTTTTATCCTGATATTCTATCGGGAACGAAGACTTATGCAGGTGAAATCGCGGAGAGTAGCTAGTTATATCATAATCTTCATTCATGTTATTAATCTTTGTTTTCATTTGTTTACAGGTAAGTTCAAACACTCAAAGACTGCTTATTGGTAAGAAAAGTTTTCAGTAAACAAGGTTCCTACCTAAATTTTTATTTACTATGTCTTTGTTCGTCACCATGTTATGGAAACATCCGGTCTACTATCTAAAAATCTTACCGTCAAAACTTGACGTGAAACTGTCATTCCATCTGACACCTATTAACACCATTCTTCTTCTTGGCAATCTAAATGCACTCGGCCCAAAATTCGGCTACGTTCGGCTACGAGCGTCCATCAGTTCCTGTAACGTGCAGCTGATAGGACACGCAGGACCTGATATTAAGTGTCCCATGGGTATATGGGTGATATTAATCGTGCATGAAACGAGCCTTCCCGAGCAAGAGCCACTATATGTCCGGCGTGCCCTGGGCAATCAGCGAGTTTCCACGCTGATTGGCTAATCTTTTCACCACAATTACCTACTATCCAAATTTACACCATTCACAGCTCGCTTCACCTAAGTTTTCATGATTATAGTATAATCAGCCTATAATGTTTCCACTGCTGGGACACAGGTCTCTTCTCTGTGAGAGGGAGTGGGTCGTAAACTCGTAATTCACCACGCGGGCCCAGTGCGGGTTGGTGAGATGTCACACTTCTTCGAATTTTTGGTTCTAAGACATGCCGGTTTCCTCACGATGTTTTCCTTCATTTTGAGAGCAGTGCTGATGAAATAATTTACAGGAAAGTAAAGCGCCTGTCAAGGTTCGAACTTACGACCTATAATTCGTAAGTCTCGGCCGATACGACTGGGCCACCACTGCTCTCATGGTTATATTTTTACAGATTAGACCGGCTTACCGCCAGTTGCAGAAAATAACTTTAACTTTTAAAGTTGCCATTAAATACTAATCTTCCATTAACTTGTTGCAGAAAGCAACATTAGACTCGATTTCAATGGTTCTTTGAACAAAATTTAATGCAATGTTTGTCTTTTTGAAACTGGATGTTAGATTTATATTTCAGTAGGAACCTAAAGTTTTCCCACGTTATCGAAAAAAATAATTGACCCTAAACATTACCAAACGAACTTTTTGAAACAATCTTGATCCAAACAAGAGGAAGCACACAAAATTCTTCTTAACAATCCAACTCATCAACTGACTAACTAAGATCTGATAAAGTCATATAACACCGCTGTTCTAAAGTAATTAACAATTAAAGTTTCCCACAAACGTACCGAGAAACTCGAGATCACAACGTTTTACTTTTAATCTGTGCCTTTAATTACCTTCACGACCATTAGGCATGGCAACACTACGTTAATTTGTACAGCCGTCAAAAACACAACAACTTGTGTTGACCTAAGTTAACTTGAAGAATACATTGCTTCTTTTGTATGTAAGACACAAAAAGGGTACTAAAGAATCTTGTAATGTATAATGTACATGAATGACAAAAAGACATGATACTTGACGTTAGAACATTGTTAAGTTTTTTTAAGTGCAATATTTGTCTTTATAGTAACAACCTCTATTCTACTACTGGGTAAAAGGTTATATTTGATAATTAGTAAAACTAAGCACAATGACCATTGAACTTTTGCTAACGTGAATGTATTCCTGGAAAGGTTAACTAATAATCCAAAAACTTTTAACGAAAATTTACATTTAATTTTGACAGTTCTTCCATAAGGACGTATTATCTAACTTTCATCAGAAGAATTATATTGACATACATGTCAATATAATTCCTCTGATGAAAGTTAGATAATAAAATAATCGTCTTTATATCTTATATTTTATTGCGGCAAGGGTCATTTAAACATGATTTTCACTTTTTGGCTGTAAATTATAAGTGTTTATAAAAATATTCTTGACCAAGTAAAAACCATTGGTAACTAAACTTAAACCTAGCTCATACATAAATATGACTATTAAACACCTTCATTTTTATAGTTTTTGTCAATATTTATAGCTTTTATTTAAATAATACGTCGATAACCAGTAACTTGGAACATATACGAATATACTTAATACACACTTGAATATGTGTTTATTTGACTGTGAGCAATAAAACGTCTCTCAAAATATTCAAAACGCAACGTATTTAAAAAATTCGTGAATTAATACAACACAATATTGTCAAAGAGCAATGGTTTTTAATTTCACGGCTTCAGTTTCAACAAACACATTACCATATATATGTCAAAAGCGTACCTTCCGAAATAGATTTGGGAATTTATCTTGCAATAAAGTCGGACCTACTGGTGTGACAAAGCCATCGTAAAAGATTAGTTTCGATAATACTCCCCCGCGATTACTGTTTTAAATTAAACTTTATCCGTGATGTCACAAGGTCGGATTTAATTTGTCGTGTGTTTGGAGTGTTCAATAAAAATTCGAATAAAAATATAAATAATGGTGATAGCTAGTTCACACCATGGTGATGTCCAGTCCCACGCTTCGACAGATTGGACAAAACCATCAGTGTGTTCTCAGCCCACTTGACAAACGATGTAACGAGATAAGGCTGGGTGCATATCATCAGTGGCGCCTGCAGGGTAAAGCATTAACCAAAATTATCTCTTTTTATTACATAGGTGTTGATCACCACATTTTATTTGTCGGATCATCGCTTGCTATTTTCACTTTTAACTTTGTTGACACTGAAAGTCACTGGACATTTAAAAACTTTTCCAGTTTCTGTCATCTTAACTACAGTCCTCTCGTGCACAACCTTTTGTAATAGATTTACAAGCACTTTATTTAAATAACCAACTCGAACTTGAAAAATCCAAGCGAAGCATAGAAGTTGTACTAGTTTCCAAATTCCTGCTACTGTCAATCCTACTGAAATAATGCTTCTATCACCTCAAACACGAAAGCACCATTGTCACATATATTTTTATGTTGTCATGTCATTTTGACCTGTATCGTCAAATATAAACTAAGTTGTTAAGTTTCTTCTGTCTGCCATTTCAACTCAGTCACTCTTAGTACCCTTTTCATATAATTTGCAAGCATATATTTTCGAGAAAACGCAATAATTCAGAACATGGTAGTTGCTGAACGACACGCCGCATCTAAAATTTTAGTGAATTCTTGCTACTGTTGTGCTGCACCTGACACAATACTGTAAGCACCACCTACAACACGGAAATGACAACTTTTATCAACTGAATATCACACTGCTTTATCATACATACATAAACTCACGCCTTCTTCCCTTGGGGGTAGGCAGAAGCTACAGAACGCCACTATGATCCTTACATACTCCTTTTACCTCGTTTACTTTCATACATCTGGTCATACACGCAATCCGGTTGCGAGTACTACGCACCTGTCCTGCTTAATCATCTCAGCAAAAATAATAACCAGTCACAATTCCATCATCAGCCACAGAGAAAACACTATTAATCAGATTTCTTACTAAAACCTCAGAAGACCCGTAATGGGACGACACAAATAACATAATATTAATATGATTTATTCACAATTCTTGCCGCGTTAATGATCGCAGCTAACTTGTTTCCAAAACGAAATGGATGATGTCTTTAAGTAGTTGTTACTCGGTTAATAGGCGAAGGGAAAAGATTTCCGTGTCAAAAGTAGCGGTGGATAGCGGCTTTGTGATAAATTGGACTATTAGCATGAATACGATGGGATAGGGACTCGAAAGGTGAACGAAACAACTGGAGATTGTGGTTAGTTTAATCAATTTCATCGTCATCGTTGGCTAAGATCATCTGCCTATTGAGGATACGGTAGTGTTTTTTGAAGTGAAAACTTCTTTAGCGACTTTGTGCACTTTTTTGAGATGGGTAAAAAAAGGTTAAACTCGCGTCAGGACTCGGGACACTGATCGAAAATTCGTAAGACGGAGGGGAGTACAATTTGTTCCTAACCTAACCTAACAAAAAGTACTAGGCTTGCATGAATTCATGATAGTATTTCAATCGTTATGTTATGCTACTAATAGGATTTTTATGAGGCAGACACATAGTTTATTACCTAGATTAACATAATATTATAGGATACTGTTTTCACTTCCATCGGCAGTCCCCAAAGACTGCCCCTCATGTTTTTTTTTTGAGTACTTTTAGAGGTACTTGTGAGGAACTGGGTGTACGACCGACCAGACGGGTGTCGTGTCTGGCGGGCAACTGCCCAACGATTTTTTTAGCTAGGGCATCTCGTAGCTGGCCTTTGAGGTCATGACTACTTAACCGAACATTCCTAAGCTTCTACACTCAAAGTCTCCAGCTAGGGCCCAACGATTGATGTCGGATAGTCTTATATATGTCGTTCGCGCAGTAAACTATAATTGCGCGATGCAGGATTTGTGTGACGTCAGGTCTTTGATGCGTTTATAGTTCGCATGTGGCGATGTAGATGTCGCCACATACTTATAAAATAGCTTTTGGTTGAATAAACACGGTCTCTTTGATTGAACTTTTGTCAGAAAGAGTAAAGGAAATAATGCACTGCCCAGATATCTCGGCTACGCTCTCTTCAGAAGATAAAAAAAGAAAAAATCTTTTCTATGACCAGTTTACTTAATACATTTGGTTCCTCCGAAACAGTCTAGTTATTGGGCAGAATCCAGCACATGATTTTATTATGCCTAATTTTTTAATAATTACCTATCGGTTTGCCGTAGGTACCATGTTCAAAAAGGACTAAGGTCAACTTTGAACATTACAGTAAGATGTTCTACTGAGACGAGTCTTCATACAAATCTTCCCAAGCAAAGCAATCAAGAATTTTGATAAATATAATCGAAAAAAAGATCAGTTTTCTATATGAAATAAATCCTGTTGTAAAAACCAGAGCTGAAACAACGGAAACATTAAACAAACGCGCATAGAATAATTTAACCTCGTAACTAAGAGTATTCACAAAGTGCCTTCCTGCTTACATAACTATTCAAAGGCCATCTTTTCAGTTGTCCGTCTGTCTGTCAGCAACAATGAGGATGACAAAACAAGCGATATATTCCCATATGGGCGCACAATGAGGTTTTGTGCTTGCGCTTGTGCATCTCTACACAATGTGGCCGCTCTTAAGTATTGTTTTCATGTTTTTTAGTATTCTAGTGTGTTACTGATCTTGTATTGTTGAATTAATTAACTTCTAAGCAATTGAACGTTGTCAGTAAATCAATCGTGTTTCAAATACAGGTTCGTCCTAAGTTTAGAAATATTTTTCACAATCGAGAGCAACCTTTAAACATTTAGGTACATAATAAATTCACATCAATATAACTCCGCATCTAATCTGATCGGACACATTTTTTTATGTTTTGCATTAGTATAAAATTGCTGTAAAATATGTATTTCCTGTCGTTCTCTACGTCAATAAAAACCACGTTTATGCAAAGTTGGTAAAACCTCATAATAATAATGTGACGGAGATACCGCGACTCATTTTAATTATGTAAGCATAGTATTTCATGCCGTGAGAATTTCGCAAATATTTGCAAAGCTATTCTTTGTTCTTTTAAACACATTTAATGATTCCGCCGACGCATCGCACGACAATACACCGCGACGGTCGACAAAGGAGTGAGCCGAGCGGGGCATAGACAACGAGCGAGGGTTTTGTCTCGATCCATAGACAAAAGCTCTTTCATTGGTGGAACAATGACGGGTCGTCTTTGCCTCATTTATCATACAGGCAGGTTACTTTCATCCAATAATTACAATGTACTGAGGATTCAGACGTTCAGAGAGGCTTTAAAGGTTTGCATTGTGGGAATTAATTATACACAACTACTTAGTATATTTCATGGCTTTGTTACATAAGTAGGCTATAAGCACTTTATTGTTATTTTGTAATAGACTGGTAGTATTGTTTGTAGTTGGCCTACGTTTTGTTATACATTGATTTACGGAACAATTGACACCATTTAGGCCTCCTACTGAATATTGATAGCAGACGGTATAATTATGTCGTCAAAAGATAATTAAATCTCACCATATTAGTTCTAATATGACCAAACTATTAGGAATATAATTTATGATTCATATTGTTCAAAAGTAATTACTAAACTCTGTGTTTAGCATGAACGAGCCTTTTTGTTAAGAATTATAAATGGTAAAAAAATCATTAACATTTTGAATATCAGATTACATAAAACCCTCATTAGACAAAGCCAAAAATTATAAATCCCGATAATATCATCTTGACCAACGTATTCTATAAATTCAAAGTAAGAACACCTTTAAAAAAAAAACGAACAATACTGATCAATCGGAACAGGTTTTGAAATTTTTTAATCTCGGGTTCTTTGAGCAGTGGTTTATTCTCATAATTTAACGAATTATAACCTAGCATTTAGTAGTTAATGTAACATTAGTAAGATAACAATTCTGAGAATCACGCCACTTGTTTTTGGACAGAAGAAACTTGATGTTAATTAAGAGTACATCATTGTCGTTAACATAAAATACTTACAAATGTTTTGTTATTAACATTTTCTTATCAGAGATGTTGGAATGTTCGTTGGTTCAAGTAATAGTTAAGGATTATTTTGTTATTTAGATAAGTCGAGTTATTTGATCTGTGTTGTTTTTATTGCTTTATTCTTAGCTTACAGCGTGTTTGCTGCTCGGAGAAAATGTCTATTTGTTCCTCATAAAGGAAATATATGGGGAATAGAGTAAGAGGCTGCAGGTATGATTACAATCAATAGAAAGACATTATAACGGAAGCAAATCTAAGTAAATGCTTTATTGCTGTCAAATAAATTACTTTTGTACAATGGTGGATAATGGATACTGCATTTCTAGTCGTAGAAGGAAGTATTCCTCTCAAGTTTCATAAAATAAAATATCGTGTCTAGTGTCCAGGTATAAGCAACTAGTAATTTTTATTTCATTAGAGAAAAATACTATTTAATAGTTGCCCGCAATTTCCAAGTTCAAAAAAATTAATTTTCAGTGCTGATTTACAACTACATATTAAGGAACATTCACCCAAAAAAGAATCAGCACCTTAGTATGCAGATTTGCACATTCTCCTTTCAATTTCTTTTTTTTTTTGTGTTTTAGGCTGTGCGTTTTCCGTCAGTCTCTCATTAGTCATTCGTGTAACTGAAACAGTCTTATTTAGGTATTAATAAATGGTTATCTAAGACCATTTCTCAGTTAATGATATTGATCTAAAAACAAAGTACGCAGGCGTATTATCTAGTGCCTGGTTCTTATCTTCTCGTGTCGCGAAAATAGCGAGGAAGTCGATAACAGTTCGCGATAGCACCTGACAATGAAGTAACGACCTGTCAATACATACAATTGCCAACTACCCACTTCTGAAATCTATTTCTAATATCGATGTCGATTTTCCAATGTTTTGTTTCATTCAGAAGTACTAGGAGTTCATAAAGATCGTAGAGCAAAATTAATAAAAAAAATTGTTTCGTCCTTATTTGTTTTTTTTTTTCTTAAGATTTCTACTTAGTACTTTTTCGTTTTTACCCGAGAGAACCTGTAATTGGTTGTTTCATAAACAATTGTTATCCATCTGTTATAGCTGTTGGTTCTCCTGTTAATAAATAAATCAGTTTAAAAACAAAGCTTTTTTTAAATAAACCTCTCTCATTTAGAATCTCTCATAAAAGAGACGAACGCTACGTCTTCCGCGTACCGGAAGACGTAGCGTTGGAAATCCCCCCTAAAGATGAAGCGATGACCTGGTGAAGGCCGCAGGAATCCGCTGGATGCGAGAAGTACAGAACCGGTCAAAGTGGCGGTGCTTGAGGGATGCCTATATCCAGCAGTGGACGTCTTTCGGCTGAAATGATGATAAAAGAGACTGGTAAATGTCCTAAGAAGTTGATTAAAAAAAAAAGATATGAGAGAGTGTGGGCCCCTAAGTGTGGGTACGTAATGCAATAATTACAACAAGTAAATAGTTATTTTCCAAGTTGACAACTAACAAATAAAAAAAACAAGCTACTTTTTATGGAACGTCAAAAATTCTATGCATTCTCACAGATTAAAAACAAAAGCGGCTGGCAATGTGCACGCACTGTTGAGCCACGGGCGGCGACCGAGGATGCAAAGGCAAAGGCAGGATGGTTTGCAGCCAGTCGGAAGCTTTTGCACCACTCTAGCCGCTAGAGGGACGCTCTATTGCCGTTGTTCCGAGTGCACTTGTGCGCTAATTGTTTGCAGAAAGGGTTCCTCGAGTATTGTTCCGATGAGTTTATACCGTCGGCATGATAATTGTGAATTATATTTTTTTTTTACTCATACCTAAACAGAGTTCTGGAAATTCTAGAAGGCGTTATAAAGTCGAGGCAATATTATCTTGGGCCTGATTAATGCGAACCTTATTTCAATCAATCAGCAGTAAGCCTAAGTTTGCGTTAAGACTGAAAAAGACAAAACTTTATAAAAAATAAAGAAAGAAAATCCATTTATTACTACGACAGCTCCGAAACTTTCAATAATTCGAAATTTATTCACGACTGTCATAAATCTGTCAATTTCTTTTGCTCGAAATAAGGCACAGACTACACTATCTGACTGTACACACGGTACTTGCGCATTTCGCCGCGGCAATTTTTCTCTAATTAAAATTATACCGATTGTCGTTTCTATCCGCCGCGTTCGTTTGTTGTGGTCCGTGACGCGTGCCATTTGAAGCGCTCTTGTGCTTTTTAGTGCCCGCGTTTACCCTTCGTGCTCATATCCGAACGAACTTTGTGCCGCGAAAATAATGGTTTTTAAAGTCATGTTTTTATTTCCGCATTATGCTGGCAAGGGTTAGTATTTTGGGAGAGAAAAAAAGGTTCTGAGGTTTTTTTTTTGCTGTTTACCATTTTGTTGATTTCAGACGGATTGCGTTGTAATTATGTAACCGGGTTGGATGGCTATTTCATTATTTTTGAAGACCTTTGAGTAGCATTCTGCTGTTATAAGATACGTATATATTACCTACCTACTTAATATTTTTTAAGATAATTGATAAAATCCCAATTAAAATACCTACGCTATTTTCAGCTGACATATTTCATTAATCCTGAATCATTTTCCTTACTTTTCAAATTAACGCATCATAAACGTTTTCCTACAGAAAATTACCGAACAAAAAATCGCGTTCAGCGTTCGCTTTCATCGCTTATCTCGCAAAAGTTACTTCCAACACATTAGCTAGCGAAAAATTTACGCATATTGTGCGTGTGGCGATAGCACGCGTTCGCGGCAAAAAATCGCGCGATAAACGCCGACAAATCGTGTCGGGATGACGCGGCAGGCGCTAATGACGTCACTGCTATCTTTCGTCACGATGACGGTGAGGACAGAATGATTTTAAAAAAGAAGGAGGGGTGTAAAGCGGCCTTTGTGGTCGACGTGATTGGGTGTTTTGTCGGATTTTTCTCACGTTGGGGAGGTTCGTAATTGGAATTGATGATTGTCCGTGATTTCGAGATGTTTTTAAGGGGGAAACTATTTTTGTTTGCGGTTCAAACGCGGAGTATTTTGAGTGTGATTAGTGTTGATAGTTCGCTTATTTTTAGATGCAAGCGTTTTTAGATTGAACACGTGTAGTCTTAAATTACCTGTCAGTGTTTTTCGTAATGCTAGCTGTTATTTGTTAGTTTTAATTTCCCGAAGGAGCTGTTTCTATTTACTCTGTTTGGTGCGAGTTAGTAAATGGAATCAAAACAGTTCTAGGTACTGTTATGCCGATAACAAGTGGGTAGTTCTGTCGTTTCTCTGCTGTAAAACCTACTCATGATATACTTTCCTGGAAATTTATTTTTAGATTTAAGTGTCTTCACCAGGTGGAGCTCGTGGTTAATTAATAACAAGCCGCACGGGTCGATCCATCAGGTTAAGCTACGCTTGCCACGGTTGGTCAGTGGATGGGTGACCATCTTTACATACCGAGACTCCTCCGTGCCTCGGAAAGCACGATAAGCCGTTCGGTCCCGGCTGTCATTCGTGGATCTTTGACAGTCAGTGCGAGTCGTCAGAAGCCCGAAAGTCTGACACCAGTCTTACCAAGGGATATCGTATTACCCACTTACTGGGTTGTGGAGGTCAGATATTCAGTCACTCCATGTAAAATACTGGTATTCAGCTGCAACCGGTAAGACTGGAAGCCGACCCCAAGATAGTTAGGAAAAGGCAGGAAGATTGATTGGTCTTCACCAGGAATCGTGTTATGGGTTATTTTAATTTTTTTTTTAACAATCATCTACAAGGTTTATCCTCAATCCGAATTTTCGCTGACTAGTGAAATTCTTGAGCTAGCCAAACGCTTATTTTTGTTCGTGGCGACAACTTTAAGTTTTCTATACAAACTTATCCAAAACCCATAACACGATTTCCTGGTGCAGACCCTTAAAGAACTTATTGATTTCCAGTAGCAAGATAACAGGTAGATAGAAACTTTTCCACAACCATTCTACAACGTCCCGTTGTCCCCGTGACGGGGACAAAATTACGGGGACAACGGCAATACACGCATAAACCTACCTACGCGCCCGCTAAAATCAAGCGATGTTTCGGAGAAAAGGTGAAAAAAAACACAATAACACACCAAAACTGAAAACCAATCACAAAAACTCTCATATTGTCCCAACAGCCACATAAATCCGTACGCAATAAACACTCTATTATTAACAATAGCAACAAATAAGCTGCTTACAATATCATACGACCGCATTTTCATAATCGTATCTTCCGTCCTTATCTTACCAAAACGGATCGACGAAACAAAACAACCCCTATTAACAAGGGGGTTAACGAAATCGTAGGCATCATCAAGCGTATTACCCGATCCCATTAAATAGGCACCCCTAAACAGGGCCAAAAGCTAACAGAAGCAGCATCTTTGTTTAACCAGATAAAATCTCTTTGACAATTTGTGCTTATTCAAATAAGGAGTCCCCTGATACATAATGGTTTAATATTCCGTCTTACGCTTGTATAAGTCGAGATATTTTAATTAGGTGGGTATGTGTGAGTTCGTTGTTTGGTTAAATAGTTACCTACACTGTGCGTTTTTAATTTCTAACGTAGCTATAGGTATTATCGTAACACAAGGAAGTAAAATTTTATGAAGACGCTTTTCCATCTACGATAACGTTATATCGTGTACGTATTTTCATAAATTATAAACATAAATTATGGACGTGGATGTTCACGATAATATACAGAAAAAATGGAAGAATAAAGAAAAAGTATTTATTGAGACAAGCACAGGAGATTTCAAATCAAACTAAACCACACATAGAAACATAAATAAAAAAATATAAAAATAAAACAAAGTAAAATTCAAAATAAATCCGTAGGTATATCGTCACGTTAGAAATTATAAAAGCACACATCGGAAGGTATCTTCCTATCTGACGTCAGGACTTTACTAGTTTGATTCCATAATAAGTCGAGAAGTTCTAAATCATACCTACACTAGGTATATGTGAGTAAAAACGTAAACAGTCACAAAAATAAAAATGAAACTGGAAAAGTAAATAAAACCCATTATCAAAAACAACGAATGAAAACGTTATTCGAAAATAAAAAATCCAATCAGTTCCAAAACAGATTCTTTTACATACACACTTCACAAAAAAAATACAAATGTTTTCCATTTATTTGTGGCGCTGAGACAAACGCTCAATAATCATTCCCGGGGTATAGCAAATAGAACTTAACCTTTCCTTTTCCCGGGGCTTAGATGAAAAACACCGACAGACGACGTTGAAAATTAACAAAACAGATTACATTCGACAGTTTCAAAGAGACCGGGGCGTGTTGTTTGCTGCCAATTCTTTCCATTTACAGAACCGTGGGACTGGAAAGCGTACCCTATAAAACACCTCGTCGAAATTGGCGGGAAGATTAATGTCACAGATAAAATAAAAACCATAGATTCTCTCTTTTTTCTTGCGGCTTATGTTTATTATGTTAAATATGCTTATTAGAATGTTATAATTTTATTACCTGGATCTTTAATATTTGACGTGCATTTTTTGACAAAATATTCAGAAAATCATTAAGACATCCGGTAAATGCAAATTAAACTTAATTTTCATGTTCTTATCAATAATGTCTCAATAATATCCATATCTAGGTATTTCCAACACTGACTCCTAAATTAAGTCATTCATACAATTTACCGTAGGTAGGTAAAATTAACATTCGAAATTCAAACACGAAGTCTATAACTTACTTATCGAAGTCGTTTCAAAGCGTTTGTCAAATTACGTATCACCCTCCCCCGCGTCCCGCCCACCCCTTATTCGCAAATTCAAATTCCATCTTTAAAATAACTGATTGTCTGTTTACATTTCTCTGTATTGAATAAGATGCTTATTTAAGTTAGACTTTGGATTTCCATTTGCTTACCCCTCTGTGGCCCTAGTAATGAAAATGGACGGGGGAGGGGCGGGATCAAAATAAAATGGTGACTTTATTAGCGTTCGGTACATAATCGTTCTGAAATCAAAGGCGTTCGAATTTCGAATTCTGTTGATTGTGTACTCGTAAGAGCCTTAGCAAATTACGCGATATTTGTGTTTTGTTATTAATGATATCCATTCAGTAGGTATATTAATTGTTTACTTTAAAAAACCTTATAAAAAGAAGTTGATTAGTCTATAAATTACTAGCTGTGCCCCGCGGTTTCACCCGCATAAGTCTCCATGAGAATATCGGGATAAAAGGTATCCTATGTCCTATGTGCTATTCCAAGTCATGGTCTACACATATGTCAAATTTCATCCAAATCCTTTGAGCCGTTTTACCGTAACAAAGAAACAAATTCACTTTCGCATTTATAATATTATTTAGGATTGAAATAGTATACAGGATGAAATTGAACAACCTGTATATGACGTGCTGCTTCTAAGAAAAGCAAATTTTTTTTTTGCTAATCAGATTTTGTACACCAAAACAATAAATAATACCATCATACTATGCTATGCACATAATTATTAAGGTACACTGGTACAGTGGGCTCCATAGAAATCTCACCCTCTAGCAATGTCAAAAACAATGTAAGGGGGGGGTGAAGGTTTTCTGGAGCCCACTATACATAATATACTTTATGATCAGATGTATTTTATAGCAGCAATTAATGAACTTATTATCTGAACTATTTATTGCTAAAAAAGAAATAAGCGTAAAGCTATAAATAAAACTACGTTAAGTTGTCTGCTTCTATTTACGTAATCATAATTATTAACGACAATGACAAATTCCAGTAAATCACAAAACAGGCAAATCGTAAAAATATCGTAAGTAGGTAGGTACTGACACATGCCATTTCTTTCATTAAACGAAAAGTCTTAAGTCTATTATCTTACAGAAAATTATTCCAAGCATAATTCCTTTTGAGTTCCGCTTGAAAAAACCCCGTCGTAAAGATAATTGATTTTTATTCTAAACAGAATTTAATGCACTTAACATTTTCTTAAGAGACCCCGAGCTATTCATGGAGGATCTATTTGTATGGGGAAAATCATTTTATGATTAAAAGGCCCCTATTCAGCAATCGCTGACCACTTGCATAAATTATTATGTACAATCAGGGCCATAAGTAACTCCATACTGTAAAGAATTTGTGTGTGTGAATCCGCGAAAATTTTGATTGAATAGGAACTTATAAAATTCATTGCCTATAGAGAAAATATTAGTAACAAATGACGTAATATATCTAAGCTTTGATACACAGGCCGTCAAGAAAATGCGTTCTTGACACTTTTCAGTTTCATACTAACGAATATGTCTTTTGCAAATTTGATCCTTATTACTACTGGAAATTGCCCAACGGAGAGGTATCAGGAACGCATTCATTCAACAGCTGGACTGTATATGCATAAAAAATAATTCTGTCTCTGTCATCTTCAAACAATTGACAGAAATAGAACGATATTTTAACTACGTTTACCCGTTATGTCAATCTGTCTAGCCTATTCCCAACTATGTTGGGGTCGGCTTCCAGTCTAACCGGATGCAGCTGAATACCAGTATTTACATAGAGCGACTGCCTATCTGACCTCCACAATCCAGTAACTAAGTAATACGATAAGACACCCTTGGTAAGACTGGTTGTCAGACTTTCGGGCTTCTGACGACCCGTAACGACTGTCAAAGATCCACGAATGACAACCGGGGCCAACGGCTTAACGTGCTTTACGAGGCACAGAGGAGTCTCGATATGTAAAGATGGTCACCTATCCACGGACCAACCCCGGCAAGCGAAGCTTAACCTGATGGATCGATTCGTGAATGATTTGTGATGCAAGTGGACCTTAGAATGTAAAGTGAAACTAAAAAAGAAAAATCATATCCTTGGTTTTTCCTCCAAATAAAACTAAACACACAAAAATGATTAATCCCAAAGAAATTTTTAAAACATAGCTAACAACATTCTTCCTTCCTTTGACACGAAAAAAAAACTAACCTCGTGTCATTTGCATACCGCCAACGACTGCGACTGTACATGAAAGTCTATCAAAGAGATAGCCCCTTTTGTACCAAGAAACGGATCGGGGAAATTAATTTAGACTTTTTTTTACAAGAGCCCCCATTATGACTGTTATTATGAAGATCGCTCATTCCGTATTGACGTTCTTTCTTTGATCTACCAAGTTTTGAGATAATGACATTATATTTCTTTGATATTATATATACGAGCGAGATGATATATTATATTTTATATTCTATTTCCTATTTTAAATAGGTTTTTGTTAGTATTCAAATTAATCGGCACGTCGTTGGTTAGTAGGATATTGTGAATGGTATTGATAAGAGCGTTTATCTCAAAAGTTGGCAACGTCGCAAATAGCTGTCAAAAATTTACCTGTATTGATTAATTTGGCAATATTACTGTATGGAAATAAAAATTGTGGCCAACTAGTGAACTAAAATATTAATAATGAATTACAATTATAACATTGGATTTGATTCTGTGCCCGTTTTAGGTGTAAAAAAGGCGTTTGGATAGTTTCCAAATACTTTTTTTACATCTAACGAAATATTCGTTGTTACGATATTATATTGCGTTTCATAATCAATAAGTATTTTAGTTCACTTTTTAGCCATATTTCATATTTCCATACAGTAATATTGCCAAATTAATCAAAATAGCGAAATATTTGACATCTATTTGCGACGTTACCCACTTTCAGAAAAAACGCTCTTTATGTTGCATGAGAATCTTTTATTTAATAAATCACTAGAATAGTAATCACAAGAAAACACTGTAGATTCTGTCATATTTATGGCAGAATCACAAATGGAAGGATACCTATCAAGAAACGACTACCCCTATATAGAAAAAAATCGTTTGGAAAATCCAAAAGTGCACGCCTCATACTTATCACTCATTCATAAACGAAAAAGAAATTCAAAACATAGTTTAAAAATGAACAATTTATCACTTTTCATGAAGTCTTAATGTCAACGACTGACAAAGATATTTACTTGGCGGTTGCTAGGCAACTTCAAGACAAAGGTTGGAAATATTTATTTAAAGATATTATATTTTAGTTAGTATTTTATTAATTATATAATTAAACTACTTTGAATAAAAGAGCCATTTTCAATAGGGTTCCTTCTACGGCTGAAACGAATGTATAAAAAAAATTTGACTCAATTAATGGATTTTATCGCAAGCTACAATGTTTTCAGGGTTCATAAATTGACGGACAGGATTTTTTTTTCAACTATTTTTATGCTTTTTCCATTTCTGCTGCATTAAATCAATTGTTAAAAAGTACAGTATTAATCTCCATTTAATCATCTATACAATAGTATATAAATTAAGTAGGTTCTGTGTACTAGCAGGAGTGTAACAATAAAAACAGTTACAGAAATGGGGCAAAAAAAATTTTTCGTTCTTATAACACACTCTAATGCTTCGCATTACGAGTCGTGCAAAATGATGATACATGTACAACCCTTCCTATACACTGATTTGATATCAATCAAACAGTGACCCTTTTACGCTGACTGTACATGTACACCTATGTATTTGTCCCCAAATTTGTAAATGAAAGCGGCTCGATGGCCAAACACAGTTGGACAAGCCTTTACAATATGAATCTGATACCTACATCCCCAACCCACAATGACTAAACTATCTATTCAAAGCACACAACACACTACGTAATAAATTATGTACTGTTATTTGATCTAAGTGACAAGAAAGACCAGTTTAATATAGAATATTCATGTTCGTACGTAATCTCAATATATAACACGACGTCAGCACCTCTTCTGCGAACACACTATCACAATGAATGAGTTTCATAGTATTAATGAGTGCAAATTCAGTTTTAGAAGAACCATCAATGAAATCTCTTAGCCACACTAAACTCAACCCTATCTCTCTAACAATTAAGATTGTTATCTCCCCATCAATTCACACCGGTTACATCAAAGACGTCTCACTCAGGATGTGAGATTGAAATTCCTGATCTGACTAGTAATAAACTTACTTCAGCTTAAAAGAGATTTCAAAAGAACGAATAAAGAAAGCGAAGATGTTGTTATTAAAATTGTTGCGGACGGAAGAAAGGGGGCTTAAAATGACACCGGCCATTTTGTGCGATATCGCGCATTCTTAAGATGGCTGACAAATCTGAAACTTTATTGAGATTTAAATTCGGAATCTTCGCGATCGGTACGGTCAGTTAATGATTATTTTTTCACGTTATTAGCCAATTGTTTCTGACACACTAAAGTAATGGTAATAAAATTCAGAACACAAGAATCCCTTTATTAACTGGACATTATTTTATTACAATTGGCTTCAGCAATTTGCGCATAATTGGACTTGCCACTTAAGAACAAATTATGGCATTATGAAATATTTTATGCCACATCTTGTCCGATATGGTATGCTGCTAAGATCTCAAACGCATCTCTTGAAAGCATATATAAAACCATCGTGTTTATGGATGGCATGGCGTATTTTATGTACGTACTATACAATAGTAGCCTGCTTGCTCGTAGCCTAGAAAATAATATATGGCCCCAACCCGTTTCTTTCCTCAATGAATTTTACAACTGGTAGGAGAAAATAAGCAGATCATACATTCCGTGTTATTCTTTCATTCAGCTGAAACACGCTGAAACACAGGTGTTTTTCGGTTTGTTTTGACAAACGTTCGATCTGCTTCAGTTCCAACAATGTTTCGAGTACTCTTTCAGGTATGAAATCATTCCACAGATACATCATTGTGTTTTATCGCCCCTCGCTCTGTTGGATAGACAAAAGCTCTGTGTTTAGATAGAAAGAAGTATTTAGATCCGCCTGATAGTTAACACTGAACAGCGATCGCTGTTTGTTATTTCATTAAGTGTTCGATGCTCGGTACATTTATTGTAATACCCGTCAGTAGATCACAAAGACCACAGTGTTTATTCTACAACCAAGTGGCGGCTTACTGTGTACGTTTCCCAAATTTTATTCGTGAACTATTCTTAAACTTTTAGTTGCGTGGCCGCAGCACCTACGGTGGGATTGTATAAAAATAAATATTTACATTTCACCGCATATTGTTGACGGGAAAAGGTTAATATCTTTATAAATAGAGGCACGTGTCGATCGATAGTGAAGATTGAATTATAATAATTTTATTATTAGACATTTTACTTTTGACTCGGAACTGACACTGCAGTTCGTTTTCTGTTTTTGTTTGACAGGAACTGTGGCCGTTTTTGATCAAGAGGAAAAGCTTAGTTGATGTTCTCAAAGAGTGAAATTTTGGAAAGAACGGTTTTTTTTATTTGGTACTAGCTTGTGCCCGCGACTTTGCCCGCATGTAGGTCAGAAATTATCCCTCAGAAACTTACTATCGGAATAAAAAGTATCGTATGTGTTATCCAGTTTATAAACTTTTTTTAGTGCCAAATTTCATCCAAATCCTATTAGTAGCATTATGCTATTAATAGGATTATGATGACTAGGTTTTATGAATTCCACGCCAGTAAAGCTCTCAGTCGGCATGATTTTTTTCGACATCTTAATGAATTATACACCTAAACCTTCCTCGTGATCATGAATCACTCCGTCCATTGGAAAACCGTATGAAAATCCGTTCGGTAGCTTTTGAATTTATCACGTCAGACAGAAAGACGCGGCGCGGGGACTTAAACATAGCCCCCGCGCATATGTAGTAATTACCATTGTAGAATCAATGTCTTAGAAAAGAAAATGGGTACTAAGTATACTGAATTTTTATTTTCCAAAATTAGCTTTCAATGTATTCAATTTTTTCCGCACCTATCCATCTTTTATCCATCAAATTAGCAACTACTGTTCATCTCATCTAAAACTACAAAGCAAGTTATTGATAGGCTAAGAGCCAGCGTGGCAATCATCGAAGCCATTATAATCGTTTTAATAAACAATAAATAAAAGACTGACGCACGCTCAGCCGCCGAATGACGGCCGTCAGACTGACAGGTTTGACGAATCATTGTGTTCATGTCAGTCAACGGACCGCGGATAAAACGCCCGACGTTTAATAAACGCATTTACATTTTTGTATTGCTTTGTTTATAATGTAAATTGTTTAGTTACTTAGTTTCTACATACATTCAGCCCACCCTATCAGTGCTAGGCAAAAGTTATTGCATTGACAGAATACTCAGGCCCACGTGATTTTTCAGGCAGAGTTTGGGCAGTCAGTCTATACAGGCTTGCTGACTAACTACAATGTTTACCCATTAAAGCATTAGTTTTCTCACATAATTCATTATCTGCCTAGCCTTTTCCCAACTATGTTGAGGTCGGCTTCCAGTCTAACCGGATGCAGTTGAGGACCATTATTTTACTTAGAGCGACTTAGGCAGTCGCTAAGAACGACAATTGAATATTTGTACACTCAAACTCAAACTCAAAGCATTTATTTCAATTAAACCATTTACAGGCACTTTTGAATTGTCAAAGAGTCGGTCAGTTAGTCAGAAAGTTGAAGCTAGTCGCCCATTCCAAAAAGTAGATCTCTGTGGAGAAGAACGGGCAAGAAACTCCCAGGACACTCTTTTCAATACAGATATTACAAAATCCTGGGTACATTATTTTTGTTGCTTCTATATGTGAGAACAATGTGAAAAAAACAGAAATCATTCAAAATATAAGATTAAAAATAAGCCTTGGCAGAAAAGAGATGACCAGTCTCAACTGACGGTGCCCGTTTACGAACATGACTCGTGGATCAGCACCATCCAGCTCAACCATTTTGAAGGGAACCGAATGATCCAACACACTCGCCACCATCAGCGAGACATTTAAGTGAGCATGACAAACTCTCAACTGCCATGTTCTTTCAAGTCAACATTAAACATAATAAACAGCCCCATGGTACTCACATTTACAAAAACTGAAAAAATGTTTCAAAATTATACATAACAATGAAATAGTTTGTAATGTATTTACTACCAAAAAGAAAGAAAATCATGATTAAATGTTGGAATATCAACAATAAAGAATAAAAATAAAATGAACACCATATACTTTGTGGTAGAATGTATAGAACTAACAAAAATATTAACAACAAATTATGTAAAAATACATGTTTACAAATAAATAAATTCTGATTCTGATTCAACCAGTTACTGGGTGAATTTTGGTTACACAATCACTTAATTGTGTAACCAAAATTCAGTTGTCTAATGTTAACTACCCTTCAGTGTTAACTACCCTAAATCTTTCAGCATTTTCCTGAAACTAGACTAACCTCAATGAAGAATCTCACAGTATTTGATATTACAGGGAATTTAATTTCATAAAACGTGTGTACACTTCGTAAAAAGATGAATTCTTAGAAACAGTTCCGGCTCGTTCTTTCAAACAAGTCTTAGTATTATAATTATGTTGGTAATAATATTTTTTTCTGAAATGTTCATGATTAATTGTATGTATACAGAGATGAAGTATTTTTTGACGTACTGTAATTCTAAGAATTTTGTATGTAGGACGGACGACTATGTTATTTTTAGGCAGTGTATAGAGTGCCACCAGTGGCACTCTATCCCTATCGGATAAAGTGCCACTACAGGCACCCTAGTAACACCGCCTCGGCCCGGCCAAAGTGCCGCAAGCATTGGATTGTCATTGTCACTGTCACTAAGTCACGTCACTTGGTATTTTGTTGGATTGTCGAGGTTAGATCGCTGTAAAACACCACATTCCCAAAACATTACATTCTCTTGTGCCTAAACGGACCCTGGTACTTCGCCGGCCGCTACCGCGGCACCGCTCGCTACGCTCGCTCTGCTCGTGCGTTGTGTGGTCACAGTTCTAACCTAACCTAACCTAAATAACAAGTGACAGTGACAATGCAACGCTCACGGCACCCTAGCCGGGCCGAGGCAGTGACACTAGAGTGCCACAAGAAACTCGCGGCACTCTATACACTTCGTTATTTTTATGAAGTAGTTACTAGTTGTTGATGATAAATAATTACAATACTATAACTGACGTGCTGATTTAATAAAAATAGAGAATAGAAAATAAATAACGGTGGAGTTTCTTGTCCATTCTTCCCCATACGAAAATTACCTTTTGGAGTGGGCGACTAGAACGAATTCAATTTTTTGTGAATTTTTTCAAAAGTGCCTTTTTTGTACCTAATTGAAATAAATTATTTGACTTTGACTTTGAATGTGTCTTTAGGTTTATTTTCGTACCTTAGATGAAGATTGCTATTGCTTCGCAAATTATTTGCTTTGATGAGGATTTTGTTTACAAATAGAGTAATAAACGTCTTCATAATTGGCAACTGTGTTGCGGCGGCGGCTATAAACTTCATAGTAGACAGGAATTTAGTTTTCGTAACCAAATGTATGCCCAACTGCAATGCTATTCCACTGAAGAGCAAAGCACCCGGACCTTATCCTGCGCCTCTCTACTCCTTAGAATATTATAGGTATAATAATAACATACAGAATATTTACCACACCTTCAAAATATTCTTCGAATTTCCGCAGCAATTTAACTGACGTAGCGTTGCAAAAACTTTCAGCCAACAAGCCAACCAACATTTGACCCAACACTCCCGCCAATATTTGACGCCACAAAGCCATACTTCTTGAGAGAAGCTCGGTTGCATCCTCGTTACTGCATTTCGCCCGGCTTGTTACCCGGTCTTGCCTTTTTACCCGGATAACTTGCTTGTTACCCTCATCCGGGTGGTTAACTCGAGTCTCCTCCAATTATTTCCAGCTCAAACCGGTTGGAACTGGAATGTAACTTTTAATTTTTGGACGGTTCTTGTTTGGCAACTCTGGAGAGGGCTAGCTCCTTGAGTTTGTAGCTACTAAAGTTTGACTAGATTTATTTATGATAGATGCTTTTAGTAGAATAAACAAAATTTTTCCATGATGTAATAGGAATGGAACTCTAGAAAAATATGTACCTAAGTCGGTTAGCAAGTAGGTAGTCAACAACTGACCGTCCGTCGTTTAGCCATGGAACTTTTTTAGTTGTAATTTTTTTTATCGATCTTGCCATTTTGCAAGTAAACCCTGATGGGATTGACTTGCAAAAATATCCGTCCAAATATACTTAGAAATGGAAAATATAGAAGCAGATCAGCTCAGTAAATTAGTGAACAACAATGAAACAAAAGTTGTAGAACAATATAACCACACCTTGTACCCACATAATAACATAAAAAGAAACTATATTTTCTTATTTTTCCTCACCGCACTATTTCCCTCGAGATTAGAGGCGGTCCATTAGCGACAAAGGACAGGTGTTGAGTGTGTTCTAAGCTTTATTAATCTTTTCTCTCGAGCGCGGTAAGGTTTCGCACTTTTGTGGCATCAGCCATTGATGTGCACAAAGCTTTTGAGTAGGTGTAGTGTGGTATGCTTTAGTTGTTAAGCCGTTAAATATTGTGTAGACAATGATTTTCAATTCGCACTATCTTGTGGTTTGGTGGTGTAATGTCGGATCGTTTGAGGGTCTTCTTTTTTCTTGATGAGATCTTTAACATTGTTTTTAATAGGTGTAATGATCGTTAATAATTGCCTGCCTGCTATTATATCTATGCAGTATTTCGGCATTCTGGTCAGTCAAATAGCAATCAACACGAAATCATTCTACAAAAATCTTGAATAAGTTTGGGTTGAAAATGGAATTCCTTGTTTTATTTTCATAATAACATGAATTGTCTCTTCAGTTTCCTAAAAATTTCTAAGTGTTCTTCACCCATCATTTCAATGCACTTACATAAGTACGAATCGTCGAATCAAAAACCGCGTAATTGAAAACAGTAAAGCTCTTAATTAATGCACATTCTACGGGGCTGGTTTGTTCTCAATGCACGATGCTCATTTGTTTTCTTTTTAATATAAAATGTGGTAAAATATAGAATTGAATGAGAACAGAATAATGACGCCACTCCACAACTCTATCGCCTACAAAAGGTCATCTTGGGAATACGAAAGAATAATGTGGAGCTTCATGTGGAATTAGCGTATATTTTGCGCTTTTGAGTTCTTCGTTTACCTTCATCAATCAGATGTAAATTATGTAATTTTTTTGATTTATTAATAAAACATGTTTTAAGGAGTCACACATTATTGCAGTTCATGAAACGGCGAACTTGGCACGACGACGATACAGCGTGTCATAAGATGATGTATTTCTCTCTGAATTTTGTAGGTAAGGTAGGTAAAAATCTTCGATAAGAATCAAGTTCCTGAACTTTCATGAGGTCATGCAGGTTTTTACAAATCAAGTGGAATTGTATTAGGGAAAGTTAAATAATTAGATATATTTTTGTCAGTTTTATATCCCACACAAAGAATTTATAAAACAAAACCCTACCAAAGTAGGCAAATCCACAACATCCTAACGCCATTATTTCCGCCGGCTACCGGAAAACAAAAATAAACATAAGAGTAGGCAAGGAATAAAAGAAAAGCTCAAGTGGGACGAGCATCCGGGGCTAGCAAGAGGCAAGAGGCATGAGGCAAGACAGGGGGGAGAGGCAAAAGGGGGTATAAAAGAGGGGGGTGTTATAGATGTTTGTCTGTGAAGGTCTCGTGGGACTGTCATCGGTTGGCTGGACGCCCGACCCGCTTTTGTTTATACGTATTTGAACTTACATAATTTTACTTGAAGTGGTAATTTTTTGGATATGTTAAGTTTGTTAGGGGTATGTTTTGAAAAGTAATTTTTGGGTTGTTACTGAGTGTTGTTTTTAGGTGGGGAATATATTAAATTGTATTTATGACATCATAAGTAGAATGAAGAGCTGCCGAGAATCGAACTGCATAATCAGCCTATAATGTTCCCACTGCTGGGACACAGGCCTCCTCTCACAGTGAGAGGGAGTGCGCTATAATCCACCACGAGGGCCCAGTGCAGTTTGGTAGATGTCACATATCTTCGAATTTTTTTATCTATACATGCAGGTTTCATCACGATGTTTTCCTTCACTGTTCGAATCGAGAATCGAGCTGAATGATGACGTACCGAGACGTGACGTGACGAGAGTCCTATCTCCAGCATTGACTGCAGTAGGCTGATGATGATCGCGAAGAAGAACGTCTTTTGAGGACATTGTGTTCTTTCTCAGTACGTAGTCTTTTTCCAAGTATATAATTATTATGAGTCGGCATCCTGTCTAATCGAAATGCAGCTGAATGCCAGTGTTTTAAATGGAGACTGTCTATCTGACCTCCATAACCCAGTAATACGATTGTATATACTCCATAACCCAGTACTGGGTAGTACGATACCCTATCCTAAGATAAAAGTGGTTGTCAGACTTTCTGGCTTCTGACGACCCATAAGGACTGTCAAAGATCCACGAATGACAGCTGCGACCAACGACTTAACGTGCTTTCCGAGGCACGAAGGAGTCTCTGTATGTAAAGATGGTCACCCATCCACGGACCAGCAAACGCAGCAAGTGTAGCTTAACCTGATGGATCGACCCGTGCGGTTGTTATTACTTAGCCACGAGCTCCATTCTCTATAAAGTCTTATTATAATATATATTATTTCAAATTCTCTATAGATTTTAGAAATAATCACAACAATAGCTTAATATTATCAATCTTCAGTTCTCTCCATCTAACAACAAAAACTTTTTTCTTTCCCAAAAAACGCTACGTTTACAAAAAGCTCCCAAAAACGCTTTCTAACATAATCGATAACAAAAACATGTTTCAAATTATAAAGTCGTTACCTTCCGTGCGTTGTCGTCCGGATGTCTAAAAATTGTTCTTGTATTAAAAAAACGTTCAAGTCAAAAGGAGCCGGCCGACTTGTGATGTGGGCATAATAGCTTAATTTCTTGATTTACTACCCGCGCTTGTTTGATATGTCCCATGTCGAAGGGAAGCTGTAAAATAATGGAAGGTGCTGTTGTAAACTATGGAGTTAGAGGTGACTTCAAATGGAATTGTTATGTTAATATTATAATGGCTTTCTTTGTTAAACCCGCTGAAAGTTCAGCTAGGTAATTTTAGGCAGCTGAATTCTCATGAGCTCAAATATTATGATAAACAGTTTCCCAGTGCATTTTTTTCAATGGCACCTCACAGTCATGTCAAACTAGGTTTCAAACTAGGGTTTTAGAGGATCTTTGGCAGTCGTTACGAGTCGTCAGAAGCCCGAAAGTCTGACACCAGTCTTACCAAGGGGTATAACCTAGTTACTGGGTTGTGGAGGTCAAATAGGCAGTCGCTCCATGTAAAATGCTGGTATTTAACTACATCCGGTTAGACTGGAAGCCGACCCCAAGATAGTTGGGAAAAGGCTAGGAAGATTGAAGATTGACCTCACATGTAAAACTAGGAGGTTGTCGGCTGCTTAATCGGGCTATCCTGTGGATGCCTTAATCTATACTAATATTATAATGAGGTAAAATGTGTTTGTTTGTAAGTTTGTATGTAGGGGGTAATCTCCGGTAGTAATAGTCAGATTTGAAAAATTATTTTTGCATTGGATATCCCAATTTTTGAGGAAGGCTATAGGCGGATGAAGTCGAGGGCAGTAGCTAGTTTATTATAAACAGCTAGGGCATAAAACTTACAAACTAAGCGACTACTTACACGCTAAGGGGAACCCCCTGTGGGGTTCGGCTTAGGGCGTCGCTTGGGCAGTGCAGGAAGGAACAGGCTGGATCGCATCATGAGTTCCACAGTGTCCATTGCTAGACACATTTATGGGATAACAATGTTGAATACACAGTTGCCCGTGCAATTTAAAATTTAACTTAACGGAACAAATCTAACTAGAGAGATGTATTAATGATTCTATATGATTATAATTCCATCAATAAATATTTGTTATAGTTGCGAATCATATTTTAATCAAGATACACTGACGTGCAAATTGCAAAAAACGTAAGAAAATTTAAATTTCGCAAGCTACTGCGGATTCACCTTAAACTCAATCTGTGACACAGTCAGTAAAGCATCACCATTATGAAACACGTTAAAATCCCAATGACAGTTCACATCATCCTTCAAATTAAAACTACAAACAATACCAGCACAACGAATTAACAAAGTTTCCTTTAGCAAAGTAATATGAAAACGCAATAGGCACCTAATTCCGGCCGCCGCGTGCCCGACCGTCGTCCGATACCAATCACTGCACTAATTTGAAGAAACCACAGGGCTGCCACTCTTCGGAACCACTCTATAGGGCTGCCTCTATTAGCGCCTACAACCGTCAAGTTTAGTATTGTGTGATTTAATAACAATTCAACACCAGAAGTGGGCGAACCCTTAATATTTTGACTTTCATGTTTATTGAGAATGAGTACTTAGTGTGGAGGGTTATTCTGATTTGTGCAATCAAAGTTAGGGAGATTCTGAGTTCCTTCATAAGTAGTTTTGTTGGGATTTCAAAAGAATCAAAATGCCTTCGATTGTAAAAAAATCGGGCACAATATTAATTTTATGTCAAAATGATAAGCTGTCATTATCGTAAAACCTTTTCCCAGTGGCAGCAACCTCTCGTTAACGAATTTCTGCAAACTAACCACAATAAACATAATAAAATATGAACGCTGTAAATATAAAACAGGGTCCGAACAAGACAAAGCACGCATCGATTCCATTATGCAAAATGCATAATCACCGCGGACATTAGATAAGATCAGTGCATTCGCGAAACTGCGACTCATGCGCATCGGGGATAAAACATGCGATAAGCGAACTCCTGCGGGGAACGCCGGGTGTACAGCGTGTATGCCCCCTGGCAGTTTAATTGGGGGACGTCAAAATGTTTTGCTTATTTGTGCTTCGTTAATGTCATATTTTTAAGCTGTGCCTTTGTTTGATACCTGTGCTTTCCAAGTTATGGCTACTATAAAATTAGAGGCGCCTGTTTTAGCTCTGAGCTAATTAGTATGTGTGGGCACGCCTGTCTTCTTGCGGGATTTATCTTTTGTATTGAAGGTTCTAAAACAGTTCTCGCATCTTTGTCATCAAGTCTTGAATTAACGTCGTCTGTTACTAAATCGTCGGTTCAATGATCACAACGGTATTGGAAAAAGTGCATATGGCTGAGTGCGCAAAATATTTTTATGCCCAGATCTAATTTTCAAACAGTAGCTGAAATATAAATGTTAAAATGAAAGTGAATTTGTAACTATAATATCACACATTAGGGAAATTGTTTCTATAATAAAACATAATTTAAACAAGAACACAGAAGAAGGGTGGCGTTGAGTTGGATGTAGTTTCATCTTTTTGTGAGATTTTTTTAACAGTCGACAGTATAATCATGTTTAGCAAAAACTTTTACAAGTGAAAGTACTAATTACTCAATTTAATAGATACGCTTTTTTACACTAACTAAACTTAATTAATATTTTCCTTTTTTTTCAGTTACCTTAAAAAAGAGCCAGTCACGAATAACTTGTCAAAATGACTTTCTCCTATTTTTTTACCGTCGATAATGCAAAAAACATATGTTAGATGCAACTCTACTCATTTCTTGTTCCTAGACATGCATTAGCGATTCATTTTGATATGTCATCGCGTTGCACTGTCTGTACCGCCCTTATTCCCGGGCACCCTTCAAATCATGTCAAGCCCTTTTTATATTGCATTATTCAAATTATCAACACTTTAGGGTCACGGCATAAATAAATTATTAGTTCACTGTGATTCGGTAAGTGGATAGACAGGTTGCTAATAGGATGGGTCAGCATACAGACTATTATAGTGTGTTTTCAAGAATGATCGATCGTAAATTTTTGTCTCGTTTCCATATAAGGTCATCAAATATTAACATAATTATAGCTGACGATTAAAGTCATACGGTGATAGATCATCCCAAATTGAGAAAACTTTGCTACCTACTAGAAGCAAATAAAACTGTTGAACATCACTATAATTATGTTTACCTATACCTACGTCAACAGCCACGCATACATAAATCATGAGATTCGACCTCCTTGATAAGGCTTACACAAAAATAATCTCTTACTTTAACAGCTTTAATAGATAAATCTCAGTCGCCAGGAAAACTACCGAAAACCTAAATCTATTACTCGAATAATCTATCTAGAAATGAGAACACGTCGGCCTGTGACAGTAAATATTATGATTTCACCCAAAGATCTGCATCTCTTACGTCAATGTGACGTCTGTTTCATTATACAGCTTTCCGTGTATTCTCACCTAATCTTTAAATATAACACCATCAACTCTTAATCCAACCACCTAAGGGTCAATATCGTTAGTCGCGTATTTAAAAAGTGGGATCACTATTTTGATATCGGCGCCCACATTATAAATTATGTCATGGTATGTCCGGTGTTCATCTGTGATCTCTTTGTCCACTATATATTCTTCAATTATATCGTTTTTGATGTACGCTTTCAAGCTAATCCGCGGTTTCGTATAAATCATTAGGGTTTTGTGCGTATGTTTCATTGACAATAGCTTTATGGGGATTTGTAGCTTTAACCGCGTGTTCAATAAATCTTGCAGGTTGTGTATTAATAAATGTGTGGACATCTGATAGAACTTTATGTTTTTGATGAATTTCAAATATGTTGGTATCATATTAAACACACATCATTTGAACATCTAACAGTGATACTATTCCTTAGATCTGTCTGGTTTTGTGTCAAGGTTTCTTGTATACTTTGCTCGAAAGACGACTAATAAAGAGATATCATTAATAATATTTATATGATTAACTGTCCACATTTCGTTTAGCGAAGAAATATAGGAAAAGGAAATCGTTCTTAACATAATTATAAGCGACAAGGACACAATAACAGAATTATGTTTGCGCTTCCATTTATATTCATCGTCATCAGTATTGACAGAACATCGGGCGGTGCTCCTCGCCAAATCACAACCACCTATTTCCATTGGCACCGGTTCCATTGTTTCAATCAGTATAACGACGCCACTCCATCTTGGCTGTTTCACTTCCATATCATATATAAGACGAGGCGACCCACCTGTGTCGTGCAACAATAAATTGTGACGCCACAGCTGGTCACCTCTATCAAAAATCGCATTTTTATGTCATCTCTAACATTAATAATGCTATCAAAATACGGTCGAAATGCCAAAACGACGGTTCGCTGTAAAATATAAGCGCCAATTGCTAGGACATCTCCGCAGAGCTATTAAATAAAAGTCTTTTTACATTAGATAAATCGCGTACGTTATTCGGGAACATCTGTCCCTTGCCGATTACGCCCATACATTATGCTCAGTTTGTTGTTTTTAATAAAAAGTTTAATCCGTTCGGTTATGACGGCAATTTGTCAGGCCGATGGAAAAACTTGCTCGATTACCGGTGGCGCTCGATGTATCGCAGTATCGCCGAAGGGACGCCTATTACACTCTGCCGCTCTTTTTATTCGCGCGATTATGTCACGTTTATTTATGCATTCGCTTTTGTCTTCCATTAGCGTTTTTTCTTTTTTATCTCCGCCGACAGTGATTCACTTAAATGTATTCCTACTGTCAGGAGCGCATTTATACGTTTGCAGGAAACTTTTAAAATCGCAAATCCTTTTCATATTTCGCATCGCCGTCGTTCATCCGGAAACTTACATCGTCGAGTTGTTTTGATTTCATCACCTTATAACGTCTTACTCTGTACAACCATTAACAATTCAATACTGTCTTAATGAAGAGCCGATAAAATGTATATTGTGTTATTCGTCACGACTCCCAGGCAATTAATTGGTGTACTTTTTTTTGGGAATTCGCTTTATGGTCGCCGTGATTTAGTGACCGTCCCGCCGGTTGATTTGTGCACACATTTTAGCTTATTCTTTGTGTTGGGAAGTGCTTAAGTGTGCAATATATTGTGTGGAACAAATATCGCGTCGAGAGACTCGTTAAGACTGATAGCAGAAAGTTGCGAAGCCTAAAATGTGGCGCGTATGGAGCCGCCGCAGCGCGGTGCCTTTTGTTAGTGCATATAAAGTTATTTTATTAATGACACGACAGTCAAAATTTTACATAACGCAAATGAAATTGCGGTTCTTTTATACTCGTTTCAATAACAACTATTACATACAATTCGCTGTTCTTCACGATCATAAGCTGACATGCGAAAAATTGAACGACTGCCCAAAATAATCCCTTTCAGAATTCACGAACCAGAAATTCGAGATAGGTACAAACTTTCATGTTGGTTCCCGACCAAGTCATCCATAACTAACAGTATCTCATCTTCTTGTTACAGAACATCGGCAACGTGACAGCTGAGCTGGAACTGCAGCGGTTACAACAGGAGCAGCTGCGTCGACAGGAGATGGTTCGGCGCGGGCACGGCATGTACCCCGGCCCACCACTGGGACTGCTGCCCTTGTTGGAGCAGATGCGGCCCCCGCAGCAGCAACAAAACGTGAGTAAAAACTAGCTATAACAGATTATAGTATAAGTGTCCTCAAGTGAATGTGTGTCGATGGACAGACAGTCTGGTGAGAATCGGTTGGATACCAAGCGACACGAAGGTGATCATGCTTGTAAGAAGCCCAGCAGTGGACGACTTTTAGCGGAACCGGAATGATGATCATCACCTTTTAAAGGAACTTTTACTGACTGGATGCTGAACATGAAAGTCATTGTTCACACACCTAAGTTGAATGTGATAGTGCCATTTACATTTCAAGATAAAATAATTATACCACAACACACCCACATATCCTACATTTTAAAAGTAGGTAAAGAAAACAGAGGAAGATTTGATACAGATGATCAATTAAGTCACACAAGACCACCAACGAACTGCTTCCGTAGTCACCAAAATATCTGACTCATCAACTTTTAAAACGCGATCAAATTATAAATGTAATAGGTACCTAGTCACTACGAGGATAAAAATGTATGGAACAAATTGATTTGGCAAGCGACCACCACGATATATAGCTCAATATTGGCTAATTTCCTGTGTTCAATAACAGCAATAATTGACATTGTGTTTACCTTTTGACTAGGGCTGTCTAGTGAAAATTCTTCGATCATCTTTGTTTGCATACCAATTGCTTGAGGAATGAGTGAATATGTGGTAAATGTGACTGCAAATAAAATTAAGTGTTACCAATTATTAAGTATTATCTTCTTCAGCAGCTCTTGCTACATTACCAAAGCTTGGTTCTCTCTTATAGATGTCTCTATGCCTCTTTCTTCGGGACCCTTCTTGTGACTGTAGAAGTTCTGTTTCCTTTCAAAATGTTTCCATAGTTTAATTATTCATATTATTATACCAGACTATATTTTTAGTGTCCCACTGCAGGGTAAAGGCGACCTCTCATACAGAGACGGCACAAGCATTGATCACCACGCTTGCTAAAGACGGGTTGGCGATTTCAGACTTATATTAACTATAAATCCAGGTTACCTCACGGTGTTTTCCTTTACCGATGTCAGTTATGTCCAAGATAAACTTAGAAAGTGTATATGAATTGAAAAAGCAACATTGGACTCACAACTTCGTGCATGAGTGGCGGGTGCTTTAACCATTGGGCCATCACGGCATTGATCGGGCATGAGCCTCATGAAAATGAATGTAACAAACAATTTCAGGCATATAATGTACATTCATATGCCATCACAAAATGACTGAAGAGTCTCTATTCGCTAAACGATTTTATTTCGATGCCTCAATCAAAACAACACCCTGAATGGTGCAATCGACATTAAGTACCACTATAAATATTATCAGAAGACGTGATATTAAATCGAAAGTTGTTCTCAAACTAATTACGTACCTGCAGCAACCGGTGTTTGTTATGTAAAAATATAATTAGATGCGTCAAATCCTGTGTTGCTGAGAACATCCAGTTTTTTTTTATTTTTAACGTCATCAACGACTTCTTTGACGCAAGTTGCTTTTACCGTTATATCATTGATGATAGTTATTGTTTCTTTAGAATGTAACTAGGTATGTATGACGCTTTAATCTTAACCCAACTTGCGTTATCTTGTTGATTCTACAATGATTATTAAAATACTAGTATTTATGTTAATTATTCGTGACGTTAATTATTAGTAGCGCACGGAGTATCTACAACATGTCCCGGAATTAAAGCACACCACCAAACACCCCAATTAAAATATTATATTACATTATAATCATAATACAAACACTGAATTTTTACTATTCTGTAAATATTGTTTATTTATTAAATTAGTTATACTGATTCTGTGAGAAAATTGTGGTCACATTACAAATCTATACCTAGTAGTACCTAGTAGATACTTCGTTCATTTTGATTTTTTTTACTGTAAATCAGAAGTGTCTGTAATTTACGTAGTTTTAACTATTTTTGGGATAAAAAATTACCTTTATAAAAAATGACAGAAATCGATTGAGTAAACGATTCTGAACTAATTAATTTCATACTGTACATTAATTCAGTTACACGTTGTGTTAGGTATGTTCTTGAATTAATAAACTTTCCTAGCTACTACATAATTTTACATGATGATATGGGATTACTTCGGCGTATTGAACTCTTGTCTATTCACAGACACATTTCCATTCATATTATTTTAGATCCAGCTCTACCTAACTAACAAAAATTTTTAAAAGTGCAAATAGTCTAGCAAATCACTATCTTATATATCTAGTTACATTGCTTCCCCAGATTTTCTAACTCTAAAACTAAATCTTATCATCATGTTTCCATTATTGATTTCTAGGCAATGCAAACAAACCAATGGCCAGCGACGGCTCAGCTCGCTCAGCTCACTGCTAGTGCTCGCTCGCCGCCCCCCCAGGACCCGGATACTCCACTCAACCTGAGCAAGCAGCGCTCACCTTCGCCTGCGCCGCAGATGATGATGCCCCGCTTCGTGCCCTATCCTCCTATGGAAGAAAGCCAGTATACTATGCCGAAGGAAGAAGAATATAATGCTCCGTGCAACAGTGAGTATCATGGCCTTATTATTGAGATATTAGTGGTTATGTGTACCCAAAATGGACGATTAAAGCTAAGCGCACATTGCAGCCGCAAAAAATTGCGGTGCGGCCTGCCTATATTTTGCGATGGTCAATGCGAAATGTATGAAAGTGATGTACTTAGGTGGATTTATGCAATTCGACGCTGCCCGTCCAAATGTGCGTCAGTCCTTAAAGTGCAGGTTTTTGAAGTGATTGAGGAAAACATCCACCAATAGTGCTTCTCGATTTTGGATATGAAGCAATCCTTTTGTTGGATTTTTCCTAGCTCAGGCTTCCATTTGATTTCTAAACTCTAGTGGAAAGTCAGCCTTAAATGTTCATGTAGCTCACGATAATTTTTAGCTGAGATATTAGTTGAAAATCATTTTCGCCCTATCAGACATCTAAAGTGTGGGTAACCAACTACAAACATAGGTATTCAGTCTCTAGAAAGCGGTTGTACATTAGCCTTAGATCCCATTAAAACCTGCTCAATGTGTTCTGTGGCTAAAATGATTTGATTAGACAGCCGTCCAATATTTTTGGAACCGGTGCGCAATGACGCGCTGCTGACGTCATCATTATTATCTGATTCACTTGTTACCTACACACGGATTCTGGGTGAACTGTAGAACTATGTCACTGGAGTACTAATAGCTTTCGTGCGTAGATGATACGTGTAAAAAATGTTACGACTTTCAATCCAGAGAGAAGATCGCCACAAAGATTTTTTCTCTGCTTTAAGTATCAATAATGACTAAGGCCAACAATAACTGCTAAAGTCAGTCAGTTAGTATAGTCTATCTCATGATAGCTTTATCACTTTTGACAACATTTCCCTGAAAATTGAGGCTCCACTAAGGGCAGATTTCACCAATGCAACTGAACGCCATAGGCATAAGAGCCGTCAGTATCGCATTGTTGTGGAATATGACACAGACAGCTCTTGAACGCAGTTAAGATGTGCTGATCGCGTTCAGTTTCTCAAAATATCTAACTGTCACATAGACAAATAGAGTTCGTTTTTTGACGTGCAAGTGACATTTAACCGGCTTATAGGTGACGCGCCCGAACTAACTCGTACGAATCCGGACGAATCGACCATTTTAATAAATATTTGTATTTCTTGAGGCGATTCGTACGAATGCAATCTATTTGTGGACGAATCGACAACTCCACCATAGGATGATAATAAAGCAATTACGTACCAGGTCGACAATACTTATCGATAATATGTTAATTTTCATGTTTCTGTCATGAAATTGGCAATATTCTTTCTCTAACACGAAAATGCGTAAGCGCCACTCGCCCGTCAAAACCTAGATCACCGACAAAATGCCAGCATTTAGAACAAAACCAGCTGTGCTTTAACACAGCTGGTTTTATCAAGTTGGAATAAATTCCGCAAATTCTGTACCTCTGACCCCATAATTCATTCAATAAAAGTGTCGGAATATCTTAAACATCAACAGAGAGATGATAATACACTTTTCATTTACATAATTAGTTCTCAAAGACCTAGGCATTAGGAAAAAGATAATTATGTAGATGAAGAGAGCACCTAAAATATAGCAACAATTAATAATTAATTAATTAATGAATACATCACAATATTTATGGTTCCCGTTACTTATAACAATAAATCTTTTGTGTTGATCATTTCAATAACAATCAATCTAAGGTGCTTATAAATGCCTGATCGATTAACTGTTTCAAACGATTTTTTGACAAACCGTTATATTTTATTTAAGAGGGTTTACGTCGTACGGCATTTCATACAAACTTTCAAGCCCTTGTTTTTCGAAATGACTGAACCGATTTTAATGACATATCTATCATTATATATACATCATACGCATATCAAAGCATTTTAAATTTTCCATAGAAACAGATTTCCAGTTATCTGTTTTTTTTTAAATAAGATATTTAGCAGATAACTGGAAATCTATGTTTCTAAGGAAAATTTAAAATCGGTCTAATTTGGCTGTAACAGTATTTTTCGAAAATGTTCTCAACTAAGTTTTTAGACCTTTGGAAGGATCCAAGGGTCTAAAAACTACAGCAGCAGCAGCAGGAGCATATGCGTGTGATTAAAATCGGTTCAGTCATTTCGAAAAACAAGGGCTTGAAAGTTTGTATGAAATGCCGTACGACGTAAACGCTCTTAATGGAAATAAAAACCATGACAAAAAGCTTTTCTTGGGACATGAAATGCTCATAGTTAAAATCTCTATCTCTGTTATATGTGCATACTTTGGGATAAAAACCCTATATAAAATGTTATCCTTATACATATAAGGATAACATTTTAATATAGGGTTTTTGCCACCCCGTATACAAAATCAATGGCAGCCGAGACCAACGGCATAATGTGCTTACCGAGTCACAGAGTGGTCTCGATATGTAATTGATGATCACCCATCATCGAACCGACCGGGGCATCGATCCGTGTGGCTGTTATCACTTAGCCACGAGCCCCTCTTTTTATAATCACTTCTGGATAATAACTCAAACACTACACAATAATATCAAGTAAATCCGAATCAATTTTAATATCAAAATGTTCGTGTACTTTATACGAAATGTTAGGAACCAAAATAAACAAGGAATAGTCCTCTTAGATAAATAGTCGGCAAATGTTAAAATGAAGAAATGTCCCGTGTCGCCGCCAAACATTTTGATGTTTCGTATTTAATTGCTAAATATAATTAATACATCTTACACCGTAAAACAGTTATACTTCGGTAAATATCGACTGAAATGTAGGCCATGCGATTCATCGCGTTTCCCTACTCGAATTTATTGCTAACAGTGTGTTTGTACCTGCCTAGGTGATTTTGGTTCCTATTATAATGCTTACCTGAAACGACCTGCAAAATGTAGGTTCTATAGTTTGCCAATAACTCATAAATGGACGACATTTATCAATCGACAGATGGATAGTTTTCCGAACTCCGAAGACTTGCTCTATTCCGTAAAATTTTTTCATGCTGCAATTCTTTTAACTTAGTAAAAAATAGTAATTTTTAATAACTTCTGTTGCGGTAGGTAAGTGCTGTAAATAGGTAGGTACCTAATTAGAAAAAGATGATCATGATTATAAATTTTTATCACCAACCGGATAGATAGGTCGATTATCTTAGTGTCAGATACATTAGTATTTCCCCGGAAAGTCATAGGATTGCATAACACGATATTAACATGTAAAGTAACATATAACTCGTCACCGACACTATCCGACACATCTCGTGTAGGATGCAAGTCTGACAAAATTGAGAGATACCTACGTAAATTACTTTGGAAATATTAATTATCGCCGGTAATCTTGAAACTCATCTGTAAATCTTATGAGCCCAAGTTTTATGTTACAAAGTTTATAAAGTTTCGTTTTTATTGCGTCCCCCGACGATTTGATGACATTCCACCTCGACGATAATGGCCGAAGGCATTCCAATTGTTTTAAAAGTTAAGAATATCTTTTAAAGTGCATTTTTTCAAGGTGTTCACGGAGAAACAATAGAATGCCTGCCATAAGTAGGTACCACACATTTTAATTTCATGGGTACCTATTATATATTTTGGTATTGGTATGGCTTTTATCCAAGGAACTGCAAAACATTAATTACAAATATTAGATAAACTTTAATAATTCATACATATAAATAATTGTGTAAGATGGTGTACAATAAAACAAATACCTATCTACTTTAAATAGTTGGCGCGAACCCAAACCGAATTGGTTACAAAATCGCAAGTGTCGTTTCGTTTCCTTTAAAACAAGAGAATCGCGTGAAACGTGAAATAGATGGCGCTGGAGACACAAACTTCCGCTCACTGCAGCGTCCCGCTTTGGTGGACACTCGCACACACTAGTCATTGTACTAAGTAATATTATTGAGGAGTGATTTTTCAAAGGGTCTAATTTCCATTTTTGCTAGAAAAGAATCTATGAATGCCATCGTCACTGTCATGTTAAAAACTAGACTTTAGTTCAAAATCCAATACAAAGATTACATATTACCTAAGGAAACTTACAGACAAATATCAAATCAAACAGAAGGACACATTTCCAATATAATTTTAAAACGGAACTGGTTTTTCTCCAATTCTGAAAAAATGGGTTATTATGGAAATAAGCCTTTGAAAAATCACTCCTCAATTAAACCCCGCTATTTATAAACGTTGCGTAGAGTAATGATTAGCGTCTGCATAACCATAGGTACTTCAATTTTTTGACGTTTAACCGTCTCTTAACTTAAAGTAACGTTTTGAAAGGGGACAAACACGAAAGTTTATTTGTATTGTGTTAGCTTGCAGATTCAACTACAAACAACAACCTGCTGGACCTAATCTATGAATCTTAATAGTGTGCTAAAATGAAAGAATTTATAACGTACGCTCTCTGCAGATTTTGATCTCCAAGGCCTAGTTCATTATTATGCTAATCCTAAGCTGATGGAGGGCAGTTAAAATTTTCCGGATTTTATTAATGTTTACACAGGAATATAAATAATTTCCACAACTTTCATGTTACAATAAATATGACAGCTGTAAAATTATATTTTAAGTCATATCGTCACGCAAATTCCTAGATAAAACACATAATGACTTGCACTATAAAATGAAATGGCCTGTAACTGTATCTGAATCACCGACTGTGCCGTACTTGACCTGTCACGAACGGCTAATTATTGCCGTCATTCCAGGCGAACGTCATTAATACTAGTTGTTAGCGTGACAGCCGCGTAACGGGGACTAAAATAAAATGGGATTGACGTCATAAAGCGACACGCGATTTAAAATTGGGATGGATGACCAAAAAATTTAAAAATTAATGTTCAAAATATTTTATTTGACATAAATCTACATGGGTACTTATGAACCGTCAGAAGCTCACGGTTCCAATTGGTCGTTTCCTATGGAGAAATTCCACGGTTAGGTACTCTTTTAAAAATAATTTGTTTTTACAATGTTTTCAAATTACAGCGTTAATAGGTATGAGAGGACAGTCTAGGCCTGTCAACAATTACCAAGTACTTACCAAATTAGGAAATGGCCAACAAAATCGAAACAGCAAAAAATAAGGGCATAAGAGTTTTGTGCGCGAGAGTGTCCTCATCGGCGTTCATATTAGAAGTGTATCGCGCGTATCAGGCGCGGTAGGATGTTATAAATTATCTAACAGCGCTTCAAATTAATTCGAGGAATGTCCCTCGCTTTGAGTGCGGCATGTTTCCGCGGTGGCTTATTAATCGAGTGGACACTTGGTAGCGAATCCGTCAGCTCAAATGTTAGCCGGACATTTTCCAGTGTGACCCACATAGCTGGACGTGGGGGGTGGGGGGGATGCGGTCGCAATAATCGTTTCGGAATTTGATTAGTGCGAAATTTAATGTGCGCGACACTCCTGACGTAATTCACTCTATATTGCTGTCTGATTAAGTCTGATGGTTTTAGAATCGTAGCGAAGTGCACTCATCTGCTAGCATTAACAAAACTGTGCGTAACTGTACCTTCTTTGACAGTTAAACACTGTAGGTAGTACGGTAGGTACCTACTTATGTATTACTCAATTATGTAAATAGACTTATCGATTCTTCTCGTCTTTTCCCGATATAAATACAATACCTATTTAACAAACAATCTGAGCTCCTACACTACCTTAAAAGTCTATACCTACTGGCCTACCAAACTCTAAATAAAGCATTTTTATCAATAAAATTAAACACCAATGAATTATCGTTTAACATAAGAAGCGTGAAAACTCGAACGACAAAATAAGAAATACGACTTCTTAAATATACATTCCAAAATTCTCAAGAAAAATCCTGACACATTCAGCTTACGCTGCACTACCACGCTTAGTCAATCATTAGCCACACTGGCCTACCAAAGAGTGACTAAATATTGACCGAAGTAATTATAGTTAAGTGGGTAAGTAAGAATACTTACTAACTACTATACCTGTCTGCTAAGCAGTTTTCAATAACTACCTACACTGATTAACTCGTAAGTAATACTAACCCTGGTTGTCAAAAAGACCATCCACAGAATGAACACTGGAAAGCCTAATTTAGGATTAGCGACAATTCAATTAAGACCTATTAAAGAGTCTTTGATGAAGCCAACAACAACTTACCTATCATCTCGAAAGTTGCAAGAATTTTCACAAGAAATTAGGTCAGTAGTGTACTTGTAAGTCATGAATATCCAATCAATTGATATATTTTATAATTTATGCAACTAGAAAGCTGTCACTTTATGGGTAAATGGATACTGGTTTAACGTAGCCTATGTATATCTTGTCTTCAATAATCTATTCTAATGAATTCATCAGAAATACAAACACACGATTCTGCTATAGATGGCTACCTAACTATTAATTATTATAATGCCTCGTCTCTACAAACAAGGCAATGGATGTCATTTTAAAGACTGCTTCTTCATGATTTTAGTTTACGACGAGTTTGTAGGCGTCCGATTCTATTAAGAGACAAGTACTTAGGTAGGATCTCCAAACAATTGAAATATCGAAATATTTCACGAAAATTTTAATGAAAGCGTACTAAGCGACGTCGCTCACTTATCAGAAGGCTAAAAGTCACCCAAAGGGCAATGGAGAGTGCTATGCTTGGAGATTCCCTACGTGATTGAATGAGAAATGAGGAGATCCGTAGGAGAACCAAGGTTCCTAACTGAAATAGTCCGAAGAATTGGCAAACTTAAGTGGCAATGGGCAGGGCACATTGCTCGCAGAATAGATGGCCGATAGGGCCGAAAGGTTCTGGAGTCGCGTGGCGACCGCGTACCGGAAGATGTAGCGTTGGAAGGCCGCCCACAAGACGGACCGATGACTTTGTTAAGGCCGCAGGAATCCGCTGGATGCGGGAAGCACAGAATCGGTCGAAATGGCGGTGCTTGGGGGAGGCCTGTGTCCAGCAGTGGACGTCTTTCGGGTGAAATGATGAAAATTATGATGTAGGTACCTACTTAGTGCTATCTTTTTGGGTCAACCGCAACAGGCCACTAAGCTAGTAGGTATGTAAGTAGAGCAGTATCGGCAAGTGTGTCCCATACTGGACACACTCCAGCTAGATGGACCGACGACCTTAAGAAGGTGGCTGGGACAGCCTCGATGTGGAAGGCGGAGGACAGGGTGTTGTGGCGCAGCTTGGGAGAGGCCTATTTTCAGCAATGGCCTGCAATAGGCTGAGTTGATAGAAGTAGAGCAAGAAAATTCTTAAGAATAATATTCCACTGGAATAGACTACTGGGGGCCAAGTCTACTAATTTACAAACGTCACAATGGTCTCTCGATGGTGAGTTTTTGACAGATTTGCCATACAAAATCTGTCAAAAACTCACCATCGAGAGACCATTGTGACGTTTGTAAATTAGTAGACTTGGCCCCCTGGACCTTTGAACATGACGTAGACGGCCGTAGACCACTCCCATTTATTTAAAATAGGTACAACACGATGCAAACTTTATGGCGGCTCGGAACATAAGGCGAGTCGCTGCGCAGTAATAACTTCATATGTCAGCGGGGGTGAGGAGTGCGGTACTGCGCAGTAAGTAGCGCACTTCAGAGATGCCATAAAGTTTGATGTGTACCTATAACCTGCACAGAAAGTTATACCTTAACTTTGTATTCTTTCGATACAATAACCAATATAAAAATAAAATGCCAAATAGAATTTTAACTCTCTCGATATAAATGGAAACGTTTGAAATAGTCACACAATCCCAGTTTAACGATTGTTTTACGGCCGACATCCACCGTTCGCGATAATTTATAGCCGAGCTAAGCGCGGCTTCCGATTGTGTTCTCAAACAACTGTGCGACAGACCGTTTTCACTTATTTATATTTCTGTTATATTTCCATAATTTTATTAGGCGTCGGAATTTCTTTACACTGTTTTATAGCATGTAGGGTAGGGTATCACTCAAGCAGATTATATTTCATTGACAGATTAGATTCATTGATATCGCGTGGGTTGTAAATTGAGTTGTTTTTAGAGCTGTCAAAGAATAGACTACCTCTTCAGGTTACCAAGTATAGATTGGGTACCTGCCTGTAGGCAGGTAGGTATACTAACCTACTTTATCAAGAAAATGGTCAACATCTTTGTTGGCTTAGGTACTAACAACGACCTTGTGGCGATCTTGAATCCGCGGAAGTCCTAGGTATAATTTGATATAATAGTAGGTACCTACCTAGGTACTATTCTCAAGAAAAGCAGTTAGAACTGTTGAGTCTGCCTCTTAAACTGTCAATGTTGAATCAAAGTTTGATCACACCCATCCCTCGCCTCGTTGTAACTTTTGCTAAAGTAAACAGCATCTACTAACAACCAATCTAAACATTCCAGCATCATCATGGAGCCAATCACCATCCGAGGATGCAGAGAAAGCGAAGCTGGTCCGCCAACCACGGCGCGACGAGACCGGCAAGCCGCACATCAAACGACCAATGAATGCGTTCATGGTGTGGGCCAAGGATGAGCGCAGGAAGATCCTGAAAGCGTGTCCAGACATGCACAATTCTAACATATCCAAGATCCTCGGAGCCAGGTGGAAGGCGATGTCCAACGCTGAGAAGCAGCCCTACTATGAGGAGCAGTCGAGACTGTCCAAACAGCATATGGAGAAGCACCCTGATTATAGGTAAATTACTTCTGGATTACATTCCTGTACCTATAATGTTTCCTACACCACCTACATCTAGTTACTAATATCGTTAGGTACCTGCCTACTTAGCCTGCTGCTGCAATCAGCATCGATTGCCTACAGCAATTTCACTCGATATTTTTTTAGAGACCACTATAATGGAAGAACACTCTTCTCCAGCCAGGGTTTATACTTTTATATTTCTTTATTAGATAGGTAGTAGTTATTATTTATTTTGTTTGTAGGTATCCAGAATAAACCCAACATATTTTCCGTTTCACTTCCAGGTACCGACCAAGACCAAAAAGGACATGCATAGTCGACGGCAAGAAGATGCGGATATCCGAGTACAAAAACCTGATGCGTACGCGCCGACAGGAGATGCGGCAGCTGTGGTGTCGCGACGGCGGTAGCGAGCTCGGTTTCCTGCCGCCCGCGCTCTCCTCTCCGGGACCTTCCAACTCCTCGCCGCCCCCTAACGGAGGCAACTACATGAACCCCGGGTTCTCGCCGCCGCTGTCACCACGTGAGGACGATTGAGGTACGGCGCGCGGCTGGCCCTACCCGCACGCCGCGCCCCTCTCCTTGCCCCCCTCTCACCACCCCTGGTAATAACGCGGACAGTTCTAGAACACTAGAACACTCTGGATTACATTCATATAGACTTGGAGCAGGAATCTCTAGTGTTGCCTTCAACCCCGCCCCCTCGTGTCGTGACTGTACTAAGAGGGAGGCGCACGTATAGACGGTAGCTATATTATTTTGTGAGTTTTTGCCAGTGTCTCAAATTGGATCTCTCGTTTACAAAATACTGATTATTAATAATGAGATTATTCCATTAGTGAATTAAGAAACTTCTAACTTTGGACACTTTCGCCCGTATATTTGATGTGTGCTTACTCAGTGATTTTCCCAGTGAAAAAATTGGTCAAAGTAATGGAAACCCTAATTAAAGAAATCTCAGTGCAGTTATACAGTACCTAATTTATACGGTTCAAATGTGTAAGACTTTTTTAAAGAGCCATACGTTTTCTATACTGTACTAGTTCGATTATAATTAGTAAAAATGTCTTAACTCTTTAATTCATAAGTATTATGCGGGTGTATAGTTCTCCTGTTATGTAAATAGCGCCCTTTTAAGGTTCGACCTATGTATAATCTAACAATGTTTCGACTAGAATTGTAGATTTTTGGCACAAATAGATAATCCCTTTTATAAAAGAAATTGTGCCAAATGTTGTATTAAACCAACACATAGATAATTAGAAAAAGAAAATGTAAATATCTACGTATCTACGTGCATAAGTAAATCATTTTGAATCATTATAATAAAGTAGATTCTAGCCTGATATAACCGGGTTCAAGTGGATTCTTTGTAAATAAGTAAGTAAAATTCCCTTTGTAGATAGATTACATTAAGTTTTATTTGAATGTTCGGCTAATGGTCTTAGTATAAGATTCAGAGATTTAGTTCTTAGTGTTAGTCGTAATGAGTACTTTGAATCTTAACTATCGCGTGGCCATGTATAAACTTAGTGCGAGGTTCTATTTGTATTGTAGCCGCTTTAGACAATTAAGCAATTTAAATGTATCAAACCAAAAATTTGAAGCGGATTGCTTGAAAATTTAAGTGTTTTGAACACGGGAACTGTTTTTATTTAAATTCAGTGAGATCTTTATGCATAATGGTTATGATTAAATACTCATAGACGTAACTAGTTGAGATTGGTAATAGACCCTTTTATAATAAGCAGTTTTATCACGAACATACCTAATGTTAAAAGAATAATCAACATAGCCAATGACATAAAAATCGTATTTATAAATCTTAACGAAACTAAGGAAAATTATACACCAGTTTGTTAAATGTTATCAAGGGAATATTGTTTTTATACTGTCAACATTTTGGTGTCGATACAGATCAAATCTTTTGTTCCTGACAGTATTTTTTTAATAAAAATTATTGGTCAATTGTGAAATTGTCAATTTGTTAATACATAAAGACATTTCCTTTTTTATTGATTTGTTGAACCCCACCGACATAATGTGGGATAATTTAGGGCTTACATCACCTTACTAATCTTTCAAGTACTTAATTGGATATGAAATAATATAATATTAAATGTAGTAAATTGGTCTACATACGAAAATGATTATTGTAATGTATATGCAGCTTTTTGAATTTACAGTGGCGGAAAAAAAAATTAAGCGTAATTATTTACATTGAGGGTACTATTATGGAAATTATTACTGTACCCCCTTGAACATTGACATTGACACTTGAACATTACTTTTTGTATAGAACTTATGGGACATTTTATTAGTCAAATCTTAAATGTTAATAAGTACTTTCTCAAATCAAGTGATGTAACGCCCTTTATACTATTAATAATATAAACAAATATTCGCTTTATCGAATCGTGCAATTTATATAAGTAGATAATAGTAACTAAGCTGTAGTAACGCATAATATTATCTACATTTTTATATAGCTCTTAGTAAACAAACTTGTATAGATACCTATTTCGAGAAAAACTTAAAAAAATTGTTCAATGACGTTGATTGCCATTTTTGAATTTTGTTATTTATTTTTCTAATTATATAAAACTTGTTTTTGTTTTTTTTCCTCTTTTTTCTTTAATAAAAGCTGTATGCCAGTAATTGACGTGAAGTAGCGTTAGTATGAGTAAATAAAACTTACTGTGTATGTGAAACTTAATGTGTATAAGTAGTGTGTATTCATAGTAAATGTGTAAGGGTTTAGAACAGTGCCGTTAAATTATTTATTTTTTATGTTGAACTCATGTAAATACGCGTATATTTTGATGTAAACGTTAGTAATTGTGGTTATTTAATGAACGATACTTAATTTTAGTGTCTCCATTGTATGAGTTAGGATCTCGAACGAGTTTTATTTATATTTATTGAAACAGATGTAACAAAACAATTTGTTTGGTAGATATCCACGCATCTTGCCATAAAGAGTACCTACCTACTTTAATTCTAAACATCACAATGTTGATTCACAACTGATATTTTACGTACTTAAAAACAAACTTTGTTATTTTTAATAGTTTTTTTGAACTATTTTCACATTAATTTGTTGAGATTTCCATTTTAGCATGCCGTTTTACTAAGCATTCGAAAATGTTTCAAATGTGTAAGTAGATAGAGTTTAGGTTTTATTACCTAGTGTAAACCAGGACACATTGTTTAAAATTGTGCCAAAACCCAAAAGTATATTAAAAAATAAATGATAAAAAATATTGATTTGTTTTATTTTCTACGCCCTGCAGGACTGTAAAGTCTTGTGGATGAAGATGATCATTTCTAACTCCGAAAATCTTGAAAGTATTCAGATACCTAACATTCAGTAGGTACGGTCAACGAGTGAAAATAGCAGGCGCATGTCACCTGTCAACTGTAATTTTCGTTCAAAATATTGACAATACGTAATCGGAAAAATAATAAGGTGCTAGTATAAATTAACCTTAAAGGCAGTAATTTGACGGTACAGTAAGTCAGTCCTGCACTGACTTTCAACTGAGCTCGTGTAGACATAGTTTCAACCCAGTCCAGTGCTGACTTCGCGCTCTCAAGTCAGTCCAGTTCACTAATCTTAAAGGCAATAATTTGACAGTACCTGCGCTAACTTGCAACTGGGGACGTGTAGAAATAGTTTCAACACAGTTCAGTGCTGACTTCGCGCCCTCAAGTCAGGCCAGTTGACTAACCTACCTGTCTCTTTTCGGGCCCAGTAGCTTCTCCCGCCTGACTTACTGCCGATCTCGTCTACATGAACCTACTGACTGGGTTCGAAATTCCAGAGTCACTAGGGCGTCACTGCCAGCGTATAAACCAGGCATAAAGTACTTTAAAACTTTATTTCCAGGCTGTACAGACGCCAGCACATCAAGTTACTACAATCTGTCAAATTTCTTTATTAGATTTTCAACTTTATCGCTTAAGAATAAGGTTCAATGTAGATTGGAAAAATTGGACAGATTGGAGTAGTTTGATGTGCTGGCGTCTGTACCTACCGTATATTCGATTACCGTCAACTGTGGCATCTTTACTTTCCTTGGGCAGCTTTACCCACGAGTTAAATAGACAAATATTTTAAATTAAACGTATATATAATAAGTATAATATAATTATTAGTAATCGTATATTATTACTTTGAAATTAAATGGCGGCAACAGATTTTTTGTAATCGAGAGATATTTAAGTACAGACTCATATGTAAAGTTACTCATGGAAAGTAAAGATGCCACAGTTGACCGTACATAAAAATGTAGTAATAACAATGAATTTGACCGAAAAAGTAATTTTATTAAGAATATAGTTACATTCATATCAGTTCATACATTCATAGATTTCAAAATACATCGAGTATCCGAATAAAATATTTATTACATGATATGGATACACTTCTTCGCATATACAAAAATATTCTTTATAATTATGTACAGCATGTTTCACTACATAGGTACGTCATTTAAAGGACTTTACATTTGCTAAATGCAGCGTCTATATTAGGCTCTTCTTTGAGGCAAAGAGAACACACACATAAATATATAGGTACTATCGCGGACACGCATATCTGAACACCGTAAGGACTAATCCTGCTTGCAGCGCTCGGCCGCTATAGTAACGCTTACCTACAAAAAAAGGGGTGCTGAACTGATGTGGTCATAATTGTGCACGTGATTTTGTTTTCAAAGTGGTTACATATGCGTGACCGCGATGGTACATAAACTCGAGCTTATGTTCAATGGGGGCAGGCCGCAGCTACAGAATACCACCACAGAGAAGTATGAAATATTCAAAGGTAACCCTGCTAAGCAGCGTATTTACCTTTCCGTGTTCTATTCGAAACACCAGTTGCGTGAATTCACCACGCTTTAGTAACACGGTATATGCCACCAAAACCGTGCAGTTCCGGTCACGAAATTGTGATGATTTCACGCAACCGATATCTCCAATTGAACAAGGAAAGGTAAATACGCTACTAAACAGGCTAGTAAGTTGTTTTCCTTGTCAATATTTGACAGTTAACTTGGCTTGCTCAATAAATAGGCGATTCCTTAAGAGCGTTTACGCTGAAAGTTGGCAACGTCGCAAATAGCTGTCAAATATTTACCTGTTTTGATTAATTTGGCAATATTACTGTATGGATATAAGAAATGTGGCTAACTAAGTACCTAGAATATTGATGATAAAATGCAATAATTAATATCTTAATACCGAATGTTTAGTTTTAGATGTAAAAAGTGTGTTTGGAAACTTTTCAAATGCCTTTTTTACACCTAAAACGGTTACAACATCAAATTCAGTGTTATAATTGCAATTCATTATTGATATTCTAGATAATTAGTTAGCCACATTTCTTATTTCCATTCAGCAATATTGCCAAATTAATCAAAACAGGTAAATATTTGACAGCTATTTGCGACGTTGCCAACTTTTAGGATAAGCCCTCTTAAAGTAGGTCCAATATTTTTATAATAGGTAGTAATCTCTTGAATAAAGAGCTTTTTACTACTCTAACTATCCAAAATTAAAGCCCTGAATTTAGCCGAATGTAAAGGCCGGTTAGACGATCTAATACAAAATTGTTTAAGTACATAGTTACAATAGGATACAGGTTATTTTTGGTATTACTATAACTTATGAGTACCTTATTTAATAGATGTGAGATTAATAAAATATCATCAATATTTCGAGTGATTTAGCATAATTTTTATATTCGACATGGTAGCGGTCGAGACTGTTAGAATAACTCCAAAATATAACATTTTTTATACGTATTTGATGTCGTTTATTATAATTTCGTTAGGTAGGTACAGACCTAATATCATAAAACAAAACATAGGTAGGTACCTATAATAAAACATAGGTATATAATATAATAAATTAAATAGCTTTCTTGCCCCCTCACCGGGAGCATACGCCCGTAATATAACGGTTCAGATTCATGCTTTACATCAGAGAGTGAGGAGAACCGAACATTACAATGCGCAACCGTAATGATACAGTCTGTAACATTACATTTTTAATTTTATTCGTAACTTGTAATGACCACGTCACAGGCTCAGTGACCTAGATGGCAGTGACGAATGCGTGTCAGTCAGTATTGTAACGTAATGGTCAAAATCTTGGATTGTTATATTACAGGCGAATGGTCCCGATGAGGGAGCATCTTAGGTACATTCATAATATTGTCGCTTCACCTAGGTAGGCCAAAGAAAAATAAGAATTTAAAAAATAACTTGAAAACGGTTTCAAAATGACACCTTCAAGTGTCATTAACGAGACACAATAGATTTTTAATTGTTCTGCCCACCTGATGGCCACTGTAACGGTTGAGCGGTAAGTTATTACGTAAAATTACATAACCTACCTACCTCGTAGGGTTCGGCAGAGGTGTACCTGTAGTACTCACATTTCGCTAGTTATGTTTATGTCCCATGTCACAAATTCAGAGCCCGGGCTGCTACTAAGAATTTACTTATAGAAAAGCGAATATAACTTTGCCCGACCTAGGAATCGAACCCAGCATGCTCAGCAGTAGCACTTGCGACCTGACTGAGGCACCTGTCCCACCAGCTGCGATTAACGAAAAGCGAGTAGAGCTAGCAACTAAAACGAGTTGGCGAGCAACGAGCAGCGAGTGAGCGACGGCGACGAGCGATAACTCGCTGGCATGGGTATGTACCAAGCGTGAGTCTCTCTGTTACTGCGACAAACGAATACTCGGCGACAGTGTGAAGAGTCAGCGATCAACTATTAATATAATTATGTAGGTACCTCTTTTAGGTACTTACAGTTCGCGTCAAATAACTTTGGCGACAAATGACTGCGCAGCAGTCAATCTTGCTTAAAAAACAGTAGCGCGCATGTCAGTACGCATGCGCAACCTAACTTCAGAGCGGCAAAGTTATTTCACGCGAACTGTACACGAGACCTACAATATTTTGTAAGTTTCTTGAGCGAGAAAATCGTTGATAGCTAGTCGCTTCCTCGTCGGCGGGACAGATTTCTTATACCGTGTGTGATTTGAGTCGTCATAGCTCCGGTGGTAGCAATAACTTTTATTTTTTAAGTCTTGTGATTATAAATAATAATGCGTTTAATAAAAATAATATGACCCAGAAATCGTGCAAAATCAAAATCGAATCGTGCTGTTCTCTACATTTTGTCCAGTTATGCGAACATTTGTATGGAGCAGCAATAGGGATGATGCCTGGGTCAAAAAAAGCACTTAATTCTATTTAGTCCGTCAGTCAGATAATAAAAAAATGAAACGCAATTGAATTTCGGGAGTGGGGGTCGCTACGTCACAAGTATAAAATCTACTTTCGTGACGTCATAGCATATTTTAACTCGTATGTATTGCCGTAATCTTTTGAGACATAAAAAAAAAATACGTGTACGTTTTTTTTTCATAATCGAAATTCCGGACCGGAATCCCTATTTATTTTTTTGTTTTCACCAACACAAACTTTTGAATTATACCTTGTATCAGCTGGTTCAAGAAGTCATTTTATTTTTCATGATCAAAAGACTGTTAAAAAATATGAAGGTTTTTGCTACTACCTACTGAACTTTTATAGCAAGCTCTTTTTATTTATTTATAGCTCATTTTTCCACATCAGTGGTCCCCTCCAGCTCTTTTTATAATAATACATAAATGTGCATGTGTGTGGTGCATTAAAACATTATATTAGGAACAAGCAATAAATATAAATAACTTAGTACTTTTTCATAAAATATTATCATGATAAAATATACTTTTCCTAAACCGCTGTACCGCGCCAGTACGTGCGCGGCGAGACGGGGGAGGGGACAGGGCAGGCCGCTCATTCGTAACACCCCTGCATTCCTAAGGCGCTGTACAGAGGACTCGGTCAAACTATATGAGAACAAATTGCGATGTCGAACGAATGTATATTGCGTGTAGCGTTTTTTTACTAAACAATTGTGTATATAAAATTATCAATTCAAAAAAATATGCGGGGTAGTCTTTGCGGAGTGCCTATAGAAGTGAAAACTAACTAAATAATGTATACAGGGTGTTTGGCAGAACGCTGAACATACGAAAATGGTGGATAGGTGGGATCATCTGCTACTTACTCAGCCCTAATTTAACTGCCCCTGGTTTGTTTTTTTTTTAAATAAGTTGAAATTAATTTAAGTATTTTTTACATCTTTCTGTAAGTTTGAGCGTTTTAGAGTTTCTAGCTAACATCTGAATAAAGCAATAATTTTATAAGAATCTGCCAACATTAAAGATTAAAAAAAAAAACATTTTTAATAAAAATTACACTTTAAAGTGGTGAAAAAGGAACAAAGCAAAAAATGTTTTTTTTTTAAATATCCGGGGCCCAGGGTCAAATAAATTAGGGCTGAGTAAGTAGCAGATGACCCCACCTATCCACCATTTTCGTATGTTCAACGTTCTGCCAAACACCCTGTATATATACTTTGTTACTACAGCTACAATATTTATTATGGCTCTAACAACGTAACGCCATCTAACGAAAATGTCAGGAATTTATGTAGCTTCTGTCAGTACAAGAACAAAAAAAAACAAAGCGCGCTGTCAACACGAAATTTATCATGGGAAGCGTGCGGTGACGATGACGTTCGGTGACGATGAATTCCATGATTTTTGTTCACCCAAAAAGTGCTCAATAAGCTAAAGAAGTTTTCACTTCAAAATATTCTTTAAAATATGTACTGACTATGACTGGTGTTGTAATATAAAGTACTGGTAAAAAGTAAAAAATATTTAAACGAACCCATCCCTTTTTAGGAGCAATTGGCAGCAGAGTCGTTCGAGATCACAATACGGTACTCCATCGTTTCATAATAATATTATTATAATATCATAAGCTGCAAACAAAACTTTCTTCAAAAAACACTTCAAAAAGGCAAAAACAATTAACACTGGCTTTATAATGTTATATTAAAAAGATAACAAGCCTTAAAACAAATAAAAATAAATAAATTGTGCTCATTGGCTAAGCCTGTCCCTATATTACAAACTTCATTTAACAGGCGAACACGAAGGACATAGTTTCACTTTGTTCAAATCCAAACACGCGCCGTGAAAAGTATGGCCACACTTAAAAACCCAGAGTCCGCCATCTTTGATTAAAACGGTATTTTGTAGTGGCAGCCCACATAATACACAATCTGTTACGGTATTATTGATCAAGGATAAATTATCTAATATATTGCTGATAGATGCGTCTATTATGTACTCTTCGGTAGATTCGTTGTCTCCGGTAGATTTAGTGGCGGTAAGTGGTCTCAGGCCCCAATGTCTGGACTTCGCTGCTGCTACTATTGGTAGCGCAGTATTCTTGGGTTTACCATTTACGGTGCTGCGCAGAAGTCTGCATATCTGAAAATGAGGAGAATTGCATTACTTAAAGTATCTTCTCAGTAAGATAGAATTTATTCATAATTATGGTCCACGATAAACGGCTTTAAAGGTGGCTCAGACGGACCAAATGCGGAGAAACAGGTGTTGCAGCATAACTATAGACTGACTTAATTCATGGAATCGGAATCCCATAAAATAATATTAGAGCCATATTTTGTAAGAAGGCAGAGTGAAAATGTAGGTAATCTGCGTCCGGAATTTATTTGCCAAATATGTAAACAAACACTAGTTTTCCATTTAGACAAACATCAACTTTATGTAGGTGTAAATAAAGTTGACAGACTAGTACTGTTGAAAAGTCATAAAAAATATGGAGTTGTAGCGCAAACTGAACCTTTTGTGTAAGCATTATACTTGTTTTTCCTAAAACTCGTTTGTTTACATGTTTGGCAAATAATTGCGGACGCAGATTAGGTCTACTCTAACTATCAACATCGAAGCGGCAATTTTAATAGAAAAATTCTGGAAAATGCTACTAATTATGCAATAGTCTAAAAGTACTCAAAGCACGAAACAACTAGTCATAAAAATGATGTCCTTACCTCTATCCTGGAGTCTTCAAAGTTATAACAACTATACAGGGTGTCCGTCAACTGTCCAGTAATAATGACGTCATATTTCTCATACATAGTCACCATCAGACAAGTGTGGTAGAACTTTACAGTGATTGCTCCTTCGTCTATAAGGCTCGCGTATTTCTCCATCACTTTTATAGCATTTTTACCACCGATAGACTTGATCATAAGTGCCCCGACATCGTCCCAACTCAAAGTATCCCTCACAGAGATGTGATCGAACTTCTTCGAACAATTTAAACACATATTCGCATATAGTGTAGCATACAACTGTACGGTGCGCTCCCAAATATCCAAAGTAAACTGCGGGAGAAAAGAATGAAGTACGCCTTCATCCAACATTTGCAGTAATATCCTCAATATATTCAACAAGTCTTCGTTTCTCCTCAAATATAGAATCTTCCTCCACAAGTAAGGCATTCGTTTACAAATATCGTAACATTGGTTCCTCGTTTGACTCGACCATTGTTTCTCTATAAATTCGTCTATAAGCTCAGAAAATATTGGCGCTTGATGAGTTCTAGAGTACGGAAGCGGAAATCCACATTCGCAACCAATGTTTGACAGTTTTAGACTTTTCATATTCACAGATATACATGAGTCTACAAAGTATTTGTATAATGTTTCGTCTTTGATGATAGAATCGAGTAATTCCTCTTTTTTCTGTGATTTATTAAGGTAACTAAGAAAAATATTATTAGGTACAAATTTAGATTCATCGAAAGCTCCTATTTTAATACAATAACTTTCTAATTGTAACATAAGATTGTAGATCTGTCTAATATCACAGGCATAATTTTCGATAATAGCAACTAAATTCGATTGATCTGTTTCCTTACCAACTATGCTTAATTTATAATATTGAAACAAACTTTTGTTCACTTTATCTCTTTCTAAACTATTATTGTCTACTTCTATGGCCTTTTGACTAGATTCTTTGTAAATGATTTCGTTATCAAATACAAGTATTGTTTGTTCAAGTGTTTCATCTTCTGCATTTTGTTTTATGAGATCTTGTGTCTCTTTTCTTTCTATGATTGGTGTGTCTTTTACTTCCTGGTGCTTATCAACGCTAAGGTGTTTCATTTTCCCTTCAAAGTCCTCCCATTTTTCCTTTAATTTCTTTTTACCATTATTTAATTTATCAGACACACTCACACTCAGATCTTTTAACGTCTGCATTGCTTCTGGTGGTAGAGAGCTGAATTTGAAGTCTTCGTTCAGTTTTGTGTCGCTCTCTAGTAACGATGACTGCGCGTGATAAGTGTTGTCAACTATGTATATTCCTGATTTCATTTGAGTTGCATCATTAGCCTTTAAACCGTCAAACTTATCTAGAACATCTTTAATGCTGTTCAGTAGCTCTTCATTGTCTAATTTATCTTTCAAGCTTACTAAAATATGCAATTTCGGTGACAAATTGTTCGCTAGCAAATAATCACTAAACAAGGCACACAGTTCTGCACACAGCACATATTTTTCTTCAACATAACACTTGACTAAGAACTTGTCTACTTTCATGTATTTCAAGTTTACTAGAGAGCCGTTAGACAGCCATACATACAGCATGTCATGATACACTTTACAATCGACAATATCTTTATAGTTATCAAACCAAACTGTATGATCAACATCATAAATATTTAAGAAATATAAAGCATTCTTTCTAAACGAAAATATGGCACCATTTGTTGCAATAATTTTGGGGAAATTCACCGATTGTCCTTCATCGTCGTTGTGGACTTCATCAATGGAAACTTTCTCCTTCTGGTAAGATTCATTTGTCATAAGTGTCATTGGTTTCTTTGCAAGTACTTGTTTGAACTGATGAGTCCGTATAACAGTTCCATCTATTGTGGCTTCCCATACTCTAGAAGATGGTCTTGCACAGAATATTAATGTATTCTCTAGGTCTTTGCCTACAGCGAAACCGGAGTCATCACTGACTATGTTATATTTCCTAACTTCTGTAAAGTCTTGTGTTGGGTTGGTTGCATGTTGTTCGGCGTTAGTTTCTTTGTTGACGAAGCAGGCGCCATACTCTCCGTCCCGGAGTTTCTGGCCTATCTGTCGGTACTGTTCTCGAGACGTATCACAGACATAACACCTTGTAAGGGTGGACACAAGGAGCATGCATGACTTCATATCCAGTTGACAAATTCGAGAATCCAAACTCATTATTGTTAATGATGAGCTCTGGAACATTGTTTTGGCCTGAAAAAATGGATAACTTCTACATTATCAGGATTAGGTAGGAGGAGGCTCAGTTGAGCAGTGGTGGCCCAGTGGTAACGACCCCCCCCGACTTACGAGTTTGTAGGTCGTGGGTTCGAACTCAAGCAGGCGCTTTACTTTGTGTAAATAATTTCATCACCACTGCTCTCAAAACGGTGAAGGAAAACATCGTAAGGAAACCGGCATGTCTTAGTACCAAAAACTCGAAGACATGTGACATCTACCAACCCGCACTGGGCCCGCGTGGTACATTACGGCCCACTCCCTCTCGCAGAGAGGAGGCCTGTGTCCAAGCAGTGGGAACATTAATAGGCTGATGATGATGATGATGAGGCTTAGTTGCAGCGTAAGACCAATAATCTACCCATAATGTTCTAAGTCCAAGTCCATATAAATAATGGAACTCCCTACTGTCTGAGAAAAGATTTTTTGACTTGTAAATTGATATTGCTTTGCTAAGTTTGCATCAGAAGCAACAAAGACGTTCAAAAGAAAAAACAAATAGGTATATTTTTCTTTTTTAAATACCTAAACATTGCATAAAATTAGTCTATTCTATTCTATTGCCCCTGTTTGAACAGTAAAATCACTAGCGCAAAAAAAAATACAGTGAAATCGCTAGCGCTAAACAATTGAATAGTTAAATCGCTAGCACCCCTAATTTTCATTATGTGTCCTCCATGTCATGTCTGAATCTGTGTGTAGTCCTAATTTTGTAGTGTTTATTTGTTCATAATTTACATTTGTATGTATTTTCCTTATTGATTAACTAGTTCATTTTAATTTATCCAGTTGACTATGGTCATATTGTATACATACCCTATCCCTATTGTAGGTATATTGTAGACCCTAAGATATATGAATATGAAATAAACTATTTCATATTCATATATCTTAGGGTATTCAGAAGAAACACTTAAATAAGTAGGTACCTACTTATCTAGATATTTTTTTAACATTACTTATTTTGCCATGCCACAATAATTCCGTGTGTTAAAGTGAAATTGGAACATTTGAATACACAAAAAACGAAACAAACATAAATTAACTACACGTTAAACCGGAATATTATCTTTTTGTTTTATGTCTTAACAAGTGGGGCACCATTGTTATGTAAATTAACTTTATACTCCAAACCTATTGTTTTAATATAAAATCATTCATTTGGTTTATCCCAAACCCAATCTATTGTGTCCTAAACATGTAAAATTGCCTTCTGGACTACAATGTTGAATATTGTTGAATTTGAAAAATGTTGAATTCGTAAAATTATGAATCCCAAAATGTTGAATTTGTAAAAAGTAAAATTTTCTGGACCCACAATATTGAATTTGCAAATGTATTATATCTTGGCTTTGATTATTGATTATTGCAATTGCCAATTTTTACGTGATTGATTCACATTGATGCGCAAATTGATCGTTTAACAAATGCAATTGAAGCGATTGACAATATTACTACAATTGCAATTGATAAATTCCAATAGATCATTTCGGGAACCCTTTACTACTTATTTATCATATATCAATTGAATTCCTCTATAAGCCCCACACATCAGCTAGAAATCATAGACATAGAGGCTTAGTAAGCCCGACAACCAGTCTTGCCACAATACCCCTTGTATTGTGTTATGCTACGGAGCGAGAGGGCATGGGAAGCCGTCACCTCCTGCGAAGCAGTAATGCTCGCGAAGTAGGAGGCGGAGCGCGTGAGGGAGAGTAAAATTTCGCGCCCTCACGCCCCTAGTCGCCGCAGTCGGGAATCCCAGGCCGATTTCCGGCCATCGTAGGCTCGGGCTTGCGGACGGTGAGCAATGGGTAGCTCGCCATCCGATAATGACCAGGCCCGGGTCGACGGCCCTTGTGTTCAACGCGCGCCTCAAAAAGATGTCAGCACAACTGACGGGGTCCAATGGCTGCCGGGGTTGCGGAAAAGTCCGAAAGGTTTACCGTGGCTCCTGGCAACATACAGGCAACCTAAGGAACACGGGTGGGTTATAGTCAGTAAGAGTCTGACAGGCCCTCCCGCTCCGCCCAGAGTGGGAGAAGTTATTTGATAATTACCAACCAAAAAAAAGGGCTTATGTGTTACCCAGTAACTGGGCTGTGGACGTCAGACAGGCAGTCGCACCATGTAAAATACTAGTATTCATCTGCATCCGGTTAAACACGAAACCGACCCCAACATAGTTAAGAAAAGGCTTGCCAGATAATGATGGGGGCAGTAACAGGGAGGGAGTAAACAAAACACAAAAAACACAAAAAACTACTTACAATAAAGTTCTGCGGCTGTAACACAGATATCTTCCCTACATCATCTCCCATGAACAGCATATGATTGGTGCTCCAGATCATGGCGGTGATCTCATTCCCTTGGTGTTCTTTAGATATAACAGTAGAGTGACTACTACTGAGGGATTGGTTACATCCTGCAACAGTGGCCAAACCTCGACCATTAGCAAAACCAATGTGTTTCTCATCTGTAGATATAGCCACGCGGGTAATTGCACCATCCTGAAAAATTTAAGCAGTGCATTGAAGGACATTTACATAAACGGAAAGGAATAACTAATGACACCACCTAAAATCATACCTGTTTTTTCCGATTGGTTAGGCATAGGTGTACAATCAAGAAAGAAATATACATAGGTATATGTTAAAAACCTTATGGTTAATTTTTATTTGCAATTCATTTTATTTCCCACTTTGTTACCAAGATTTTAAATACAAAATGACAGTTCGAAAAGGTGACATGCTCCCTCTATGTGGTAACCAAATTTGTTTCAAAATTGATTCAAATTTTTGCTCCTTGACCGTGGACAGCCAGCACAGCCAGCATAAACAAATACAAGTCCAAATAATGTAACTTAACATACCTTGTTGGGTATAAGTTGTACAAATTCACATGGTGTTCGGTTGAAAACATAAATGCCTCCACTGGTAGCGCCAAATGCTATCAAAGATTTTGATATGTCGAAACAGGTGTACTGAAATTATACAAGAAATCTTTGTTATCATCATCATCTTCCCTCTCCCAATACTTTTCATATCTGTAACTTATATAAGTTAATTTAAATAATACATATGGTATACATAATGAAGAGTATTCTATCCTTTATATCCTGTCTCACTTCCCGACCAAGTGGGGAGTGAGACAGGGTGTACACCATTTCACCAAAACTTTTTACAGCAGTCCTACAAGACATGGTGAACAGTTTAGATTGGGACTATTGCGGTATGAACATCATGGTGCCTACCTATCCCAGTTAAGATTTGCAAAAAATCTAGTTCTCTACGCTGAAAATATGATGTTCTCCAAAAAATTCTTCAAAACCTATAAGTTACATCTTTTAAGGTTGTACGTAGGTATGTTGCATATATGGCCAACATGAAGATTATGGCACACATCTTCACCAATTCAAATCCTTGAAATCCTTCTGTTAAAGTGGGAAATGAAATGTTGGAGATGGTAGACTGGTACATACATATTGTCTTGGCCATATTCTTTCTTTTGGCAATGAGCATCAACAAACAGAGACATTCAGAAGAATACACGTTGGGGTGGGTATTTAGAAAACTGGATAACATTCTGAGATCAGCCAAAATTCCATAATGTTTGAAGTCCTCAGTTTTGCCTACCATGACGCAGTGCTAAGACATGGACACTCACGCAGGAGTCTGTGTACAGGCTGTGAGTTGCACAAGAAGCCATGGAGCTTGGCATAAGACTAATATACTGAGTTCCAAACATGGAGATCTGAACACATACAAAGGTCAAATTTTGTCACAAGAAAAGAGAGGTGAGTGCCCAGCAGTGGTGCGTCTGAAGTGGGTGAAGTCAGGCTGATGATGATGAGGACATTGAGGTTGGCTTCCAGTCTAACCAGTTGCAACTAAATACTAGAATTTTACATGGAACAACTGCCTATCTAAGCAACAATCATAATATTAACAACATTAAATATAATTTTGCTAGTTCATAATGTCGCACTGCCGGCCAAAGGCCTCTAGATCCTTCCACATGAGTACTATTTTCTTGTGACATACTCAATAACCCCAAAATCAAATTTAACTATAAAACCAACAAATTCTATCTCTATCAGAGATAGAATTTGTTGGTTGGTTGGTTTCAAACAGATCAACTTACTGGGCCCAACTCATTTAACATGATACATTCAACCAATGATTCGAAAAGAAGAATAAGAAAATCAGATCAACCAGGAGCTTAAAAATACAGATTAAGTACACACGGCTACACATCAAGCGATACATTTCCAGTTTACGATGATCTTGTATTGTATAGGATTTCCGTACAATGCAAGGTCAGCTTATACTGGAAATGTACAGCTTGATGGTAGCCGTGTGTACTCAGTGTTAAAGTTAGGAGAGCTGTGCTTCACCCAACAATTTGTGCATACACCATGTAATTAATAATGTAGGTAGTAAGGTAAGTCCCTATGTGTACTACAAAACCATTATGTGCCTAAATAAATAATAATTATTTTATCTACATAAGTGAGGAAATATTATTTGATAAACCCGTTCATTGCAATTTTGATTGGCATGCTTTGATTTAATGTGAAGATCTATTCTTTTGGCTGATTGTATATTTAATAAAAATGATATCTTATGGTTTCAAAATTGTGGATTGTGACTATTTCCCACCCACTCAACCATCATTTCCTACTTAAGTATATTAAAATTACATACTTAAAGACCCACTTTGAAATGTTTTTATCATCATAATATTCATGTGTTTTCAATGTAAAACCTAAAAACTTACTAATTTAATTTAAAAGTACAATAATTCACCAACTTTAATAATTTCATAAGAATTAATGAAAAACAGTGTCTATTTATAAATAACATCTGATAAGACATTTCACACTTGATTGAGGTTTTAGAGCAGTTACAACCTGGCATGTTTTATGAAGATCCAACAGACAGTTTTAGACAATCAGCCAAATTAGTTTGAACAAAGGCCAAATATAAATGTAGGGAATATTTGGACTAACCTTTATGCGTTGAACATTTTGTATTGGATAATTTATACTTGCTGTAATATCTGGAAGCTCTTGTAGTAAGTATGGTGGCAAGTTTGGTAGAGACATGTTTAGTAGATCATCTTTTAATTACGTAGATTTATTTTGTTTTTCGCCTTTCTTCCGTTTGAAGTGGTTTGAAGCAAAATACGAACAGACAAGACACAGTCACAGAACTCACAGACAGCAGCAAGCAGCCAAAGTGCCAAACAAATGTCAAATGTCAAAGTCAAAATGTCGAATTGACAAAATGTATTTTTTTAATTTTTAGTGTTGCAACTATGACAAATGGAATGTTTACAAGCATTATTCTAGCTATTCTATTCACAATTTGGCTCTATATTATATATATATTCTAGTATTTATATTTAATTTTAAGGCTGCTCGCAAAATAATACAAAACCCGAAAATATACTAAATCTAATATGACCTTGACCGCCATTATTTCGACAGCTCTGTGGTAAATGTGTAATGTCTGTTCACCAAATTCATTCATTCATTCCTGCCACGATCTATCTTATCGGTCATTTTCACTCGCGTTTGAATGAGCGCGGGTAAATTAAAATTATAAAAACGATAGTTATATTATAATACATAAAATCTGTGATGGTAGATATTATTTTGTTCTGTTAATTTTTATGCTGTGCCAAATGTATAAATAATTAGGTATGTTGTGTAAATTGAAGATTGATTTAAATAATTTCGTGTTTAGTCAATATTTTCAACCATATGTAAAGATAATTACTTAATTGAATGTGCCTTACTATTAATATTTGCATGCCAAAATATGGCGAAATGTGTCATCGTTCAAGAATACTTGTATAACACCTTTGTATAACCGCATTTAAAGCAAATAAATAACTTTGACTTTGACTTTAGAAATTTGCTGTTGGGGACAAAATTGGTAGAAAACCATTGGTATAGGAAGAAGGAGGACGATATGTTACGCGCTAACATCGCAATCAGTAAACCTGGGCTCGGCACACCACTACATGCAGCAAAACTCACACATCTGTGATCAGTGTGATCACAATCGCAAACCTACACTCAGAGAGCACTCAGACCTACCAATATACAAGATAGAACAGTAGGCCTAGCCAAGTTACAAACGTTTCGTATCGAATCTCTTTCTACAATCGTTAACGCCTCAGCGTAAGCGATTGTAGAAAACGATAACTTGGTAGCCAAGTTGACACGACTGAGTCGATCGCTCATTCTACAACGTCTTTAGAAAAAACCTATACTTTAGTTTATGGTGAGCGTTCCTACAAACGTCAAACTAACGTCAGAGTCGCAGATGTGTACATATACTTTGTGCGCGGGCAGATAATTATTGTAACAAAGTGATAAAGTGATAAAAAATTAAGCGAATTAAAGGTAAAGTTCTTCTTATAATTGGTTTATCATAATATCACCGTGTGGAATGTAATTTTAAACATTACTGTGTCTTGAAATGTTATGATTATGATTCTGCATAATATGAATGAAAGATACTGATAACTTTTATAGGATGGAATCTAGATCTAGAGCAAGCCCAGAACAGTTCGCAGCTTTATTGGAATTCATGGAAAGGAACGTAAATTACTTATTAGTTATTTCGTAAATATCTTCCTTTGTTATTTGAAAATCTATCATAGGTAATCAGGCACTTGAAATTTGAAACATAAACAATGACGTGATAAGCGCCATGAACTAATACGTAAGAAACAAACAAAAGAATTGTGTTTGACCCTTTACTTAATCAATAGACCCTTTGTTTCTCTGAAATAGTTTTAAGTTATGTTCTAGTCATAGCGATATAACGAGACCCCAGCAAGGTCCGCAAGGCCGAATAAAAGCTGACCGACTAAATGCTAAATGGTAAATAATATAGTCCAATTTGGCGAATAAACAAAACACTTCTCGGTATCAACACAGCTGTATCATAAAGACGCCGTGTTTTATCGTTTACTCTTGGGTCTCGGTGATCGCTTAGCTATCGTTCAAAAACTTCGACATCGTTTCGTTAGCGCTTGTCAAAACTGTAACTTGGCTACCATTTCTATGGGTGTAGCGATCAACGTTGTAGAAACGCTTACATTTCATTCTAACATTTTGAACGATTGTAAACTTGTCTACGAATTTTCTATTCGATTGTTCTGACCACGTGACTTAACGTTGTGATGATGTCATTCCTATACATTTGATTCGTTTTCTACTAGCGATAACGATTGTAGATTGTCAACTTGGCTAAGCCTGCAGAGATAGGAGACGGCGCTGTCGTGCGAGCGAAATCGCGTTACTGCGTTAGTACTCGTGCGTCGCGCAACTCGCGCATTATGTGCGTATCGTGTCTCTCACGCATGTTTGTAATACCTATCTATCTCGCTCTCACAAACATGGCGAAACAAACATTAAAAAATAACTTTTAACAAATTAGCATTTTTGGGTGTATTTACGAGTGGTAAGTAATCCCGTGTGTCTTATTTTTCTTCCTTGTATTATTAAAATACCTACTGTTTAGCTGCACAAGAAGTCATATTGATGCGTATTTATCACACAAAAAACTGTAATTATGGAGCTGTTTGATCAACGATACCCCGTGCGCGGCTGAGTGCCGACTACGGGGAATCACGTACCTAGTTTGATAGGACCAGGCGCTGTTACTAAGTCCCGTAGATCTACCGATTATGTTGAAAACGTCAAAAAAGTACCTACACATGAGACGTATTTTACTAGAACAGGTATTTAACTGTTATAACTTTTCTTCATACAAAAATTTAAAAAAATTCAAAACGCATTGGAATGCTAGTAAAACTGGATAAAATCATTGTAGAATAACTATAATGTTCAAAAATTGTATTTACCCAAACATTTAAAGCGTAGATCTGAAGATATCAGCATTCCAATAAAAAGAGGTGAGATGGTGATGACGGGTGTGGTTTGGCGATGATTTATCTATGGATGGTGACGATTTCGTGTGTATGGTGATGACGCTATAAACATCAATTTCTAATTATAAACGACAAAATTTAAAGAGATCAACGTTTTTATGGTTTAATCAACACTCATAATTATAATAACATTTTTCTCTTACATAACATAACATATTTTTATGTTAATTGAGATTTGGTCAGTATTTTGATTATCAATCAGTGTAAAAACCACCCGAGGCATTTTCCACGTATACAGTCTTGTATACGTGGATAATGCCAGGTGACCGAGCACGTAATCAAATAGACTACATCGCTGTTGATAAGAGATGGAGATCGTGCATAAGCTCCACTAAAACGTATTGTGGACCGGATTGCGGGAGCGACCACAAATTCTTAGTGGCAAAGATGTGTCTCAAACTGAAAAAATGCCAGCGATTAGTTCAACTGACACAAAGAAGACCGGCTGGGAGAATAAAGGCCTTCAGTGAGTGTTTTAAGACTAAATCAACCAACTTTGCCATTAACTGTCATGACGACACCGACGACAATTGGAACAGAGTGAAGAATCTTAACGTTTCATCACGCGAAGAGAGCCAGAGCAAGGAAGTTGATGCTCCGAGAAAGATATGGATAACGAAGAAAACATATAAGGCCATCAGAGAACGAAAGGAACTGTTCAAAGGCAATGTTGACTCTGCGTTTGCAGACTACCGGGAAATTTTGGCAAAGGTTCAACGTCTGTTTCGCAGGGACTATAATGACTACCCAAATGCAGTTTATCAGTATATAAAAAACCATGCGCAAAAATTCCAGACAAGGGATCTCTTCATGAAAATTAAGAGTATCACTCGAGAATTCAAGCCAAACATGGGTCATAGAAAATGAGGAAGGAAGACTGTTGACCGAGGTAAGTCAAGTTACAGAAAGATGGAGATCATACTGTGAACGCCAATACGCCGACTCTGCAGCACGAGCTTCAAATGCCTCGACTGTAGACAAGCAATGCATGGAACCCAACATCCTCGAATCTGAAATCCGAGGTGCAATGGACAAACAAAATTTTTGCTGAAGAGCTTAAGTACCTACGGGATCCAGGGGCAAAGATAAGGCTTGACCTATGCAATCAAGTCTGAAAAACAGGCAGATGGTGCACTGACTGGAAGGAGATCCTACTAATTCCTCTGCACAAGAAAGGCTCAACAAGAACGTGCGGGAACTACCGGACAGTCGCACTTATATCTCATGCTAGCAAAATAATGCTTTATGTAATCAAGAGACGTCTACAATCGTACCTTCAGTGGCAGATACCCAGTGAACTGGCGGGTTTCGTCAAAGGCCGAGGCACAAAGAACATTTATTGTGAATATGAGGCAAATAATTGAGAAAAGCCGAGAGTTTAACACGCCAATTCTAATGTGGTTCATCGATTACTCGAAGGCGTTTGGTTGCGTCAGATGAGATTGCCTGTGGACCATATTACAAGAGATGGGCGTACCTCAACATCTCATCGCTAATCTGTACTAAAACGGTGTATCCATGATAAGGGTTAATGACGACATCTAAGGCCCTTTCAAGCCAGAAAAGGGCGTAAGACAGGGGTGTATTCTTTCTCCTATTCTCTTTAATATATGTATACGGAGAATACATAATGAGGAAAGCCTTTCTCGATTTTCCTTTACGGCTCATAGTCGTGGGCGATTCGGGCAATAGAACGGAAAAAGATAGAAGCTTTTAACATGTGGTGTTGGTGAAGAATGCTCCGGATACCATGGACCGCCAAGAGAACGAACAAATCTAGTCTCGAACAATAAGGGATATATCCACGATCTGTTATCAAAGAATTCTCGGTTACTTTGGTCACATTGCCCGTCGGGAACCGGATAACCTTGAAAAGATGGTCGTGATGGGTAAGGTAGATGGGAAGCGACCTCGCGGCTAGTCAGCTAACCGGTCAAGTAACCACCCACACTGGACAAGAACGCGACCAAGAGGAAGTCGCTTAAGTAACGCTAATAATAAAATTAACTATTCTAATTCTTTAAAAGAACAGAGAAATTTAATAACCTTCGATCTCTTAGTGTAATTTTTAAGCAAATTATAACACAACTAAGAAAATCGTCATCACCATACGCATGCGGTCATCATCGCTCATTACTTTTAAACGGTGATGATGCATATGGTGATGACGATTAGGACGTTACGTCCATTTTTCTAGAAAAGTAATAATAATCGTAAGGTACTGCACTGGTACTGGTATGGTATATTTGGCATCTACACTTTTATCTAAGTTTTTCTGAAAACTTATCGTAATTTTATTTTATGTAGTATCTTTGAACCACAGCCTGATGGGAATGACGCCAGTTCGTACTAAACAACTTTTTTGGACACTCACCGCAAATTTTTGCTCTCGGAGCGCATGTTATGCCGACGTGCGGCTCATTTCGCAGTTTGCTCTGAACTCAGGAAGCAGGGCAGGGCATCGCGGGCCACGTAAATGCCACGCTTATGGAACTACCTCCACTTTGATATTTCCGTGACGGTGTTGACGAATTTCGGTGCTAATATTTTATTTATTTATTGGTTATTTATTTGACGAAGAAATTATTATTTACTTTTTTTTTTAACTATATAAACTATCGCTACACGTAAATCGTAAATTAAAATCTAGTTACTACGTCGGGTAGTCGATTTTTTTGCCGGCAAACGTAAAGAGTCGCATTTTTTCACAGACGGTGATGATTTTGAAGTATGTATTAATTTGATTATTAAAAAGCTATTGACTTTGAGGATGTTTGGGTTAAAGCACTGTATAAAACAATTATATTTATAACCTGTAAATGTAAAAAAGTTACGATACTCGAGCAATATTTTTTTTTTTAAGACCTCAACGTGATTTTTCGTCAATTTTTGTAAATCCACCCAGCTACAGGACAACGGTCTTAGGAGATTGTCATTGACTATGAGATATCTGCATTCACAGATTTTGAAAAAAAAATAGGTAGGTACTGTCAGAAAGAAAATGAGCAGTAGGTACCTAATCCTGATGCCAATCATAAAATTATCAAAAAACTTTATTGAACAAAAGTTTTTTGCGTTTTCTGACTTTTGTAACGGACAGTCTTTTTATTTTATAGGTACCTACTTATTATTAAAAGCTTTTTTAACCTACTTCCAAAAGGAGGAGGTTATCAATTCAGATGTTTTGTTTTTTTTTTATGTACAGTCGGAAGTAAAAGTCCATGGATAGTACAGAAATAAAATCATGTGAAGCGAGAAATGACGCCATCTAGCGTAAATCTAGTTATCGACCTACCAAACTTACTTATGCTGTTACTAGATGGCGTACCTTTGCTTTAAATTATAAAATATTTTTGTATTTCCGTTTTGTCTCGAATAAGAACTCCTTAACTAGACAAGATAGCCCCGTTGTGTTTCGGTCGATTGCCGGCCCAAAGGTAGTCTAGGATCGAATGATGGAGCCAGATGATGGCTATAGAGACTTGTCAACAAAACAACATTGCCCCGGGAGCACACCATAGGAACTCTCACAGAAGCAAAATAGCTCCGTTGTCTTTCGGCTATATTGATTTGTCTTGACAAGTACCATAGCCCTGGTGGAAGTGTAGAGTGATGGTGGAGCCAGAAGGTGGCCACAAGAAATCCTCAAATAAATAAGATAGCCCTGATGTGTTTGGGCTCGTTAGTTTGTCTGGTCTTGACAAAAACTATAAGCCAAGGTGTAGTCTAGGGTCTGATGATAGTGCCGGAAGGTAGCCACAGGAAAACCTCAACCTTACAAGGTAGCCCTGTTGGGTTGGACTCGTTCGATTTATCTTGACAATTTTACCTTACAAATGAATGTGAAAATGATATTTTATCAAAAACGTAATGCTAAAAAAGACAAAATAAAATATAAGTACAACTCTTTTTGAAACAAGCTTTCATTGAACTAAAAAGTACAAAATAAAAAATAAAGCTTGTGGCGTGAACGTTCTTCTTAAACATAAAGATAAGCCTCAAGCTTTTAAGAAAACATTAAAGTTATCTGTTTACGTGAGTTTTATTTTATACTTTTTAGTTTAATCAATAGTTGTGGGTTAGTTTATTTCTATTTAATTATCGTCTTGCTACTTGCTATGAGCAAAAAGGATTGTGCTCGCGAAGTCTAGGTACTGTTTGTAGAACTACTAGTATTATCCATAGACCTCTCAAAAGCGTTTGACTGCGTGAACCACAATACTTTTGTAACTTACACCACTACGGAATTCGTGGACAAGGTGCTGATCTTGTTTTGTCTTATCTATCAAACAGGCACCAAAAATTAAACGTTAATGGGGCGACGTCTTCGGGATCTCTAGTTAAGATGGACGTGCCTCAAGGTTCAATTCTTGGCCCTTTCCTATTTTTAGATTTTATTAATGAACTTCTGTAGGTACATGATGGCTAACCTATCGGATATAACTCCATTTGCTAATGACACTTCTCTTATCTTTAAAATAGACAGAAAAGATACGATTTCATACAATGTCAACGATAGTCTACCTGCTCTCTCGAAATGGTTCGCAGCTAAGGGCGTATTTCACCAATTAAACTGAGTGCGTTCAGCGCTTCTAAACCGCGTTGAAGAGCTGTGAAATTTTCACTTAAATGTCTTAAGTTTTCATTACTAAATATACCGAGTGGGTCGAAGTTTTAAAACTTGATGGTCTAAAACTAGATGTTATTACAGAAACTGTATATCTATTGATTCAAAATTGCAGTGATATATTAAGTTCAGCTGCATAATTATGCAGTTGGTAAGGAAAATAAGGCAGTTAACTGTTATATTATAGCAACAGCTAGGTTATTATACTTTGCTTGTTTCGACAGTTAATACTGTCGAAACAAGCAAAGTATAATAACCTAGCTGCTACCTCACAGCCCAATGCCGTAAGACATAATTGTCTTACGGCATTCGGCTGTGAGGGGATTCCACATCTGACGGAGATTATATATTTTATGTTGAGTAATGTATTTGCATACTATTGTATAGAATCAAGTTTTTTCTAACCGAACAGACAGCTGTGCTGCTGGGGAGTTTGTTGCGCCACTTCTTCTTGAGTTTGTTGCGCCACTTCTTCTTCCCAGCAAAAGCACTAGGAAGTGGTGAAGGGCGAGTGTTTTTGGGGGACTGTCTTGTGTAATCAGCCTAGTTTGAATAAATGACTTTTAAATTTTGAATGTTTAAAAAAAATTAAATTTTCATCCATTCAAGAGACAAAAAAGAACATTTAAAAATTTTAAGCGATTTATGATACCAAAGATTAAAACTAAAACTTTAGTAATAAGTTACAGAATTTACTGACGGAAAGTTTAAAACCCATATACCTATACATTACCGAATCAAGGACTACGTTAAAGACAAGGATGATTGCTTGGAAATAACTCTTTCTGCAAATGTGGCTATCTCATTAACGACACAATTATTGTGTAAACATCTATTAACTGTTTCCAAATTACTGTTTGCTAGCATGGTTGCTTGCATGAATGCGGAGGAAAAGAACGATAGATATTTGGTGTCAATTAGTTTTCGAAATGTTGAGGTGCATAGTGGTCTCCTATGCTAAGCATCAGCTTTTTTATGATATAAATAGGGACCGTATCATTCCTTCAAATTCCTGTGGAAATAAACAAACATGTGTAATTGATAATATTTTATTGAATACTTAAATACCATTCATAGTGTTTGAAGGTGTACAAAGTATAAAGTACATGATAAAGTTACTTGGCTATTTCAGAATCTGAGCTAATCTCTAATGTAGGTTAAGATGTTTTGTGATATCCTCTGAATTTATGTGTAATCCTGGTGGGGTGTTTGTTATATTAACACCTTCTATATGCATAGTACCTGGACAGCTAAAAACTGTCTAGGTTCTTTTTTCTATTTTCTCAAGTACCGCGTCCATGGATTCTAAAAAGAGAAATTTTATATTATTATTTGCAGCACAAACATTTAAAAACCTTTTTGTCTCTACAAATGATCATTCCAAAACTGTTACCTAGTACAAAAAAAAAAACATTATCTAGTTCTGTTCTTAAGTAAACATAAACAGACTAGAAAACGGTTTATATGAGTAATGTGTACACAAGCAAAATGAATAACTTGCCTCCAATGTCGGTAGCGTGAATATCGAACGATTTAAAGAAGTCTGGCAGTGAGCAGCAGTAAGTATACTTGTCGTTGCTTGTAAACCAATCTTTATATTTGTCACAAATGGCCTGTGTCGTGCATTTGATGTCCTTTTCTTCAGGTTTAGGATCGTTAACATGGACTATGGCCACTGCCTCATCCTCGTCGAGACTCACCACCTGCAAATAAATTTGTTTGATCATGAATGCCGATCTCAACGTGTGAGGAATATATGACAGAAATATATAATAATTAACATACGTCATCATCACGTCTATAATCCCCGAAGGGTAAGGCAGAGGTGTAGGCACACTCAAACTTCGCCAGTTATATTTAAGACCCATATAATAGGTAGGGGACGAGCCTAATGCCATCAACCGGGCACAAATCCAGTCTCCGGGCTGCTACTGAGAAACTCCTGATGGAAAAACCCAATAGTACTTTCGCTCGAACTGGGAATTGAACCCAGGACTAGTAGCGCTTGCGACAGTTAGACCAACGAAGCACTCAGCATACAATTAATGTTATTTATTAAGTATGCGATTCCTAACTCAAAACGACCGTATAAAATAATTTTGCGAGGTTTCACCATGCGTAGAGAGCAAGCAAGTGAAGCACTTAGAGCAGCGGCATAATTCTATCGCTATGCTTCCGGTTCTCTTGACCACACTTGGTTGACACAAGACCATGTACAAGACGATAAAACATATTCTTGTTAAATTGTTGGCAGTACGGTTATTGTGTAATAAGAATCAAGTAAATATACCTTCCATAAATATCGTGGTATAATAGCCCCATTTTTCTCTTGCAACGTGTGCGTGCCAGACCAGGTAACGATGTCAATGTAGAGGGGTAGCTGGGATCTCACCATCTCATTAATATCTTCCCATGACGGCTGAAATCATACAATTCATTTGAAATTTATCTAAATTGCCAATCGTAAATTCATGGAATTGGCTAGACTTAAAATTAAAATAATATGGATTAGCTACATGATATTTGCAAGTATTTTGTGGAATAGGAACATAAAAATATTTTTTTTTCTAAAGAAAAACATCATGAAGTTAACTCTAATTGTAGCCACACACATAGAAATACATACTTGCGCAAGTAAATCGTTTCCTATGTGGCTACCATAATATTGTCGTAATTGAAACCGTGATTATGTAGGTATTTACTAATTATTTCAAAGTCATAAAATTGCGCTTACCCTTGAAGTATCGCAAGGGAGCCAGACCGGGATTACATTCAGAGGATCGATGAACGTGCTCTTCTTTGCAGGACCATCATTAAAGTCTACTGCATTCACCAGCTGGGACTTACTGTAACAACACGACGACATCGTGTCCTTACAAGTAAATCCTCTCTCAGTGTTTTTAATGCCTATTCCTGGGTATGTGTACCAGCTGTAGCCGGCGCTCAGACCGTTGTTGTTTGTTTCAGTCATTATGATGCGTGTGTATAAAGGCATATTTTTTTCAGTATCGAAACAGACTTCGTAAGCCTCTAGGAAACCAGGGACGTCGTTGTAGCCCACTCTTATTAATTCGGAGGTTTCCGTTGAGCATTTCACTTTCTTTCTGATAACGGAGGGCTGAATGCTGTTAGTGCACTGCAGGTCTGAGAACTTGTAAGTATTGCCTTCTACTAAGAAAGAGTCTTCTTTATAACAAAATGCCTCTAATGTGCTCTTTTTAGGGAATTTTTTGAATGTATTTGACGTCCCTTTTTGGCTTGGACAAGACAATGTGATTTTGTCTTCTTCATTTTCCACCACTGTATAGTGTTTTGTGTTTCTCAATTTGTGCCAAAATCCATTGTCATCTAGCACGAGCGGCATATGTTGCATGTGTGCATTCCCCAAGTTCCTAGATATCAAACATGCTGTAACAAAATACTTTTTTTAGATGAATAGAGCTTTACGTAAGGTAGTAGGATAGATACTTTATATAGGTATGTACTTATAAGCCGCAGCGTAGTTCAATAGTCGTGGCATACGGTGCGGCTCAGCACGCGCGGTCGGGTATCAATATCTTTGACTGACACACGGAGCAGTGCCGTATGTCAATTCTAGTCAGATTACCTTCAGACGGATACAACATTTTGATTTGTGCGTCCACGAACCATCGCCTGTTGCAGGCGGCCCCGCACAGATTCATTGTTGGCAAACGCTTATGGTTGGCAAAACTCAAAGATCATTTCTGCATGGAGACTTAACCTCTATTCGCTAGTAAACACAAATAATTGATACTTGCTTGAAGACGTGACGTCAAATCTCTTCTGTACTGATCCATGTACGTTGCTTACGTTGCAGATATACTGACCGAAGCCTGCTGAGTTGAAATCGGTAATCACTTTGCCATTAAATGTCCATTTTACCTGAAAGTTACAGAGCTTATAATGTGTTGCTATATATTGAGTGTACCTCACAGTATTTTCACGTGGGCTAAACAATTCTTTTGATAGCTCAGCATTTTGATTGTCCCTTTAAGTCTAATAACTGTCATTATGAAAAACTCAAGACCGAAACATAAAATTATTTATACAACTACTTTTATGTTTTTGATTTATAGCATTTTAATAACCATGTGCAATGCAAACTTACGGTGGGCTCCGGTTTCGCAGTACCTTGAATGTCACAGTTTTGTTTAATATAATTTACATCTCCTTCCCAGTCGCTAATAGAATTATCGTCGGAAACAAACTCGGGCGCACTACCGACGTCCACCACGTACGTGTGTGTATGTGTGTTTCCATGCTTGTCGCTCACACGGCACGTATAGTTGCCGTCGTGGTCGGTGTATGAAGCCTTTGCTATTTGTATGTTTGGTTCTTTGATGCCTGTGTCCTTCGTCTGTGGAAGCAGAACCTTATTTATGACCTTAGATGGACAATCAAATCGTTAAAAAATCACAACATATGTAGCGACCCTCATCTGCTTCGCACAATTTTTGCGCTTAGACAAAACATCCAGATTTCTTATTATATCTAAGTTAACCGCAACAAGATCTGTTGTGTAGTTTAAAAAAACAACGCGGTCATAAAAACAGATACGAAAAGCGACTTCTATATGTCGCAGTAAGCCATGATATAGTTATATTCCTAGGGATATAGCTATAAAGGGGTGACTGGTAATTAGTAACCGATACTTAAAATGTGAATGAACACTTTAAAAAATATCGCAGATTCAAAATTACGCGTAACAAAATAATTATGGTTGATGAAAACGTGGGCGCAGCGGTAGGAGTCAATGACCTTTACCTCGGATATTAGGTGTCTAATCCCGGTAGTACGTACCCATGGGATATTTTCCGACATCCACGCGGGCGAAGCCGCGGGCAAAAGCTAGTTATATATTATGTCTCTGTTTTTGTGACCGCGCAGTTCAGCTAAACTTTTGTTTAGTACTTAGATTTATATTAATGAAATCTTCATGTTTTTTCAAGGCGAAGAAACCGTGCCGAATGGCCCGAAATGCTACGCTATGAATGAATGAAATGCATCGATACCAGCGTGGTTTAACTAGACTCGATAAATCGAATGAACCCCAAGATTTGCACTAGCTCCCTGGAGCCTCATGTTGCATGGGCTTACAAAGGTCATTGCATATCAGATAATAGACCGCGGTAATGGTAAAGAAGAACGTGCCCTTAGGATATGGAAGGATTTGCGAGCCTTACCGGATATGCAATAGGTAGGCAATAGAGATGCAAGTCGAAGAAACCGTGCGAAGCGGCCCCTGTTTCGCTAAGTAATTTATTATTATATATAAAGTCCCATTAAATAGATGGACAAACTTTTAGTAATCATTCAAACCAAAATAAGGACAATGGTAAAAAAAAAAAAATGACAAACTTTTAGTAATCATTCAAACCAAAATAAGGACAATGGTAAAAAAAAAAAAAATAAGAAAAACGCATTAGATACTTATAAGAAAAATAAATCAGCTAACGAAAATACAGCAAAAATGTTGGTTACCCAATGCCATTTATTATTTTTGGTCAAAATAAAATCACTTTTATTTTTGCTTGGATATCTTTGGTTAGACGTACTGAACGCTGTGTTAAAATTTGTCCATCAATTTTAATGGGACCTTGTATAAGTAGATGTTCATCTCAACCATGGGCAGCGGGGCACCCCTCGGAGCCCGTTCGGTAGCCCTCCTCTCCCCTGATGACTTACAATTATAGGCGACGGCGTCGAGGAATAATCCTTGCTCGAAGCGGTTTTACTGGATGATTCGAGTTCCGGCGGCGATGCGGTGGTGCTCAGCGACGAATCCAAGGTTTGTTTGCGTTTTGTCTTTAACATTAATAATATCTCATATTAAAACTTTTACCTTATAATTATTATCTACTCTTGAAACACTAAAACTCTTAATTTTTATTTTGTACCGTTTTCTTGTATTTTTTTATAATTTCTTTGGCATAATAATTTCAGTGCCTTGGGGTCTTGGTAGGCGTACCAGGAGCCGAAGCCAACTCGCAGTGGCCCGTTTGACATTTTTAAGAAATTCTAGTTATTATTATTAAATACAATTACTTGCCAAACTAGTTACCACTGACTCATATTGTTATATTGAATCGACTTTTAGACAAAACACACTAACTACAATTTTAAACAGAGAAACTGGATCAAAAAATAATAATGAAAAAGTAAACTAGTTATGTATAGGACTTAGGTACTGTTTAAATTGTTTAATTAACACCAAAACTTCTTTCACTAGTAACAAATATTGTAGGAATGAGAATATACTTACGATAAACCATTGAACTGATTGAGATGGAGAACTATACGCGTCACATTTTAGATTTTTCGTTTCACCCTCTAATAAGTACACGAAATGTTCTGTGCCGAACTTCGTAGGGAGCTCTGCAGAAGAAGAATACATACATTTTAAAAATATTTCAGGGAAACAATCAAGCTTATCATTATCACACACATCGAAGATAATAATATACATCCTTATTTTTTATTCATTACAAACCTCTTAAGGGGTCATTGTACTCATCATTATGAACAACTTTTACTATGGGACCAAAGCTGAAATCGCGAAAAAAAATCAGCTGTTCCCTACATTTTGACGAGATATGCGAACATAATGTATGGAATATGCAGATTGTTTTTTCGCGATTAAATATACTATTTTCACTGTATGTGGTGGTCCATTAAATTGTACGGTGAGCGATATGTCGAAGATAATATCTAATACCTTTAAACGAGAAATTCTTGTAATATAGGTATATAATTATATTTACATAATAAATATATAATCTGAATCTCGGAAACGGCTCCAACGATTTCGATGAAATTTGCAATTTAGGGGTTTACGGGGGTGAAAAATCGATCTAGCTAGGTCTCATATATCTGGGAAAAGTTGTTTTCTCTATTTTCACAGCCACGGGAATGTGATAAAACGTTGGTGTACCTGGACGATATGTTTATATTTTCACCCGAGCAGAGCTCGGCTTGACGAGATATTATTGAAATTCGATTGAATTTTTGTATGCGGAATAGGAACGTCATTAAAAATGAAAAAAAAAATATTTATTCACATTCATAATGAGGTTGTACAAGAACAGATTGGACGGTGACCCCCAAACTAGGCATTTGCCTGTATCTTGGGGGTAAGATATGTGACATTTTCAGAGCTATGGATAGTACACAGTGATTATAGATTTTTCTTCCGTAGTAGATATGCACATCACAAACACCTCCGTTCATACTCATGCTTCATGCACACACACACACGCCCACACACACCACACCTAGGTACATACCCTCCTACACATAATACACACACTGCTCATACAAACTCTACATACAAACTCTTTAGTTTTATTTAGTTTTATTTTGTAGATTAATATTCTATTATAGCATTAAATATCTGGAACACTATTATCTTCCTCACGGAGGTGGTCGTTAATACTTAGCTGCGACACAGTTTATAACTAATGTGGCTAGAATATTATCGTACGCAATGTAATTGTGAATGTACTTTTTTGTTCCAATAAAGAAATTTATTTATTATTTTAATTTTATTTATTTTGTTCCAATAAAGATATTTATTATTGCTTATCTAGTTTAGTTTAATTTTAGTTTATATTTACTGGTTATAACCAATCAATTAAACATCAGCGTGAGATCAATCGGAGCGAGATAAAATAATCAGTATGAGATCCATAAAATAGTAATAACATCGAAACAAAATATAAATTAATAAAAATCTAATCAATTAAAATGAAATCAATCAAAATTAGTAGATAATTATGTAGAGTGTGTGAGAATGTGTAAGAGAGTGTGTGTTTGGGTTTGTGTGTGTGTGAACGTGAGCTTAGGAGTAGATACACTTAATATGCATGTTGTTGCATTAGAGACTCGCCGTTTAATATATTTGTTGTATTGTGGTCTCCACCTTGTATAACTGCATCGTTGGTCTAGTGGTCGCAAGCGCTACTGCTGAGCATGAGATCCTGGTTTCGATTCCCAGGTCGGGCAGTGATAATGGATTTTTTCCGTCCGGAATTTCTCATTAGCAGCCCAGAGTCTGGATTTGTGCTCGTTTGATGACAATAGGCTCGCCCCCTATTACATGGGATTTAAACATAACTGGTGAAATGTTTGTGCTACTACCTAAACATCTCTGCCTAACCGTTTGGGTATTACAGGCGTGATGTTATGATGTTACAATAATGTAACTTACTTTCAACTGTTGCTTGGAACGTGGTGCTGACTGTACTAACGCCGTTGTTAGCTTCACACGTGTACAGTGAAGAGTCTTTCTCTGTTGGTTTCATAATGACTAGAGCTCCATCCTCAATTAAATACTTGGAATCTGAAATTAGCGACATAACAATTATAATATAATATAATTATATATATAATTGAGTGTGCAAGTCACCCCCTGCCATTTTATCCGTTTATACCATAACACTGATCAGGCAGGAGACAGACCTTCCATAGTTCATCGCTTATATCACCCCCTTAAGGGTTATTTTTTGAGAAAAAAAGTACCCTATGTCCTTCTCCAGAATGCCATCTATCTCCTTGCCAAATTTTATCTTAATCCGTTCAGTGATTTAGCCATGAAAAGGTAACATACAGACAGACAGACAGACAGAGTTACTTTCGAATTTATAATAAAAATATAATAAATATAATAATAACCCCACCGCCGTATCTCTACGTTGACGTCGTGGTGGGGCTTGCGCGCTCCAGACTCTGGGTCTGTGCCGGTAAAGTTTACTTTGCCGGAACAGGTCTAGAATGAGGAGCCAGACCAAGAGAGATACAGAAAACCGCAGGGCAGCATGTGGCGAGCTGTTGGGCAGTAGCGACCCCACGGACCCTATATCCCGGGAGAAATCTTGTTCTTCATCTCTGGCTTGCCTTTATTGGCCGGCTGGAGTGAACACTGACGAGGAACAGAGCTCCCACCTCATTCTTGCCTTAATTGGCCGGCTTGAGTGGAGATTCGCAAGAGCAAACGTGCTCGGAGGAAGGAAGTATTCCAGTAAGATGCTGGTAGGGATCTTGACCGTACTTCCGGGATTGTCCTGATAGCCGTGGAATACCGCTCCACTCCTCATAAGCACCTCAGGACATGTTGCTCCCTTGTCGCTACGACACTTTGTGCAAGCGACCGTTTTCGGGGGCCCATTATTGAGTGTGCAAGTCACCCCCTGCCATTTCACTTGTGTTTTATACATAAAATATTGGTCAGGCAGGGGCCATAGTCTTCCTATAGTTCTTAATAACCAGTTCACTTAGCCACACAAACCCATAAACCAATATCTTTGTTTCCATATCCTGCAATAGTCCTACACCAACCGGGGGTTGTCCTTGGGTGCACTAGTATAGTGTGAACAGGGATAATCGCCGGTTGGTGCATCATTTCATTAAAAACATCTAACGGGCCTCTGCGAGTTGGCTTCGGCCCCTCGTACGCCTACCAAAGGTCCGGGATCCCAGGGTCCCGAGAATAGTTAAAAGATAAATAATAATAATAATATAATATATTAGTATTAGTATGGATGGTTAGACCTGCTGAATGACAAAAGAGATGAATGAAAGGCAATTGCATGCAGCTGAGATGAGAATGCTAAGAGGGATGTGTGGTGTTATACGAATGGATAGAGTAAGAAATGAGTACATAAGAGGAAGTCTGAAAGTGACACCGGTGACCGAAAAGTTGAGCTGAAATAGGTTGTCATGGTATGGGCATGTGATGCGGCGGAATGAGAAATATGTCATGAAGCAAGTTTTAAGTATGAATGTCGATGGCTATAAGAGTAGGAGAAGACCAAAGAAACGATGGATGGACTGTATGAAAGATGATATGGCTAGAAAGGGGGTGACCACCGAGATGACGACTATAGAGAAGTATGGAAAAAAGGGACATGTTGCGCCGACCCCAAATAAATTGGGATAAAGGCAGGAGAATGATGATCAGTTGTTGAAAAGAGTTGAAGTCGCGCTTTATTGCGGTATTTTGTTTTTAAAGCTGCATAGATTGAGTTGAGAATCCTGTTTCGTACAGTTTGTAACTCTGGTCCAAGTTCAAATAGCCTTGATAACGATTCACGCCATGATAACCATCCCACTTCTGTATGGATCAGTAGTATTTTATGTTTGCTGCTATCATCTTCACACAATATTGAAAACAATCGGGTATTGCAGTGGACAAGTTTTGACGAAGTTCATTAATTATTTTTACCGCTTCCTCAATTACTAATTTTAGATTTGGCGGTATTTACTTAATAGCTGTTTTTGCAGATGTTGCATAAGTTGTTCCACTGGGTCCAAGTTTCTTTGTTTTTAGATGTAGGAGCAGTATCACGAATAAAAAGTAAAGCACCTAGTTGTAGTTCCGTTGTATCTTGCATCGACACGATGCTGCCAAATCGAAAATTAGTTCTTGAGGAAGCTGGGCTCCGCAAAGCCTCGAAAATACTGGTCACGTTGTGGTCTGGTCACCAGTACTTCGCGGAGCCCCCACAGAGGCTTGGTGGAAACCAGGGTCTCCGCGGAATACAATTTGAGTACCACTGGTATAGATAAATAGATATATATGTGTAGATTACGTACCGGGTGTAATAGTGGCGCCTTTTAATTTCCATGTAATAACTGATTTTGGAATGCCGACGACATCACAAGGGATCCTTAAAGCTTGATCTCCTTTGATTCCTTTTACTGTTGTAGAATTGTTAATGATTTCTGGTGCAGCTGTAAAAATAAGATTTGATCAGTACTGTACTACAAGAAGTTAAACATGAGTCCTTTTGTGAGCCAAAGTGGTATGGACTTGTTGTAAAAATAGACTAACAAAAGGGCTTCAAAGGTGGATCTCAGTGGAAACGTGCTAGACGATCCGACCGATCCAGCCTAGTGATGGGCAATTCTCGAGAATATTCTCCTTGCGAGAACTTTGCTGTTAAGTTCTCGAGAACATTCTTTTGGTAGGGAATTTACGAGAATTAAAAAATTGGATGACTTTATTGCGGCTTTATTGAATCGGTTTTTTTTTAGAGTAATAGTTTTTAGTGCATTTGAACGTTTTACGAAGTTTGAGTTTAAAATAAACTACACCACAACTTAAATTCTCAGTAAATTCTCCTGAGCGAGAACATTCCCGAGAATATTTCCGAGAAAATTCTCATAAATTCTCTTAAATTTCGTATGGAGTAATGTTAAAGTACGATTTCTGTATTAAAACGAACTTTATGAGTTTAAATTAATCAGCATTAATAAAATGAATAAGAAAACAACATTATAAGAAAGGTTTATGGTGCAAATAATTAAAAACAAAATAACAATCAAAAATAATTTTGACAATCGCGACTCCATGTGGTACTTGTTTGCCCTCCCTTGGGATATTATTTTAGAGCCGGAGGCGCGCAGGGGGGCGGCGTCGACGTGTTTTGATATGGAATTTTTCACTTTTTGTATGGAAAAAAAAAAAAAAATTACCTACATGTTAACTTTTGGGGGTTTAAGGGTTTTTATAAAGGGGGTCGAAATTTTCATTATTTTTGCGATAAGACACACCATTTTCGAGATAATATAAGCTAAAGTAAATAAGAATTTAAGCTAAAATGTCTATTGTAAAAAACCAAACTTGAGTATTTAGTAAAATTTGGTGTTTCCAACTAAATCTGACTATTTTTAAATGCGATTAAAAACGAGTGGAATAAAATTAGTTGGCATGCACTAAAATTCACACCAACACTTCGACTTCAGTGCAAAAACAGTACTGTATTTTTTTTTTCTTTTACTTATATCTCGAAAATGGTGCGTCCTATCGCAAAAATAATGAAAATTTCGACCCCCTTTAGAAAACCCTTAAACCCCTATATCCCAACATGTTAGTAATAATTTTTCATATTTTTCATACAAAAAGTGAAAAATTCCATATAAAACTCGTCGTGTCAAAATTATTTTTAAATTTATTTTTTTGTCAGAATAGCTTTAAGATTCTCATAGCCAAAAGTAACGAATTTTAGTGATAGGTTAGCTAGTTTAGTTCAAGTACAAGAGAATCGGCGCCATTTCCAGTCCGAAACATAATACAGTAACGTTTTTTCAAGTAATCAAAATATATTGTATAAAAATTTAGCAATTTTACTTCCATTTTTAAATTCTCGTATATTCTCCGTCGAAAAGAATATTCCAGAATATTGCAGAACATTCTCGATCCGAGAATATTCTCCGGGTGAGAATATTCTCCCGACCCATCACCAATCCAGCCTATCCCTTGCTGCTCCCCCAGAGACGCCCTAAGCCGAGGTCAATGTCAGGTTTTTTATAATTTGCAGGTCAATGTCAGGTTGCATGTATGATGTATTTCAAACCGATTTTTTTTAAATATTCCGTCGGCTAGTTTTCGAGTCCTAAGGTGGCTCCTCAATCCAGACGTGTGAATTGAGAAGCCACCTTCAAAGCCATGTAGCTTTTTACTACAAATTCCAGGATCGGGCCTACAAAATCGGCTAATTTACGGTAGTAACCGCGTTTAATATGAGACTGGCTCCTCGATCCACACGGAGATTGCTTTGTAAGAAGATACTGTTTAAGTAATTGTTTGTTCTTGTTGGAATGTACGAAAATATTAAAAGGTACTTACTTAATCCATCAATTTTAACTCGTGTATTGAAGGATTTTACCACATCCGTCTTGTTTTTCAAAGAAACTCTGCAAGTGTATCTGCCAACTGAATCCAAATCCATCTTTTTTATCGTTAGTTGAGTGCGACTTGCAGATATGACGTACTTGTCAGATGTTTCTATCGGACTAGTTTGTCCTGTCATCTCGTTGGCGTAGAACCACTGAATATCCATCGGAAATTGCGATGTGACGTCGCAAGTAATGGAGCCTTCTGTACCGTAGTTCAATTTTGTTATTCCTATCAATAATAAAAGTAAATATCAGTATAAAAAATACTCATAAAATATTTAGTGAAAAACGCAGTTTTATAAAACACTATCGTAGCTACTGGAATTTTGTAACTGCTTATGTACCTACGTACAAAACATTTAAAACATTCTGATGATGGAGGGAAGAAATTAAATTAGCTTACCTGAAGGGGTAGATTTAATAGTGAAAGGATCTTTTACAACAACATTGATAGTTGCATCATCCCTGCCTACATCGTTCACGGCATAACACTTGTATCTATCTCCTTTCGATGCGGATGGTATGTCCATATAACTTATGTATTTATAGGGATATTCTTTGAGAGACATCTGCAAGTTAATGGCATAGATATTTAAATTGGCAGTCTTAGGTACTAAAGATATCTTGAGGGGTTCCACCCAAGTTTTTGGAATCGTGATAATGTTTTGATAAACAATAAGTTTTGACGACAATAAGCTACAATACTGGTAATGCTGATACAAAGAAGTATTTTGAAACTGTCAGATATATTATAGGTATCTTAACATCGAAATTAGAAAATTGTTTTTTCAAACAAACTAAAAATATATACTTTGTAGTAATGGGCCGATGGGTTTTGCCAATCTTTGACTATAATGCGCGTGGAAAACTAGTTCCACGCGCATTATAGTCTAGTTTAGACAAAACGCACATGAGATTGCAATATATAGCGAGATGATTTGTCGAAGTAACGAAAAAAATCAATTCGATTTTTTTCGTTACTTCGACTTTTCATTTGGTCGAAAAACTTTTTACCGAAGTTACACTTAGCCGAATTTTTTTTTTTCGAAGTATTATTGTTCCGAACATTAATTTTATACCATGGGGGTTTATACATGGGGAAGGATGCTTGTTTCAAGCATGCAGCATGCAAGCAGGCATGCAGCGTGCAAACAGGCATATAGTATGCAAGCAGGCATGCAGCGTGCAAGCAGGCATATGGTATGTAAGCAGGCATGCAGCGTGCAAGCAGGCATATAGTATGCAAGCAGGCATTCAGCATGCAAACAAGCATGCAATATGCAACCAGGCATGCAACATGCAGCAAGCATAGTTTCTGTCACGGCTCCGGCGCTGCGGGGTTTTTGGCGACCCCACGCGAGCTTATCGTCGCAGATGGTGTCAACGCTTACCACCGCAGCAGCTTCGGCTTCAGCCTCAGCCGCGGCGGCGGGCCTTCAAACCTCCTGCTCCTAACCTCGCGGGCCGCCCCACCCCTCCGCCACTACGCGGGCTTAAATTACACTCTAGGGGTAGGGCAGACAAGACTGCGTGATGTCGGTTTTACAGCGATTCGTTTCCGTCACTAAATTTTGTAGCACAACATATTAACTTTTCATGACACTATTTTAATTTAATATTCATAATGCTACCAAGTAACGGGCTATATATATTTGTGACCAAATAATATTCCGTAAAATGTTGTTTCGGTGTGGTGAAAATATGCAAATGAAAAAAGTTCAAAAGAGGCTTTGGCCAATAGCAAAAAGTTATTTTGTAAATCGGCAAAATATAGTTCGGTAAAATAATATCTACTACACATGATACTTCGATGATCTAAAAATATGTCAAATAATGCATATAGCAAAAAAAGACCTCGGTCAATGGTTTTCGGTAAAAAGAAATTCGAACAAAAAAAATATCGGAAAAGTGATCGGTTCCCATTATACGAAGTTTACATTATTGTTGTATTGTCGTCACCACGTTGTATTTAATTAATGCATTAAGTGTGTTACATAATTCATAATCACACCCAACAAATACAAAAATCCAATAAATTAATAATAAAAAAGATTTAAAAATAAATACATAAACGAAATTATAATATACCATATAATTCAAATATTAATATAATTATGTTACCTTAGAGGGAATAAGACCTCCATTGTTGTTAAACCACTCAATTTTAGGCTCTGGGAACGCTACCACGTTGCAAGTTAACTTCATCGTGCTATTGTACTCTATTTCTATCGCCTCGCCTTCTGCTATTTCGGCGGTCGGCTTTGTATTAGTCGGCAAAACTATAAATAAATAAATACATTATTTATTGGCATGGATAATAAACACAGGTTAAGCTTTGTCCAAACATAAAGCCGCAATAGTGCGCGGTTGCCGCGCGCAGTCTGCCGCGCTGCATTTGGACGACTGCCGCGCGTGAACTCTTCAAGCGAGTCTCCCGCAATGTGTGAATCCGATGTGATTCTCGTCTTTTGTAGGTCTCGTATTTTGTGTGTTAAACTAATCATAACTGAACTTACTTTTCGGCGGCTCTGCAGGTGCAATGGGGATTTTAACAATCCTTTTTATAGGTTTGCCCGTAGCTTTTACTATCCCGTGCACCTAGAACAAACAAAATAAGATCTTGGTTGTACTGAATGAAAGATTTCTTTGGATCGATCGCTTTCTCCGTAAAATTTACTTTTTTGTTAAATTCAGGGTGTAAAAATACAAAGCCATCACAGCCGTCACCTACGCACTCTGGCCGTGCAATTTAGTTTTTATTTCATCTCAGCGACAAAATTAGTGTCTAAAATCCTACACAATTTTTGACAGACTGAGGGATTGAGACTGAGATAAGAATGCGACCGTTCTTAAAAATATGGAAATCACCCCTCTGATGATATCATATATTATGTACTATTGAAGAACTTCATATCTAAGCAGTTTGAAAACAAGATTCCGTGAACACGATGACCACATCTGTTACCGCCCCGGTTTTATAGCAGCCGAGCGCTCCAAGCAGAAATAGTCCTTACGGTGTATAGATATGAACTTCTTCGATGGAACCTATTGTATCCTAAATGTTAAACTTCGTTTGCTTTTGGGGTGTTTGTTGCGCCACTTCTTCCCAGCTAAAGCACTAGGAAGTGGTGAAGGGCGGGCGTTTTGAGGGACTGTCTTATGTAATTTTGACGTTCTAAAAGTGCAAATTCTCAGCCTAGTTTGAATAAATAAATGACTATTGAATTTTGTTTTTTTTTTTGAGTTACAATGTAAGTATGTGTTTAATATTTTGTTTCAGGATTTTCCGCCTACGGGAATCTTGAGCAAACTCGTGAGTCAAACCATACTGCAATGTTTACAATAATAAGAGTGCTGATGCAGTGCTTTGCATAGAATATTAGCAGCGATTTTTCTCCATTTTAATGCCAGTTTAGGTACTATTTCTCACACCGTGAAGACGTCAAATCTGCACCTATAATGCCAGTAGCACACTTCCGCCGTGAAACCACAGCAGCGAAACCGCAGTAGTTCGAGTAGCGGTACACTCGAAATTCGAGTAGCGGCATATGACGCGAGCCAGTTGAATTGAACTATAGTGGTTTCGCGGCGGAGGTGTGCTACCGGCGTAATGGTTTTTTGCAGGTTCGATTACAAAATAACAAACTGTTGGTAGGTACTTACGGCGATTTTGAACCTTTGCGATGGTGCAACAAACATATCTGTTACGTAAAAATCTTTAGAGACCTCTGTTAGAGGCATCGGGCTTTTCATTGAGTTTTCATCCATGTCTAAAATCTGCGCCGATACTATCTTCACTGTGTGATGATCATCAGTGACGGATATCGACAGGTGGACGTTCGTATCTGAAAATATATTCATAGACGTATTGTGATGTTAACGTGTGGTCTTCTAATACGCTGCCTTTTTAGGGTTCCGCACCAAAATGGTAAAAAGAAACCCTTATGGTGCGACTCAGTCTATCTGCTGCTGTCCGTCTGTCTGTCACAGCTGGATATCTCAAGAACTACTAATGCTAGCAACTTGAAATTTGAAATAGTTCTAGATGACGTTTGCCCAACTATTTTGCAAATAAGAAAAAAATTAAACAATATATTTTTTTGCAATAGGGACTGAACGGGGTCTTAAAAATTTTAAGTGGGGCTACTAAGGCAGGTGGGGTATCATACGGAAGAGCGTTATTTTTTTAGGACGTATAGTTTTCGATTTTTGATGGAAAATTAACCCCCCCCCCCAAAATCTGAAATTATTATATGTGTTAGAAGTTTATGTACAAAATTAATGTCTCTAAATAGCAAACTTTTTCAGAAATCATCAACAAAAATTACATTAGTTTCACTATCGGTCAAGAGATGGCGATGACCTAAAACTGCAATATTCTACGGAACTCGCGGTGCGCGAGTCCGAATAGCTCTTGACAGGTTTTTTCTCTCTGCAACTCACTGAACATTTAATTATTATATCTAAACTAGCGGGAGGAAGGGCACCCTCCCTTGCTTCCTACGAGCTACGGAAGCAATCTACTGATGTGATGACATATCAAAACATCGAGATTTCTTTGCTTTATCTAATTTTCATGTTTTATACACATAAAACTTCCGTAATAATTTCTCTAAATGATGGCAAAAACCGCACAGAAATCCATCGAGTAGCTTAGAAGAATTAAGCGATCCAACAGAACGACACGATTGAATCAACAAGGAATCGAGCGAAAATGTTACAATTACATAAATGTCTTGGACATGTACAGACGCCAGCACACCAACCTACTCCAATCTGTCAAATTATCCCAATCAACATTGAACCTTATTTTCTAGCGATAAAGTTGAAAATCTATTAAAGAAAATTAACACATTGTAGTAACTTGATGTGCTAGCGTCTGTACATGGAAAGAAAAAGATCTTAAAAATCATAATATACAAAAGTTCCATTTTGATTGTATGCGTGACTGTTTCAGAATATTTATGCAAAACATACGTTAATTTGTAATAATATTCTGAAACAGTTTAGGGAGCCTCCTCTTAAAGAAATATGTTAATGAAAACATTATTGAACTCACCAGCTATCGGTTGGAGTGACGTATCGCCCAGCGACTTGGGTTTGAGCATTGAGAAGCCATGAGTGAAGAAGAAATCAGTCCTGCCCACAATTACGACTGACGTTTTCGTCTGGCCCCTCACAGTAGCCACGTATGTGCCTGGTTTAGCGTTACTTATTTTCATTACCTATAACAATTTTAATTTTTAAATAACTTTTAAACAGTTGGTAATAAAATTGATTAATGACTTCATTAAAGTATCAGTAACACAGACAGCAGAATTCATTGTTTAATATAGGTACACAGTGGCATCCCCATCGTGCATCGACGTGAAAACTGTTACCATGGATTCAGTACATTGTGAAATTTTACGTCGGTTATTTAAAAATATCTGGTGTTCCATACATTTTGTCCGCTTAGGTATTGCACTTTTCTAAGAAACAGCGGATTTAAAAACAAAATAGTTTGGAAAATCCAAAAGTGCACGCCTCATACATAACACTCATTCATAAACGAAAAAGAATTTCAAAACATAGTTTCTAACAAAAATGAACAATTTATAAATTTTCATGAAGTCGTAATGTCAAAGACTGACAAAGATATTTACTTGGCGGTTGCTAGGCAACATCAAGTCAAAGGTAGGAAATATTTAGATAAAGATATTATATTTTAGTTAGTATTTTATTAATTATAATTAAACTACTTTGAATAAAAGAGCCATTTTCAATAGGGTTCCTTCTACGGCTGAAACAAATGTATAAAAAAAAATTGACTCAATTAATTGATTTTATCGCAAGCTATAATGTTTTCAGGGTTCATAAATTGACGGACAGGATTTTTTTTTCAACTATTTTAATGCTTTTTCCATTTCTGCTGCATTAAATCAATTGTTAAAAAGTACAGTATTAATCTCCATTTAATCATCTATACAATGGTATATATAATTAAATAAGTATATAACACCTCATGATAATCAGTTCGGGATCAGACATGGACTATCAACGGAAAGCGCTGTGTTGTCTTTTAAGCATGCTGTCACGTACTACACCGACCGCAGCACTCCTATTTACGCATGCTTCCTGGACCTGTCCAAAGCTTTTGACCTGGTTTCGATATCCTATGGGATAAACTTGAAAAAGCTCATGTTCCACCTGAAATAATCAACATCTTTAAATTTTGGTATAGAAACCAGGTCAACAGTGTGCGATGGGCAGGGGCTTTGTCTGATCCGTATGGGTTGGAGTGCGGGGTGAGACAGGGGGGTTTGAGCTCACCAACGCTCTTTAACCTATATGTCGACGGGTTGATTGGCAGGCTCAGCAGCGTCAAGATCGGTTGTCATATAGATGGAGTCTGCGTTAATAATATCAGCTACGCAGACGACATGGTGCTGCTGAGTGCGTCAGTCTGTGGCCTCAGACAGCTGGTTGCCATTTGTGAGGAGTATGCCGACTCACATGGCTTAACTTATAATTATAAAAAGAGTGTTTTCATGGTCTTTGGTGCCGGGGGTAGGTATCCAGTGTATGTACCACCAGTTTACCTTAATGGTATGCCATTAGAGAGGGCATACAAGTTTAAATATCTTGGCCACATACTTACCCCTGACCTCAGGGACGATGAAGACATAGAACGGGCGCGTAGGGCTTTATCGGTTAGAGCGAACATGCTGGCTCGCAGGTTTGCTCGTTGTTCGGTAAACGTTAAAATTACTCTTTTCAAAGCGTACTGCACTTCGTTTTACATGAGCAGCCTGTGGGCTAGATATACTCAAAAATCGTACAATGCCCTACGCGTGCAATACAACAGCGCGTTCAGGGTGTTGTTGAGGCTGCCCCGCTACTGCAGCGCATCGGGGATGTTCGCGGATGCACATGTGGACTGTTTCTTTGCCACAATGCGTAAGCGCTGTGCGTCCCTGGTGCGTGGGGTGTGGGGCAGCAACAACAGTATCCTGTCCCTAATTTCGAGCAGGCTAGACTGTCCGTACGTGAATCGCTGCTGCGCCATTTCCCATGGAATGGTACAGCCGCGGTGAAGCGTCGGACAGTGCTCCCTGCACAGCAATCTGTGTAGGTGTATTATTATAAGAATAGAATTACATTTATTACTAACATAGGATAAGTTTACTAACAGATGAGTCATGGTTACTTGTTAATAAATAAATTGAATTGAATATAAATTAAGTAGGTTCTGTGTACTAGCAGGAGTGTAAAAATAAAAACAGTTACAGAAATGGGGCAAAAAAAAATTTTCGATCGTAGAGCACACTCTAATGCTTCGCATTAAGAGTCGTGCAAAAATCGATGAAAATTTTCAACACCGACACCCGCGTTGATTTATTTCGTCGATTTTTTTTGTCTGAATGGTTCAGAATCATGTATTGAATCCATGGTAACAGTTTTCACGTTGATGTCCCTGCCACCCTATATAGAATAAATAAATGTATATTATGAGATTTTATCCTGGAAATACATAAAATATTATTGCTAGATATATTATTTAATTATTAATTTTGTTATATTACCTACTTATTTATTATTAATATATATATTATTTATTAATAATTTTCGTATTATTAATATATTTTAAAAACATACCTACATATAAATTGCGTGAGGATCATTAATTATATTATTAGCAATCATTATTTCCTTTATTTAGTTTTAAACATATCAATAACATTTTAAAATATTAAAAAAAATCATTATTATTATTATAATTTTCCTTTATTTCATTTTTTTAACGTATTTCTTCCATTTTTAAATATTTTTATAAAAAAAACATAAAACCAAAACATTTATAAATATAAAAAATAGTGTTCCATCGGCATCAGGAACACGGTCCAAGATGCCGGTGGTCAGGGCTCTAGAGAGAGGAACCTCCTCACTATGCGTGCCGTGTCTAGGAGTACTGCTTTCTGAATCAAGCCCTTGACCCAGCCGCGCAATGAGAGCCTCCTGAGGTGTTGGTCGAGGCTCTCCGCTATTAGGCCATTAATCTTTACCTACATTTTTATCGGTACAATGATTGCAGACTCCACATCCCACATGTCGACAACCTCGCGAGCCAAGTCAAGATATTTGATTTGTATCTCAATGCTCGTTACGTCAATGATCATTGTGCGCCGCTTTACTCGGTCCACCACCACTATATCAGGTTTATTGGCAACATTATAGTCCTGTCAGTGATGATGGAGCGATCCCAGTACAATGTAATATTTCCATTTTCGAGAACTGGGTCGGGCACATACCTGTAGTACGGCATTGCCGATTGCACAAGGCATATTATAGCGGTATTCCAGAGCAAGTTACTGGTGGATAATCCTGGCTACAAGGTTGTGTTTATGCAAGTACTCTTCGTTAGCTAGACGAGAACACTCGGAGATAATGTGTCGAATTGATTCTCCCGGACGGTGGCATGCCCGACAAAAATGTCAACCGTGCCATCCTTTACAATGAATATACGGTAATTGTTCGTCATCATAACTTCGTCCATAATTGCACAGATAAAACCTTCGGTTTCCCCAAAGAGGTCACCAAAACGCAGCCAGGCTACGGACGCTAGTAAATCTACATCGGGTCCATGTAGGGCCCGGAAGTAGCGTCCGTGAAGCTTTTACTCTGTCATACCTCCTTGCGATCGTTAGTGTCAAGCATTAACTATTTGCAGCATTGATTATTTAGAGCAATTCATTATTATTTTTGTTATGTTAAGTACCTATTTATTATTAATATATTATTTTTGTTATGTTACCTATTTATTATTAATTTATATTATTTATTAATAATTACCGTATTATTAATATATTTTAAAAACATACCTGCATGATTATCATTAATTATTATTAGCAATTATTATTATTGTTTATTAGTAATTTCCTTAAACATAATATACTATACACATTACATTATTATGTTTTCCTATTATTTATGTTTGTCATTAAAATATTCATAGGAGTAACAGCATATTTGTTTATCAGTAACAGTTTATTAGTAATTTTTTTTAGTTTATTTATAAATATATTTAACTTTTCTTCTTTCTTTATTCTGTCAGGTAGTTTATTATATATCTTAATACACATAACGTAGGGACCTGAGGAATGCATTTTTAGCTTGGATGTTGGTATATTTAACCTAGATCTGTGTCTAATTAAACTGTGATTGGATGTCTTCGCGTTTTGTGTAGACTTTGAGAGATCGGCTGGTGTTTTAAACTTTTGCAATCTGTGCCATAGAAATGAGCGATAGTGATACGGAAGACAATCCAAGCATATACTTAAGCATAATCAGCCTTTATTGTTCCCGCTGCTGGTACACACACAGGCCTCCTCTCTGTGAGAGGGAGTGGGCCGAAATCGACTACGCGGGCCAAGTGCGGGTTGGTACATGTCACGTCTTCTAATTTTTGGTTCTAGGATATGCCGGTTTCCTTACGATGTTGTCCATCACCGTTTTGAGAGCAGTTGTGATGACACAATTTACACAAAGTTAAGCGTCTGTATAAGTTCGAACCTGCGACCTACAACTCGTAAATCGCGGCCGTTACCACTTGGGCCACCACTGCTCTGTCTGTGTCTCACAATCAAAGTGCAGAGGAAAATATTGCGGTCTTTTAACTGATAGGTATATAAACTTACTTTTGAGGAGCTCGTGGTTCAGTAATAACAGCCGCACGGCTCGATCCATCAGGTTAAGCTACGCTTGCCGGGGTTGGTCCGTGGATGGGTGATCATCTTCACATACCGAGACTCGTTCGTGCGTCGGAAAGTAGCTGTTGGTTGTGCCCGGCCGTCATTCATGCATCTTTGACAGTAGTTACGGGTCATCAGAATTTCAAAAGTCTGACAACCCAGTCTTACCAAGGGGTATCGTATTACCCAGTTACGGGGTTGTGGAGGCCAGACAGGCAGTCGCTTCATATAAAATAGCGGTATTCAGCTGCATTTGGGTAGACTGGAAGCCGACGCAACATAGTTGGGAAAAGGCAAATTGATTGATGTAAACTTACTTTTCCATTATTGTTCCACATAATTTTTTCGTAATTAGCCGGAGGTCCTTTTATGTCCAAATAAACATCCTTGCCGGACACGGAGACGATGGCATAGTCAGTGTGGTCATCTACTGTGAACTGGAAAATAAAATTACAACATTTAAGAGCGTTTATTGCAAATAGATGTCAAATATTTCGCTGTTTTGATTAATTTAGCAATAATACTGTATGGAAATAAAAACTTGAGAGGTGTCAAGGGACACCCGGATGGAACGAAGTTACAACTTTAGCAAAAAGTGTCGTTACAACTTTTGGTTTTAATTTTTTCCGTCTAGCCCCCTTTCGCAACGCGCGAAAGGGAACTTCGTTCCAAAAATGTTGCTAACTAGCGAACTAGAATATTGATTATGAAATGCAATAATTAACGTAACACCGAATATTTACTTCTAGATGTAAAAAAAGTGAGTATTTGGAAACTTTGGACGCCTTTTTTACACCCAAAAAAGGATACAGCATCAAATTCAATGTTATAATTATTACAATTTATTATTATTATTCTAGTTCGCTAGTTAGCCACATTTTTTATTTCCATAACTCCCACCAGTATTATTACCAATATGCACGTAATATTTTTGGGTGCACATGCATAATTTCACAAAATTATCACTTACCGGAATATCTTTTTTTTCACCAGCTGGTACTATCGTCGATGTAATTACAGTCTTGTTGCCTTTTATCGTTTCTTCTATTGTGCGGAGCACCTAAAATAATTGACAAAGAAGATAGATTCCACTTTTTACAAAACTTAGTGTATTATTTTCAATATTAAGATTATAAACCGTTTTACCTGTTCGACGTCAGTCTTAGAAACGTCGAACGCAAGGCCAGAGCATGCGTGTGCTATGTCGAAGTAAACATCGAAGGGTTGAGGTCCATAGCGATGACGGCAGTGGCCAGTGAGCACAAATACTATCTGTAACCATGTTCATTAAAATTTGATCATTATTTCTTTACGGAACATCCTTTAAGTATGTATGTAGTATCAAATTAAATCTTATAACAAAAAAGAAATAAAACAAAAAATTTAGTCATAGTGATCTTTTGGGTTTTGGCCCAACAAAATTTAAGACAATAAGATAACCTAAAGTATTGGCCTGTGTGGCCAGAGTACATGGTGACACCCGTAGGGATAAGCGGGGATTACCCCTCTAGGAAGAATTGACACACATTTTTTGACGGTCTCAGAACTTAGGTGAAGTGGGACAGTTGCACAAAGACAAACATTACGTAATGGATCATTAACGCTAATGTTTTCATTGATTTGTTTAAAGAACCATTAAAATCGGGTCTAATGTTGCTTTCTGCAACAAGTTAATGGAAGATTAGCATTTAATGCCGTTCGTCCGATTCTGCAACTGGCGATGGCGGTGAGATAGTTAAGTAGGTTGTACCAAAACGTATTTTTTTCTGTGGACATGAAAAATTTGATAAAGTATTCCTATTTAGACTGACCTGGCTCTGTTTCTTTTGACACAGGTCTTTTACATAATGGCCATCTTGGTAGTCTTTTGCCGGAGCATCAGTAAACACGTAAATGAAGGAGTTGCTGTTACTTTTTTCTAGTGCTAGGAGTAATCCTTTCATTGACGGTTCCCAACAGTCCGGGTTATGAATATTGTGAGCGTAAACTGGTTGTAATGTTCGTTCAAAGGTGTTGCGATTATCGGTCACCACCCTCACTTGAGCATCTGAAATTAAAAGACCTCTTAAGTAAATATAATAAAAAATATTTTTTTTATTGCAGAACACAATGATGCATAAAAAAATAAAATAATAGCACATAAACTAAAAATGACATAATTAGAATTAAAATCAACTCTAAACTTAAAAAAAAAAACAAATAGAAAATCAATATTAAAATCAAAATTTACATGTTTGTTAAATATTTGTTTAATTATTTCTCTGTATTTTGTAGCATGTAACTGTTTTTTGTCCCTAATAAGTAATAATTAAAAAAATAAAAAATAATATCAGATGAAGATCACCTATTCTGGGATATAATTTTTTTTTTGGCGGCCATCAATTCAATTATAATTAAAAATTTTGAAAGAACACATAGAACGTAGTATTATTTTTTACTACGGCGTCAAAGTCGAGAACAAATTGGGTTCGGAGATATACCCATTCGGAGATCAATTTTTTTTTGTCGGCCATCGATAGTAAGTACATACATATTTTGATAGAACACATAGGTACAACGCATTATTTTATACTACGGCGTCAAAGTCGAGAACAATTTGGGTTCGGAGATATAATTATATCTGGTAAGAAATAGAACGTCGGCGACGGGAATTTTTTATCATTATTTTGGTAGTGCCTACAAAGGTTACTACACATTACGGTAAAAACCTTTACTAACCTAGCACTCTTCTCCCTTCGGGAGGGGCGCCTTCCCATGGGCTCCACCCCACACTACACAATACTCGTAGATTCGCGTGTCGTGACTCAGTTCAGTCACTCTCATTCGTCTTGACAAGAGCGTCGCTTTCGACAACCCTGACAAAACCGAATGTCCAGACGACAGCCTAGAGATTTTTTGGGATCTTGGAGAACATTGGGTTCTCCAAGATCCCAAAAAGTAGACCAAGCGCACCTTGACAAGGTTGATACAGAAGTCAAATGCAGAGCTTCATCCCAGCCCCAGCCGTTGAAGACACTGATGATCCTTTGCCTCCCCGTCACTCCAGACGAAGTGCACGACATCATGAAAGAGCTCCACGCTCGGATAGCTTCCGGTTCAGACGGTATCACCACACCAAGGTGTACAAACTCCTCCTCCTCCCCGCTAATCTCATTATGCTTATGACCACCATCTTCAATGGCGCCTTGAACAACTACATTTCCGCAAGCGTGGAAAGATGCCACCGTTATCCAAATCCAAACCCAAGTCTGAGCCCTAAGTTCCATCCCATCAGTCTCCTCAATGTAGTACTTGGCAAAATCTACAAGATGCTTATTTATAAGCATCTCAAAGACTATGTCAAGGCAAAGACCCTCATCCCCAACGAACAGTTTGGTTTTCGAACCCCACGCTTATAAGTTTTATGCCCTGGCTGGAGCCCTTAATTTATTGAGGCACCCACAGGAGAGTCCGGTTAAGCATCTGTTGCAAACATACAAGAGGGAAGAAAATGTCGAAAATACCTTGCCGATTATATTATAGAAAATAATATGAACAGACAAAGAATTTCATTCAAACGAATGTCGGTTTATGATCCGGAATTATCGGACCTTCCTCGTCTGAATGAAGAAGATTGTATACTCATGGGTTTGGACATTTATCAGCTCAAACTAGCCCGACCGTACTATAGTGAGCACCTGAGAGACGGGGTGTACATAATCGAAGTTTACATTGATCCGAATGTAATTAATTAGCTTGGCTGATATGTACGTTAGTACTCGTAAAATAATACCTCAATGGCTGATATTAGTAATACGACACGATTTCTAAGAGGTCGTATCCAGTCGCGACAGTCGAGGACCCACGGCTAGCCCACTGCCACTTCAGCTTGCTCACTCAGCAAGCTGAAGTGGCCACTGCCATTTCCGTCAAACAAACATTACAAACATGGGTAGCTCACTGGCTGGCCATGTTTGTCGAAGGACCGACGGCCGGTGGAGCAAACGAGTCCTAGAGTGGAGACCGCGTATCGGCAAGCGTAGTGTGGGACGCCCCCCAGCTAGATGGACCAACGACCTTAAAAAGTTGTCTGGGACATACTGTATGCTGAAGGCGGAGGACAAGGTGTTGTGGTGTCATAGCCAGAGAGAGTCCTATGTTCAGTAGTGGACTGCGACTAAGTTGAGTTGATTGAACAATAAATTGTGTAGGTAGAAGAGGTTGGTATGTTTAAACCTATGTCTGTAATTTTTATGGTGTACATAATAAAGAGTATTCTATTCTATTCTATTCTAGAAGTTAAAGGAGCAATTTCTCTCATTTACCCGTATCACATTTCTAGAGGAGCTCTTGGCTAAGTAATAACAAGCTGCACGGGTCGATCCATCAGGTTAAGCTACGCTTGCCGGGGTTGGTCAGTGGATGGGTGACCATCTTTACATACCGAGACTCCTCCGTGCCTCGGAAAGCACGTTAAGCCGTTGGTCCCGGCTGTCATTCGTGGATCTTTGACAGTCGTTACGAGTCGTCAGAAGCCCGAAAGTCTGACACCAGTCTTACCAAGGGGTATCGTACTACCCAGTTACTGGGTTGTGGAGGTCAGATAGGCAGTCGCTCCATGTAAAATACTGGTATTCCGCTGCATCCGGTTAGACTGGAAGCCGACCCCAAGATAGTTGGGAAAAGGCTAGGAAGATTGATTGACCCGTATCACAATTCTGCGCCCACGACTGTAAATCTGACACTATACAAAATTTTCCTATAGTAATTGACTTACAAGAATAAACGTCATATAGGAATCTAATAAACGCTTTGACTAAGGCAGTGATTTTAAAACTGCATCTTACAAGACGATTTGCGCTACAAGTACATACGCTCCTATAATTAGTTTTATAAACGTTTACAGGATTACTTTATAAGATTCTTACTAGAGCGTGCAGTCTTATAAGAGCATGGTATAAAACTAATTAGGAAAGTGTCGCTTTTGATCCTATAAATGCATTTAATATAATTATTTGCTCTTGTTAATGTCTTGTTTCATTCTTCTATAAGACATGCACTTTTATAAATGTCTTAGATATAGCTGCTATAGGTCAAGGATATTATAGGATTGATTCGTCTTAGTCGTGATCTTATTTGCTCTTGTTAACGTCTTGTTTCATTCTTCTATAAGACATGCACTTTTATAAACGTTTTAGATATAGCTGCTATAGGTCAAGGATATTATAGGATTGATTTGTCTAAGTCGTGACTTTTAATGGATTGTTAGCACCAAACTAGCATGCCCTCCGATTTTTATAGGTAAGATTCTACTTATTAGTGTCCTACATTTGCTATTACCGGTTTGCATCCCACTCTTGATCTTTTTCGTATTCAATTGTATAGATAAATATAAAATCGTTTCAAAGTAATTCTGACCCTATTCTGAAAATATTAGTTCTGTTTAAAACATTATCTTAAATGTACTGGCATGCGGAATTCTTTCTGTTGTATTACTAAGAACCCTAAAACTTAAATATGGTGGCGAAGTAGGTATATCCTGTAGTAGTCTTAACTTTGACTAAATTGTTTTATAAAAGTTTTGATAATGCAATATTATGACACGTAATCCAGATCCTATGGCGGCTTAAGTATTTGTTAATTATTATCGAATAAAATAATAACAAATATGTTTAGTTTTGAAGGGGCGTGAAGATATGTTTATTAGCATCGAACACTTCATCAATAAAATTAATTTCGCAAGTTGAGTAGTCATTCTATACACAACAGTCAAAAGACAAAAGTTACCTATTTCAAATAGATTATTAGAATGTGGAATACTTCCCCTTTGAAAATATTATATTTTTTTCTAAAGTTACCAGCACGGCATCGTTACAAAAAGATGATCGAACGAATGCTCTAGTAATAGCATCGCGCTGCCAATTGTTGGATCAATTAAACCAGTAGCGGCACTAGTCAGATCATTGGAGGACTAATCCCGCTTATTCAGTGCGTTTTTCGGATCTTTATAGGACAATTATATCTTGTAAAAGCACCTAATAAGATAATTATAAAATTGAATTGCACTTTACCGGACTGTAAAAAAACGACTTTAGTGCGTAATGGTCCTATAAACTGCGCCCAAATGCGGCTTTTAAATAAACGTTTGTAGGATTTTAATAGGATAAAAAAATACATGTTCCTAGGATATTCACATGACCAAATTTTGCTATATATGTAGTATGTCTGGTCACGATCCTATCGTCCTGCGCGTTTCTAGAGGTTAATGTAAATTATCGTGTCGTGTTGTGAAAAGACGAGCAGTTTAATTGAATTAATCGAATCTATACCTACGAACCCGTCTCAATACACCTGAACCAGCTCCCTGACGGTGAGCTCTCCTGACTATCAGAAACACTGGTAATTCGTTGTAGTTTTGGAGTACAGGCATGGTCTCGTCATTATGACGCATCATAATGGCGTGACCCGTATTATCGTGAAATTCCGTACATACCGCTTAGGTAATTTTTTTTTCAGAACTGGTACAAAACAGCACTAAATGGGTACTAAATATACGTGTTAGAATATTCAATCAATCAATCAATTACAAGAGTTGGTCCCGTCATTATGATGTTTATAATTCATTCCTGGCCATAGACTTTTATTTTTTTTTATCCCAAATCGCCTAAAAAAATGGGTGTTAAAAACAATAATAATGTTGTTATTGTTGTGTTAAAATATTGCCAAAGTACTGTCAGCCGCTGGTTTTTCGCGTCACAGTTAATCCGATATTAGCCGTCTAGTTCTGTTATTCTGCTAATCTAATTGTTACGACTGCACATGTAAGCCTGTTCATCACACTACCATTTAAAACTAACCAGTTACAAACTCAAACCACCAATTATGAGTATCGAGAATGTCTCAGCTCAAATATTTCAGTGGCAGTTCGTACACGAGGTGGCTTCATCATCAGCCTACAGCAGTCCACTGCTGGAATTAAACCTTTCCAACCGCACGTTATTCAGCTCGATTATCGGCAACTCTCATCCAGCTGCTACCAGCCAGCGAAGATCTTCGCTCCATCTAGACTGAGGGCGCCCTACCTTGTCGATTTGATTACGTGGCTTACTAATGCTTATTGGTCGCGTCGAGAACGCAATCCATAAACGAATGGGTCTGTTTAATCTAAACTAATATTATATAGAGAAACATAACATCACGCCTTGTTTCCCCGAAATTTTTGTTTAAGTCCCATGTAATAGGGGGCGAGCCTATTGCCAAATAAATCCAGACTCCGGGCTGCTACTGAGAAATTCCAGATAGAAAAACCCAATAACACTTTGCCCGACCCGGGGATCGAACCCAGGACGTCGTGCTCAGCAGTAGCGGTTGCTAAGTACCACTAGACCACCGAGGCAGTCGTGATATAGAGAAAATATTTGATTTTCTGTATGTTTGTCTATTAAGTCTATTTATGTTTGTTTGTAATGGATACACTCAAAAAATACTTATTTAAAAAATCATTTCACCTGTAGAAAGCTACATTATCAGCGAGTAGCATGGGTATATTTTATTAAAAAAAAAAAAATGAGATCTCTGCGAAAATTGCAATAATGTAACACACGGTATCAAATATTTGCAAACATAAAATAATGTGCTATAATATGTTTATAGTAGGTAGGTAATCTTCATTTCCCACAATAAAATCTGCGAGGCTATATACTCGTATTATAATTATGTCACAATAACCGTTTTTTGTTCAAATAAGTCAATCAAAACACGGACAGAATCGAAAGACGATGATATTCGTATCATCGACGCTAAGCGAAAACGAAGTAACAGCGCAGGCGGGCCATGCGCAGTGACAAGAAATTTCACGCGGATGAAGTGACGGGCAGAAGCTAGTGTAGAATTATACTGGTTGACTGGTAGGGAATGGATAAAATTAGAAATGTTAAGTAAGAGAATGAGCGAAAGTTGCGCGGGTACGGAAGAAGTTGTAGGGAAATTGGTTGTCACTTTGTCACGACATTAGAATGTCATGTAGTAGTAGTACTCGTATGAGTACATGAAGAAGGTGTCACTGGGATAGTTTTAAGTATGAATGCAGAGGATGGTTCTGTTAATAAGGTAAGAGCAAAAACAGGATGTAAGGACTTTGTGAAAGATGATACTGCTAGAAAGTTTGACTCTGAGATGACAGTTAATAGTGATGTAAGTAAAAATACTTATTGGATTTGATAGATTCGTTACAACAAGTCTATGACTAGTTAATCTGATGTGTTTAATCTTATGTTAGCTGTTTAGATAAACTATTTTCAGCAGCTAATAAAATCACACAACGACTGATTTTATTCATACACGCGGAAAAAATTACATTATTAAAACTGTATGGAAAATCTGAAGTTTTAACTTCAGTCGCGTAATAATTTTAACATGGTACTTAACTGAATTGGGAAATTAATAAAAATCAAGAAGGCACATTACCTGGATCGTTGAACGTTACGAGCACCATGTTGCTGATAAGACTGGCCTTTTCATTGAACACAACATCACTGATTCGTTTCACACTACGTTTTACTTGGTCGATATCGTTCCGCATAGAGCCTGTATCATATAGGAGAAAGGTTAAACTGCCCTTGCATGATACTCTCAATACAATATTCGCGAGTGTTAGCAACACTGCGTGCGGATATATCCGCCCCCACATTTTGGATACGATTGTACTAGCAGTCGGTATTAATACTGAACTGATTCCTAATAAAGCGCAATCCACACTGTGGCAAAATGGAACAGGGACGGTCAATATATAAATTGCCTCGGGAAGTCGGGAGTAATAATTTATTTTAGTTTGCTTCAATAAACCTGCAACAGTTTTTCCTCTTATTTGTTAAAATCCCAGGTTGACGTAATTATTATAAATGCATTATTGGTATATTTCCATGGATTTGTTTAATTAGCTACCAAGAGAATTACAAGCTTTCAAAACTAAACGGTAATGAATCGACAAAATGATAAGAGAAATGGCTGAAAGTTCCAATTCAAGGAACTTGGAGTCACTTTAATACATAATTGATGGGTCATCAGTTCAGCGTCATTTAGTTAATTTATAAAAAACGTCTGACGTTAAAAGCTTCGTCACTTTCTGAATAATTGAGCCGCAAACGACACCGAGTCATCGGTGAACTAATGAACTATTGGAATACTACGATTACGTTTTCTTGTAAAAAAGGAGGGAAAAGAGTAAATTCTGAAGTTTACGAGGAACCTGTCAAGAAAGTTTGCTAAGCAGCAGGATCGAGTTTAATGTCACGAAAAATATGAGACGTGAAATGTACCTATTTATTTTTAAAAGCTTTTATTCAACTTGCAATGTTTGTTTGTTTGTTTGTATGTAAGTTAGTATGTTTGTTTAGGTGGATTCTTGCAAGCTGAATTAAGACCACTTCCTCTAACTCCATGGAGTTGATATTTTACATGTTGGTTCAATTCCGATGACAATACATTTTTATGACAAACATGACCTAATTGGCTACCCAGGATTGGCTCCAGACGAGGGAACTCCTCAACGGCCAATAGTACAGGCACGAAATTTTATATACGCTTTCATTATAATGGTCTGTTTTAAATTCCACCACGATCTGGCTACTGCATCCAGGATTGGCTTCAGACGAGGGAACTCCTCAACGGTTAACAGTACAAACAGGAAATTTTATATACGATTTTATTATCACGGTCCGATCTAAATTCCACCATGATTTGGCTGTTGCACCCAGGATTGGCTTCAGGCGAGGGAACTCCTCAACGATCAACAGCGCAGACACGAAATTTTATATATCCATCAATTATGATAGTCCGTTCTAAATTACACCATGATCTGGCTGCTGCACCCAGGACTGGCTTCAGATGAGGGAACTCCTCAACGGCCAATAGTACAGACACGAAATATTATATACGCTTTAATTATGATAGACTGTTCTAAAGTCCACCATGATCTGACTGCTGCACCCAGGATTGGCTCCTGACGAGGGAAGTCCTGAACGATCAACAGTAGAGACACGAAATTTAATATATGATTGAATTATGATAGTCCGTTTTAAAGTCTATTATGACCTGACTGCTGCACCCAGGATTGACTCCAGACGAGGGAACTCCTCAACGGCCAACAGTACAGACACGAAACATTATATACGCTTTAATTATGATAGACCATTCTAAAGTCCACCATGATCTGACTGCTGCATCTAGAATTGGCTTCAGACGAGGGAACTCCTCAACGGTTAACAGTACAAACAGGAAATTTTATATACGCTTTAATTATCACGGTCCCTTCTAAATTCCACCATGATTTGGCTGTTGCACCTAGGATTTACTCCAGACGAGGGATCTCCTCAACGGTTAACAGTACAAACAGAAAATTTTATATAGGCTTTAATTATGACGATCCAATCTGAATTCCATCATGATTTCGCTATTGCACCCAGGATTGGCTTCAGGCGAGGGAACTCCTCAACGATCAACAGCGCAGACACGAAATTTTATATATCCTTCAATTATGATAGTCCGTTCTAAATTACACCATGATCTGGCTGCTGCACCCAGGACTGGCTTCAGACGAGGGAACTCCTCAACGGCCAATAGTACAGACACGAAATATTATATACGCTTTAATTATGATAGACTGTTCTAAAGTCCACCATGATCTGACTGCTGCACCCAGGATTGGTTCCAGACGAGGGAACTCTTCAACGGTCAACAGTACAAACAGGAAATTTTATATACGCTTTAATTATTACAGTCCGTTCTAAATTACAGCATGATCTGGCTGCTGCACCCAGGACTGACTTCAGACGAGGGAACTCCTCAACGGGCAACAGTAGAGACACGAAATATTACATACGCTTTAATTATGATAGACCGTTCTAAAGTCCACCATAATCTGACTGCTGCACCCAGGATTGGCTCTAGACGAAGGAACTCTTCAACGGTCAACAGTACAAACAGAAAATTTTATATACGCTTTAATTATTACAGTCCGTTCTAAATTACAGCATGATCTGGCTGCTGCACCCAGGACTGACTTCAGACGAGGGAACTCCTCAACGGCAACAGTAAAGACACGAAATATTACATACGCTTTAATTATGATAGACCGTTCTAAAGTCCACCATGATCTGACTGCTGCACCCAGGATTGACTTCAGACGAGGAAAGTCCTGAACGGTCAACAGTACAGACACGAAATTTAATATACGCTTGAATTATGATGGTCCGTTCTAGAGTCCATTATGACCTGACTGCTGCACCCAGGATTGGCTCCAGATGAGGGAACTTCTCAACGGCCAACAGTATAGACACGTAACATTATATACGCTATAATTATGATAGACCATTCTAAAGTCCACCATGATCTGACTGCTGCACCCAGGATTGGCTCCAGACGAGGTAACTCCTCAACGGTCAACAGTACAAGCAGGAAATTTTATATACGCATTTAATTATGATATTCCGTTCTAAATTCCAACATGACCTGGCTGCTGCACCCGGGATTGGCTCCAGACGACGAGATTCCTCAATAATCAACAGGATAAACACGACATTTTATACATGGTTATGTATTGTGCTATTATACTTCAATGGAATTCAGGGTCTGATGATGGAGCCGGAAGATTAACAAAGGAACTTCAAAAAAAAACTAGACTACCATCGAGTTTGAACTGGTTGGTTTTGTCTTGACTAGAACTATAGCCCAAAGTAGTATCCAGGGTCTGATGATAGAGCTGAAAAGAGATGACACATAGAAAGTGGTCATAGAAAATCCTCAACTAAATAAGATCTTTTGTCAAAAACTATTTCCCGAGGTGTAGTCTAGGGTGTGATGATAGTGCCGGAAGGTAGCCACAGGAAAACCTCAACTTTACAAGGTAGCCCTGTTGTGTTGAACTCATTGGATTTGTTTAGACAAGTGAAAGTGACAGAACAGATATTTTATCAAAATACTAATGCTAAAAAACACAAAATAAAATATTAGTAAAAATCTTTTTAAAACAAGCTTTTATTGAACTAAAAAGTACAAAATAAACCTTACGTAAACAGATAACTTTAATGTTTTCTTAAAAGCTTGAGGCGTGAACGTCCTTCTTAAACATAAAAATAAGCCTCAAGCTTTTAAGAAAACATTAAAGTTATCTGTTTACGTAAGGTTTATTTTGTACTTTTTAGTTCAATAAAAGCTTGTTTTAAAAAGATTTTTACTAATATTTTATTTAAATAGTACTGGTTGTCTCGAGAGCCACAACAGTGCAAATAGAACAAAGATCAGTGAATTTGAAGCTAAGTAACATGAATGATGATCACTTAGTACGATTACCCATAATTATGTACATACCTACTTACTTTCAAACAAGCTTCCTTTACCAAATGAAAAAGAATTTTCAAAATCGGGCCACAATCGAGGAAAATATCGATGAACATACGCAAAAAGCAACAAAAAGTCGTGTTCGTCTTTTTGTTTTTTTTTTTGAAGATGGAGGTGCTATGTTTAGCGCCTCGTTATTTTTACAAGTCGGTTAAAAAGTAGCAGTAGGGGATGACTGTCGGGAACCTTAGACAGTCGAAATTAATTAATTGACTCATTAGTCGACGCTAATTACTCAATACTCATTAATATAGTATTTATTGCATTTCACAATGTAAACCTAGGTGGTAACTAACATTATTGCAGCAAGATCCTCCGCTGTGTTTCTGACAGATTATACACAGATTGGTAGATGTAAACTAGTGATGAAACGGCTCGTGGTTTGGTCGGATACCGGATACTTACTGGATATCCGGCCATCCTATAAGCCAAACAGCTGCCCTGACAGCCTGATTTGAAGCCGCGGAGGAAGAACAGATCAGATTCGCATAATTTACTGTATTATCTATGTTAAAATTCGTTAGCAATGATAATTTATTTGTAAATTCTGATTCTTGCTTTATTAGTATCCAAGCCGCTTTACTTTTATTTTTTGAAGACCTTAGTAAGTGGTCATTTGATGTTTTAATAGAACTACTAATACAACATCTTAGTAATTTACTGTATTTTTTATATACCTACCTATTTTAAAACGCAATGAGCGTTTACGTTTACTGCTAATTCTTAGGCCTTTAGTAATCCAGTTGATTTTCCTACATTTGTTTGTCATTTTAATTCTAACTTTAGGGAAACATAACTTATCAAACAATAAAAACAATTCCTGAAAAGAATCATAAGCCGAATTAATGTTAAGTTGCGTTGTACGTTGTTTTATAGAAAATAGTTTTATAGAATTTCGTTTCACATAAAATTTTTCATATATTATCATTTCACAGAATAATCAATACGCAGAATACTTACTTTGAATAAACTTTAATCATTGATTTTTGTTACAAATAAAATTAAAAGTTTCGATATTCATATCATAGAATAACAAACCAAATATTCTTTATTCTCATACTGTTTAGTTAGTATAAAGCTTATTACCAAGAAAATCCCCAGTGCCCTATATTTTTGATACTGCAACAAATTTCGATGTGGCGCTCGCCGGCCGCTGCCGCGGCACCGCTCGCTTCGCTCGCTCGGCTCGCGCGTAGTTGGTCACAGTTCTAACCTAACCTAACCTATATGGTCGGAGTGCCCTAATAGTTATTACTAGACACTACACTACACACACACACACACACTATTGTTGTTTATAGCATAACGTCTATTCTTACATTTTCGTTGAAATACCTGAACAAACAATATTCGTTAAAAAATAATTCTACTGTTTGATAAGTTTGTTAAATAAAAAAATGTGATTAAAAATTCATTGAATTGTGTTTCTGTGAATTAATAATATTTCATCCAAGTAAATAGTTGTTGAAACAATAATATTCGAAATAAAAATATAAGAACTAAATAAATATGAAACATTTTGGTGCGAAACGAAATTCTATGTAATTTCTGTCTGCGAAACAAGGTGACACCGTTAAGTTGGCTATAAACTTCTGAGAAGGAAAGAAACTATAGTCTCTTTTAAAAATATTTCCTTATGTCAGGTTGTGACAGGGACACTTAACATTAATTTGTGCTGTATTGTGGTCAGATATAGGTAATATCCCAATGCAAAAGCTCACCTTTGGCAAGTGGAATATTACGTATGATATTATCGATGCAGGTATTCTGCCGCGATGGATCAGTAATTCGTACTAATTCCACTATTATCTTGCAACATATTTTGTTCTGTTTGTGCACTACGATCTACCATTTTTAGTTTAGGGCGATTTGAACATTGATTTATTTGATTAACCTGTTTAATTTGAGAGTAGTCCTTTTTTTATTACGTGTAAAAGTGATTCCAATATCCTATTTACAGATAATAAATAATTGCATTTCATTTCATTTCTCGCCTCACAGCATTCTTCCCATTACATATAGAAGTCGTTTTGTAATTAAGGTGTAGTCTATTTGATCCAGAGTAGAATTAATCCGATTACAAATATCATATTTATTTGTAGCGGTTAGACCGCCACATACAAAAACTACGAAACAAAAAGACATGACGTCACACAATTCCTACATCTCGCAGTTAGAGTTTACTGAGTGAATAACATAGATAAGACTATCCGAAATCAACATATGGGCAGTTGCCCGCCAGATATAACACCCGTCTGGTTGGAGGATCCTCCCTTTTCTATGGTGGATGAGTGAACTTTACACCCTGTTCCTCATACCCCTAAATTGGTGACCCCGAGTATGAACGTCAACGCAGCCTTCGTGCAACTACTTCAGCGTGACGTCATCATCATCACTCCCGCAAGCTTTCGTGAGGCGAGTCACACAGCCAGCCAGCACCCACGGCTTCAACGGGTATCCTGACCACCAGCATGCAGCGAACGCGCATTCCTGGTCATTACCCTCAGCCTCATCAGCAACCTTGGCACAGCACCTGCACTTCCGGCCGGTCTCACAAGCAGAGCCTATTCTACCCTCTCCTGGTCGACGCAAGCAGTCAGCCAAAAACCCGGCGCTGTACCACATCCGACTCACTGGATGACGACGCAGCGCCACCCCGACTCACTGGGGAATCACCGCAGACAGTTCCGACTCATCGTGAACTATGCGGCACCCGGTTCCGACTCACTGGAACCACAGCTGGCACTGTGAAGCATCGCAAGATCCAAGACTCAGCCCACTATCGACCTCCGGTCTCCGGAGGGGAGTGATGTAGCGGTTAGACCGCCACATACAAAAACTACGAAACAAAAAGACATGACGTCACACAATTCCCACATCTCGCAGTTAGAGTTTACTGAGTGAATAACATAGATAAGACTATCCGAAATCAACATATGGGCAGTTGCCCGCCAGATATAACACCCGTCTGGTTGGAGGATCCTCCCTTTTCTATGGTGGATGAGTGAACTTTACACCCTGTTCATACCCCTAAATATTCAACTGTAAGCTGTCAGCAAAGTCAATAAAATTGTAATTTTTATACTGGTAACTTATCATCATTAGCATTTCATTAATTTTAGATTAATATAAATGGTCGTTATTAAAAACTTTTAAAACAAATATTGAACATTGAGTTATCTTTAGAAATATACATAGTTCTGACGTTATTTTGAGTACGTTTGAATCATGTTGTCCTACACAAACAATTATTCGATCATCTTTTTCTTTTTTTCTTTTTTTGTGTGGGAAATCATCCAATGACTTCTCCCGCTCTGGGGCGGAGCGGAAGGGCGTGTCAGAGTTTTACTGACTAAAACCCACCCGTGTTCCTTCCCTTGCGTTGCCAGGGGCCACGGTTTCCCCTTGGGACTACCCGCAACCCCGGCAGGCATCGGCCCTAGCGAACCCCGTCAGTTTTGCTGACATCTCTTTGAGGCGCGCGTGGAACACGACGCGCCGTCGACCCGGGCCTGGTCCTTATCGGAAGGCGAGCTGCCCTCTGCTCTCCGTCCGCAGGCCCGCGCCTACGGTGGCCGGAAATCGGCTATCAATTCCCGACGCCCGGGACGTCTCCAACGGCGGCGGCGGCTAGGGCTGGTAGGGCGTGACCTTTGCCACTCCCTCGCGCGTTCCGCCTCCTCCTTTGCGAGCATTACTGCTTCGCAGAAGGAGGTGACGGCTTGCCATGCCCTCTCGCTCCGCACCATGGCCTGGACCAGGGCCGGACGCGAGAGGTCACTGCCGCCGATCGCCTCCACGAGGACACGGAGGTGGTCCACCCAAACCGGGCAAACCTCCACCGTATGCTCCACCGTGTCCTCAATTATTCGATCATCTGGAGTAACATTAAACAATTTAGCGCTATTTAATATTTCTTCCGTCGATGCATAAGGTTTTATGAAAGATATCACTCGTCATATGGAGTCCTTTCTCTCGATTTATTTAGTATTTTAGATTTTTTAAGGCACTGTTTACCACCAAATAAGAATATTCTGCTAATAACAGTTTCTTTAAAAAAAAATTGTTTTGGTCTGGACGATAGTAAATATTATAATATTAATATATTTTGTCAGTTTGTAATCAGTAATAAATTGATTACAATCAAAATATAAAATAGCGTCACTGTGACGACAATGTCCTATTATAAATTAACATAATTATTTAGATTATAAATATGCCTATTTTGCTCATCAGACAAATAATAAAAATAAGGCTAGGCACAGAAAATAAATTTACAACTATTGGTCGCATTGAGATGTAACATCAAACGGACACATTCAATTATGTCCTTTTTTCTTACAGATAAACTATCCCCTAATATAATAATATAACAGTTGAACTGGGGTTTATTTTTGTCAATTTAATATAACAAATTAATTGGCTAATACTGGCACCGGGTAAACAATTATTTATAACATATTGTTGTGAATACTGATTAAATATTCTACCAAAACCTTGACCAAAGTCAGAAAATACATTATGTTGTGTTAACCAAATTATTCATACTATACAGCTACCTACTAGCTGAGCCACTGAGGGTGTGGGTGTAACAAGTTAAGGCTGAGTTGCCTGGGAGCAGACACAGTTAAAAGAGAGGTTATTTGTCAGAGACTCATACCTCTCTGCATTGTACTTGACCAAGTCTGCTAACCCATTGGCCTCCTGTATGCGCTTACTTAGACCAGGTCTTGTTGACAAGCCTCATATTTGACTAAATATGTCCTTAGAGCATTATTCCCTAACAAACAATTCATCCTGTAGGTGCCGAGTGTCAGTGTCATAATTATAATTCATTATTACACTGCTCTCAGTCTCTGTCTTGTTTTAAATTTATATTTTTTTTGCCTAAGTTTTGTATTAAATTTATTAACTTTTAGGCGTTTTAATGATTTCTCAGTATTCCTAATGAGTCTATTAATTTTAATATATTTTTTAATTTATTGTGACTAGTAAACAATTTGATTTTATTGATACTCGTAGTATCATCAGTTAAATCTATTGTTACAATTGGCACAATACATGTGAGTCCGGACCCGCTACCAACCAACTCATCATAAAGACTGCAGGCGATCGCAGACTCTTCACCGGTTTAGGGGTATGAGGAACAGGGTGTAAAGTTCACTCATCCACCATAGAAAAGGGAGGATCCTCCAACCAGACGGGTTGTTATGTCTGGCGGGCAACTGCCCATTATGTTGATTTCGGATAGTCTTATCTATGTTATTCGCTCAGTAAACTCTAACTGCGAGATGTAGGAATTGTGTGACGTCATGTCTTTTTGTTTCGTAGTTTTTGTATGTGGCGGTCTAACCGCTACATCACTCCCCTCCGGAGACCGGAGGTCGATAGTGGGCTGAGTCTTGGATCTTGCGATGCTTCACAGTGCCAGCTGTGGTTCCAGTGAGTCAGAACCGGGTGCCGCATAGTTCACGGTGAGTCGGAACTGTCTGCGGTGATTCCCCAGTGAGTCGGGGAGGCGCTGCGTCGTCATCCAGTGAGTCGGATGTGGTACAGCGCCGGGTTTTTGGCTGACTGCTTGCGTCGACCAGGAGAGGGTAGAATAGGCTCTGCTTGTGAGACCGGCCGGAAGTGCAGGTGCTGTGCCAAGGTTGCTGATGAGGCTGAGGGTGATGACCAGGAATGCGCGTTCGCTGCATGCTGGTGGTCAGGATACCCGTTGAAGCCGTGGGTGCTGGCTGGCTGTGTGACTCGCCTCACGAAAGCTTGCGGGAGTGATGATGATGACGTCACGCTGAAGTAGTTGCACGAAGGCTGCGTTGACGTTCATACTCGGGGTCACCAATTTAGGGGTATGAGGAACAGGGTGTAAAGTTCACTCATCCACCATAGACAAGGGAGGATCCTCCAACCAGACGGGTTGTTATGTCTGGCGGGCAACTGCCCATATGTTGATTTCGGATAGTCTTATCTATGTTATTCGCTCAGTAAACTCTAACTGCGAGATGTAGGAATTGTGTGACGTCATGTCTTTTTGTTTCGTAGTTTTTGTATGTGGCGGTCTAACCGCTACCGGCTTTGAGAGATTCTAAATGGGTTATTGTGTTGTGGGCCCTGCTTAATTCCTGTTCTAGTTCAGATATGCGTCAGAAAGCCAGTTCGTGGGTGTCACTACATTGCTGGAAATTTGACACCAGTTTGTTGATGCTGGTCAAATATGTCCATATGCTGTGTATGTAGTTCAGCCAACTGGTTCTTAAGCTCAGTGTTCTTGTTATTAATAAACTGAATTTCCACCTCACTGTCTTCCCTTTCCTGTAGCAGCTGATGGTACTGGGTTTTATTAGATTCCAATTCTTTCAAGGTAGCCCTCAGTTTTTCCTCCAAGGATCTACGGGTCAAAATATTGACAGGCCAACCCTATAGGCACCCTGGAATGAGACAAGAAAAAGCTAAGTGACATAAAGAATAATAGAGGGATGAGATGTGGATAGTGTAACGTTGTGCAACTGAATAGTCGAGTGTTGCTATAATGATATTTAGTAAGTTACTAATCACAACACTAAAACACATGTCACAACACTATCTATCTCCGTATAGCTCTGGGCTCTGTCATTTGACTTCCGTTCGCTGTACCGTTGACAGCTAACCTATAATCTACTATGTGCCCCGAATCTAGGGTGAGTTCCTCATTATTCTACTGTGTTCTATTAACTATGTATACGAGTATATCTATTGAGTGTGCCTTCTGCCATCTGCCATCTGCTATGACCATGTTACCTTGTGTTTCATACTTAACCTAACTTACCATCTGCGAATGTGCCACGCTATCTCTGCACTATCTCTCTCTGCCTGTAAGCCGCTGCGATGTGTTAAGCTTCCGCCTACTCCGCTACCCATACCGTTCCTTGGTCGCTAAATGGGGTGAAGCTGACACATCACATGCGGCCTGCCGCTACTCGCACTGCACCGCTAACATGCGCTTTCTCACGCGCCTTGCAGGGTTCACCATACGGGTTGAGGGCAGGACCCCTTACTAGTTCCTGCCGGCTACCTCAACCTAACGCGTAGCAGTACTGCACGCTTACCTACGGCCTACCGCCTGTGCTGAGCAGGCCACGTCTCCACGTGCTACCGACGCTCACTACCTGGCGTCCTACGAGGGCCGTCCGCCCTACTACTGCGGAGCCTGTGCTGACAGGCCCCCACGTCTACCACGTGCTGCCAAGGACGGTACCCTTCCTCTTATCTATAAGTGCGAGAGCTCAGACAGCGTTCAGGACCGACCCGCGACCTAGCCGTGTTATCTAAGGACCTTAATATATGTATTAACTTTTATAGCTGTTTCTTTTCTTCTACCTAACTACCTACCTATCTCTTGGCAGCCTGCGCAGCCTACCCTGTGCAGCCCTAGCTGCCACAGTGGCGCCCAACTCTAAAACTATCCTACCAAACCTAACACGCTGACCTGACTGAGCCCTCGCACTCACTATCCTCGCTACACATCGTAGCGGTATAGATTTAAGTTTTCTGTCTATTGTATAACTTATTGTGTCTACTAATTATGTGTAACTACTACTTCTGTACATAATGGGAACTCACCTGATGTGTAACTCTTGTGTAACTTAATTTTAAAATCTTTTATCTCTGTGCTGGCAGCGGTGAAGTGCATATTTTTCTAAAAAGTGACTTGTGACTTCTAAAATCAACTATGGATAGCTGTCAAACCATAATTAACCTAAATCTGTGATAAAATCAACTAAGTACTTACAAACATTGTGATTATAAAAATAATGACCTAACCTAACTTTGCTAAAACAAACAATAAACTCTAACTTGATATACCTTCATACATCTTTTAAATGCAACAAAACTCCATAATTACAATCTAAATAACTTATCTACTAGCTCACAAATAAAAAACAACATAAATATATAACTACTGTGGCCAAAATTAAACACTAAGGACAGCTATCACTATGAATAAACTACCAAATAAAATTAACTTCATTGCTAACTACTACTTTTTGTCCAATCACTATTAGCTAAATTAATTACTACTTACTACAATAAAATAACACTATCTACCCAATTAATACTACAATACATTCAATGGCTGGTTAAAATAAACTGAAATTGAACTTGAACTGTTTCCCAGTCTACCTACATAATTAACAACAACTTATTTACTCACTTCACTGACAAACTATAACAATACCCAGTGTTGCAATACTACTACTACATGGAAACAATCAATTGCCTAATAAATAATTGGCACAATTGCTATAAAATATTAATGAATAAAATAAAAAACTACCTACACATAACCAAAAAATTGAACTTATGCCTAAACATTGTATGATCTATAACCAACTATACCTACTACTATTTCCTATCTATATACATACATTCATACACACAAATCAAAACTATATCTAACACTAATACTGAATTGTTGTCAAAATAATAAAATAACAATAAACAACAATTACTTATCAAACTATACCAAACTAAATTCAATATCAACTAAACCTATGCTATCAAATATACAACTGACTACCAGTAATGAAACAACAGATCAAACCCCACTAACATACTAACCTACCACTACTAAACTTAACTAACATTCTAACCTACTAACCTACCACCACTTAACCAATTATGCCCTACAAACTACTACAAATTGCACACACCCACTACAACTACCTACCTAACTACTGTATCTATACATTATAACCAACAATTATATAATATCTACACTTCAACTATTTGGAAAATCCAAACGGTTCTATAGGATGATGGCCTACCCCATCCATCTTATGCTTCTTTCTTTAACTATTGGCCCTACAGCCACAGTTGTAATTGATAATGGCCCTACCCCATTTATCACCTACCCTCTATAACTATTGGTCTACAACCATAGTTTAAAAACGAATGATGGCTCTACCCCATTATTCACCTACCTTCCATAACTATCGGCCTAACAGCCTAGTTGTAATGATCATAATGGCCTACCCCATTGATCAGTAGGTTTGCTTTATCAATTGGCCCTACACCATTGGTAACCCTAAGCAACCTAATACTACTAACCTATCTACATTATAATTATGTACTATCTATAAAATTCTAAAGAGCGGTGTAACTCTATAAACAAGCCCTTACAGCAGCGGATGGTTACTGCCTAAATAAGCCTAAACCGAATTACCTATCTATCACTTATATATACTCTACGCAGCGGATGGTTACTGCCTAAATAAGCCTAAACCAAACTATCTATCTATCACTTATGTATACTATAAGCAGCGGTCGGTTACTGCCTAAATAAGCCAAAACCAAACTACCTATCTATTACATATGTGTATTCTAAGCAGCGGACGGTTACTGCCTAAATAAGCCTAAACCAAATTAACTATCTATTACATAAATATATTCTATGGAGCGAATGGTTACTCCCTAAATAAGTCTAAACCAAACCTATCTATTTATGTAAACTGTCTATCTATGTAATTGTTGGTATTCCTATGCAGTTTAGGGAATTTTGTACTGAATAAAACCTACACTACTGGTTACTAAGTACTATGGACTAGACTCTAATTTCTCTTGTGTGTGCATTATACTATTGGGACTGGTTGAAGCTACAACAGGTAGTCTACCTACTTGTTGAAATCTGATCTGTTGCTAGTATATCTATTCTATTATCCATGACTATATCTAATGATATGGAAACACTAATAACTATCATTTTAAATAATAAAATCTAACTATACCTCACATACAAACAAATACCTACATTCATAGAATACTACTACTACTTTGTACTGTGGACTACATCCTAATTTCTAGTCTTGTTTGATTATACTATAGGGACCTAGATTGAACTTACCTACAACAGTAATCTACTCACTGAATAATCTACTCCCACAACTATTCTATTATCTCTGATATCTCTAAGATATTATGGGAATACTTATGACTATTAAATCTATTAGTTTTATACTATACTACACACTACTAAATATAAATAAAACTATTATCTATAACTAATAACAAACTATATCTACAAACCTAAAACTATCCTTAACATATGCTGCACTGGCGCTATTTTAGGGAATGCTGTTGATCCCAAGGGATGTCTATTTACTATTGCATAGCAGTTCACTATTATAACTACCCTTAGCTTTTGTAAGTAAGTACTAGGATGAAGGAGCTACTGAAAGTTCAAATTAGAAGTGAACGAAAACAAAGGAATAAAAGTATTTTTTTAGTAAAATAGATATTTCTTAATTGAGATAGTGATAGTGATATTAAAAATTTATAAAAAGGGGAAAAACAACCAAATTAAGTTTTGTAAAATGGTTGGGCGTACTACTAAATTGTTAAGTAAGTTATTGTAAATCTAGTTACTAACATTAATGAGTTTTTATCCTACTAATGCCTGAATATAATGTCCAGCACCAATAAAAAGTATTATAGGGTTATTTAGGACGTAGTTCACTAGGACGTGGGCAAAGTTACAATGGGAACTAATACGATTTAATTTATTAAATAGGCATAAAATTAAAACAAATACTCCCCGGGTTATGTGGTGATTTCAAATCCGTTCGTTCTATGACAGCTGGTGCAAGTTTACAGATTTTTCATTGATTTTGCAGCGAAATAACTCGCAAACACAAATCCTTGTTATTTATAACTAAATTCATCGAATTTAAGCACGTTTTTATATAATATTACGGGAATTATTATAATTTTACAATTTAATTCTAACACGAAAATTTTTGACTTTGAAATCATCTGTGAGACGTCGTTTCACACTATTTGTCCGGCTTGACGATATACTGTTGTTCCAAGTTGACGTAGGACTGCTACATATTTGTTTCAAAATAGTAATTTCGTGGGAAATCTGAGTAACTTTTTTTTTATCCAACATATTCCAGAATCAAATTGTTCATTTCGTTTTGGATACTTTGTAGATTCGATTTTGAACTTAATTGTCATTTCAGATTCATCTCTTCAATAAAACTAGATGGACAAGTTTGTTGATAAATCTAAACTTTTACCCAGTAGGTAGGTCAAAGGACGGAGAAGAGTCTAAAGAATGGACATTGTTCATGTAATCCTCTAGTGATTTGCATTTAACCACCTGTAGGCCTAGCCAAGTTACAAACGTTTCGTATCGAATCTCTTTCTACAATCGTTAACGCCTCAGCGTAAGCGATTGTAGAAAACGATAACTTGGTAGCCAAGTTGACACGACTAAGTCGATCGTTCATTCTACAACGTCTTTAGAAAAAACCTATACTTTAGTCTATGGTGAGCGTTCCTACAAACGTCAAAGTCGCAGTTGTGTACTTCTACTTTGTGCGCGGGCAGATAATTATTGTTTCAAAGTGATAAAGTGATAAAAAATTAAGCGAATTATTGTAAAGTTCTTCTTATAATAATTGGTTTATCATAATATCACCGTGTGGACTGTAATTTTAAACATTACTGTGTCTTGAAATGTTATGATTATTATTCTGCATAATATGAATGAAAGATACTAATAACTTTTATAGGATGGAATCTAGATCTCGAGTAAGCTTGGATTCATGGAAAGGTACATAAATTATTAGTTATTTCGTAAATATCTTCCTTTGTTATTTGTAAATCTATCATAGGTACTCAGGCGCTTGAAAGTTTGAAACATAAACAATGACGTGATACGCGCCATGAACTAATACGTAAGAAACAAACAAAAGAATTGTGTTTGACCCTTTACTTAATCAATAGACCCTTTGTTTCTCTGAAATAGTTTTAACTTATGTTCTAGACATGGCGATAATAATTTATCGAGACCCCAGCAAGGTCCGCAAGGCCGAATAAAAGCTGACCGACTATATGCTAAATGGTAAATAAAGTCCAATTTGGCGAATAAACAAAACACTTCTCGGTATCAACACAGCTGTATCATAAAGACGCCTTTTTTTAACGTTTACTCTTGGGTCTCGGTGATCGCTTAGCTATCGTTCATAAACTTCGACATCGTTTCGTTAGCGCTTGTCAAAACTGTAACTTGGCTACCATTTCTATGGGTGTAGCGATCAACGTTGTAGAAACGCTTACATTCATTCTAACATTTTGAACGATTGTAAACTTGTCTACGAATTTTCTATTCGATTGTTCTGACCACGTGACGTAACGTTGTGATGATGTCATTCCTATAGGCCTAGCCAAGTTACAAACGTTTCGTATCGAATCTCTTTCTACAATCGTTAACGCCTCAGCGTAAGCGATTGTAGAAAACGATAACTTGGTAGCCAAGTTGACACGACTGAGTCGATCGTTCATTCTACAACGTCTTTAGAAAAAACCTATACTTTAGTCTATGGTGAGCGTTCCTACAAACGTCAAAGTCGCAGTTCTGTACTTGTACTTTGTGCGCGGGCAGATAATTATTGTTTCAAAGTGATAAAGTGATAAAAAATTAAGCGAATTATGGTAAAGTTCTTATAATTGGTTTATCATAATATCACCGTGTGGACTGTAATTTTAAACATTACTGTGTCTTAAAATGTTATGATTATTATTCTGCATAATATGAATGAAAGATACTGATAACTTTTATAGGATGGAAGCTAGATCTCGAGTAAGCTTGGATACATGGAAAGGTACATAAATTATTAGTTATTTCGTAAATATCTTCCTTTGTTATTTGTAAATCTATCATAGGTACTCAGGCGCTTGAAAGTTTGAAACATAAACAATGACGTGATACGCGCCATGAACTAATACGTAAGAAACAAACAAAAGAATTGTGTTTGACCCTTTACTTAATCAATGGACCCTTTGTTTTTCTGAACTAGTTTTAACTTATGTTCTAGACATGGCGATAATAATATAACGAGACCCCAGCAAGGTCCGCAAGGCCGAATAAAAGCTGACCGACTATATGCTAAATGGTAAATATAGTCCAATTTGGCGAATAAACAAAACACTTCTCGGTATCAACACAGCTGTATCATAAAGACGCCTTTTTTATCGTTTACTCTTGGGTCTCGGTGATCGCTTAGCTATCGTTCATAAACTTCGACATCGTTTCGTTAGCGCTTGTCAAAACTGTAACTTGGCTACCGTTTCTATGGGTGTAGCGATCAACGTTGTAGAAACGCTTACATTCATTCTAACATTTTGAACGATTGTAAACTTGTCTACGAATTTTCTATTCGATTGTTCTGACCACGTGACTTAACGTTGTGATGATGTCATTCCTATACATTTGATTAGTTTTCTACTAGCGATAACGATTGTAGATTGTCAACTTGGCTAAGCCTGCTATACATTTGATTAGTTTTCTACTAGCGATAACGATTGTAGATTGTCAACTTGGCTAAGCCTGCTGATGTTTTCTCAATGTAACGTTTGTCGTATCATCCATTATTAGGTCGATATTCACAGGTATAACTATTTTGGATAAATTCTTGTAATACAAGTACTTACACCTCTGCCCACACGTTTGAGGAATACTGGCGTGATGATTGATATATTTAGTTTCATTTTAAATTGTTTGTAGATATCGTTTAATTCTTCGTACTCAATCTTTATGTGATACTCTATAAGAAGTCGTGGACAATTTATTTTATTTACCTACCACAAAAATTCGCCTTGGATCGTGAGGTTCGAACCAGCGACCGAGCGCTTGGATGGTGTATATTAATAGTTTTTTAAACAAACTAGCCCTATTAATAGAATTTATATTCCTAAACAGAAACCATCTAAAAATCTTGCAAGAACAATAAGCTACCTAACCAAAATCATACTCCCAGAAAATGTTAATAAAGATTCCGATTTCAACACATTACAAACTATCATTTATTGTGCTGCATGCACCGCTGCTAAACGAAGCAAAAATAACACTTCAATCGAGAGAAATAATTCGAAGTAAAACACAATACAAGCCAAAATGGCAAAGACGATTAGAGCAAAAATTTACGAAGGAAAATAGGTAGAATGACACAATTTATAAACGGCAGCGAAGATATAAATAACATCATGCCTGTAATCCTCGAAGGGTTAGGCAGGTCTATAGCATCTACACCCACATTTCCGCAGTTATTTTTAATTCCTATGTAGTAGGGGGCGAGCCTATTGCCATCAACCGGGCACAAATCCACACTCCGGGCTGCTACTGAGAAATTCCACATGGTAAAACCCAATAACATTTTGCTCGACCTGGAAATCGAACCTAGGACCTCATCTCAGCAGTAGCACTTCGACAACTAGACTAACAAAGCAGTTTAATATACAATGTGTTACAAAAACCCTGTCCGATCTGAAAAGGGCACATAGATACTGTAATAACATTACCAAAAAGTAGTACCTAAAAAAACTTATTATTAATGGGAATAAAAAAGTATTGCTATAAAAAATTCACGTTTTTAGTACCAAAATTATCCTAATTCCCTTAAAAATTGAAAAATTGATAAATATTCAACAGGGGCTTTGTAGACACCCGTTAATTGACGGTCGCCCACGCCCCATGTAATAATAAGGTAAAAAAATCCTTAAAATTACCACTTTAGGAGGTATGAGGAACAGGGTGTAAAGTTCACTCATCCACCATAGAAAAGGGAGGATCCTCCAACCAGACGGGTATTATGTCTGGCGGGCAACTGCCCATATGTTGATTTCGGATAGTCTTATCTATGTTTTTCGCTCGGTAAACTCGTAACTGCGCGATGCAGGAATTGAGTGACGTCATGTCTTCGTTGCGTAGTTCGTATGTCGCGGTGTAACCGCTACATCACTCCCCTCAGGAGACCGGAGGTCGATAGTGGGCTGAGTCTTGGATCTTGCGATGCTTCACAGTACCAGTTGTGGTTCCAGTGAGTCGGAACCGGGTGCCGCATAGTTCGCGGTGAGTCGGAACTGTCTGCGGTGATTCCCCAGTGAGACCGGGTGGCGCTGCGTCGTCATCCAGTGAGTCGGATGTGGTACAACGCCGGGTTGTGGCTGAGGGTGATGACCAGGAATGCGCGTTCGCTGCATGCTGGTGGTCAGGATACCCGTTGAAGCCATGGGTGCTGGCTAGCTGTGTGACCCGCCTCACGAAACCTTGCGGGAGTGACGATGATAATGACGTCACGCTGAAGTAGTTGCACGATGGCTGCGTTGACGTTCATTCTCGGGGTCACCAATTTAGAGGTATGAGGAACAGGGTGTAAAGTTCACTCATCCACCATAGAAAAGGGAGGATCCTCCAACCAGACGGGTATTATGTCTGGCGAGCAACTGCCCATATGTTGATTTCGGATAGTCTTATCTATGTCTTTCGCTCGGTAAACTCTAACTGCGCGATGCAGGAATTGAGTGACGTCATGTCTTCGTTGCGTAGTTCGTATGTCGCGGTGTAACCGCTACACCACATAAATAGACTCTTAGTATGATTCTTAACAACACGCTGTTTACGTTTGCGACTATCCGTAGCAATGTAGGTAGGTAGGTTTATCTACTCTCAATCAGAGCACCTTCCATCTTATCTCTTCTCCACCCTTGGTGGACAGCTAGCTTTTTTTTTTTTGGGTGGGAAATCATCCAATGACGCTCTGGGCGGAGCGGAAGGGCGTGTCAGACTCTTACTGACTAAAACCCACCCGTGTTCCTTCCCTTGCCTAGACGGGGGCCACGGTTTCCTCTTAGGACTTATCCGCAACCCCGGTGGTTCACCACCCTTGGTGGACTGGTAGAGGATGCCTAAGGCATTATGTCCGACTTTGTACTTAATTGTGTGAATAAATAACAGTAGGTAGCTTATGCAGACAAACAGGAAACGCACACACAATTAACAATCTCAGTGCGCAGATAATTGTTTTCATAATTATAAATAATATCTAATATCTATTATACCTAATTTAAAATAGATATTCCAGCTCAAATGAGGAAAATAACAACAATTAGGTACCAAGTCCACAATAATACCAATAACTTTAACTACCATTAACTTTACCGATATAAATTCGTATTTATATTTCAGTATACCTTAAAAAAAAGTAAAGTACCTTAAAGTTCTTTAATACCTTAAATATTCAAGTAAAATACAGATAAGGTATTAAAGAACTTTAAGGTACTTAACTTTTTTTTTTTATAATTATAAATAAAATAATAATAATTATCTTATTATTATCTTGTATTAATTATCTTAGTATTATATATGTCTACATATCTCGGGACCCTGGGGTCCCGGACCTTTGGAAGGCGTACGAGGGGCCAAAGCCAACTCACAGAGGCCCGTTAGACGTGCTTAATGAAATGAGGCACCAACCGGCGATTATCCCTGTATGCACTATGCAAGTGCACCCAAGGACAACCCCCGGTTGGTGTAGGACTATTGCAGGAAATGGAAACAAATTTAATGGACTATGGGTTTGGGTGGCTAAAGTTGACTGGTGACCTGGAACTATGGAAGGACTATGGCCCCTGCCTGATCAATGTTTTATATATACACGGATAAAATGGCAGGGGGTGACTTGCACACTCAATAATGGGGTGGGAGCTCTGTTCCTCGTCAGTGTTCACTCCAGCCGGCCAATAAAGGCAAGCCAGAGATGAGGAACAAGATGATATATATTATTATTTATAATAATATATAGTATTATATATATAGTATTATATATAATTATTATTATTTTAATTATTGTGAATGTGTGAGCCTTTTTTTTCAGCGGGTTTTTCTGTCTGACAGTCGTTGTCTGACAGTTGGAGTACTTTATGCGGCCTACCAATGAGTATCGTAGTGTATAGTTTATCGTTGACCCATGATGCTCCTTAAGTTTTGAGTTGAGCTACACGAATACTGACAAAATGCGTGCACTGACTGGACAGGTCCACAGAAATCTGTGTGGTTCTTTCCACAAAATACCAGCTCAGACATTTATCTGCATGGTCCTCAAATTATTATGACCTGACCTCAAATTATTATGATAAGAATAGTTGGTCGCTGTGATTAACTCAAGACAATGTTTATGTTCTTTCTCCAGAATTAGCTTACCTACTGACAGGTTATATGAGTTTATGTAATGTTTAACTTATTTGACTTTATTAGTCAATTTATTTTATTTTTATTTATTGTTGACATAATCTACTCATTACAATGTTTTCGTATGAGTTGTATTGCAATATGTGGTTAGCTAGCGACCTCGACAATTGATCATATTATTCTTTGCCTGAGCAACCAGCAGCAAGTTCGTCATGCTCCCTTAGATGTCACTGCTTGCGGTAGCGTCGGGGGTTGGGTCGCCTCCTTCCCTCTAATATGGCGAGGGGGGTGATGGCTGATATTTGCGTTATACTCGTGAACGGGTGCTGCTTGTGGTGATTGGTCGTCTTGCTGATCATGTTTTTGTTATTGTTATTAGTAATTAACTGTTTACTTATGTAGCGGTTAGACCGCCACATACAAAAACTACGAAACAAAAAGACATGACGTCACACAATTCCTACATCTCGCAGTTAGAGTTTACTGAGCGAATAACATAGATAAGACTATCCGAAATCAACATATGGGCAGTTGCCCGCCAGACATAATACTCGTCTGGTTGGAGGATCCTCCCTTTTCTATGGTGGATGAGTGAACTTTACACCCTGTTCCTCATACCCTCAAATTGGTGACCCCGAGTATGAACGTCAACGCAGCCTTCGTGCAACTACTTCAGCGTGACGTCATCATCATCACTCCCGCAAGCTTTCGTGAGGCGAGTCACACAGCCAGCCAGCACCCACGGCTTCAACGGGTATCCTGACCACCAGCATGCAGCGAACGCGCATTCCTGGTCATCACCCTCAGCCTCATCAGCAACCTTGGCACAGCACCTGCACTTCCGGCCGGTCTCACAAGCAGAGCCTATTCTACCCTCTCCTGGTCGACGCAAGCAGTCAGCCAAAAAAAAAAAAAAAAAACCCGGCGCTGTACCACATCCGACTCACTGGATGACGACGCAGCGCCACCCCGACTCACTGGGGAATCACCGCAGACAGTTCCGACTCACCGTGAACTATGCGGCACCCGGTTCCGACACACTGGAACCACAGCTGGCACTGTGAAGCATCGCAAGATCCAAGACTCAGCCCACTATCGACCTCCGGTCTCCGGAGGGGAGTGATGTAGCGGTTAGACCGCCACATACAAAAACTACGAAACAAAAAGACATGACGTCACACAATTCCTACATCTCGCAGTTAGAGTTTACTGAGCGAATAACATAGATAAGACTATCCGAAATCAACATATGGGCAGTTGCCCGCCAGACATAATACTCGTCTGGTTGGAGGATCCTCCCTTTTCTATGGTGGATGAGTGAACTTTACACCCTGTTCCTCATACCCCCAAACTTATAAAATACTTCGATGGTCCTAGTTTATCATTTATAACTTCCAGTTACAGCTATATGTCAGCGGGCACTCCCTTAATGCCTGGAGGCTTTTATTTAGATATTGAAATGAAATGAAATGAAAAATGTTTATTTATCCCAAAACAGTTACATTGATTATAAATGAGACATCCCCAGTAAGAAATTGGTAATACTTGTGTTGGGGCTATCTCGCTCTTTCCCTTAATTATTAACAATATTGAGACGATTCTTTACAAAAGTAACATAAATTAAATTTAGGAAGAAAAGATAACAGTAAATGACTTATAAACTAATTTTCAGCTCTTTGTGTGAGAGTAGTTGTATGCTTATGTAAAACTGTATGGTGTGTCTCATTTTGACAGAGTTTGTGTTTGTGTTTGTGTTGATGTTTTGTGTGTATGTGTTGGTTTGTGTGTGTGTGTGTGTATGTGTTCGTATGTGTGAATGTGCATGTTTTCTTTGTAGTGCCGATGTGTTTGAAGCGCGAATTTAAAAATCGAAGTGTATAGAGTGCCGCGAGTTTCTTGTGGCACTCTAGTGTCACTGCCTCGGCCCGGCTAGGGTGCCGTGAGCGTTGCATTGTCACTGTCACTTGTTATTTAGGTTAGGATAGGTTAGAACTGTGACCACACAACGCACGAGCCGAGCGAGCGTAGCAAGCGGTGCCGCGGTAGCGGCCGGCGAAGTGCCAGGGTCCGTTTAGGCACAAGAGAATGTAATCTTTTGGGAATGTGGTGTTTTACAGCGATTTAACCTCGACAATCAAACAAAATACCAAGTGACGTGACTTAGTGACAGTGACAATGACAATCCAATGCTTGCGGCACTTTGGCCGGGCCGAGGCGGTATTACTAGGGTGCCTGTAGTGGCACTTTATCCGATAGGGATAGAGTGCCACTGGTGGCTCTCTATACACTACCTTTAAAAATTTAACTCGGTGAGTTTCCCTTCACTTCCCTTCCATCAACAACGTAAGAATACGTTATGTATAAAAATAAAAAAAATACCCGAAAATATTTAACTAACTCTAGCCAAAACTTGCTCAGTTTCCTCGTATGTTAGGGTTTTGAGCCTTGTTGCATTGTTTATATTTAGTTTTTATTTTTTTATTTCTGCTTGAGTATAGTTCTCGATGTTTTTGGTTGGTATATTGGCGTGTGCTAGCTGACTTATGGCTATTAATTTAAATAATATTTGTGTTGCGTAGTCATTATTTTGCATACTATTATATAAAATCATTTTTTTTCTAACTGAACAGACAGCTGTGCTGCTGGGGAGTTTGTTGCGCCACTTCTTCTTCCCAGCTAAAAGCACTAGGAAGTGGTGAAGGGCGGGCGTTTTTGAGGGACTGTCTTATGTAATTTTGACGTTCGAAAAGTGCTGATTCTCAGCCTAGTTTGAATAAATGACTTTTGAATTTGAATTTGAATTTTGAATTTGACCAAGTTTATGACTGGACTTTAAAGGGGATTGTGATCGCTGAGTTTGTTTCGGTCTTTCTTCTCAGAGTAGTGGGATAGGAAACAGCTAACAAACGCGATACAATTAAATTAAATTCAAATGTTTATTGCATACCACATGTGTTTACATGGTCTTAATAATAATGGTAAAGTTCACCCTGTCGGGCACAACAATTTCATAAAATATAATATAATCAGTTTCATATAGTAGCATGATTTAAAATAAAAGAAGTAAATTAATAATAGTTATCATAAACAAATCTAATAAAATTAAAATAAATAATATCACATTTAAATGATACATACGGCTTTGCAAATTATACTTCTAGAAATAATTAGAAAAAATCAATTCATTTCAAATAAATAAGATCACACACAAATTAGATGTAACAATATCACAAATAGAAATTATAAAAATAAAATAGATAAATTATTAATGATTCAAAGTTTAATCCATTTGAAATAAATAATGTCGCAGATTAAATTAAGGCAGTGTATAGAGTGCCACCATTGGCACTCTATCCCTATCGGATAAAGTGCCACTACAGGCACCCTAGTAACACCGCCTCGGCCCGGCTCAAGTGCCGCAAGCATTGGATTGTCATTGTCACTGTCACTAAGTCACGTCACTTGGTATTTTGTTTGATTGTCGAGGTTAGATCGCTGTAAAACACCACATTCCCAAAACATTACATTCTCTTGTGCCTAAACGGACCCTGGCACTTCGCCGGCCGCTACCGCGGCACCGCTCGCTACGCTCGCTCGGCTCGTGCGTTGTGTGGTCACAGTTCTAACCTAACCTAACCTAAATGACAAGTGACCAAGGTCAGACAGTGACAATGCAACGCTCACGGCACCCTAGCCGGACCGAGGCAGTGACACTAGAGTGCCACAAGAAACTCGCGGCACTCTATACACTTCGTTAAATTAATATAAAGTAAAAAGCATGACCGTTTAGGAGTTCCCTCGTCTGGACCCAATCCTGGGTGTAACAGCCAGGTCATGGTGGACTTTAGAACGGACTATCATAATTAAATGCATATATTCAATTCCTTGTCTGTGCTATTGACTGTTGAGGAGTTTACTCTTCTGGAGCCAACCCTGGGCGCAGCAACCAGATCAAGGTAAACTGTAGCATAGGCTATCATAATTGAATGCGTATATAATATTTTGGCTCTTTGCTGTCGACCGTTTAGGAGTTCCCTCGTCTGGACCCAATCCTGGGTGCAGCAGCCAGGTCATGGTAGACTTTGGAACGGACTATCATCATTAAATGCGTATATTAAATTTCATGGCTGTACTGTTTGCCTGTTGACGAATTCCCTCTTCTGGAGCCAACCCTGGGTGCAGCAACCAGATCATGGTAAACTTGAGAATGGGCTATCATAATTGAATGCGTATATTACATTTCGTGATTGTACCGTTGACTGTTGTAGAATTCCTACGTCTGGAGCCAATCCGGGGTATAGAATCAGGTCATGCATCATAAAAAAATGCATTGTCATCAAAACTGAACCAACGTGTAGTTTCAACTCCGTAGGTTATGGGGAAGTGGTTTTAGTTCAGCTTGCAAGATTTCACTGCCACATACTAACTAACTAACACGGCAAGTTAAGTAAAAGCTTGTAATCAAAAGTAGCAACTAGCTCCGCTAATTTTTCGTCTAGAATAAGCAAATTCTTTTGTAAACCTACCAGTAAACCAGTTATTGAAAAACTATTGGTTTCATTTGAGCGACCTAGAGCTCCAACGTTTCTATAAGAAACTACTGTGTGTAGTCACGAAAGCAGAGGAAAAATCTGTCGACACTCTACAGAGCCCCCGCATGTAGAGGTAAGGCTTTTTAGTGCCTGGGAGCGCCCGATCACAGACAATAGGCTGTGGATTTGGAGAAGGCCTACGACAGTGTGTGGAGGGAAGAACTGTGGTCAACACTATCCATGTACGGTGTGGACTGGCACTTGGTACGGGCACTGAAATCTTTATACAAGGATTCCAGTGCTTGTGTTAGGATAAATGGGGCATACACGAACTGGTTCTGCATCTCGAGGGGTGTGAGACAGGGTTGTGTAGCGTCACCATGGCTCTTCAACTTGTACATGGATAGTTGTCTGACAGATTTGAAAGAGGGTGAGTGCGGATTGAGAATGAATGAGTTGCCTGTCAAATGCCTTCTCTACGCAGATGATTAAGTTCTACTTGCATCGTCAGCAGAATAGTTGCAAGACATGGTGAATGTGTTGGATGAAGCATATAAGATGAAAGGGATGAATATAAATGTGAATAAGACGAAAGTCATGGTGTTTTAAAGAGACGAGGATGTATAGGTGTGTGATGTGAAAATAAATAATAAGAGTGTGGAGCAAGTAAGTGAGTTTGTATACTTGGGAAGTCTGTTTACAAGGGATGGGAAGATTGATGAAGATGTGGAAAGGAGAGTAAATTCGGGAAATAAAGTGAATGGTGCTATACATGCGGTTGTGACCAACCAGTTGATGTCCAAAAAGGCACGACTGGCTGTTCACAATGGTGGGCAGAAGAAGCATGAAAGTAGAATAAATGCTGTGGAAATGCGTTCTGTGCGAAGCATGTGTGGTCTGACTATGAATGATAGGCTGAGTAATGATGTGATAAGACAACGGTGTGAGTTAAAAGATGATGTAGTGACAAAAATTGAAAAGGGTATGCTGAGATGGTTTGGTCATGTTGAGAGGATGAATGAAAGGCGGCTAACAAAATGTATTTACAAGGCAGATGTGACTGGAAACGCCGGGAGGGGACGCCCTAGGAGGACATATACTGACCTTATTGGTGATGTTCTTCAGAAAGGACAGGTGCGTAGTACTCGCAGCCGGCGAGCGTGTATGACCAGATGTATGAACGTAAACGAGGCAAAAGGAGTATGTAAGGATCGTAGCAAGTGGCGTTCTGTAGTTTCTGCCTACCCCCATGGGAAGAAGGCGTGAGTTTATGTATGTATGTGTGGTCAGTACATGATAGTATATTTTCATATTATGTTCCTTTATCTCATAACGCACTTGAATCGTGGCATGATAGATGGAACACACTACTAAATCGACAGAAGTGGACCATATTTAAAACTATCTCAGAGTTTAAAAAGAAGCAAAAGAATACAGAGAACATTATTGAAAGAATAGAATCCGCAGAATCTATGTCTAAGCGAAAACGTGGAGGTACAGATTATTATAGGAAAAGAATTGAGACACATTCATCTGAAAAGAATAAAAATGACTTAAAATCATATTTAAATGGATGGGCACATATTTGTCACCTGATGAAATAATTTTATATTTTTTAAGCCTAGGTATACTTAACTACTTACCCGTAATGAAACTGTAAATTGAAGATATTTTTTTTATCACTTTGTAATCGCCACTTTATAATATAAATAAATAAATGTTCTTATATTTCCTCAATTTTTGCAATAACAAAATAGAAGAATAGATAAATACCATTCATTAAAAGTAAAGGCGGTCTTACATTAAAACATTTATGTAGTGTGGTGGGATTCGAGTACCAATAAAATCCAGTTTATGCTAAGACCAACGTTTATTTTATTCCTTAATTCCTTTTATCATCACCCAGTTTCCCAACACCATACTCTCTCTCTCGTCTCACCCACCGTAGCCATATTGGTTCTTTTCAACTCCCTCATTCTCTCGCTCACTCAGTCCTTCACTTACGTTCCGTTCCCTCCTTTACTTCCACATTCATTCCCACATTCGGCCGTCCTGCACTCATGTCTGACCTCAGACACTCCTATAATAACTAAACTTAACCTAGCTTACAACTAACAATACACAATCGTTGTCTCACTCAGTCTCCATACTTCCATCACGCATATTAGTCTTCTAATTCCTCTGTTCTACCGTGCTCAGGCCATCTCTTCATCTGGTCAGCCGAACTAGATGTTTTGTTAGGCCCCTCTTCAGAACTGTCCAGTTTTTCCACCTCATAGCGATCATTACGCTTGCATTTTGTTATCTTGTAAGGACCTAAGTACTTTGGTTTCAACTTAAGTCCTGGGCCAAACTGTGTTCTTTTGATAGCAACAATATCACCTTCCCTGTACTTATAGCTCTCCTTCCTTCTCTTATCATAATGTTTCTTGTTTTCTTCCTGTATCTTTAGTATCTGTTCCTTAGCCTGTAGTCTTATTTCTTCCCTATTTTCATCATACTGCAATGTATTTTCATCCTGTAATAACTGTACCATTTCTAGGTCTTCCTTATTTTTCATTTTGGTTCCCATTAATAACTCAAACGGGGTTGCATTTATGGACCTCTGGAAAGTACTGTTCAATGCTCTTTGCACTCTACTGACGTATCTATACCATTCAGCAGGACTTTCCAAACATAATTTAGTCAGAACTGGTATAATTATCCTATGCACCCTCTCTACCTGTCCGTTACCTCGTGGTACACCGGTGGTAATCTTCACATGACTTATATTCTCTTCTACACAATATTCTTCGAACTCATTACTGGTAAACGCCGTTCCTCTATCGGTTATGATTCTACGGGGATTCCCAAAAATCTGTTGATGCAGCTGAAGTTTATTCAATGTCTCCCTGCTTGAAGTGGTTTTCGTGGGGAACAACCACACGAACTTGGTAAATGCGTCGATTACTGTGAGGATGTAATTATACTGTTTCCTAGTAGCTGACAATGGTCCCACATGATCTAAATGCAAAGTATCAAATGGAACACTTTCCTTTTCAATAGGGTGCAAATAACCTTCTTGTTTACCCTTCTTTCTGGTAGCCAATAGGCATGGAATACAGCTCAGTAAAAAATCATCTATTTTCTTATTCAAATCTCTGATGAAGTAACCTTGATTCAATGCTTCTCTCATTTTTGCTTTTCCAAAATGACCCTTGCTGTGAACTCTATTGATAATGTCCCTTTCTAATGATCTTGGCACCACCAACTGCTTCTGCTCACCCTTGTATAGAACATCGTTTTCCAGCCAATAGTCTTCATATGAATTTTCTTTCAAAATCTCCTTTATCGCCTTTAGTCCATCATCCTTGTCTTGTGCTTGTCTCGTACTGTCCTGTAATGTCGTAATAACTGCAACTGTAGGTATTCTGCTTAGGGCATCAGTGTGCTTCATCCTTGTGCCGGCTCTATGCTCCACATCAAAATCATACTCACTAAGCATGAGTACCCACCTAGCTACCTTTGCTGTCAAGTTCTTTTTCTTCAGTGTCATTTCAAATGCCTTGCAATCTGTAACGATTTTAAATATTATATAATTATAATATAGTTATGGCTAATGCCTCTAGCTCATAACTTGAATACTTGCTTTGCGCGTCGTTTGTCTTCCGACTCATATAATGTACAGGGTGTAACCCTGAATCTGGATGATTTTGCATGAGTATTGCAGCTAGTGATATACTTGAAGCGTCCGTGTGTACCTCAGTTTTCAGCCTGGGATCAAATATTTTTAAAACCGGTCCACTTGCCAATCTATTCTTCAGTGTTTGAAAAGCAACCTTCTCCTCATCACCAAAAATAAATTCCTTATCTTTCTTCAATAGATCAGTCAATGGTTTGGCAATGACTGCATAGTTTTGTATGTATTTTCTAAAATAGCTTGTCAATCCCACAAAACTGTGCAAAGTTTTTAGATTCTTTGGCTCCGGATACCTTATCACCGCATCAGTTTTATCGCAACTTGGCCTTACTTCTCCATCCTTTACTCGATGTCCCAAGTATTCCACCTCATGCTGCAACAAGTGCGCTTTCTTCCAATTAATCCATAAGCCATTCTTTGAAGCAACTTCCAACACTTGTTTCAGTCTTGATAGCGCTTGATACTCGTCAACGGCTGGAATGATTAAGTCATCGATAAATATAAGTATCACCCCCTGAGCTATAAGGTCCCTGAAAATTATAGTAACAAACCTCGTAAAAGTTTTAGGGCAATTACATAGACCAAAGGGTGCCCGTAAAAATTCAAATTGACCATAATGAGTTACGAATGATGTGTAACCAATTGACTCTTCACTGACTCTCAGGTGGAAAAAGCCATTCTTCAAATCCAAAACGGTGAACACTTTTGCACCTTGCAACTTATCAATAAGGTCATCTATCACCGGCAGCGGAAACTCATCCCTGATGATCTTTTTGTTTATCAAACGGTAGTCCACACAGACACGAACCGAGCCATCCTTTTTCTTGACCAAGACTACAGGACTACTGTATTCAGAGAAACTCACCCGTATGATTCCATCATTCAGCCACTCCTCTACCTGTCGTTCTACTATCTCCTGCTCCACTATTGATAAACGTCGGGGTCGCTGCCTGATTGGGATGTCATCCTTTAAAATAATCTTGAGTTGAATAGGTGGCTCCTCAGTCTGTAGTGGTTTATACTCCTTAACACACTTCCTAATTTCATCCTTCACTACAGAATCACGTACATGATCAACCACACTATCCACACACCCTGCAAAATAATTTATTTTAGTTAAATCCCATTCATACCCTTCAGGCAACAATGTTATGTTTCGTCCATTCATAAATACCTTGACACAGTTCAAAAACTCTTGGCCAATAATCACGTCAAAGGGCATAACCTCCTGAGGAACTATGTGAAATACCACTTTATTATAACTCTGATCGTCGATATGGAGTTCGACCGAAGTTTTACCCTGTGACCTGACTTTACAATGACCCAAACCAGACAAAGTTAGGTCATCGCTAACAATTTCCACGTTCAACTTCGCCAGTAATGACCCTGATAGCAAATTTACATCACTGCCCGAGTCTATTAGCGCATTTACAACGAATTTATTTAATTTTACACTTTTAACCGGTTTTTTTATACAACACGAAATGTCTTTGTTTATTTTTAGCTTGACGTCTTCTTCCGATGTCAACTTGACGGCTGTCAATGTCAACATTTGGTTCACTTCGGTACTGTCATCTGTGAATGTCCTTGGCTGATATTCCTTCTCGTTCCCGTTCATCGTTCCGAACATGGCCGTCGACTTCTGACTTCCGCTTGTTGCGACACTAGCGCCACTTGCGCCAGCTCCTGCCACCGCCGCCATCTTTGGCTTTGAGTACTTCGTTATCGTAGGGTCTGAAGACGTACATTGTTGGCGAATATGTCCGTACTGGTTGCAACCGAAACACTTCACACCATTTTGACATGCACCTGCTTCATGACCGACACTTCCACAGCTAAAACACCGCTTTTGGGTAGCAACCGCCGACGATGATGATGCTTCACTTTTCGGTCGCTCGACTCGCTCGCTCCTTTTAGCACGCTCACCCGCCTTCGCTTTCATTTTCTCATAAATCGCTAATTTCTCCTTTAACACCGGGAAAGTCGTCACTCCGTATAATATAACTTTGTTACATTTGTAATCTTCGATTCCATCCACGATGTACTGGATTGCAATATAGTCCGGAAATTTCGCTCGTCTAGCTAATTCCTTCATTGATAACATGTACTGATAATATGTTTCGTTTTTCTGTTTTTTCCTGCTAGACATCAGTTCATGCATTTCTTTTATATTAACAGAATCGGGAAATTCTTTGACGAGGGCTGCTTTAAGTTCATCGTACGATTTGTAAGTTTTCTCTGACCGCAGCCATAGCGCCGCCGTTCCTGTTAGCGTTCTTCGTGCTATAATCAAAGTCTGCTGAGGCGTCCATTCGAAAACTTCTGCGTTGTCTTCTATATCTTGCGCCCATTTGCTCGACGAGTATGTTTTGTCGTCGGCGCTGAATTTGGCTATACCGTGTAGCCCGTCTGAGAGCCCAAAACTCGTCGCCGCCGTCTGTTTGTCGTCCATTGGCATCGTTTCTTCGTAGGAGTTTTCTAATTCCGATCCGCACGTGGTACTCGTTTGACTTTTTATTGGACTCGATCCCGGACGAGCCCCCAAAATTTGTAGTGTGGTGGGATTCGAGTACCAATAAAATCCAGTTTATGCTAAGACCAACGTTTATTTTATTCCTTAATTCCTTTTATCATCACCCAGTTTCCCAACACCGTACTCTCTCTCTCGTCTCACCCACCGTAGCCATATTGGTTCTTTTCAACTCCATCATTCTCTCGCTCACTCACTCAGTCCTTCACTTACGTTCCGTTCCCTCCTTTACTTCCACATTCATTCCCACATTTATGTTTCTTTCTTCATGGCTTTGTAGCAAGCTAGTAGCTTTTTGGTGGCTAATAGAGAAAAAGCCATGTCGAAACGATCTGACGGTGAATATAGTGGGTGTATCTCCTAAACAACTTTGCCTAACCCTTCGGGGAACAAGGCGTAATGTTATTTTGAAACTATCTAACTGTCACATAGGCAAATAGACCTTATCGTTTTATGACGTGCAAGTGATATTCAACCTTAGTGCTACTAACCTTAGCCATACGAGGTGGACTCTACCAATAAAACTTGCTGTCTAAAGCAAAACTTTTATAATTGAATAATTGAAACGAAATAATTTTACATGTTAATTTATTAATTAAATAAATTAAAGCAATGAATATTTTTGTAAACTAAAATAAATTAGAAAACTAAGATGAATAGATTTCAAATGTTCATAATCTGATCTGTTGTACAGCTTGTACTAGCGGAATGGATAGAAAACAATCACTAAATTAAAAAATAATAACAATTCAATTCAATTCAATTCATTTATTCAATAACAATTTTTGACATCATGTCTGAATTTCTATAACTAAATACCTATTAAAAAACATTATGCATGCAATCTATAATTATCAAATTATTATAATTATTCAAATTACAACTTAACAACTTAATATTATAACTATTTAATCGCATAATAGTCAAGATCCAAATGTCCGTCGAAAAGAACGTGAGCCATGCCAGGACTGAAACGTCCGTTGTAACCGAATGCTTTCTCAAACTCGGTGATAGTACAACAATACGTGTAACCGTCCTCCAGATTGTGCCAATTAGAGGGTTCTATCCAGCTGATCATATTCTCACAGATGTCAGGACACAGAACATACTCCAAAGCCTCCTCTGGAGACAACTCAGGAATATTGAGTTGAATTATCGCGAGAGATGCCGACTGAACACGATCTTGAACCACCTGAAAATTAACAAAAATAGTTAGGAAAATCTAAAAGTGCACGCCTCATTCATGAACAAAAAAGAAATTCGAAACAGTTTTCAACAAAAATGAACAATTTATCACTTTTCATGAAGTATGTTTTGACTGCTTTTTTACCCATCAATATGAGTAAAATTTCTATCCTCGCAATCCTTACGTAATGTCAAAGTTTATTTATTTAGATACTAGCTGCCCGCCCCGGCTTCGCACGGGTAGCACTAAGTACTTATCTACGATGATTATCTATGATGACATTACTCTTGTATACTTATAGGTAAATTGTATTGTTGTAAAAACATTACTTTTCATTTTTTATTTTGTTATTTGTATTTTGTGGTTAACGAACTGTGTCCAAATAAACGTTATTCTATTCTTATTCTACGACGCACCTACCTACCTACATACATACATACCTACCTACCCTACATACCTGTCCTACCTACCTACCTACCCTACCTAGGTAGGTAGGGTAAGTAGATAGGGTAGGTAGGGTAAGTAGGTAGAGAGGTAGGCTAGTTACTTACCCAACCTACCTACCCTACCTACATACCCTACTTACCTACATTACCTACATACCTATCTACCTACTTACATACCTTCCTACTTGCATACCTACCTACCTACCCATCCCACTTTCACCTAACTATCATAAAAACCTTCTTACTGTAACAAACACAACAAAAAAGAATTAGCTCAATTGATCCAGCCGTTCACGCGTGATGCCGTGACCAAGGAAATAGGGATTCATTTTTATATATATAGATTTACTTTGCCGGTTGCTAGGCAACGGACGTCAAGTCAAGGTTGGAAATATTTAGTTATAGATATTATAATTTAGTTAATATTTTATTAATTATAATTAATTAAACTACTTCGAAAGAGCCATTTTCAATAGGGTTCCTTCTATGGCTGAAACGAATGTATTAAAAAAAATTACTCAATTAATGGATTTTATCGCAAGCTACAATTTTTTCAGGTTTCATACATTGACGGACAGGATTTTTTTTTCAACTATTTTGATGCTTTTTTCTGCTGCATTAAATCAATTGTTAAAAAGTACAGTATTAATCTCCATTAAATCATCTATAAAATGGTATAAAAATTAAGTATGTTCTGTGTACTAGCAGGAGTGTAACAATAAAAACATTTGCAGAAACGGGACAAAAAAAATTTTTCGATCGTAGAGCACACTAATGCTTCGCATTATGAGTCGTGCAATATGATCAGTTAGCAAAAAGAATATAATACAATATTGTTTATTATTGCTGTAGGTGTAAATGTAATAAAGTTGGTCAAAGATTTTTGTATGGAGTGAGGAGTGCCCTAACGTGAGGAGTGCCCTAACGTGAGGCCGCACTTTTTGATATTTTTTTCAGAATCGCGCTTATATATTTAGATAGAGGACACTTATACAAACAAAAAATTTCGTATGACATAATATCCTAAAGCGTCAGGTTTCGGAGTTATTCACCGAAATATAAGTCGAAAACTGAACCCTGAAACAAGGATTTTTTTGTTTTTTTTCGTTCAGGTAAGTATATTGAACTATGAAAACATAATTGCAGCATGTATAGGTAATATTTTAGTTAAGAGCGAAAGAGATAAAAATATATGTATACCCCCCGCCGAATGAGGACGTGCGTTACATGGTAACCACATACCACCACCATGGTATTATATTTATGGTGCAAGGCATGGGCGCGACACCAAGAAAATCCAATTCAGCCTCCCGCTGCCTTCTTGGATGATATTATTTATACCGAATATGATTAAAAAATCTTATGTTTTATCCACTAGGTATAGTCAACTAATTCATGTGTAAAAAACTTAATCAACATGAAGTAACTACAACTTAAATACACTCGAGAGCAATGAATCCGGGTCACTTAAAGAATCCTAAAAATCTCGGAAACTAAAAATGCTAGGTTAATGCAATAAATTGTATTTAATAGACAATGTAATACTCCTTAAATGAAGGTATTAAAACTTCTTAGTTATTGTAAAGTTATATCATAAAAAAATCAAATTTGAAAAAGGGCCACTTTCGAAGATGGAACTACGAAATTACAGCATTTGGTTTTGCTTTTGTTTGTAATCTGTCATTTATGTGGGTACATAAACCATGTTGATAGTGCTCTATATTCATTATTCAAGCTGAAATTATGTCGCTTACGCCTGAAGAATGCACCAGAATACTTACAATGCTGGAAACCGGCCGGAGTCAGCGCGATACAGCCAGGACTGTCGGTGTGTCGCTGTCAACAGTACAAAGAGTTCTCCGACGTTACGAAGAAACTGGTTCTAACCTACGCAGACCAGGAACGGGCAGAACCAGGTGTACCACAGCACGAGAAGACCGATACTTGGTGAACACCATGCTTCGAAATCGCTTTCTCACAAGAACTGAACTCACAAATCAGTTTCGACGCCTCGGAGGAAGTAACCCAAGTGCATGGACAGTAAGACGTCGGCTTGCTGAATCTAACTTAAAACCCCTTAGACCTGCAAACGGCCCTAAACTGGAGCGTGGGCATCGTATTTCAAGACTAAGATATGCCCAGAGCCACGTAAATTGGAGTATTGAAGATTGGTCAAAAGTTATGTTCTCCGACGAATCAAAATTTATGCTCTACAAGCACGATGGAAGACACAGAGTGTATCGAAGACCAGGGGAAAGATTCAAGCAAGCATGCATCGAAGAAAAAGTAGCCTACGGTGGTGGGTCTGTACTTGTGTGGGCCGGAATTTCTTCTGAAAGTCGCACAGAGCTGGTGATCATAGAAAACGGCTCTTTAACTAGCGTAAGATATGTGGAAGAAATCCTCAATGACCACGTTGGTCCATTTATGGTCAATTTAGGTGAGGATGCTATATTTATGCATGACAATGCCCGACCTCATACAGGTAGGATTGTGAATGACTACCTTCAAGAGATGAACATTACTCGTATGGAGTGGCCAGCGCGCAGCCCGGATATCAACCCGATCGAGCATGCTTGGGACGAGCTAGGCAGATGCGTAAAACAACGAAACCCTCCCCCAATCACGCTTCGTGAGCTCAAAATTGCTCTCACAGAGGAATGGGAGAATATTCCCCAAAATCGTATAAGGAACTTGGTGTACAGCATGCCAAACCGCGTAAACGCAGTAATGGAAGCACGAGGAGGCAATACGAAGTATTAAAATTCAAGAAAATCGTAATAAAGTTCAAAAATTTCATGTTTCCTATTTTTGTTTTAAGGAGAGATCAGCAGTTTTTTTCTTTATGTAATTTTGTGTTAATAAAATGTATGGTGACTCATATTTTTTTTACTTTCATTTAAGGAGTAGTACATTGTCTATTAAATACAATTTATTGCATTAACCTATCATTTTTAGTTTCCGAGATTTTTAACATTCTTTAAGTGACCCGGATTCATTGCTCTCGAGTGTAAATAGATTCGATAAAAAAATAAAAAAAATATCTTTGGATATCTCAGAAACGTGACGCTTTATGATGTTATGTTATATCAAGTTTTATGTTTGTCCCCTATCCAAAATGACATTTATTGTGCACCTCGATTTTGAAAAAAAATCAAAATGGTGGCTGATTTTAGGGCCAAAATCTTCAAACCCCTTTAAAAAATCTCTACAACATATAAGAAAACAGACCAAAAAATAGCGCAAAAGCGAATAATAATAGCTATTAATACGTAAAGAAGCGACACTCAAACCCGCAGCAGTGAGCCAGGCAATAGTGCCGTGGTGCCGGCTTAACTGCGTGGATCGCCCGGAGGACACCGTGGAGCATACGGTGGAGGTCTGCCCGGCTTGGGCGGAGCACCGCCGTGTCCTCGTGCAGGCGATCGGCGGCAGTGACCTATCACGTCCGGCCCTGGTCAAGGCCATGGTGCGGAGCGAGAGGGCATGGCAGGCTGTCACCTCCTTCTGCGAAGCAGTAATGCTCGTGAAGGAGGAGGCGGGGCGCGTGAGGCAGAGACAAAGGTCGCTCCCTCAAGCCCCTAGCCGCCGCCGTAGTGGACGCCCCGGGCGTCGGGAATCGATCGCCTATTTCCGGCCACCGTAGGCGCGGGCTTGCGGACGGAGAGTCTATTGTCCCCCGTGTTTGTCCTCCACGTTCGTTATATGCAGCACACTTTCAGAACCGGGTAAAGTTGTAAACTTTGAACCTATCTTGCCCCAAAACAGCCATGTAATTTTTGGTGCTGGGAAACCAATCATAACTCTGCAAGAATTTAATTAAAACGATTTAGGAAGATTGTGATTGAAGAATCCGTTTTGTTTAAAGTAAATCTATATTCCATTATCTTCTATACTTTGTTCTTCTTTCTGCCTTTTTACCACGTTTCTTGGGATCGGCGCAACACATTTTTTCTTCCATTCACCCCTGTCAGCCGCCACTCTTTAATTTTCTCTTTTTTTTTTGTATCTCTCACACAATCCATTCATCTTTCTTTTGAGTATTCCTCTAACTCTTCGCCCATCAATTTTTTTTTTCATTAATCTTTTATTTAAATGCATTCCATCCCTCCTCATCCGCGGGCTTGCGGACGGAGAGTGATGGGTAGCTCGCCGTCCGATCAGGACCAAGCCCGGGTCGACGGCGCGTCGTGTTCCACGCGCGCCTCAAAGAGTTGCGGGGTTGCGGATAGTCCTAAGGGGAAACTGTGGCCCCCGTCTAGGCAAGGGAAGGAACACGGGTGGGTTTTAGTCAGTAAGAGTCTGACACGCCCTTCCGCTCCGCCCAGAGCGGGAGAAGTCATTTGATGATTTCCCAACCAAAAAAAAAAAAAAAAAGGTCATCCCAGACAATGACTAGTACACACTAATTAAAACGTGAGCGGGCAGGCTCCATACAAACGAACTCATAATAGGCTGATAGTTGACGGTAAGAAAAATACCTTATGAATTTTGTTATGCAGAAGATTAAAAATATGTCGACACTCGAACCACCCCGTTTGCACAATGAAAATTATTTTAATAATTTTGATTGTGATTTTTTAAATTTCGTTATAAAAAGAAAAAAATTGTTCTGTTAATGTTATTATTTCGCTGATATATTCATATTTTGAGGAAAATAAACCTCAAGGAACATTATCAATTGGTTTTTCAAAAACTGTCAAATAGCATATTGCCTTCTAGTACTACGAATAAGTAAAAGTGGAGTGTTGTAGTTAGTATGGAGTGTACCAAAAGACAAGTGAGATACATAGAGATCGAAGCTTGAATGACATATACTACTCACACAAACTGTCAGCAAAAGAGTTTGGTATAAATATACGGACTAAAAACAAATGTGTTCAAACCAATTTTCGTATAAACAATATTGCACGACTCGTAATGCGAAGCATTAGAGTGTGCTCTACGATCGAAAAATATTTTTTGCCCCATTTCTGCAACTGTTATTATGGTTACACTCCTGCTAGTACACAGAACCTACTTAATTTATATACCATTGCATAGATGATTAAATGGAGATTAATACTGTACTTTTTACCAATTGATTTAATGCAAGAGAAATGAAAAAAACATCAAAATAGTTGAAAAAAATATTCTGTCCGTCAATTTATGAAGCTTGAAAACATTGTAGCTTGCGATAAAATCAATTAATTGAGTAATTTTTTTTTAATACATTGGTTTCGGCCATAAAAGGAACCCTATTGAAAATGGCTCTTTTATTCAAAGTAGTTTAATTATAATTAATTAAATACTAATTAAAATATAATATCTTTATCTAAATATTTCCAACCTTGACTTATCGTGTTGCCTAGCAACCCACAACGTAAATATCTAAATAAATAGTCTTTGACATTACGTAAGGATTGCGAGGTTAGAAATTTACCCATATTGATGGGTAAAACAGCAATCAAAATATACTTCATGAAAAGTGATAAATTGTTAATTTTTGTTAGAAACAATGTTTGGAATTTATTTTTCGTTTATGAATATGTGTTATGAGGCGTGCACTTTTGGAATTTCCAAACTATACATTACATATTTTGATGAGCAATATCAAAGACACCAAGACAGCACTCGTACGACATTGGCAAAGAATTAGCTGTCTGCCTGACTTAACTCCCGTGTAATGTCCACACTAGCTATTGTTCTATTAGTTTTCACATGGAGAATCAATGCAAGTTGTCTTTATAAAATAAAAAGTTGTCATACCTTCCATAAGAATGGTGCTACTGGTTGCTTTCCTCCGCGGCCGTCGTGTAGTGTAGTAGCTGATGTTCCGCTGTGATGTGCTGTTCCGGTCGTTACTATCAGATCACGGCCAGCTGACTTCACAAGGTTTCTCACACTTTGCTCCACATCTTCCCAATTCTGAGGATAAAAACAAAGTTTTCATAATTAAGCCCATTACTCTTTTTTGCGAGAGCAGTGGTGGCCCAGTGGTAACGGCCCCGACTTACGAGTTGGAGGTCGTTGGTTCGAAACCAAGCAGGCGCTTTACTTTGTGTAAATAATTTTATCACCAGTGCTCTCAAAACGGTGTAGGAAGACATCGTGAGGAAACCGGCATATCTTAGAACCAAAAATCGAAGACATGTGACATCTACCAACCCGCACTGGGCCCGCGTAGTAGATTGCAGCCCACTGCCTTTCACAGAGAGGAGGCCTGTGTCCCAGCAGTAGGAACATTAATAGGCTGATTAAAATGACTCCTTTTTAGGGTTCTGTAGTCAACAAGGAACCCTTATAGTTTCGTCCTGTCCGTCTGTGTGTCTGTCCGCGGCTTAGCTCAAAGACTCTTAATAGATAGCTGTAATTTGGCATGGGTATACAAAATAATCACGCCGACAAAGTGGTAAAATATAATGATATTTTTTTCTTTTTTTCTCGTTTATCCTATGGTGTAGGGTATCGTTGGAAAGGTAGTTCAAAAATATTGTGAGTGTGTGAAAGCCATTGTTGAATTCAGGTATCTGTTTTTGCGAAATATTAAGTTTTTTTTTTTTTTGATAGAGTCAATTAATGTACTGCCAGCTAAATGTTTAGTTTTGTTTGGATATGTGAAAAAAATTCACGGCAGTAGTATATATAATGAAATTAAAAAGAAATAAAATATTAGTAAAAATCTTTTTAAAACAAGCTTTTATTGAACTAAAAAGTACAAAATAAACCTTACGTAAACAGATAACTTTAATGTTTTCTTAAAAGCTTGAGGCTTATCTTTATGTTTAAGAAGGACTTTCACGCCTCAAGCTTTTAAGAAAACATTAAAGTTATCTGTTTACGTAAGGTTTATTTTGTACTTTTTAGTTCAATAAAAGCTTGTTTTAAAAATATTTTTACTAATATTTTATTTTGTGTTTTTTAGCATTAGTATTTTGATAAAATATCTGTTCTGTCACTTTCACTTGTCTAAACAAATCCAACGAGTTCAACACAACAGGGCTACCTTGTAAAGTTGAGGTTTTCCTGTGGCTACCTTCCGGCACTATCATCACACCCTAGACTACACCTCGGGAAATAGTTTTTGACAAAAGATCTTATTTAGTTGAGGATTTTCTATGACCACTTTCTATGTGTCATCTCTTTTCAGCTCTATCATCAGACCCTGGATACTACTTTGGGCTATAGTTCTAGTCAAGACAAAACCAACTAGTTCAAACTCGATGGTAGTCTAGTTTTTTTTTGAAGTTCCTATGTTAATCTTCCGGCTCCATCATCAGACCCTGAATTCCATTGAAGTATAATAGCACATTATACATATCCATGTATAAAATGTCGTGTTTATCCTGTTAATTATTGAGGAATCTCGTCATCTGGAGCCAATCCCGGGTGCAGCAGCCAGGTCATGTTGTAATTTAGAACGGAATATCATAATTAAATGCGTATATAAAATTTCCTGCTTGTACTGTTGACCGTTGAGAAGTTCCCTCATCTGGAGCCAATCCTGGGTGCAGCAGTCAGGTCATAATGGACTCTAGAACGGACCATCATAATTCAAGCGTATATTAAATTTTGTGTCTGTACTGTTGACCGTTCAGGACTTCCCTCGTCTGAAGTCAATCCTGGGTGCAGCAGTCAGATCATGGTGGATTTTAGAACGGTCTATCATAATTAAAGCGTATGTAATATTTCGTGTCTCTACTGTTGCCCGTTGAGGAGTTCCTTCGTCTGAAGTCAGTCCTGGGTGCAGCAGCCAGATCATGCTGTAATTTAGAACGGACTGTAATAATTAAAGCGTATATAAAATTTCCTGTTTGTACTGTTGACCGTTGAAGAGTTCCTTCGTCTGGAGCCAATCCTGGGTGCAGCAGTCAGATCATGGTGGACTTTAGAACGGTCTATCATAATTAAAGCGTATATAATATTTCGTGTCTGTACTATTTGCCGTTGAGGAGTTCCCTCGTCTGAAGCCAGTCCTGGGTGCAGCAGCCAGATCATGGTGTAATTTAGAACGGACTATCATAATTGAAGGATATATAAAATTTCGTGTCTGCGTTGTTGATCGTTGAGGAGTTCCCTCGCCTGAAGCCAATCCTGGGTGCAACAGCGAAATCATGATGGAATTCAGATCGGATCGTCATAATTAAAGCCTATATAAAATTTTCTGTTTGTACTGTTAACCGTTGAGGAGTTCCCTCGTCTGGAGTCAATCCTAGGTGCAACAGCCAAATCATGGTGGAATTTAGATCGGACCGTGATAATTAAAGCGTATATAAAATTTCCTGTTTGTACTGTTAACCGTTGAGGAGTTCCCTCGTCTGGAGTCAATCCTAGGTGCAACAGCCAAATCATGGTAGAATTTAGATCGGACCGTGATAATTAAAGCGTATATAAAATTTCCTGTTTGTACTGTTAACCGTTGAGGAGTTCCCTCGTCTGAAACCAATTCTAGATGCCGCAGTCAGATCATGGTGGACTTTAGAATGGTCTATCATAATTAAAGCGTATATAATGTTTCGTGTCTGTACTATTGGCCGTTGAGGAGTTCCCTCGTCTGGAGTCAATCCTGGGTGCAGCAGTCAGGTCATAATGGACTTTAAAACGGACTATCATAATCTATGTATAAAAGGAGAAACTGATTCACTGACTGACATATCAACGCACAGCCGAAACTACTGGGACTAGGAACGTGAAATTCTTCCGCTTATGACAGCTTCCTTTAATAATGTAGGGGAGCACTAAGAAGGGGTTTTTGAAAATTCGACTTTTAAGGGGATGAAAAGGGGGGATTTCGATTGTATGCAAAATCTTATTCCTTGAGTTAATAGACTTGAAACTTTGCACGAATACTTACCTAAGTAAATCATAAAGTTTGTCATTTTTAGTTTTTCTAAGCTACCCCCTTAACGGGGATTGGGGGGTGTCAAAGTTTGTATGAAAAAAAATTTACGCAAGGTCCGAATAACTCGAAACTCAGTATTTATACTTAAAATCGAAAATAAAGAATAATGCGTATCAAGGTTTTTCGGAAACAACCCCTAACGGGGTGAAAAGGGTTAAAATATTTTAATGACGGCAGCGATTTACTCATTTTTCGTCATGGGTGTCGTTTTCGTAGTTTTCGATAGTGCTAAAGCCGATAGTGAGGTCAAAATGTAAATCCAAGATGGCGGCTGCGAAAGTTTTCTTATTTTTCGTCATGGGAGTCGTTTTCGTAGTTTTCGATGGTGCTAAAGCCGATAATGAGGTCAAAATGTAAATCCAAGATGGCGGCTGCGAATTCTTTTTTATTTTCGTCATTGGTGTCGTTTTCGTAGTTTTCAAGGGTGCTAAAGCCGATAGTGACGTCAAAAAGTAAATCCAAGATGGCGGCTGTGAATATTTTTAAAATTTTTCGTCATGGGTGTCGTTTTCGTAGTTTTGGATAGTGCTAAAGCCGATAGTGAGGTCAAAATGTAAATCCAAGATGGCGGCTGTGAATTATTTTTTATTTTTCGTCATTGGTGTCGTTTTCGAAGTTTTCAAGGGTACTAAAGCCGATAGTGACGTCAAAAAGTTAATCCAAGATGGCGGACGTGAATATTTAAAAAAAAAATCGACATGGGGGTCGTTTACATAGATTTCTAATGTGCTTAAGCCGAATGGGAGGTCTAAATGTAAATCCAAGATGGCGGCTGCGACAAATTTGTCATTTTTCGTCATGGGTGTCGCTTTCGTAGTTTTTGAGGGTGCTAAAGCCGATAGAGAGTACTTCGTACGAATACGTATCTTAGTAATAAATGGGGATTAGGGGTGTCAAAGTTTGTATGAAAGATTTTGTATGCGAGGTCAGATTTACTCGAAACTCAGTATTTATACTTAAAACCGAAAACAAAGAATAACGTGTTTCAATATTTTTCGGCAACAACTCCCCTACCGGGATGAAAAGGGTTGAAATATTTTATTTGCATCGCACTGACCTATATCAAGATACACGCAACGACATCTATTTTTTGGAATTTGCTATTCACAATTAGGCCCGATAGGTGACGCTGCAATCGAAGTTCAAGACGGTATTCTGTTCATGACACGTGCACAATTTCTGAGCAGTACCTAAACTAACCTAACAAAAAGTACTAGGGTTTCATGAATTCACGTTAAAGTATTTCAATTATTAAACAATCAATCTGCCTAGCCTTTTCCCAATTATGTTAGGGTCGGCTTCCCGTGTAACCGGATGCAGCTGAATACCATTATTTTACTTGGAGCGACTGCCTATCTGACCTCCACAACCGAGTTACTGGGTAATACGATACCCCTTGGTAAGACTGGTTGTCAGACTTTCGGGCTTCTGACGACCCGTAACAACTGTCAAAGATCCATGAATGGCAGCCGGGACCAACGGCTTAACATGCTTTCCGAGGCATGGAGGAGTCTCGGTATGTCAAGATGGTCACCCATCCACATACCATCCACGGCAACCGTAGCTTAACCTGATGGGTGGACCCATGCGGCTGTTATTACTTAGTTTCCAGCTCCTCTACAATTCTTCTCTCAATTTCTATCAATTCATCAATTTCTATCATTAGACATCGTGCACTATTCTGAACAGTTACCTAACAAAAAGTACAATCATTACGTTATGCTACTAATAGGATTTGGCGATTTGGATTTAGGCGACAGATAGTTTATAACCTGGACAAAGAATACTTTTTATCCCGGTAGTACGTTTCCTTGGTTTTCCGACATCCACGCGAGCGAAGCCGCGGGAAAAAGCTAGTTCAATCATATATTAAATTTCGTGTCTCTACTGTTGACCGTTCAGGACTTCCCTCGTCAGGAGCCAATCCTGGGTGCAGCAGTCAGATCATGGTGGACTTTAGAATAGTCTATCATAATTAAAGCGTATATAATATTTCGTGTCTGTACTATTGACCGTTGAGGAGTTCCCTCATCTGAAGCCCGTCCTGGGTGCAGCAGCCAGATCATGGTGTAATTTAGAACGGACTATCATAATTGAAGGATATATAAAATTTCGTGTCTGCGCTGTTGATCGTTGAGGAGTTCCCTCGCCTGAAGCCAATCCTGGGTGCAACAGCCAAATCATGGTGGAATTTAGATCGGACTGTGATAATAAAATCGTATATAAAATTTCCTGTTTGTACTGTTAACCGTTAAGGAGTTCCCTCGTCTGAAGCCAATCCTGGATGCAGTAGCCAGATCGTGGTGGAATTTAAAACAGACCATTATAATGAAAGCGTATATAAAATTTTGTGTCTGTACTATTGGCCGTTGAGGAGTTCCCTCGTCTGGAGCCAATCCTGGGTAGCCAATGAGGTCATGTTTGTCATAAAAATGTATTGTCATCGGAATTGAACCAACATGTACAATATCAACTCCATGGAGTTAGAGGAAGTGGTCTTAATTCAGCTTGCAAGAATCCACCTAAACAAACATACTAACTTACATACAAACAAACAAACAAACAAACATTGCAAGTTGAATAAAAGCTTTTAAAAAATCACAGCTAATGCTCCAACTTACATTTACAGTTGAAAAGCATGTTATCCCAAACGGAATGTATGGGAGAACATGCTTTTCAACTACAATGTTAAGTTTGTTCGGAGATAAATTCATCCCAACTACAGAACCCTTCATTGTGCGTGGTCCGACACACACTTGGCAGGTCTCACTTTTGCATGTTCTACACGTGAAATAAAGAGAGAGTATAATAAACAAAAAAAAAAATCGGTCATTTTCAACTCTCTCGTGTACATTTTGACCAGAAGAAAAAAAATGAGAGAGTTTTGAGAGAAGCATATAGGTACCTATTTATATATTTATCGGCTTAAAAAATTAAGCTAACATACCTTTGAGTTACAGGTACTCCAGTGAGGGATGACATTCAAGTAGTCATACGCCGCTGACGTGGGTACGCCAGGCAGCAAGTTATGGGAGTTCACTAGCTGTCTCTTGCCGAAACAGCAAGAATCTCGACGCAACCCTCTTCCCAAGGTCGTGCTGATGTCATACATTTGTCTTCTACAATCGTACAACGTATCGAAGTCTTGAGGCAAGAGACTGTTGGACCAGTCAGCCTCTGTCGACCTGTCCGTGTGGGCCGGAGACAGCGTGTGCTCCGTGAACAAAGGCACGTTGTTCTTCTTGTCCAGACAAACTTCGTATACTCCAAGGAATTTACCATAGACTCTGTATCCGATCTTTATAGTCTCTGTGTTGTTGTTGTTCTGGAGACACGGAGTTCCAGTTTCCGTAACTTCAGGTTTGACTTCTTGATTACATTGTATGTCACCGAAATTGTATATGATTCCATTAATTTTGATTGTGTTGTCTCCTTCACAGAAAGCCATGAGATTGGACCTTTTAGGGAGGTTGGGGTTGGAGAATTCTGAAGGGCAGTTGAAGTAGAAGTAATTTGCATGTGGTATGATCATGTACCCTTTGTTAACTGGGAATACTGGCCATTCTAGTGATGGTGAGTGCATTATAGGCTGCTTCTCTGGGAAATCTTTGTTGATATTCAATTTACAATCTGTAAAACACGCAAATCATTACTGGCTACACTAATACCTATAGCTACCTTCATTTTATACGAGTATTTATTTATTTATTTGTATCATCTTTTTTTTTTAAGTTCACTTCATAGAGACTATTCTAAGCTAACTTGAACATTAAATTAATAAACAGTTTTTTTTAAAGCATGCCATTATAATTTTAAAGGTGTTCCTGGTACCCACATGGTATACAGGCATGTGATCACGGCTTTACCTTGACCATTTTTGTACCTATGTCTTTAATATCTGTCTGAAATATTTTCTTGTTTGGTACTTTTTAGATCACTTTCCGTAGATGAGTTACAGTTTTTTATTTTACACAATGTTATTGTATATGTATATCTGATATTGGTGAAGAAAACATCGTGAGGAAACCTGGAGCAACAGTTAACTAGCTGCTTCCCGCGGTTTTACCCCCATACGTCTCGATCTCGTGGGAATATCGGGATGAAAAATATCCTATGTCCTAAACCAGGTCATGGTCTTGGGAACACCCAAATACTCCGAAATATTTTATTCCGAATTTCGATGTTCCGATGTTCAAAAGTCCGATTTTCATAATACCTAAAAATTATAATATCTATTATTAAAAATCACGAAATTTATTTTACCGAAAGTCATTAGTGCGATTTCTTTGTTTTCCGATTTTCATAAGTTCGAAGAATCAAATGCTCGATGGGTTCCAGGTCCGAAAAACGACATTCCGATTTTCAATACTCCGAATAAATTGCTAAAATGCTGCAGATCCCCTCTATTGTTGGTGAATCAGTTAGGTTAGGTTAGAACTCTGACCATTAAAGCGCGAAGGCGAGCGACCGCAGGGAGCGTGCCGCGGTAGCGGCCGCCGAGTGCCAGATCCCCTCTATTGTTGGTGAATCATTTAGGTTAGGTTAGGTTAGGTTAGAACTGTGACCATTAAAGCGCGAAGGCGAGCGACCGCAGGGAGCGTGCCGCGGTAGCGGCCGCCGAGTGCCAGATCCCCTCTATTGTTGGTGAATCATTTAGGTTAGGTTAGGTTAGGTTAGAACTGTGACCATTAAAGCGCGAAGGCGAGCGACCGCAGGGAGCGTGCCGCGGTAGCGGCCGCCGAGTGCCAGATCCCCTCTATTGTTGGTGAATCATTTAGGTTAGGTTAGGTTAGAACTGTGACCATTAAAGCGCGAAGGCGAGCGACCGCAGGGAGCGTGCCGCGGTAGCGGCCGCCGAGTGCCAGATCCCCTCTATTGTTGGTGAATCATTTAGGTTAGGTTAGGTTAGGTTAAAACTGTGACCATTAAAGCGCGAAGGCGAGCGACCGCAGGGAGCGTGCCGCGGTAGCGGCCGCCGAGTGCCAGATCCCCTCTATTGTTGGTGAATCATTTAGGTTAGGTTAGGTTAGAACTGTGACCATTAAAGCGCGAAGGCGAGCGACCGCAGGGAGCGTGCCGCGGTAGCGGCCGCCGAGTGCCAGCTTCGGCTTACTGGCCGGCTGTAGCCGGCCTGCCTCAGCCGCGGCGGCGGCGGGCCTTTAAACCACCAGCTCCGCAGCTCGCGGGCCGCCCCACCCCTCCGCGCCTACGCGGGCTTACATTACACTCTAGGGGTAGAGCACGCAAGACTGCATGAAGTCGGTTTTGCAGCGATTCGTTTCTGTCACTAAATTTTCTAGCACAACATATTGACATACTAAATATCGATTTTAGGACATTCGATACTCCGTACTTCGATATTTAGGACTTTCGATGTCACTTTTGTAGATAATTAGATTTTAGATTTATATTGGACGTAGGTTATGATCATATTTCTCAGTTTTAGGAATACTGAGAAATACGATATTTATCACTAGACGAAGTATAATTATTACTACCACTGTACTCTAGAGAGGAATAAATCAACATGCATTTCATTAATAGACACCACAATTGTTGGAGAGCCTAATCGCCGAACAAAAAAAATTATCAAGATTCTGCCAGATAGAGGGAACCCGATTCCAGGCTTATATCCTAACTACATACATATTTATACATTATTATAAAACAAAGTCGTTTTTCGCGTTTGTCTGTATGTCCGCGATGTTCTTCTAAACGACGCAACAGATTTTACGAAGTTTTCTCCATCGTTTAGAGAATTTATTCCGGAAGGTTTACGTGTATAATACATTAAAATATAAGAAATCTTGATGTTTTGTCAAGTAGTAAGAACCGCGCGAAGCAGGAGCGGGTCACCTAGAATATAATATTGTAAATGCAAAAGTGAGTTTGTTTGTTACGCTTTTACGCTAAAACGGCTGAACAGAATTGGATGAAATTGGGCTCATAGGTAAGACCATGGGGTACACTACATAAATACGAAAAACTTTATTCCGAAAGTCACAAATACGAATTTCAAAATACCGATTATCAGAATTCCGAATGGTTCAAAATCCCTAATATAACAACTCCGATTTATCATTCATCCTATTTTTAAAATTCCAAAATTTCAATATTCCGAACGTTTATAATTACTATTCTCAAAATACCGAGTTTGAATAGATCGAATAACAAAAAGTCCGACTTAATGATAATTCGAAACATCAAAAATACGAATTCCGATTATTAAAATACCGATTAATTAGTATTCCGAGCTTTAATGGTCACAGTTCTAACCTAACCTAACCTAAATGATTCACCAACAATAGAGGGGATCTGGCACTCGGCGGCCGCTACCGCGGCACGCTCCCTGCGGTCGCTCGCCTTCGCGCTTTAATGGTCACAGTTCTATCCTAACCTAACCTAAATGATTCACCAACAATAGAGGGGATCTGGCACTCGGCGGCCGCTACCGCGGCACGCTCCCTGCGGTCGCTCGCCTTCGCGCTTTAATGGTCACAGTTCTAACCTAACCTAACCTAAATGATTCACCAACAATAGAGGGGATCTGGCACTCGGCGGCCGCTACCGCGGCACGCTCCCTGCGGTCGCTCGCCTTCGCGCTTTAATGGTCACAGTTTTAACCTAACCTAACCTAACCTAAATGATTCACCAACAATAGAGGGGATCTGGCACTCGGCGGCCGCTACCGCGGCACGCTCCCTGCGGTCGCTCGCCTTCGCGCTTTAATGGTCACAGTTCTAACCTAACCTAACCTAAATGATTCACCAACAATAGAGGGGATCTGGCACTCGGCGGCCGCTACCGCGGCACGCTCCCTGCGGTCGCTCGCCTTCGCGCTTTAATGGTCACAGTTCTAACCTAACCTAACCTAACCTAAATGATTCACCAACAATAGAGGGGATCTGGCACTCGGCGGCCGCTACCGCGGCACGCTCCCTGCGGTCGCTCGCCTTCGCGCTTTAATGGTCACAGTTCTAACCTAACCTAACCTAACCTAAATGATTCACCAACAATAGAGGGGATCTGGCACTCGGCGGCCGCTACCGCGGCACGCTCCCTGCGGTCGCTCGCCTTCGCGCTTTAATGGTCAGAGTTCTAACCTAACCTAACTGATTCACCAACAATAGAGGGGATCTGCAGCATTTTAGCAATTTATTCGGAGTATTGAAAATCGGAATGTCGTTTTTCGGACCTGGAACCCATCGAGCATTTGATTCTTCGAACTTATGAAAATCGGAAAACAAAGAAATCGCACTAATGACTTTCGGTAAAATAAATTTCGTGATTTTTAATAATAGATATTATAATTTTTAGGTATTATGAAAATCGGACTTTTGAACATCGGAACATCGAAATTCGGAATAAAATATTTCGGAGTATTTGGGTGTTCCCGTTAAAACCATCTGCGATGATAAGCTCGCGTGGGGCCGCCTAAACCCCGCAGCGCCGGAACCGTGACAGAAACAATGCTTGCTGCATGTTGCATGCCTGCTTACATGTTGCATGCTTGTTTGCCTGCTTGCTTGCAATCTGCGTGCTGTGTGTTTGCTGCACGCATGGTGTATGCTAGTTTGCATGACTGCATGCATGGTGTACGCTTGCAGAAAATCGTTTGGCATACTGTACCAAACGATTTTCTGCGAAATGAAGTTTATGCCTCAGCCGCGGCGGCGGGCTTTAAAACCACCTGCTCCTCAGCTCGCGGGCCGCCTCGCCCCTCCGCGCCTACGCGGGTTTAAATTATTACGCTCTAGGGGTTTTTTTTTTTTTTTTTGGGTGGGAAATCATCAAATGACTTCTCCCGCTCTGGGCGGAGCGGAAGGGCGTGTCAGACTTTTACTGACTAAAACCCACCCGTGTTCCTTCCCTTGCCTAGACCGGGGCCACGGTTTCCCCTTAGGACTTATCCGCAACCCCAGTGGTAGGCATCGGCCCTAACGGGCTCCTTCAGCTTTGCTGACAACTCTTTGAGGCGCGCGTGGAACACTACGCGCCATCGACCCGGGCTTGGTCCTGATCGGACGGAGAGCTACCCATCACTCTCCGTCCGCAAGCCCGCGCCTACGGTGGCCGGAAATCGGCGATCGATTCCCGACGCCCGGGGCGTCTACTACCGCGGCGGCTAGGGGCTCGAGGGAGAGACCTTTGTCTCTGCCTCTCGCGCCCCGCCTCCTCCTTCACGAGCATTACTGCTTCGCAGAAGGAGGTGACAGCCTGCCATGCCCTCTCGCTCCGCACCATGGCCTGGACCAGGGCCGGACGTGAGAGGTCACTGCCACCGATCGCCTGCACGAGGACACGGCGGTGCTCCACCCAAGCCGGGCAGACCTCCACCGTATGCTCCACCGTGTCCTCCGGGCGATCCACGCAGTGGTGACACCCGGGCGTTTCCTCCTGCCTTATCTGAAACAGGAACCTCCCGAAACTACCGTGTCCGGTGAGGACCTGCGTCAGGCGGTAGGTGAGGGCGCCGTGGCGCCTCTCTAGCCACTCCTCAAAGAGGGGACTTATCGCCGCAATTGTGGCGTGCCCAGATCTAGGTTGCGACAATTGCACTCTCCAAGCCGCCATGAGATCCTGCCGGAGCTCTGTCCGCTGTGCCGTGATTTGTCGCGGCAGCGGAGTTACACCCCGGCGCTTCATCTCCTCGCGCCACTCCCAGATGTGGGCGAGGACTTTCGCCTCCAGATCCCATGGCGGCGTTCCGGCAAGGAGGCTCGCTGCCTCGCCGGAGATCGTGCGGTATCCCCGCACTATCCGGGTGGCCATGACCCTTTGGGCCGCGTGCAACCGGCGGGTTGGCTGCAGCCTCAAGGTTGGCGCCCACACCGGTGCCCCGTAAAGGGCCATGGACCGCACGACCCCCGCGTAGAGCCTCCGGCAGGAGGCGTTTGGACCCCTTAGATTGGGCAGAAGCCGCTTCAAAGCAGCCCCGGCCCGCTCCAGTTTGGGAGCCAAACGTCGGAAATGCTCCACGAAGTTCCATCGACTGTCGAGGACGAGTCCCAGGTACCTCATCGTCACCTCGACGTCGATGTGAACCCCTCCTACCGTTATTTGGGAACCCGACGGTGGCGCGTTCCGAGGGCCATGAAAGCACATGACCTCGGGCTTGTGCAGCGCCACCTCGAGTCCCAATTGCCGGATCTTGTCGACGATTGTCGCAACCCCGCGTGTCGCCAATTCGGCCGCCGCCTCATGCGACCTCCCCTGCGCCAGGACCAGCGTGTCGTCAGCGTAGCACACTACGCTGACGCCGCTAGGGAGGTCGGACACTCTAGGGGTAGGGCAGACAAGACTACGTAGAGTTGGTTTTGCAGCGATTCGTTTTTAGCACAACATATTGACTTTTTAAGACAATATTTGAATTTTAATTTAAGGTTACTATTTATTTATTTAATGTCTGAACTCACCTGCTGGTGGATCCTGTCGTGATATAGGTGTTGGACTTGTTCTTTCTATTGGTGTTCCAGTTTTCAAATCCTTTCCAATTACCTGGAAGGAAAAATCTTTGCTTTAGTAATGTTTCCTATTAAACATAACATTTCATTAACCTACAACTGTAATACAAAGTAGTATTTAAGGAACAATTCATTTTAGATATTTTATTAGAGTGTTTTAATTTAAGTTTTAACCGACGATTATTAGACTAGAGACCGTAATTGTCGCGGTTTGGGATGGCTATAGCGGACATTGCCCTTTCCTTAATATCTCTCCGTAAGAAAACCTAAACAGTAAACTATGTATGAATTTTCGTTATTAGAACATTAAGATCACTAGATAGATATTATTGATTAAGGATGTAAACGGACTTTATTTCAGGTTAAAAAAAAAACATGCAGTGCAGTCTTTGCCAAAGACTCTTTGGGGACTGCCGATAGAAGTGAAAACTAAGTAACGCCGTCTAACGAAATATCAGGAATTTATGAGGCTTGCTGTCACTACAAGAACGAAAGCTGTAGCTCCGTGAAACAAAATCCAAAAAAATAAAACAGTGTGCGCTGTCAACAAAAAAGTGCTCAACGCGCCTTTGGTGACGATGACGCGAGTTCCATGATGTTTGTTCACCCAAAAAGTGCTCAAAGCGCCTTAAGAAGATTTCACTTCAAAAAATGCTAGAAATAACCGCTAGTGTTGCCATGCTAATACGCGACAACTATACCTACTTTTTAACGTGGCGATGGCAATCTAATTATACTCCATTTGAAATATGATTATACAACAAACCATTTTTACAGTCCGTTCAACCGATTCTGACTCTATACTGTAGGTTTATGGATGGAAAGTGTTTACAATACCAACTGTTTACTGCAGCTGTCATTTGTCATGCCACCAACGCAATAGAAGTCAAAATCGGTTGAGTGGACTGTAAAAAAGGTTTAGTTAAATGTCTAATCTTATTTCAAATGGATTAAAGATTACTTATTAGATACCTAATATGGAAGAGAAGAGAGGAGAAGAAGTGAAAGAGGTTTCTTTAGAACTAAGCATCACCGTTTACGTATTTTTCTGTTAATTTCTTCTTGTCTGTTTCTGTGTGGTTAAATAAATAATAAAAAATACTCACAGTCACTCGGAACATAGTGAAGGGCGGATTAAAAGATGTTGTGACGTAGAACTGATTTTTTTCGTCTACTAGTTCTAGAGGCAGCTCGGTTACTACGTTGTCGCTCAAATCGAGGATTTTCACTGTAGTGAGATTGACTCCGTCGCCAAGTAGCCTGATACCCAAGAACGCGGTTCCTGCTAAAAGAAAGAGGATAACACAAAAGTGAATAAAGTATTACAAAATGTTTATTTATATTTTGTGTTTCCAAGGCATTATTGAAATAACTGAAAACCTCATAGGAGGTCATTGTACTCATAATTATTAACAACTTTTATTTCGGAACCAACACTGAAATCGCAAAAAAAAAGTCTAAGCTGCTCCATACATTTAAGTTCGTGTAACTAGACAAAATGTATTGTCGAGTTACACGAACTTAAATATATGGAGCAGCTTAGACTTTTTTTTATTGCTGAAGTTGCTCTTTAGTTTTTTTGTTAGTTATTTCAATTACATTTTCTATTAAAGTCGATTACTTTATTTGAGTTGTTAGAATGCTATCTAACTAATACAATAACGCATGTTTTATAGTCCAGCTTGTAACCAACCAGTATAATATTAAACTACGCTACGCCTTAATATTACACTGTATTTAAAGGTACGTCCAGATATGTTTTTTTGTCCGTACCGTACCTCCGTTCCGTATCAGTAGTCCGGGGAATTTACGCCGAATTTTAGGCCAACTTTGCATGAATTAAAAACAGCGTTTTTTTTCATTTAACGTGTAGGGTATGGACAAGGAAGTATGTTAAAATGTATCCCGCGAAAAGTTAACCCCCGCGTGTACGTTTTTTTTAAGAAAACATGTTAATTCAATATTACTTGGTAGAAAAAAATATTAACAGATATGTTTATATGGAGTATTTGTCGAAGAGATGAGGTATTATAAGTACGAGTAGGAATCGTCCACGGAAATTTCGATAAAAATAAAATTACATTTTTTTTGTTATTGTACTTCAAGCAAAAATATTAACAGCGGTTTTTTTGCATTAAATTACCTAATTAAATATTTTAATACGCTATCCAACAAAATTAAACATATTGTACCAGCGCAAGATATTAATCAAAGTATTTTTGCAATAGTGGTTCAGGCAAAAATGTAACAGAGTTAAATTTTGTTTAACTTTTATTTATAGGCTCTATCTCACTTAATTGCAAGAAAATTAAACACATTAAGCATACAGTAACATTAAAAAAAAAATTATTTTAGTTTCATTTTCTTGTAATTAAGTGAGATTAAAGCCTATAAATAAAAGTTAAACAAAATTTAACTCTGTTACATTTTTGCCTGAACCACTATTGCAAAAATACTTTGATTAATATCTTGCGCTAGTACAATATGTTTAATTTTGTTGGATATCGTATTAAAATATTTAGTTAGGTAATTTAATGCAAAAAAACCGCTGTTCATATTTTTGCTTGAAGTACAATTAAAAAAAATCGTAATTTACTTTTTATTTTATTTTCCGTGGACGAAAATGTTTAATTCTGTAAAAATATATTGGTTTTACCAATTCTTTATTTATTGTAATCAAAATTTTCCTGTTAGCTATTTTGCCTCAATTTTTATTCATAAAAACGCGTTTTTGTTTTTTTTACCTTGATGCGGGCCTGGAAAATGTTTAATTTTCTATTATTATTTGGAGAGCTAAGTTCAAAAACACGGTTCAAGAAAAAAATCGCTGTTAAGATTTAGTGCAGGGTTCAAACCTAATTTCCCCGGCCTACAGCGTCGCGATTCAAAAACTCTGGACGTAGTATCGTATTGCCTTTGAACTTGGCGAAAAACCGACTCGCGATGGATTGGAGCGTACCTGTCCTATCCGTATAGAGACGCCCGTACTACGGTACAGTACCGAAAGGGTGTCCAAACTAGTGTTCTTGGATCGCGACGCTGATATGGAACGGGGTTCGGTACGGACAAAAGAACATAATATAATATCTGGACGCAGTTTTAGGCGTGGTACAGACAATCAAACTGAACAACTGTCTCCATGGGACCAACATCGTAGTCGCGAATAAATATTCAGCTTAGCCCATACAAACTCAAACTCAAAGGATTTATTTCAAATAAACCAATTACAGGCACTTTTGAATTATCAAGGGGTCGGTCAGTCGGAAAGATGAAGCTAGTGACCCATTCCAAAGTGAACAAAAAAATCCACGAACTCTCTTTTAAATCAAAATATGGATACAAAATATTGGTTACATCATTCAAGTTGAAGTTATACATGAGAATGATGCAGAACGATAAAAAAAGCAATTCATAATATAATTAAATTAAAATAAGCCGTGATAGGTAAAAGATGACCACTCCCTACTGACGGCACACGTCTACGAACTTGACGCATGGATTAGCACCATTCAGCACTACAATACTTCAATATCTACTCGACCCAAATGTATAGGACAACTGATAATTTTTTGCGATTATAATGTTGGTCCCATGGAGAAAATTACCCTTAAATATGATCGCGCATTAATTTGTGATACACGCTGTATATAATAATCGTACCTGGTGCAGGTCTTGTGACAGTGTCTTTCATAAAATTGGGTCTGTCAATAGAGAATCCGAGCTGAAAGTTAATGTCAGTCTTGGCGGTGATAACTACGTGAGTAGCAGAACTGCTTCCGACTTCAACCTCATGGTCTCCGGGCTTTGCGTTTTTAACCTTCACGACCTGTCGACACAAAATATATTGATTAATAATTAGATCTAGAATACAATAGTTGTCTAATCTCGAGTGAGCCTGGTATGATTGGTTCAAGTTACTGTGCAAGTAGGGAAACTCCAAGCATAGCTATGTTTGGAGTGATCGAATTTGAAACAGAAATGAAGAGATCCGTAGGAGAACCAAGATAACCGACAGCTCCCGAAGAATTGGTGGCAGTAAGCAGGGCACATTGCTCCCAAAACAGATGGCCTATGGAGCCGAATGTTTCTAGAGGGGCGACCGCGTACCGGAAGACGTAACATTGGAAGACCTCCCACAAGGTGGGGCATATGACCTGGTGAAGGCCGCAGGATACTGCTGGATACGAGAAGCACAGAACCGGTCGAAGTGGCGGTGCTTGGGGTGGCCTATGTCCAGCTGTGGACGTCTTTTGGTTGCAATGATGATGACGACTGTGCAAGTTACTTTACAATTTGCATTCAATCATATATGTTAAAGTTGGTTAGAGCCTTAGTTTTGTTTGAATTAAAAGTGTGCGACACTAGGAATTTCTCATTCGTGTCATAGTGCGTTTGTAAACAATCAAACCTTAACCTATCTAACTTTAGCTTATAGGTAGGATTCCGGTTATAGGAAAAAGTTAAACCAGTCAGCAAAGTAGGGTTATATCAGTGCCGTCTGCAGGCAGGTCTAGATAGGTACGTACCGCCATTTCACGTTTACCGGAGACAACAGATTCCGTCGTTGGCTTGCTTCCACCTGGACCTGTTACTTCTCCGATCCTGGGATCCTTTCCAGTTACAGAAATCAGTACTTCTCCAGTGTGGGAATCGACAGGATACTGAAGATGAAATGAAAAACATTATTTATTTTTTTCCAATAAAAAATAATTAGTTTAAGCTTGTAAAAAGGCTCACAAGGCTCTTATAAGGTGCTCTGGTACATACGTAAAAAATGCCATACTTACTGTAATTTTTTTTCCATAACCGGAAGGAAGTATTTTGTTAACGAGCGTAACTCCTCTGCCTGTAATAGACTCCTCAATGTACTTTAATATCTGTGGACAAAGTAAACACAAGAGGTTAGATTTAGTCGTAATTTGTAAGGTCAATTAAAATAGGTCCATTATTAGCTGACTACGGCTAAGCAAAAGAGCGGGTTATGACTTTTTGATGTGACGTCACAAATCCGGTCACTCGCAATCTGTTCGATTTATGCCCTAAAGGTTCGAGCAGACTGGCGCAACTTGTGGCGCGATGCAACACCGGTAATTGTTCTACCGTGAAGTTATCTTAGAAATTGTTTTATTAGAGTCGCGTCGCGGATGTTTGCAGGAGCCTTAACATGTGCAACGCCGGATTGTTAATTTGTACCTTTTTGTCGTAGTTTGGGACTTGTTTTTATAATTGAGAGAATATGGAATCTTACGCCTAATCTTATCTTACTGTCCGCCCGTAGCTTGCGCCAGTTTGTGATACACTTGATAATCAGCATGGCGCTCCGAACCACATTCTCCAGTCAGTATAAAAACTACCTGAAAACAGAAATACGAAATTCAATGAAAACGTAAATTCACTTCATTAGCAAGCTTTAAGAAGCCGTGCATGAAATAAAAGAAAGAAAGAAAGAAAGAAAATACGTTTATTTGCGGTAAACATGACGCAAGAAAAGAATAAAAAAGAACACGATAAATAACAAATTGGGGGAAAAATATGCGTCACATCCACGCAAAACGGCCATCGCTCAGCATAATGCTGCGACCCTATGCGAGACAGAGCCCCAGCGCTGGTTTTCAGCGACAGCCGGCATTGACGTGATGACGTCAACCGGTGCAGGATATAATATAGTGAAATAACATATTATTATCAAATCAAAAATAAAATAAAATATAATACTTAGTACTAAAAGTATAAATACAATATAAAATGGCAACATTTCGTTCCGTCAGCGACTCAAGCGCCGAAGACATTATGCAGTCTGTGTGCGCAGCTGTCATATAAAACTATTTCATTGGACGAAGGTATTGTTTGGTTACGTAATAATTACATCATGGCGCAATGAAATCGATGAATGATTTTGTTCAATAGTTGTGAATAAGAAAAAAGAATTTAAACAAAACTATTTGTGATTTGAATAAGTTGAGTTCCTTATTTTGCATGTGGCTAAAGGAATTTTTCAAATAAGTATTCATGGAAAATAACATAACATGTAATTTTCCATGAATACTTAATACATAACATACATAATCAGCCTATTAATGTTCCCACTGCTGGGACACAGGCCTACTCCCTGTGAGAGGGAGTGGGCCGTATATTTAATATTTATAATAAAATAAATAATAAATAAATTTAATGTGAAAGTACAAACTTTCACATTAAATTTATTTTGTTTGTTATTCAATCACGCAAAAACGGCTGAATAGATTCGGATGAAATTTGGCACACAGATAGGTTATAACCTGGATTAACATATAACCGGTAGTACGTTCCCGTGGGATAATTTCCGACCTCCATGCGGGCGAACCCGCGGGCGAAAGCTAGTAAATCATATTTGCGGGAGTGCAAATGTGATGCAACTATAAACAGGTGCTGTGACTGACACGAATGGTTTAGCACCACCAAACTGTAATATTATACATACTCAGACTTAATGTTTCAATTATTTCAAGCTTTCTAACAATTAGATAAGTTATTGACGAAAAAGGGTTTCTTCCGTGCACGGACCCTTAAGTAGTAGTATATATTCTGTACATCAAAGTAACATTGAGAAAAATATTGCTGGGAAACAACTTTTATTTTTGGTGCGAAAAGTCATTTACGGCAGCGCGCAATGTAACGCACGCAAAACATTGTGCTTTTGGGTGCATCCAAACGGTACAGGAGTTGTGGGATAATATTTAAAAAAACATGTTTTCACGAAAAGTAAAAAAAAAAGAACTTTAACCTTCAATATCTCCGTAACCAGAAGGTTCCCAAGTATGATCCAGTACAAAACAAAGCTTACAATGACGGGTAGTACAAGTGACCCCCGGCTTCGTTAAGCGTCTTTTTACCCGACTACGGCAAAGCCAAAAGGAAGGGTTATGATTTTAGCAGTCTATGTATGTATGTATGTATGTATATATGTTTGCTTTTACGTGTGTTCCACCGTAGCGCCTTAATTACTGAACTGATTTTAATGAATGAGGTATCAATAGATTTGTAATAATGGTCCGCGTGACATAGGCTATATAATTTCTTCCTAAATTTAATATGGTGGACTTTACACATAAATTTCTAACCTCTGAAAAAATTAATTGAGATAATCATGACATGTTTGGTATCAAAAGAAAAGTCTTAACGAGCACATAACAAATATGTATATACAGGGTGGGTTTTTTTAACCTCACCTCGATTGAAAGTACTCTAAATACTGAAGGTAGAAAATTTTACTCATAGGAAACAAGCCTTTATTTAAAAAAAACAATTCTGCATTTAAAGATTTTCGAAAATTCACTTCCCACACTCGAAAATCGAACCAGCTAAAATCCGAAAAAATAACACCCTGTATTTTTATGGGTTCAATCGATAGAGTCAATCATAAGTATCAGATCTCTCTAACAAATAAAAACCATCAAATCTAAACTTATAAATATAATGGGACAAGATAAAGTCTTTTATCAAAGGTCCAGCAGATTACATCAGTTAGTACTTAGTTATCAATTGTCTTTAGATTTTTTTATGAGGATATTATGTCTAGAATCAAATTTACCAAAAATCCTATGCAACTGTAAACGAGTTAAGAACTGAAGTACACACTACGATTTTCAATATTCATCACAACTCGCTGTTTATTGCACGACTCTTAATGCGAAGCATTAGAGTGTGCTCTACGATCGAAAAATTTTTTTTGCCCCGTTTCTGTAACTGTTTTTATTGTTACACTCCTGCTAGTATACAGAACCTACTTAATTTATATACCATTGTATAGATGATTAAATGGAGATTAATACTGTATTTTTTAACAATTGATTTTATGCAGCAGAAATGGAAAAAGCATCAAAATAGTTGAAAAAAAATTCCTGTCCGTCAATTTATGAACCCTGAAAACATTGTAGCTTGCGATAAAATCAATTAATCGGGTCAATATTTTTTTTTGTACATTCGTTTCAGCCGTAGAAGGAACCCTATTGAAAATGGCTCTTTTATTCAAAGTAGTTTAATTATAATTAATAAAATACTAACTAAAATATAATATCTTTATCTCAATATTTCCAACCGTTGTCCGTATGTTGCCTAGCAACCGCCAAGTAAATATCTTTGTCAGTCTTTGACATTACGACTTCATGAAAAGTGATAAATTGTTCATTTTTGTTAAAAACTATGTTTTGAATTTCTTTTTCGTTTATGAATGAGTGTTATGTATGAGGCGTGCACTTTTGGATTTTCCAAACTATTTAAAGTTTACTGCAAACGAATTCCTTGCTATTTGAATTTATAATAGGTTTATTGCTGACTAATTGTATCACTCTAATTTACGTTGTCGTAACGTTTATCAAGCCTTAAAACAGAAATGTATAAAATTAAAAAAAAATGATAAGAAACTGTAACCCGGCTACGGGAAAATAAAACTGATCTAAAAAGTACGAAACAAGAAAATATTTCAGACAGAAATCAAGACATAGGTAAAAAATGGTTAGGGTAAAGCCGTGGTCGCATGCCATTATAATTTTGTATCTGTTCCTGACGACGACGGCTTTAAGGGCAAAGCCGTCGTCGCATGCCATTATAATTTTGTAGGTGTTCCTAAAACATGGTTACCAGCATGCGACCACGGCTTTCCCCTGACCATTTTTTTACCTATGTCTTGATTTCTCTCTGAAATATTTTCTTGTTTCGTACTTTTTAGATCCGTTTTATTTTCCCGTACCCGTTACAGTTTTATAAACTTATTTTTTTATTCACCCGTTATAATTTTATGCACGTGAGATCCGGGAGTGACGTAAAAATAGTCCAATGGTGTCTTCTTTTTATTAGTTTAGACTCATCATCATCTGCCTAGTCTTTTCCCAACTATGTTGGGGTCGGCTTCCAGTCTAACCGGATGCAGCTGAATTCCAGTATTTTACATGGAGCGACTGCCTATCTGATCTCCACAACCCAGTTACTGGGTCATAAGATACCCCTTGGTAAGACTGGTTGTCAGACTTTCGGGCTTCTGACTACTCATAACGACTGTCAAAGATCCAAGAATAACAGCCAGGACCAACGGCTTAGCGTGCTTTCCGAGACACAGAGGGGTCTAAGTATGTAAAGATGGTCACCCATCCACGGACCAACCGCGGCAAGCATAGCTTAACCTGAACGATCTACCCATGCGGCTGTTATTACTTAGCCACAAGCCCCTCTTTTATTAGTTTAGACTAGTCAGCTTAAAAGATTTTTTTCGCTGAATACCTAGATGATGTTCGGGACACTACTACATACTAGCTGAGCAAAACTACAACTTGAAATGAAACAGTAGCAGTTAAAGATTGCAATTTAGGGCCACGTAAAAGTATGTCTACTTTAACTTACAGCTTACTTAGGATCCTTATTTAGGTGAATGTTATGTAAACATATACCTAATTATTATGCAGGTATGCTGGAAGAGATTTCTTTACAAATAAACATCACCTTTGTACGTATTTTTCTGTTAATTTCTTCATATATATTTATATGTGTGTACATAAACTGTTAAATATATAAATAAGTTACTCGTATATAGTTCACATATCATTTGCCGAAAAATACGAAAAAAAGTCAAATAAAAGAATAATGACCTGGCTCTGTTTCCTCTGTGCAATGCTCTTGATTGCTTCAAAGGTGTAGTAGTCCTTGGCTGAGGCATCAGTGAACACATACAAGTAGGAAAGCGGCAAGCTTTCTGTGAGACCCAGCTCGATGCCTTTCATGGAATATTCGGGACAATCATAGTTGCCGGTTACGGTTATGGCTGCCAAAGCTCTTTTAAACTCATTTCGATCTTTAGTGATGGTTCGTACTTGGGCAGCTGAAACAAAGACATTTAAATCATGATTATTTATTTATTTATTTAATACTATATATAGAGGCGGACTTAATGCCGTAGGCATTTTCTACCTTTGGGTGATGCTGAGACAAAGTGGTAGGTGCAATAACGAAAATAATTGTGGAATAAATATTTATTTAAATATAAGGATAATATATAGATATACTAGCGGGCCTGGCAAATTGTGCGGAAATCGATTGTCATGGTATGGGCAATGCCCATACCATGACAATGCCATGGCCATGGGCATGGGCATGTGATGCGAAGGAATGAGGAAAATTGCGTGAAGAAAGTTTTGAGTATGAATGTCGATGGCTATAAGAGTAGGGGAAGACCAAAGAAACGATGGATGGACTGTGTGAAAGATGATATTGCTAGAAAGGGGGTAACTACTGAGATGACGACTAATAGAGAAGTATGGAAAAAAGGAACATGTTGCGCCGACCCCAAATAAAATTGGGATAAGTTCAGGAGAATGATGATGACTAGCGGGCCTGGCAGACGTTGTCCTGCCAGATCAGCGCCACCTACCGGGTTCAATTGTCTTTTCAAACCATCCAAGGACCCACTCAAATATACACATAAATTTTTATCCAAAAACTAATATCTGGGTACGAATTTTCTTTTTGTACGTTTTCTAAAAATCAAACCTAGATCGATTTATCACCCCCGAAACCCTCTGCATACTAAATTTCATGAAAATCGTTGGAGACGTTTCCGAGTTTCAGATTATATATAATTATTTATATATGCAAGAATTGCTCGGTTAAAGGTATTAAATGTAATATACAATGTGGCCCATGTACCCGCCCGTATTTTTCTGTATATTTATGAAAAATGATCAAAATTAACTTTAAAAACCTTCTAATGATTATAAATTCGTAAGGCCATATTTGTTACAGTCGCAAATCATATTTTAGTCAAGATACAAACTGAAACTGACCAAAAAACGTAAGAAAATTTGAATTTCGCGGGCTATCGTGGCTCATCCCCTTTATTAAATACTAGCTTCTGCCCGCGACTTCGTCCGCGTGGAATGGTTACTTTGGGCTAACGCGCGACTGAATTACCATAAAATACTACAAAATCAAATAATGTATCTATTTAGATAAGGAAATTAACAAAAACAACTAAATTAAAACAAAACTTATTATTACTAACTTATTCATCTAAAAAGTATTTATTTTATACGATGATATTTTGGAAAAACAAATTTAAAAAGTAGTTCGCTGAGCACAACCATTTCGAAGGCTGGTTTTAGAGTCACGCTGACCGGCGGCGCTGACAGCCGAAACGTATGAACTTCAGATGTCAGCGCTGAGCGGTTGGCGTAATTTCATAGAATACTAAACTTTATATAAAATATACATTGTCTTGTCAGCGCCGACGACGGTCAGCGTGAGACTAAAATCAGCCTATGAATACTAAACTTATATACATTGTATTATCAGCGCCGACGACGGTCAGCGTGAGAGGAAAACCAGCCTAAGGAGCCGACTCAGCCAACCACGCGTCTGAGCTGCGCGGCATGGTATTTCGCAGAGCTAACTGGGGCCACCGCCCTTCCCCCTCATGACTGCCTTACATAACATACACAACCAGCCTATTACCTACTGTTCCCACTGCTGGGACACAGGGCTCCTCTCTATGAGAGGGAGTGGGCTGTAATGCACCACGCGGGCCCAGTGCGGGTTGGTAGATGTCGCATGTCTTCGAAGTTTTGGTTCTAAGACGCCGCCGGTTTCCTCACGATGTTTTCCTTCACCGTTTTGAGAGCAGTGGTGATGAAATTATTTACACAAAGTAAAGCGCCTGCTGGGGTTCGAACCCACGACCTACAACTCGTAAGTCGGGGCCGATACCACTGAGCCACCACTGCTCCTGTTCCCATCATAAATGCACGCGTAGTACTTGATCATTATTTTGCTGCGATGTTATTTTAAAACTGCTATATCTCCTAAGATATTCATTGAAATCGAATGATGTAAAGAACAGTTATGTTTCAAATTAAATACTTGTCATGAATAACGTATTTATTTGGATAAGGATTAATGTCATGTTTATAAAAACACCTTCGCAAATAATGCATTATTTTAGAACAAATTTGGTTAGCATAAAAACGGTTATAGTGAGCCAACCTTAAAAGATAGACATATGCTATCGAGGACTTTTTTTGAGAACTTTTAAAGGGGAACAATTCTGTCATACATAATTTTTGCGAAACTTTCACCGTTTACGCAGCGCACGCAGCGGAAGCTCTCAAAATGAAAACAAAAACCCCGATTTTGAAACATTCTTCATTGGTGCTCCGCTCCTATTGGTCTTAGCGTGATGATATATAGCCTATAGCCTTCCTCGATAAATGGACTAACTAACACTGAAATAATTTTTCAAATCGGACCAGCAGTTCCTGAGATTGGCGCGTTCAAGTAAACAAACAAACAAACTCTTCAGCTATATTAGTATAGATTGATATCACCCAAGTGGTTAGCGCCGAAATTCGATAAAAAAAATCTAAATTGTTTTAATTAATAATATTAACATAATATGATGGAAATATGCTCAAATTGCAAATGATTTAGGTATTAAGTTTGTATGGACAATTCAAGGGTCGCCGCCGTCTTAAGGTAGGTATTAAAAAAATACAAAATGCTCAACAATTAATCTACAGTTTAAAGAGAAAATTATAAAAATAGCATAGAATTTTATATAGATTCTATTCTATTAAATGTAGAATAATAAAAATAAAACCTATTTAAGAGTCCTATTTTACGCAAATTCATGTTTTTTGACGCTCTAATTTTCAGCAGCAGTATGATATTTTAATAATTTAATTATGTATAACGATAGTGCCATTCTCTTTCTTGTAAGTTGGAGTTACACATTTTAATTTTTCTATTCGTGTAATTTACTATAAATATTTTACGAACTCAGTTTACAGGAAAAACCGTCGGCAATGAAACTTCGACGCTCAAATTCACATTATTTCATTCAATTCTAATAAAAGAAAAAATTACTAAAATATACGTTGAATGTTTTACTTGTTTATTGAAGTTCTAGAATTTCTTTAAATTACTTGAGTTTCACGGAAAAAATCGTAAAGAAAAGCTAGAAATATCTTGATTCAACGTCCATTATTTTACAAATAAACACATTTTTTTAAAATAAGTTAATGTAATAGGACTCTTAAGCAACGATGGTTAATGGCTACGAGTCGCAATTTGGAATTTCTATTAGATTATTATGTTAGATATTAGACTGTAAGCTTTCCTAAGAATAAATAAATACTTATGACACTGCCTGTAAAGCTGTTTTCAGACCAGCGCGATTAATCGCGCGACGCGACATGAACAATACAAAACTTCACGGTATAACAATAACCGGTGTCGCGTCGCGCGACAAATCGCGCTGGTCTGAAAACAGCTTTATGCAAAGTAAATATATGTATAAACACTTTGGTACTCACTCGGATCATTAAATGTGACCAGAACGAAATTTTCTATCTGCGATGTATTCGAACTCAACACTTTCTCGAATAATAAAGTGACTTCTTCTTTATTTTATTTTATTCAAAAAGGAACAACAAACAGCTACAATATACAATATAGAAAAAGAGATACACATAACATTTTACAATATTGTAGCCCACAGCGCTGTTCACAGATAAACTGTTGAATATAATAAACAGTAAATTAAACGCTAGGGTAATAAAATAATACATAAAAATATAAAAAACTAAATTTAACTATCATGTTCATCGATATATTAAACATAGATCAAGAGAGTTCCTTGAGTATAAGACCTTTGAAGATACTGGGAGAACATGCAAAAATGTCAATATGTTCAAAAGTCCCATTGTAGGCATCTATCATTCTGCGAACAGGTGAGCGCAAACCGGTGTAAGAATGGCAAGTACGCGTGGAAAATAGACTGCCAGCGCGCACCTTTCGCTTGTACACTGTTCTAGGGACAACATAGCATAACATGTTGGTTAACTCAATGCAGTCAAATTTGTTACTAACAATGTTATAAAGATTCATGGCCTCTAAGTACTTACGTCTATTTTCAAGTGCTGTGAGTTTGTACTTATTAAGTAAATCCTGATATGGCAAATAATATCCGAAGCATCTAAAATGCATAGCACGTAGGAATTTCTGTTGAACACACTCAATCGCCTCAATGTATTTTTTATAATATGGACTCCATACGGACACGGCATACTCCAGTTGAGAGCGTACAAGAGATTTATATAGGCAAATATATGACGAAGGCTTCTTAAAATCTAATGTCGAGCGCATAACAAATCCATAAAGTTGGTACGCTTTTTTAACTATTTTGCTAATATGTAAGTCTAAGCAAAGCTTGGAGTCAAGGATAATGCCGAGATCGCGGACAGAGTCCACTTTTGTTAGGGGAACATCGCACAGTGTGTATGTATAATTTACGATGTTCTTATTTTTTGTGTAGTGTAGAAAATTGCATTTAGGTAAACTAAGCTGTAACTTATTTCTACGACAGTAGTTCGATAGTCTATCCAAGTCTTGTTGTAACAGAATGCAGTCACTTACATCGCGTATTGTTCTGTATACCTTAAGATCATCGGCATATAAGAGAAATTTGGCATTAAGAAAACACTGATTGATGTCGTTAATATATAAAACAAATAAAAGAGGACCAAGAATAGAACCTTGTGGTACACCAGAAGTGACCTCCGCGATGCAAGAAGAATGACCGTTAATTACAACTCTCTGACTACGGTTAGTGATGTAGGAAGCAAACCACCTCAGTAGGTTACCACGGATTCCATTAAATGCCAATTTATTGAGTAACATTTCATGATCTACCTTGTCAAAAGCCTTGCAGAAGTCTGTATACACTGCATCCACTTGTACGCGACTGTCAACATTATCAAATAAAAAGCTTGAGAATAGTAAGAGATTAGTGATTGTAGACCGCCGTTTAACAAAACCGTGCTGTTGTTGATTAATAATATTATGTAGAATAGGATATATTTCATTGTGCACTAACCTCTCAAAGAGCTTCGACAAGGCAGACAAGATAGAAATAGGACGATAGTGTTCAACATTTCGTCTTGATCCACCTTTGTGTACAGGCACAACAAAGGCATCTTTCCACAGTTTGGGCACCACACCTTCCGACATGCATTTATTATAAATAATAAAAAGAGGCTTGCAGATAGAAACGGCGACGTTTTTCAAGAAATAAGGAGAAAGTCCATCTGGTCCAGGTCCCTTTGATGCATCAAGAGATTTTAGCTCTTTCAGTATTTTATCTTCACTAAAAGATAAATCACAGATCAAAGTATCGTGTAGCGTATTGTCAAGCGGGGGCTTCCATTGAGGCAACGACGGTGAAGCAGGTTCAAAAACGGAGTAGAAGAAATTAGAAAACATATTGCAGACAGAAATCGGATCATTAGATTCAGAGTTTTTGTATTGAAGTTTAGCGGGTATCCCAGGTTTCTCTTTCCGATTCGAAATGTATGTCCAGAAGTGCTTAATGTTTTTAGACAAGCTATCCTCCACAGACCTAATGTACGAGTTGAAACACTTTAGACACGCATCCTTAAATTGTGTCCTGTAATTAGCAAATGTATTGTAATCCGAAATGTTATGAAATTTCTTCCACTTAACCCACGCCTTGAGTTTCTTTTTCGAGATAGTTATAAGACTCCTTGAGAACCAGATAGGATAACTAACTGATCTGGCACGAGCCAAAGGAGTGTCTTGTTTAATAATATTATCTAACTCCTCGTAGAAAGTAGCCAGTGCTTCTTCAGAATTTTTAGAGCTAAGCAAGTTAATCCAACTCATTTGATCTTTTACTTGGTTAATTTCATCGGTCATTGACTTCGTTTCGTCGATTACAAATGTTAAACTGCCTTTTATAATTTCTTCTTGTCCATAAACTGTACATGTTTGTACAATAAGAACAACAAGAGCACAACACAATCTGTAAGAAGTCATGGTCATCACTGATGCTACTGCTTCAGTCGACTACTATTTATATTGCACAGTAATATGAGACTTTAATAAATAGGTACGTACCATTGATACGAGTGACCCGATGATAATGAGAGTTCAGCAACTTCTTTTATGTTCTGGAATCCCTCAAATAAAATGTGGCGCAACAATTTTTATTAATTTGATATCTGTGGATGTCCATGTCCCGCTAATTAAGCCAGTATTGACGACTAATACATTATTATTATCACATTGAGTCAAATACTCAAAACTCAAAGCATTTATTTCAATTAAACCATATACAGGCACTTTTGAATTATCAAGGAGTCAGTCAGTCAGAAATATGAAGCTATTCTAGTTGCCCATTCCAAAGCGTAGTAGGTACCTATGGAGAAGAACGGGCAAGAAACTCCACGGACACTGTTTTAAATAAATAATTGTTACAAAATAGTGGTTACATAATTCATGTTTAAATTATTGCGAGAACAATGTAAAAAAATGCGCACTTTAAAAGCGTTCGTAATAAAAAGATAAAAATAAAACAATTCAAGGATTAAAATAAGCCACGGCAGCTAAGAGATGACCAGTCCCAACTGACGGCGCCCGTTCACGAACATGACGCATGTATTAGCACCATTCAGCTCAACCATTTTGAAGGGAGCTAAATTATCCAACACACACACCACCATCAGCGAGACATCTGAGTGAGCATGACATACTCTCAGCCGCCAGGGCACATTCAAGTCAATGAAAGACATATTACCCGGTAAATGGTAGCTCTGTAGTACATAGTACTCACACATGTGCTATGCAATTATACAATACAAAGGAGATTGAGTTTATACAATGCAAAGATGGTTTTACAATCTTCAGCAGCTCCAACAGTATTTTCAAACGTTATGTTGTGGTTGTGGAGCAGGACCAGCATTGAGCCAAGCATTTTTATCAGCGATGTAATCAGCCAACTTATAATATGCCTGCCTGCATAGTGTGCGTTTTATACAAGATTTGTATTTCGTCTCATTCAGTTGAAGTACCTATGTGGAGAGGAATTTTATTGTAACATTTTATACAGTACCCCATGAAAGATGAGTCTACTTTAGCCAGTCTGAAACCTGGTTGAACTAATAGGTCCCTATTTCTTGTACTATAAATAATTATAGTAAAAGAGGCGGTAGACATAAGTCTATCACCTCTTTTGCTAAAAGAAGATGTAATTTTTTTTTTACGTACATGATGTTTTCATAGATATATTGACAAGGTACCGTCATGATGTTAATATCCTTAAACCGTTCCCTTAGAGAAACGCGCCTGCGCAGATGATATATGGCTCTGATCGCTCTTTTCTGCAGAATAAAAATAGACTCGATGTCTGCAGCCCGTCCCCACAGTAAAATACCGTAAGACATGATACTATGAAAATAGCTAAAATAGACTAGCCTCGCGGTATCTACATCAGTAAATTGATGGATTTTTCTGACAGCATAAATGCTGCTGAACTTACGAGTATATTAGCCGTCCTGCAAGAGATGTTAAATGAGGATCCCATTGTAGCCTTGAGTCGAGCGTGATCCCCAGGAAAACAATTTTATCGACGAATTCTAGTTTCTCTTGATTCTGACGAATCAGTGAAACTGACGAATCAACGAAACTGGCGAATTAAATAAACTGACGACTGGGGGAAACTGACCAGTGATACGCGGACTCAACAGGTTTCGGTTTTTACCTATTGCACCGCTACCTTATTGTATAATTATTTTATTTTTATATCATACTAGCTTCTGCCCGCGGCTTCGCCCGCGTGGATGTCGGAAATTATCCCACAGGAACGTGTACCTAACATTGTCCTAAATCAGCGGGGTAATTGCGTAGCACTTACAATAGCAATGGGTTTCATTTTGACAGTTCAACAATTAATTGCGTTATTTACGTTATTTCTCGAACATAATATTATTAAGCAATAGCTTCTACTTGGCGCTCTGGCGCGTCATCCCCTGGCTGGCCCGCCCCTCCACCCTCGTTCTGTGCGCCGTCGACTCAATATCGCAGGTCATTCTTATCGTTCTAACTTTTAAACTATTTGTCCAAATTACTTAGTGTAAAAGACTAACTTTATCTACATTAAATACCAAAAGCGATGAAGATATTTTGATAAGAATTAAATAAATAAGTACTCTAAAATATGCAATGCAAAAAAAGTATTCAATTTAACTGTATTTATTGCTCACTATTTTGGTTATAAAGGCTTCCACATAAAAGGTAGATATATGCTGTCGCGGACTTTTATTTAGAACTCTTTAAAACAAACAATCCCACAATACATTTTCTTCATGTAACTCTAACGGTTTAGGCAGCGCACGCAGCATACGGTGGAGGTCTGCCCGGCTTGGGTGGACCACCGCCGTTTCCTCGTGGAGGCGATCGGCGGCGGTGACCTCTCGCGTACGGCCCTGGTTCAGGCCATGGTGCGGAGCGAGAGGGCATGGCAAGCCGTCACCTCCTTCTGCAAAGCAGTAATGCTCGCGAAGGAGAAGGTGGAGCGCGCGAGGGAGTGGCAAAGGCCGCGCCCTACAGCCCTAGCCGCCGCCGCCGTAGGAGACGTCCCGGGCGTCGGGAATTGATAGCCGATTTCCGGCCACCGTAGGCGCGGGCCTGCGGACGGAGAGCAACGGGCAGCTCGCCGTCCGATAAGGACCAGGCCCGGGTCGACGGCGCATCGTGTTCCACGCGCGCCTCAAAGAGATATCAAGGATCGAAGGAACACGTGTGGGTTTTAGTCAGTAAGAGTCTGACACGCCCTTCCGCTCCGCCCAGAGCGGGAGAAGTCATTGGATGATTCTTTCTGTGATGATTCTTCTCCCCCAAAAAAAAAAGGCAGCGCACGCAAAGATAGATCTCAGAGGGCAGGAATTTTTCCGACTTACTTGATACTTATCGTTATATTTTGGCCAAATCACATAAAATCTTTATAAATTGTAGCCTATGTGTTATTCTAATGTATAAGCTACATTATTGTAAAGTTTCATCAAAATCCGTTCAGTAGTTTTTGTGTGAAAGAGTAACAAACATCCATCCATCCATCCATCCATCCATCCTCACAAACTTTCGCATTTATAATATTAGTAGGATTAATGTAGGGCAGTGTTTTCAACCTTTTTCATGACTTGACCCCATTAGTATGAAAAAAAATTTTCGCGACCTCGACCATTCGAGAACGATTTGAACTCAGTCGAGATTCCCACTGAGTCGAAGTTTCTGCAGCACGAAACCTAGCCTGATGTTCCCGAGTTGCAGAGAGCCTTGCCTCACGACCTTCCTCAGATTCCTGTGATCGAACTAATCTCATCCTTTTAGCATTTCTGCTACATTGGGAGAGGTTGGATCTTCTTCGAGGCATTCTTACAATAAAATAGTACTTACTACTTAACACACAGTTATTTAGTAAACACGTACTATCGTAAACAATTAAATTATAAATACTTACAGATTATTATACAGTCTAAAATTGTCACAGTTTAAGTAATAAGTGTTAAGACGTGTAAACCAAACGTACTAACTTTATAAAACAAAAGAATTGCTAGAAAAATTAATTACTAACCTGAGCTAATAAACTTATACTTAATAAAGAAAATCAAGAAAAGAAATCCCTAACCTATACCAAATACTTATAATATTTATATACAAACCCTAAATAAAAATTAAGATAAGTATACCGAAAATCAAGGAAAGAAATGCCTAACCTATAACAAAATGTTCGATGTGATTCTTTAAATTGACATAACTTATTTATTTATGAACCGATTGACATGAAATAAACACTAAATGTTAAGTGAAGCTTACTACAATATATTAGTGAAAACCGCATCTATATCGAATAAGACGTTTCTGATATTAGCGTGCACAAACACACAGACAAACAGACAAACCGACAAACAGACAAACAGACAAAAAAAAATTTAATTACAATCTCGGGTTCAGCATCGATATAATAACAACCCCTGCTATTTTTTTTTCATATATTTCCATTGTACAGACACCACTTTTCTACAATTTTATTATATGTACTAGCTTCTGCCCGCGGCTTCGCCCGCGTGGATGTCGGAAATTATCCCACAGGAACGTGTAACACGTCCTAAATCAGCGGGGTAATTGCGTAGCACTTACAATAGCAATGGGTTTCATTTTGACAGTTCAACAATTAATTGCGTTATTTACGTTATTTCTCGAACATAATTATTAAGCAATAGCTTTTACTTGGCGCTCTGGCGCGTCATCCCCTGGCTGGCCCGCCCCTCCACCCTCGTTCTGTGCGCCGTCGACTCAATATCGCAGGTCATTCTTATCGTTCTAACTTTTAAACTATTTGTCCAAATTACTTAGTGTAAAAGACAAACTTTATCTACATTAAATACCAAAAGCGATGAAGGTATTTATTTTGATAAGAATTAACTAAATACTCTAAAATATGCAACGTAAAAAAAGTATTCAATTTAACTGTATTTATTGCTCACTATTTTGGTTATAAAGGCTTCCACATAAAAGGTAGATATATGCTGTCGCGGACTTTTATTTAGAACTCTTTAAGACAAACAATTCCACAATACATTTTCTTCATGTAACTCTAACGGTTTAGGCAGCGCACGCAGCATACGGTGGAGGTCTGCCCGGCTTGGGTGGAGGCGATCGGCGGCGGTGACCTCTCGCGTACGGCCCTGGTTCAGGCCATGGTGCGGAGCGAGAGGGCATGGCAAGCCGTCACCTCCTTCTGCAAAGCAGTAATGCTCGCGAAGGAGAAGGTGGAGCGCGCGAGGGAGTGGCAAAGGCCGCGCCCTACCAGCCCTAGCCGCCGCCGCCGTAGGAGACGTCCCGGGCGTCGGGAATTGATAGCCGATTTCCGGCCACCGTAGGCGCGGGCCTGCGGACGGAGAGCAACGGGCAGCTCGCCGTCCGATAAGGACCAGGCCCGGGTCGACGGCGCATCGTGTTCCACGCGCGCCTCAAAGAGATATCAAGGATCGACGGAACACGTGTGGGTTTTTGTCAGTAAGAGTCTGACACGCCCTTCCGCTCCGCCCAGAGCGGGAGAAGTCATTGGATGATTAACCGCCCAAAAAAAAAAAGGCAGCGCACGCAAAGATAGATCTCAGAGGGCAGGAATTTTTCCGACTTACTTGATACTTATCGTTATATTATGGCCAAATTACATAAAATCTTTATAAATGTGTTATTCTAATGTATAAGCTACATTATTGGAAAGTTTCATCAAAATCCGTTCAGTAGTTTTTGTGTGAAAGAGTAACAAACATCCATCCATCCATCCATCCATCCATCAATCCTCACAAACTTTGGCATTTATAATATTAGTAGTATTAATGTAGGGCAGTGTTTTTCAACCTATTTCATGACTTGACCCCATTAGTATGAAAAAAATTTTCGCGACCTCGACCATTCGAGAACGATTTGAACTCAGTCGAGATTCCCGCTGAGTCGAAGTTTCTGCAGCACGAAACCTAGCCTGATGTTCCCGAGTTGCAGAGAGCCTTGCCTCACGACCTTCCTCAGATTCCTGTGATCGAACTAATCTCATCCTTTTAGCATTTCTGCTACATTGGGAGAGGTTGGATCTTCTTCGAGGCATTCTTACAATAAAATAGTACTTACTATTTAACACACAGTTATTTAGTAAACACGTACTATCGTAAACAATTAAATTATTAATACTTACAGATTATTATACAGTCTAAAATTGTCACAGTTTCAGTAATAAGTGTTAAGACGTGTAAACCAAACGTACTAACTTTATAAAACAAAAGAATTGCTAGAAAAATTAAAGCTAATAAACTTATACTTAATAAAGAAAATCAAGAAAAGAAATGCCTAACCTATACCAAATACTTATAATATTTATATACAAACCCTAAATAAAAATTAAGATAAGTATACCGAAAATCAAGGAAAGAAATTCCTAACCTATAACAAATGTTCGATGTGATTCTTTAAATTGACATAACTTTTTTATTTATGAACCGATTGACATGAAATAAACACTAAATATTAAGTGAAGCTTACTACAATATATTAGTGAAAACCGCATCTAAATCGAATAAGCCGTTTCTGATATTAGCGTGCACAAACACACAGACAAACAGACAAACCGACAAACAGACAAACCGACAAACAGACAAACAGACAAAAAAAAATTTTATTACAATCTCGGGTTCAGCATCGATATAATAACAACCCCTGCTATTTTTTTTTCATATATTTCCATTGTACAGACACCACTTTTCTACAATTTTATTATATGTATAGAAGAAGATATATGTATAGAAGATATAGATATAGATATATATCTCATTGTATGCTGCACCGATCGACGCCAAAACGCCGGCTGTCGCTGAAAACCAGTGCTGGGGCTCTGTCTCGCATACGGTCGCAGCATTATGCTGAGCGATGGCCGTTTTGCGTGCATGTGACGCATATTTTCCGTTAACTTGTTTTTCTTTAATGTTCTTTCTTTGCGTCATGTTTACCGCAAATAAAGATAAACGTATTTTCTATCTATTTTTAACCGACTTCAAAAAAGAGGAGGAGTTTCTCAATTCGTCGGAATATTGTGTTTTTTTTTTTAATGTGTGTTCCCCGATTGCTCGACGACGGCTGGACCGATTTCCAAAATACTTTTTTTATTTGAAAGAGTATACTTTCTAGTTGGTCCCATTGTCATCAAGTCAAGATTGGATGATGGAATCCTGGAGACGTCGAGGGAACTCTTGAAATATTATAGACACACCTATAGCGATTTAGGTATTTTTTATAGTAACTCTTAAATTTGCTCTCGGAAAGCACCATTTAGTGAAGTGGAACTGATGATAAAGACCACAGATGGCCACCGGAACTACTCAATATTACGTATTTCACGAGTTGCGAACTTGCGATTCGATTACGTTAACATGGTTGCCAAGCAATTTATGCCCGTCACAATGCATAGGGTGAAGAGGAGCTGATGGCGAAGTACCAGAAGAACTCCTCAACAATGAACGTCCCTTCATCGGGAAAAGCAATATTTAGTAAAAGGTGATGAGCAGTTGACATTAGGCTATTATAACTTAGATAAATTACAAACCAACCCACTAAAAAGCGAGAAATAAAAACTTTTACCCAAAAAAGCAACCGACTTCCACTATAAAGTGAAAAATAACTAAAATTTCGGAAGTCGGTGGCATATAACGAATATCAGTCTGTCTTTGGTTTTGTATTTTCGTTTTTGCCACCGACTTCCGAAATTTTAGTTATTTTTCACTTTATAGTGGAAGTCGGTTGCTTTTTTGGGAAAACGTTTTTATTTCTTTTCTTTACCTTTGCCCCTCAACTATTAGGTTCTAACAGAATCTTTGCAGGGTAGGCCCGGCACGTACATCACCTGCTTTGCTGCAAACGATAATGGTATAGCCCCCTGTTCATAAGTCGCTCTGGCGCTTTATAATCACTATCACTTCATTATTACTATTATAAAATAAAGTACCCCCGCCCCGCTGCGTCTGTCCGTCTGTCGGTCTGAACGCGATAAACTCAAAAACTACCGATAGCTGTAAAAATTATTTCACTAAATATCATAACATTACCTTCACTTTATATATTTGAAATAACGATGTTCGTAAAAAGAAATCCACACTTGTTTCCTCGTATGGCAGACAAATTTCCAAGTAATAGACGTGATGATAGCAAACTATACATACATCAAAAACTGCACACACGCAAAAGTGTTTTTTGCATGGCACCAAATTCCCACGAATTTGACGGCACGGTTGGCGCAGTGGTTAAGCGATTGACTGCTGCGCTGCGTGTCGCGGGTTCGAGTCCCGCACGGAACAAATATTTGGATGACCTACAAGTAGTTGTTCCGGGTCTGGCTGTTTGTGTATGTGAGTTTAAATGTTTGTAAACGCACCCACAATACAGGAGAAATTCATAGTGTGGGGCAAAAAAAAAAAAAAAAATGTCTACAACAAATTGCCCAAAAGTTGGAAAGAGCAAAATATACCTAAACTTAAACAAACAATGAAATTTTTACAGCGGTTATACTTAGAGTTATGATTTTTGGATATGTGTTTAGGAATATGAGTTCTAAGGTAATAGAGTATTTATTATGAGATTTAACGGATTATTTCCTGAATTAAGGTGTTGCATGTGACTATGTGACGTTTTTTTGCGGAGGCCCTAGTACCAGTCTTTGTTACACATGCTTATAGAACGTTGTTTTAGGGAAAGTCACTTTAAAAATATTGTCTCTTATGCAGATAATGCCATGTTCACAGAAAATTGATTTGATTTTTCAATGGTAGAATCTGACATAACTAACATTACTAGTTATATAAATAAATATTAACTGCCTTGCCTATGTTCTATGTTAGAGGGTTTGGTTTCCGCACTTAGTCCTTCAAGTGGACCATTGTGCGTGGGCCATGGTGGCCGCTTGGGGGGGTTATTCCAACCAGCCCACCTCCCTCCAGAAGTTAATTAAAACTCCTGGCCTGTTCAGAACATCCGTGAAGGATCTGGGTGATCCGAGGGTTTGTGTTCTAATCTGGGTGACGCCTGTGCATTCAAAGAGCACATGCGTGACGGTCTCCTCAGCCTCCATGCACGCCCTGCACAGAGGACTGTCCGTTATGCCTATTGTGTGGAAGTGTTTGTTCAGGGAGCAGTGTCCCGTGATGGTCCCCGTCACCAAGCGCAGGCCGTTCCTGTCCAGGCGTAGTAAACGTCTGGTTAGACCGCTATCCAATGATGGCATAGCTTCTTTGGACTGCCTGCAGCCCGGTGTCGAGGCCCACCAATACTCCGCTTGTGTGTGGGTGAACTCTTGTAGCCACCTGCGTATTTAGTTGAAGGGGATGGGTACAATAGGCTCAGGTCCGCAGACTGCCGTGCTGGATCCTCGTCTAGCAAGCTCGTCTGCTGCGTCGTTGCCTAGCGATCCGCTGTGTCCTTTTACCCATTGTAGTGTCACCGTGTTGCGGCCAGACAACGTTATTTGCTCTAGGGCATTGTGACATTCTAGTGTTAGCTTTGAGGTTATACATTTTTTCTGTAAGGATTGGAGAACTGAGGCGCTGTCGGAAAGTATACGTATGTGTGTATCCGTAACTCTCCTGGCTTTTAGGGCATGGACCGCCTGTATGATGCCTACACACTCCGCTTGATAGACGGTGTTGAACATCCCCAGCGGGCTGGATATTTTTATGTTGAAGTCGTGTGAGAAGACTTCGACTCCAGTGCCGGAGTCGGTTTTCGATCCATCAGTGTATACTCTCATTTCTTTCGGGCCTGAGTAGTCACACCGTTCTTCTGTAAGTACAACGTTGTAGTGCCTTTGAAAGTGGTGTGTTTTCGGGGCTTTATCACAAGGTGATGCCATCATTGGTCGTCGTTTGATCGCATCTTAATTTATGCGTGTGTGCTTAACTCTGGAGTCATTGCTAAGGGTTCCTGATAAATGGATCCTAAAGGCGGCCAAGGCCGCCTCCTCTCGCACAATGAGGTGCAAAGGTGGCAGTCCCAGCATTACCTGTAGGGCGGCGGTGGGTGTAGTTCTCATACTGCTCGTGATTGCAACACAAGCGAGTCGCTGCAGTTTTTCGAGGTCTCTTTGGGCTGTGCTCAGGTCTGTCCTGGGCCACCAGACCAGTGAGCCGTATGTGATAATAGGTCGGATAACTGTAATGTATAACCAGTGGGTGACCTTGGGGCTGATCCCCCAATTCCTGCCAAGCAGCCGCTTGCACTGCCACAGGGATATGCTGGCTTTTGTAGTGATGTAGTTCGTGTGTTTTGCCCAGTTCAGTTGTTTGTCCAAATAAATGCCCAGGTATTTGGTTTCAGTTGAAAGGCTTAGGGTTGTTCCAAAGAATCGTGGTAACTGTAGCGTCGTTAGTTTTCTCTTTTTTGTGAAGAGAATCAGTTCGGTTTTTGTGGGGTTCACCGAGAGTTGGTGCTTGTTGCACCATTCCTCTACAATTTTCAGGGCTTGACGCATGAGGTTGCATAGTGTGTTTTCGTGGGTTCCGTTTATTATTACGGTTAAATCATCGGCGTAGCCCACGGTGAAGTAACCTTTGTCGTTGAGTGTTTTGATGAGGCTGTCTACTACCAGGTTCCATAGGAGCGGCGAGAGGACGCCCCCTTGCGGGCAGCCTTTCGCGATGATGGCCCTTGTAGTGTCATTTACTGTGACTTGTACAGCTCTAAGTTTGAGCATGTTGGTGATCCAGCCGCTCAGGGTTGAGTCTATACTGCCTTGCCTTAATTATATTTACGTAAAAGCATAATTTCCGCGGAACAAAGTTATATGTGCACGTAGAACGCTTCATTTACACTAACCGGTTTTGTGACCTAAAAGACCATGACAAGATATGCCCTAACCATGTCCAGCGAATTCATATTTTTAAGTATCCTTCATTTATTCAAACTAGATTTTAGATAATAGTCTAGAGTCAATCAAAGGTATTTTTTAAGATTGAATAAAAATAAATATTATTTGTAGTTCCGGTTACATTTTCGGTTTAATGGCGACGATAAGTGAAAGATTACAGTTCGTTCTGTTCATTCAGTTCATTCGGCCAATGTGATCAGATGAGTGGTGGGCGAATACCTTATTTTTGAGGTACAGAAGATAACCATGGAGGCCACCATATTATTATTTATTTAATGATACGGCACTTCAACAAGTAACATACAAAAATCACATACAGTTTTAGTTAGGTATTGTGAATTCGTCACTTACAGAAGTGCACTGGCAGAGAACTTATTCTTTATAGGATGTATTCTATATAGTTTCAATATGAATGATTTTACCCAGATATTTTATTTATTATAATATATTTTGATTTATAAGTTCTTTTGTAGGTAGATAATAAATAGTAGGTAGGTTGGTGTAAATAGTATTTTATCCGAAGCAGATTCATGAAAAGGTTTTGGGTAAAAAAAAATCAACTATCTGGAAACACTGATTGTAGGTGTCACTCTCTTACATTCACTCGCTTGTCACTCGAGTCGTCGCCATAGAAACCTACTGTTACATTCAAACTGGTGCTCTGTGCGTGTGTTATTGTTTGTTTGTTAATTTATTGTTTATTTAACACTTACCCGTACGTTTTTTGCACATTTTAGTTCGATATACATATTCTTGAAAGCGATATCTCATTGTCGATTTTGGTTTTTCTACTGGACTTACGATACGTGTCAGTTTATAGGTGAAATACGATATTGCAGTGCTGAGTTGATTGAAATCATGCATCAATGTTTCGGTTCATCAAAAATGTGTTTTGCGCGTGGAACGTATTTAGACACGTGCAGTCAGTGAATTATCCGTGCAACTGCAAAGCATCTTGAGCGAGGACAAAACAACATGACGTGTTGAAAAGAATTCAGTTCCCTTCAAAGTGTGGTTAAGCTAAATGGTGGTTGGACTCGGTTGTTGGGACTGGCTACCTCTTCACTGCCTTAGCTTATATTTATTTAAGTTTTGAAATAAATGCCTTAAGATTGAATAAAAAAGGGGTACCTACGTTGTTTTTGAGAGATTTGTTTTATTTTCGTCTACACTGTATGATCTGCTTTATTAGTATGTGGAATGCTCCCATAAGTTTTAAGCATCTGGTAGGCCCACTCCTGATATTTATTACTATCCTAAAGCAACCTTTCCACCAGAGAATATGTGCTAAGCAGCTTAGCGATCGATCCAATAGGATTATTTGATTTTCATAGCCTAGTATGGTTTAATTCTGCTCGAAAAGGGTTAAATAGCTTCGAAGCTTAGCTTCTTCGCTTAGCGACCTCACACATTCTTGATGGAAAGTCTGCCTAATTCTCAGGTTTTAAAAATATGGGTAAGTACATCGTTCTCACCAGTCTTGGTACATTTTAAGCTGGCTCCAGCTGCTGCCGGACCTAGTGACGAGTTGTGCCACAACATTTAGTTATTTATCTTGCTAAATCTAGTCAAGCACTACTAGATTATGTACACCAATTCTTATTTAAATCGAAATTCGATATTGAACTAATTGTTTATGGAAAAGCCTGACAGAAAATGATTAGCAATCAATCGTTTTTTGAAGTCTATCGAATGAGCTGTTTGGCAGGATAAGTATTTTTTTTGTTATGAAATATGCAAAAAAATTACCATTAAATAAAAATATAGGAATTGTTTCAAAATCTAGGTCTCATGTGCTTTTAAATGCACCATGTGTAGCTTTTGGACATGATTGTTTTGGTTAGGGTATGCATGTATAGGACTTTGGGCATGGTTCTTTCTAACAAATTCTATGAATAATAATACATACCTATCGGCTTGGGATTATACCAATAAAAAAACAGTAGAACACAAATAACTTACCTGGAATAATAGATTCTTCACCGTTTTCATCTCCAACGGAATTTCGCACCGGCGATTTATGCACTTTATTTGGACTTAATACTAAGTTTAGCATTTTTCTCGACCGTGCATTATTCATTTTAAACCGATTTTGTAGTAAATATTGCCCAAAATGATCTATAAATCTAAAATCGTAACGGTGACAACAACGCAACCATCCTTCGGCCGAACATGGCGAACATAGATGCGACTGATCATAGACCGCCGCGTGCGCGCGGGCACTGACTAAAAACAACAGCTCTTGTGAAGATGGAACGTTGTTTTTGGGAAGGAAAATTTAAATAGGACGTTGTTCTATCGATATCTCCTAAGTTACTAAACCTTTTTTTTTCAAATTATTACTGGTGATAGCAATGGTCAATCTAAACGTAAATCACGAATAAAAAGGGTTTCGGTCTATGTTAACATGTAACATTGTTCTACCAATAGGTCGATATGTATAGTATAACATAATTTTTAAACGACTCATGGTGATTATTATATCTTTATTATTTTATTATATCTAAGTATACAAAATATACATACATGGTTTTCACGAATGGACAAAGAGATTCATGAGGAAGGTTTATGTGTTAAATTCATTTAGATTTTGTGTAAATTTACTGAAATATGCATAATTGTTCAATATGTCGGAAAAAAACAATAATAAATAAATAAAATCTAATAGCTCTGCAATAACTGTGCTCTTTTAAAATAAAAATTACATTTAAATTAAGATACATATTTTTACAGCGATTACCGCCGCGCTGTATCTTGTCTATATTTTTAGGGTTCCGTACCCGAAGGGTGACAAACGGAACCCTATTCATAAGCCTCCGCTGTCCGTCTGTCTGTAAGCGAGCTCTATCTCAAGAACCGTAATAGGTAGGTAGTTGAAAATTTCACAGATTATGCATTTCTATTGCCGCAAGAACAACAAATAATAAAATTAAAAATTAAAGGGGGGTCACCATACAATAAAATTAAATTTTGAAAAAAAAAATATCTGACCCTAGCATGTGGGGTATCATTGTCTAGAGCTCATCGAGTAAATACCAAATATAATTTTTAAATGTTTTTATCTTCAAAAATGATGAATTAGGGGGCCGTAGAAGTTGTCAGTTTTAGACCATTTTTGTACGAGCTCTATCTCAACAACTAAACAAGTTAGGAATTTAAAACTGCTGTATATTATGTACCATATACTGTTTATAATCAAGAAATACTAAAAACGCCGATTCATAAGGTATTTTATTTAAAAATGGGCGATTTTCTGCAATATAAAAAAAAATATTTTCTAATTCATACTATTATTATGCAATACAAAATCCACAGATAACTATTTACTAGTCGGAGTAATGACATGGAATTAGTAAGTACTATTATGGCAGCATGTACTATACATGGAATTTTAATTTTTTCAAATTTGAATCATCCAAAAAGGTCTACAAAATAAGCTTTCTTCAAAAGATTTTAAAACCGGCCAGTATTTTTTGAGTTTAAGAACTTTATCGACTTTTTCCAAAGTACCTATCCCTAGACGGTGTTGATGTGTGTACCTCTTGTTACAACCACAACGGGTTACACGCCAATAGACAATATATTCAGTAACATTGAAATTAATGCTGGCACATACGGTGCACTATTCAGTTACCTTAAACCGTTGTGGTAAAATTTAAAATTTTTTCCTTAAATTTCATGTTGAGAAAACTTATTTGTGTAAAAATATTCGGCCACGGCGGTCAATCTCAACAGAGACTAGCCTTCGGCGCGGGAGTTAATATAGTGCCCAAGTATGTGCGCAGACACGAGTGCACTCTCTCTTCCCTCACTCTCATAGTCCGATTGGATGTGTATTTTTTCTTAAAATAAATGAAATATACTTCTACACCTAAGTTTATTTTAACACAACATAATTTTTTCATTAAAATTAGACAATTTCTTTACAAATCTTTATGTTTTTTTTAGTGCCTCCGTGGTTACCTTTACGAAAGTATTAAGTAAAATTCATAGCGTAAGACTCGTAATGCGGAGCATTAGAGTGTGCTCTACGATCGAAAAATTATTTTTGCCCCATTTCTGTAACTGTTTTTATTGTTACACTCCTGCTAGTACACAGAACCTACTTAATTTATATACCATTGTATAGATGATTAAAGGGAGATTAATACTTTACTTTTTAACAATTGATTTAATACAGCAGAAATGGAAAAAGCATAAAAATAGTTGAAAAAAAAATCCTGTCCGTCAATTTATGAACCCTGAAAACATTGTAGCTTGCGATAAAATCAATTAATTGAGTCAATTTTTTTTTTATACATTCGTTTCAGCCGTAGAAGGAACCCTATTGAAAATGGCTCTTTTATTCAAAGTAGTTTAATTATAATTAATAAAATACTAACTAAAATATAACATCTTTAACTAAATATTTCCAACCTTTGATTCGATGTCCGCAAGTTGCCTAGCAACCGCCAAGTAAATATCTTTGTCAGTCGTTGACATTACGACTACATAATGAAAAGTGATAAATTGTTCATTTTTAAACTATGTTTTGAATTTCTTTTTCGTGAATGAGTGATAAGTATGAGGCGTGCACTTTTGGATTTTCCAAACTATTTAAAGTATTAAATAAATAAATAATCATGATTTAAATGTCTTTGTTTCAACTGCCCAAGTATGAACCATCACTAAAGATCGAAATGAGTTCAAAAGAGCTTTGGCAGCCATACATGTTCAGGAAGGTTTAACTTGTTGTGTACGATGTTTTATTAAGCGTTAAAAACTGTGCAAACCAAGGGCGGGTCGCCAGTATTACCTACATCTTAAAAGTGACAGAGGCTTATATGAGTTAACGGCGACTCATATATTTACGTGTGAGGATTCGGCCGTAACTTCACCACTGTAGCTAACTAGGTCTGTGAGTAATAATTCTGTTCCAAGATCCCAGGAAAAAGAATATCGTGTGGGTCGACTCGTAACCCGATTTGTTCAACCAAACTAATAGAGCAACATCCCAGAGACCCCAGACCTTACTTATTTTCTGAGTAACAAAATGTGTGGGCTAGAGTACAGTGTTGGTATTACTTTGCACGTACGCATAGCTGCTAGCTTGGGCCCACGTTCAATTTGTGTACTCACTTTTCTTAAAGTCAAGCAGGTAGGCGTACCTACTCTATTCCACACATTTTGTTGCTCAGAAAATAAGTAAGGTCTAGGGGCCCAGGGATCTTGTTCTAATACCTAGTTTGGTTCTACGAATCCGGTTATCCGGTTTAATGTTAAAAAACATTGGACACATATTTTTCTTTTTACGTAATCAAAACATAACGGCAATACATTGATTTCAAATGTGGCATGACGTCACTCCCCGGTACATTTTATACTGACTTGTGACGTAGCGAGCCCCCATTCCCCGACTTTAATGCGTTATAAATCTAAACAATTTTTTATTAATATCATCATCATCAGCCTATTAATGTTCCCACTGCTGGGACACAGGCCTCCTGTCTGTGAGAGGGAGTGGGCCGTAATCTACCACGCGGGCTCAGTGCGGGATGGAAGATGTCACATGTCTTCGAATTTTTGGTTCCGGTTTCCTCACGATGTTTTTTTCCTTCACCGTTTTGAGAGCAGTGGTGATGAAGTTATTTACACAAAGTAAAGTGCCTGTTTGGGTTCGAACACTTCGAACTCACGACCTACAACTCGTAAGTCGGGGCCGTTACCACTGGGCCACCACTGCTCTGTTTTCACAATTGATATTCTTTCTTAGTAATTATATGATTAAAGCAAGAGTAGTAGTGACCTTTCACCTACCTATTCGTAGCCGATTTGTAAGATCCGCAATAATAAACTTTACTATAAAGTATGATCCGTTCCAGAGAAACCGTGAAAACGATTTTGTGTGGCATATTCTTAACTACAAGACTACTATGAACTGTTTATAAATAAATAAGAATAATAAATTAAATACGTAAGAGATAATCGTCGGTTGGTGTCTCATTCCATAATTCCATTTCAAATTGTCTAAGAGGCCTCTGCGAGGCTTCGGCGGCTCCTCGTCCAATGTAGTGGTTGAAGGAATGTGTGGTAGATAGAAATAGGTAGTGAAGTAATAAGTCTCAAGTGCGCAAGAAGAAGAATGAAAATTTATTGGGTACGAGTACATACACAGAGGCTTCATTTCACACACACATTAGTTCCACTCAATTAAGAAGGATTGGTAGAAATGCAGTGCAGATAGCAGAGAACACAAGATTAAGGTCTCAAGGGTTATTGGTTAGCGCGGCGAAACTAGGATGGCGAGATTATAAAATATAAAATTATTTTTTTTAAACTGTAACCCGGCTACGGGAAAATAAAAGTGACCTAAAAAGTACGAAACAAGAAAATATTTCAGACAGAAATCAAGACATAGGTACAAAAATGGTCAGGGTAAAGCCTTCGTCGTCGCATGCTATTATAATTTTGTAGGTGTTCTTGGCACCCAAATGGTTACAGGACTCGTCAAGACCTTTGATACCAAACATGTCATGATTGTGATGGATTTATGAACGAAGGATTGAGTGAAAGGAGAGAGTGAGGGAGTGAAGGGGGAACGAGATAGGAAGCGGTTGAACGTTGAATAGAATAATGGTGGACACTGAATTGTACGGAAGAAAAGACTGTGAAAGTTATAATAAAGAAGAAGCATTTTACTGAAGAAACCGCATTTCATTTTGAACCCTTTTCCTACAAAATCTCGTCCGGGATAAAGGGTTCAAGTGATATCGAAACTTTCGTACGTTTTGTCAAGAAGGAGTCACCGCGTGGGCGCATGCACCGGTAGCCGGTACCTACGTGCATAACCTCAAACGGCCAGCACCAATTACGATTATCATTCCAAAAACGAAGGTGATAAACGATGTCTGACGATGGTAAGAAGAACGATGAAGACCTATTTAGGGCAATCGACTGTATACCCAAGTTCACAGGATATTATAATTGACGTATTCCTCCACGAAGTGGACTCAAGATTTAGACGACAATGCGGAGATATTCGGATGGGAATAATGGCCCGACGTAGCTTAGCTGGCACGGCGGAACTATGGCTGAAAACTGAAAAGGCGTTCAGAACTTACGATGAACTCAAGGCGGCGTTGCTCAAAGAATTTCCTGAGACGGTAAATAGCAAAAAAATGCATGAGATATTGAGCACGCGGAAGAAGCAAGCAAACGAGATATTTTACCAATACATGCTCGTCATGAAGTATCTGGGTAAGCGCGCGAGGTTCCCAGACTACGTAGCGATTCAGTAAATTATAGACGGAATAACGGATTACGAGTCAAATAACTTGCTATTCTACGGGGTCACATCATATCCAGTGTTAAAGGAAAAACTCGGTATCACACCGCCAACTTCCAAACTCCGGGCTGTTACTAAGTTCTTAATAGATAAACCCAATAACACTTTGCCTGACCCGGGAATCGAACCCAGGACCCCACGCTCAGCAGTCGCGACCACAAGACCAACGGGGCAGTTAAAACAGCGGCCGTTCTACTCTATATCATTCAGCTAACAAACAATTTGTATTTGATAAATAGGCCTTCGTCAGTAAGCACCTACTTTTGTTTTTTTCCTCAATTATAGCAGTGTCACATCGTTATCTCTTAACTTTATTAAAAACAAAATCTTTTGCTAAAGCAAAATATTTTGCTGTAAAGATCAAGGACATATAATTATTTTTTCAAATGAGCTATACTTAAGATTTTTTTAAATCCTTCATGAAAGCTCTTTTTAATTATTCGAAATCGACTTCGATCGAATTGAACCCCAAATCTCTCTCTCTCCGAACCCCGATCTGTGTGCATGCCTAATAGTGCTAAGCCTTATGACCTACGTTATACCTACGTCGCGTTGCATAGATCTCGAGCAAAACGGATCTTATAAAAGGTTCCATTATTTAAAGTTTTGAACATTCAAATTAATAAACTATACCTATCATACATTCTATTGGACTTCCAACATGGTAGTCTACCACTGTTAGCGCGGGAGCAATGAAAAGAGTGGACTGTATTTTGGGCAATGGTTTAATACCGTGCTTATTACAAATGCGCAGCAGTATGAAATACAATAAAAGCCCTGGCGAAGACAACATCTCTACTGAAGCCCTGAAAATTGGAGAGCCCGTACTACTTCCTCACATCACCAACTTGTTTAATTCAATACTGAAAACGGGTTCGTTTCCCGCACAATTCTGTCACTCCAACTTGACTCCCACCAGCCACCTGAACAAGCAGGGTTCCGAAGAGGTCTCTCCACCACTGACCACCTACAATCTCTTAACCAAATGATAGAGAAGTGCACAGAGTTCAAAATTCCTCTTTATTTAGCATTCGTCGACTACGCCAAAGCGTTTGACAGTATCTACCATCACTCATTATTCAAGGCACTCAAAAACCAAAATATAGAAACCACCTATATAAATATCCTGCAGAACATTTACCAGAATAGTACAGCCGCTATCAAAATCTCGACTACTGGACCATCCTTCCCAATCGAAAGAGGAGTCAAGCAGGGAGATCCGCTGTCTCCTAAACTATTCACTGCAACCCTTGAAGAGGTTTTTAAAAACCTGTCCGACCTTTGGGCCAATAAAGGAGTACTCGTCGGCGGAAACAGGTTGACCAACCTGCGTTTCGCCGACGATATTGTTTTGTTTTCATCTTCGGCAGCTGAATTAGGCGAAATGCTTAATGAATTGAATAAGGCAAGCCTTGAAATTGGTCTTCGAATGAACATGTCAAAGACCAAACTTATGACTAATAGCGTCAAACAAAAGCAGTATGTGGAGGGTGTGGAGATTGCATATGTCCCAGAATATATCTACCTCGGCCAAATAGTCTCCTTCCAGGCGAGACAAGAAAAAGAAGTTGCTCGCCGCACCGAAAACGCCTGGAAGAGCTATTGGTCGATGAAAACCCTTATGAAAGGAGATCTTCCAATTTGCCATAAACGCAAGTTAATGGACATGTGCATTCTCCCTATCCTTACATACGGCGCTCAAACCTGGTCTTTGACAGTTCAACAGAGGACCGAGCTCGAGGTTTGCCAACGAGCGATGGAGCGCAGTATCCTTAGAGTTCGACTTACCGACCGGATACGGAACACGATACTACGCTCTAAGACACAAATCGCTGACGTCACCCAAAAAACAGCCAAGCTCAAGTGGGACTGGGCCGGACACGTTTGCCGCATGTCGGAAACAATGTGGGCTAAGACCACTACTACGTGGGTTCCTGAAAACGCCCAGCGGCATCGTGGAAGACCCAAGCGTAGATGGCGGGACGAACTTGACGCTTATAGGAGGGATTGGTCCATATTGGCTCAGGATCGAGTCGAGTGGAAAAAGGAAAGGGAGGCCTTTGCCCTGCAGTGGGACAATACGGGCTAATTATTATTATTATTACAAATAATAACTTTCCCGGACAAACAGTATTTAATAAGAGAGATATGTCGTCCGTCGCGGTGGAGTCCGTGGAAGCGAGTCATCGTTGAGCCGAGCCGCGTCGCCGCCGCGCCGCACCTCAGCTGTACAGTGTGGCTACCATGAGTTTCATTTTACCATCTCGATCAAACGCGTCGACCGCGTTTGGCACTCCGATTGGCAGCCGGCCAGCCTTCACCGGTGAAGGACCAATCGGAACGCCGAACGCGCTCGATGCGTTTGATCGAGAAGGTTAAATGAAACTCATGGTAGCCACACTGATGACGCGCTGATCACGATGCCTGCGCGTGCCGAGCGCGTGCAACGTGTTGTGTTGGATTCGGTTACCAACAACCACGATAAGATGTACCTATTGACCTGTTATATTCAAAATACGATGTTTATTATGAACAATCGTACCTATTTACATTAATTATGTTCATTAAAAATTATATTATCATGGAAAAGCCACTTGTGTATTATTATATAACCTACCTGATTAGAGTCTATTATACCTACAAAGGGTGGCAGGGGCATCGACGCGAAGCCGGTTACCATGGATTCAGTACATGGTTCTAAACCCCCCTGCGTTGAAATTTTTCGTCGGTTATAAAAAAAAAATCTGCTGTTTCATAGAAAAGTGCAATACCTACGCGGTCAAAATGTATGGATCAGCTGATTTTTTTTTAATAACCGGCGAAAAATTTCAACTCAGGCGGGTTCAGAATCATGTACTGAATCCATGGTATCAGGCTTCGCGTCGATGTCCCGGACACCCCGTATAATGTAATCTCACTAACTAGCGTACATAAACGACATCTATCTAAACCTAAAGCATGAAAAAAGGTTACATTTCCTGTTAATTAACTCAAGGAAAAACTTTGTTTTCTATATATAGCTATTAGTTCCACTGAATGTTGAGAATATACTCGTAATTAGTTTTTCATGCTTGGAAATTCGAACATTATTTGAACAACTTTCTTCGAGATTAATCGAAATTGCTCTACTGGTCAAAAGCAAGCGAGCGCTCAGCTGGCAATCTTAGTATGAAAATACATAATAATATTATTATCTGTCGTGTTTAGCGGCCAAATAAATTACTATGAAAACTCATATCCGTCGTTTTATTTAATTAAAAATGAAACTAACTTGGCAACCAAGGAGGTAACTTATCAAAGATTTTATTTAAATTTCGAACTAGCTTAGCAAATAGAGCTGTAGAAACAAATGAACATATTGGCATAATGAAAAATTTTCTTTGTTCGTCATTGATTCTGGAATTTATAATTAATTTACTTGGTTTGAATTTCCGCGCATTGTTTGAGAAAAGTACTAAGTGTACAAGGTTTCGCCGCAACCAGGCATTGATGGACCGATCGTCCATCAATGCCCTAATTGCGGGCCTCGACAGTAATGTACTATTTAGGAGTCATGAATGCTTCCATAGGTACCTACCTAAAATCAACTAACTTTGTATAGTAGGTGCCTACTTTTTGAAGCAAATAATTAGCCAACCCAAGAGCAATGTAAAATTAATTCATTAATCTTTAAAACCACTGCTAACGCAACTACAGTAAATGATTGTAGCGCCCGACTGAAAAACTGTTGCCCTGGAAAAATAATTATCTGTATCTGTATTAGAGTACGGAGGTAGGTACCTACCTACCTCCGTACTCTAATACAGTCTCAATTACTGCTTAGGACAGTTAGCGGGGAGGGTGACGTAATATCAATGTTGATATGGTTGGCGCTGCTCCAGATTTTTGTCGATTCCTCATGACAATTTTTTTTAAATGATAAGCCTATCATTCAGGGTGTGGGTGGCTATTTGTATCTGAGAGACATTTGTTTGCGTACAAACCACGATACATGAGAAACATCTAGAGTAAGGCAATTTTTTTTTTTAAACACCAGGGAAATAGGTACTTACCGTTGCAGACCAGACAATAGAATATGGCAGTGAAGGTAAGCTATACTGCGAAGTGACAGCATACCCCGCGGCGGAGACAAAGTGCTACCACAACGACACTGAAGTGACCCCGTTTGATGACGTCATGCTCCCCAGCAACCCTATCACCTGTTTTTCCATTTATAAATTCATAATATTTTTGTACCCAAAATGTTCTCAATTTGTACTTACTTAAAAAAAATGTACCTTGAAAGATTTAGAGTACAGAAACTTCGTTTTTATGTTGCTGTAGAGCATCTCTCCAGCAACCCCAAGTTAAACTATGAAGAAACTTACGTACATGTTTATTATATTAACAAAGAAGTGTCTGAAAATAATTGAACTGTTGTTTTTACCATTAAATATGCAAGCTTTGACTAGTTATGTCAAGTTTAAAATTCTCGGGTTATTGATAGGTATAAGCGCCTGAGCAAAAATACATAATGAAGTGTAACAATAAGCTTTGCCACAATAAATTGTCAGGCGTTGTAAAGTAAATAATTGTAAAAAAAACTATCTAATAATAATTACGCATAACTATTGGTACGCGTGGTATTCGCACCATTATCCATGGTGCGAATAAATGCATGCATCTGTATTGCATGCATGTATTGTTGTTTATAAAGTCATATAACAATTATTGTACGCAATGTGTACCGAATTAGTACATACTTAAAAAAATAAGTACCTACCTTAACAAATTAACAGGTAAAAGCAACTGAATTATGACTTGCTGTAGAGCATCTCCCCAGCAACCCCAAGTAAAATTTTAATAATTTTACTTAGACACTTACTTATTAGGCGAACAAGTGTTTGATAAAAATTGTACCCTTATTTTTACCACTGAATGTGCTAGCTATGGCTACATGCGTTTATTTTAAAATTTTGCGCCTGATAAAAATAAATAGCAAAGTGTATTTCAACAATCTCTTTCCTTATCATACAAAAAAGAATTAATCTGACAAACAAAACAAGGATCACTTTGAATAGAAACTGTGTATTTCTCAATAGCTCTTTAACTTTACAATCTTAATACTCAATCAATATAACATTTTCATTGTCAAACAGATTACATTTTGACATATACACGTTTGATTGAAATGGTTTACTTATATTTGTTTTGTGTATCTTCGTCTTAAGATCATCATAACAGTACCAGTTTGATCCTGTTTTACAATGAGCTGTAAAATGACCCAGACCTGTTGCAATTATTGGAGGTACAAACTCAATAACTGACGCAAGGTCGTATCGTCTATTTGTTTTAAGAACTATTGTTTTAGATAATTCATCTATTGTTACTGAATCAAGTACTTAAAATATTATAATGTGATTAGGTCATGCAAAATTATAAATTTGCGAATCACTATGGTTTTATATTATACCTACTGAGGTCTTAGTAAGTCCGACGTATAAATAAAACAATATCCAGATAACAGCTAAAGGAAAATATTATTTATTACAATAGTTTTGCTTAATCACATAGTGTCTATAATTTATTTACTACACAACACCTACCAATTTTATGATAAGGAAAGAGATTGAAATACACTTTGCTATTAATTTTTCTCAGGCGCTTATAACACACATCCAGTGGTAAAAATAAGGGTACAGCTTGTAAGTGCAACAGTAAGTTACTTGATTTCACTGCCTGTCGACTATCACCCCCCGGAACTGCGACAGCTGGAGTCAGTGTACCATGTGCAGACCACTTTTATAATAGCAGAACCTCTATGTGTTTTCTTTTTATCAAATTAATGCTTTGCGTAGATCTCTCTTCTTATTCGCCTTCTTCATTGCTGAAAAGTCATCGACCCACTCACAGGTAAATGCTTTTCAACTAAAGAATAAAACAGCATTGGTTTTTATTGGTCGGTTATGGCGATAGTTTCAATATTTCCAATACTGTAGTTATTAGTTGCATCCGTACACAAAATACACGCTTGAACGTGGAGTTGTGGTTAACAGCCCGTTATAAGTGTTGTTGCTAAGTAACTACCAACTCGAATATTATTCAACAAACATCGCAACCCGCCGTCAGAATGTGCTAACCCCTCAAGTTTTAAAATGTTACACTGCTACAATAGTGAATTCGTTACGAATAATCTAAAGACTACTTCAAAAATAGTTCATTGTTTCGACTAGGATTCGAACCATCGTCGCACTTACTCATACGGCCGCCGTTTGACGAACTAGCCAGCGAGCTTATGTGAATTTTTATGAAATTGTTATCTACTATCGTCCGAGTCACTTTAACTTTAGTTCTCTGTCTAATCGATAGATGTTACAATTTGAGGATATCCACTAATTTATAAAATTAATCCATACCCTCAAGTTATAACTACAACGTTTGATGTATACGGTAATAGGATGTCTCTTATCTAGGGACCCGTTTATGTCAGATGGCAAATTATGTTTATTATAATTATCTGTAAATTATCAAATCAAATTGTAAAATACAGGATGGAAGGGTAAACACCGTTGTCACTCAAACTATGGGTAAAAAAAAAATTACGTTAGCTTATGAATTATTTTCCTATCGGTTTCTTTTGTTATGTTTATCATTTAAGCTACGTATGCTAGTATATGTATTGCTGCACTAAAGCTTACATAGATATAGTAGCTGTGTTATACGTTTCGTAAATTAGTCATAGTTGTGAAGAAACCAACGCCATCTAGTTTGATTTTCGAAAACTTGAACTCAAAAGTTCACTGAAAAATAGACACTAAGGTATCCATGCTATTTTGCAGGTGACTGTACCTGTTAACAGTCCAATGTATTTGATGAAATAAAGATTTTAATCAACATAATAATCACAGTTATACAACATATTCATTCATATTCATTTTTTTTTTCATTCTAATAATCATATTCATTCATTTTCTACAGATTCAAAGCGTTGTGGAAGGACTCTGGCAACTATCACTGTATTGCAGAGAACAATATCGGTACGGCAAAGAAAACTATTACAGTTAATGTCCTAGGTGAGTACCCTTAGCAACTACTTCCTCACCTACTCATCTTATTATCTGCCGTTAACAATGAGCTTGCTTTCTGCTTATGTCTTCTTCTTTTCCCCGAGCTGCCATGGCTTATTTTAATTTGATGTAATTTTTGAAAACAGTGTCCGTGGAGTTTCCTGCCCATTCTTCTCCATAGGTACCTACTACGCTTTGTCAGGGCATCTACCTTCATCTTTCTGACTGACCGACCCCTTGACATTGCAAAAGTGCCTGTAATTGGTTTATTTGAAAAAAAATGCTTTGAGTTTGAGTTCGACTTGGAATAGAATTGTAGTTATCGGAAATCACCATGACTATTGGTTCAACTTCTAGCTTGAACATGATTAATTTAGAACTCGCCTTCATCACTGGTTGTTTGTTACATACTAAAGTTGCTACAGAACTGCTGAAATGGTTAAATAAATTATGGTTGGTGTTAGGACTTGTTCTAAGTCCGGTAGCTACCACCATCTTATTTAAGTCTGTCGCCATAACAACAATGTTAACAGCATTGTTGTGGTTCAGCAGTTAGAGTGGTTGAGGATTCCGGGTGAAGTTCGCTTCTACCTTCGGCCTGATAATCACTTACCATCGGAGAGATGCAGGCCAAGAGCTTCCCAGTTGTGGGTAAAAAAAAATGTTTTATTTACAATAGTTGCTGTCATTTTTGCAGTTGCACCGTACATAGATGCACCAAAACTTAAGAATGTGGTCGCGAGGACTGGTGAAAATGTTGTCTTGTCTTGCAACGTGCTGTATGGCAACCCTGTACCTTCCTCAAAATGGGAATTTATAGCCTCAGACTCTACCACTAAGGTTTTACACAGGTAATCGTTACACCGTATTTCCATTTCCGTTGCTTGTAAGGATCGTAATAATAGTTTCTAATCATCATCATCATCAGCCTATTAATGTTCCCACTGCTGGGACACAGGCCTCCTCTCTGTGAGAGGGAGTGGGCTATAATCTACCTCGCGGGCCCAGTGCGGGTTGGTAGATGTCACATGTCTTCGAATTTTTGGTTCTAAGATATGCCGGTTTCCTTACGATGTTTTCCTTCACCGTTTTGAGAGCAGTGGTGATGAAATTATTTACACAAAGTAAAGCGCCTGCTTGGGTTCGAACCCACGACCTACAACTCGTAAGTCGGGCCGTTACCACTGGGCCACCACTGCTCTAAGTCAGTTTCTAATATTTAAAATGTATGTTTTAGGAGTAATTCTTCGAGTTTGCTTCATTTAAACAATGTGTGCTACACCAACGAAGGGTCGTATCTATGTATTGCTGACAACGACGTTGGCACCGACAGTATCAATATTTATGTGAAGATACAATAAAGCAATAAGCAGTATATTTACGATGTGTTTAATTTAAAAAGTAACCCTTTTTCCTAATCCATAGCATAATCATACCGCATATCCTAGACATGCCTACCGACCAGTCTGACAACCAACCAATGTTTACAAATTGTCTAGGGGAGATTTAAAAGGCTATTGTACAACAAAATAATGTGGAATCGGTATTTATTCCAGGTGATTTCTATGCTCATCCGTCAGCTCGTTTTTGTGACGAGATATTTGACTTTTGTGACGATAGTAAATGGATTGGTGCTGATATAGCTAAGCTTGGTAGATCGTCGGACACACATACATTCTATAGTGATGCACAACGCTGTAAGCGCTGGTCAGATCACTGCTTAGTCACGGAATCAGCCTGGCAAACAATAACTAACATAAATGTTGACTATGGAGTGTATTGGTCGGATCACTCACCTTTAAGTGTTGAATGTAATCTTGACATGATTAAAACTAAGTGTATTTCTGACGATTTCTAAAGACATTTTGGGGGGTGATAGGGACAGCGACCAACCCCCAAGCAATGTAAAAAACAATCCTAGGGGGTGAGATTTCTCTGCAGCCCACTGTACGAGCTGTAAATGGTGCAAACACACCTAATTTGCGGTCGGGCCTGTATGACTACTACGGAGATACTTTGAGTAGTTACGTTTGTCTTAGTTAGGAGGGCAGAACGGCAGAATCACCTACAGTTCGCGTTCTTTCAAATTCCTGTTGAAATGAAACAAACATGTGTAATTTATTATTGATAATAATTTTATTGAATACATAATTTTACTTGAACTTTATAGTCTATGAAGGTGTACAAAGTATTAATTACATGATGAAATTACTTGGCTATTTCGAAATCTAAGCTAGTAGTAGGTTTATGACGTTTGGTTATATCTTCCTGAATTTATGTGTAATCCTTGTGGACTGGAGTCCACAAGGATTACAGGTGGGCGGTAGGTGGTGGACCACCAGGATCCCTCCTGTATAGTGCCTCCTCCTCCTCCTGTATAGTAACCTGGACAGTTAAAAACTGTCTAGGTACTTTTTTCTTTTTTATCAAGTACCGCGTTCATGGATTCTAAAAAAAGAAATTTGATATTATTGTTAGCAGCACAAACATTTAAAACCTTTTTACACGAGATGATATTTTGTTAAAGTTACAACCATAAGTTTAACTTCAAAATCATTTTTTTTCATTGTAATTATTATTTCGTTTATTCATTTATATACATATTAATTTGCATTTTTAAATATTTCTTAAAAAAAAAGATATAAAAAACATTTAAAAATATAAAAAATAGTGTTCCGCCGGTGTCGGGAGCAGGGTCCAAGCTACCGGTGGTTAGGGCTGCAGAGACAGGAACCTCCTCACAATGCGAGCCGTGTCGAGGAGTACTGCCTTCTGAATCAGGCCTTTGATCCAACCGCCTAACGAGAGCCTCGAGAGATGTTGGTCGAGGCTTTCGGCCATCAGGCCGTTGGCCGTTACGACTATCGGCACAATGATAGCCGAGCTCACATTCCACATGTCGACAACCTCGTGCGCTAAGTCGAGATATTTTATTTGTTTCTCTTTCTCAGCTTTCACGAGGTTCCCGTCATGGGGAATGGTAACATCGATTATCATTGCGCGGCGCGCTAATCGGTCTATCACCACTATATCAGGCTTATTGGCAACAATAGTCCTGTCAGTAATGATAGACCGATCCCAGTATAACGTGACATGGTCATTTTCGAGAACTGGGTCGGGCACATACCTGTAGTACGGTACCTCAGAATCCACAAGTTTATATTTCAAAGCAAGTTGCTGGTGAATAATCCTAGCCACTTGGTTATGCCTGTGCAAGTACTCGCCGTTAGCCAGACGTGAACAGCCAGAGATAATATGTCTGATGGACTCACCCGGACGGTGGCATGCCCGACACACGTCAACCGTACCGTCCTTCATTATATGTCTCCGGTAGTTATTCGTCAAGATAACTTCGTCCATAATTGCACAGACGAAACCTTCAGTTTCCCCGAAAAGGTCACCGAAACGTAGCCAGGATACGGACGCTAAGAAATCTACACCGGGCTCATGGAGAGCCCGATAGAAGCGCCCGTGAAGCTCCTTGCTTTGCCATACCTCCTTGCGGTCATCTGTAGTAAGTACCACAGGTTTGCGCCAGTTCTCTTTAGCCATGGAGAGCGGGGTGAGTCCCTTGTCCACTGCGACCACATCACGGTGCATACCCACTTCGGCTTTTAGGAAATATTCCCTGAGGCTGCACACCTCGCGGTTGTGGAGGGTCTTCGCATTTAAAAACCCTCGACCCCCGCACTTCCGCGGGATGTACAGTCTCATCACCGAAGAACGTGGGTGATGCATCCGGTTTGCGGTCAGAAGTGTACGGACCCTCCTGTCTAGGGCGTCGAGTTCGGTCTGAGTCCATTTGAGTATGCCGAAAGAGTACATCAGCACCGGCATGACCCAACCGTTGAAGGCGCGCACCTTGTTTCCGCCTGAAAGAAGACTAGTTAACACCTTCTTCAGGCGCCCAAAGAAGCGCTCCTTCAACGATTGCTTCATGTCAGCAACGTTGATGCCTAACGCTTCCGACATACCCAAATACTTATAGCTTTCGGATGAGGAGAGGGATCTAAGGTGTATGGAATCTGAGAGTTGAGTTCCCTCGGATTCCATAATCTCCCCTCGCTTTACATGCATGACTGCACATTTGTCCACACCAAATTCCATCCTGATGGCGCTACTGAATGTTTCCGTTACCTTCAGTAGCTCCATCAGCCGCAATTTGTTATCATTGTTATAAAAAAAATTATGTTATTTTATAAAAAATCTTATTTTATCATCTATTATTACAACCAATAGTTCAATAGATGCATTGTTGGTAACACTAAGAATCTGTACCTTTGACAGAGTATTATGATAATTGACAGACTCAAAATGAACTATTTTTTGGTGTCTTTTTCAGTCTTTCATAATATTTTTTTGGGGTACCATTTATAGTATCCCTAGTAAGCATGTCTCAAATTCGCTGTACAAAGTTGACTGGTCATGTTTGCAATGCTAAGTTTAAGAATGCGATACGATTCAATAAGTTTCCATGATAGTATGAGAAATTGAGAATAAGACCTGTAGGTACTTAAATATTTTGTTTGATAAAGCTGAACTTACTGCTTGGCGGTGGTGGCGAGACAGGGATCTTGGCAGTCCTCTTTATAGGTTTGTTAGTAGCTTTAACGATTCCTTCTACCTAAAACATTTGAAAATAGATCTTCATAATGGTGCATTTACGCAGGCTTAATTGCGCAATTCTTAGCAAAACCGAGCAATACCAAGATAATACAGAAATCGCCACCGAGAACCACTGGGCCCGCGTGTGGATTACGGTCCGTTCCCTCTCACAGAGAGAATACAGGCATCTCTCTGTGAGAGGGAATGGTGCACCCAGCAGTGGGGAACGTTATAGGCTGATTATGCTTAAAGTAATTGCCAAGAATCGCGAATGTCAGTTGATCATTACTAGGGTGATCAAAAAGTCATGATAATCAGTTATTTTTCTTTTAACTCGGCGACTATGGGTCTTTGCGTCATGTTAAATAGCCTGTTACTAGCCTTGCTCAAGAACTGCTCTATCAAATGCAAAGATTTTTTCAAATCCCACTGGCAGTTCTAGAGATTAGCACGTTCAAACATACAAAAAAACTCTTCAGCTCTTTAGAAAATGAACCGATTATCATTACTTTTTGATGACCCTATAACATCGATCACTAATAAAGAACTAGATACAAAATCAGCGGCAAAAAATGTCCTCACCGAATGACCACCCATTTGAACATTTGGGTGCGCTTTTGATTTAGTAGCATTCGAACGTTCCGACGGTAACATAGGATCGGTCGTAAAAATTTATTGCTTTTTAAACATGGCTTTGTGAAATAAATTTTAAGCATGGCGTTTAAGGTTGAATTTACATTAATGTACGAGTATGTTTATTTCAACTTTTATTACTTAAACACAATTTGGTGACAGTTTTAAGAGAACTTTTGTTTGGGATTATGTATCTAGTTCTTTATTAGTGATCGATGCCCTAAAACTATAATTGTTTTTTCTTTGTTAATTGTAAATTACATTACCTGCTCACAATTTCTTGCCAGTTTACAATCGCGAGATTTATTATTAACTTACGGTGTTTCCAATTATCCGGTAAGTAAATATCTTTTATAGGTACCTCGGATGTATCTTATTGTTTATGTTATTTAGTGGTCTAATTTTTTGAAAAAATGCTTGTCAACGGGACAACCAAGACAAACACGATCGTGAATTTAACAGAAGCAATAATAATAGTATATTATTGGAAACTTTAAAATTAATGGAAACTGTTCCATTCATGAAAAAATTGCGTTAATATTGCAGATACTGTATGATTTCTTAGAGCTTACAGCCCTATTACAGAATATATATAATATTAATTGTTGATACTTACGGCCACTTTGAACCTTTGTGATGGTGCAACAAACGATTCCGTTACGTAAAAATTTTTAGAGATCTCCGTTAGAGGCAGATTTTCTACAATTGGTTTTTCATCCATGTCTAAAATCTTCGCCGATTCTACTCTTACTGAGTCATTATCATCAGTGACGGATATGGACAGGTAGCCGCTCGCATCTGAAAATATATTTATAGAAGTTTTGAGATGTCCGAAATCTGGACTTAACATGGGATTCTTCTTCTCAGCAATTTAAACATGCCTTTCTGTACGTTTATTCATAAACTCACCAGATTTCGGTTGTGGCGATGTATCGCTCAGTGACTTGGGTGTTAACTCGGAGAAGCCATGAGTGAAGAAGAAATCAGTCCTGCCGGTGATTACGACGGACGTTTTTGTGTTACCCTTCACAGTAGCCACGTAATTGCCAGGCTGAGTATCACTTAATTTTACTACCTATAATTTTATAAAATGTATTATATTTAGTACCTAAATAATCTTAAACCAGCTACACATACACAGTTGAATATTTAAGCCATTCCTTCACAAAGAGCAGTACCTAATTGGTTTGTCAATACAATTTCTTTGACAATTTCCCAAATATTTACCAACGATGCCCCCTTGTCAATGTCATTCAGACGCCAAAAGATCAAGCACTTAAAATGCTATCGTAACCAAAATGCTATCAAACTTCACAGTAGGTGTTTTATTTCAGCTGTACCTAGTAGTAAGCGTTTCAAAGAACCCTTATCAGTGTATTGCCGGGTTGTCCCGGCAACGCGCTGTCGTGGCAAGTCACTTTATGATACCTTTATTAGATAGGTACCTCACCCAATGGCCTCTTGTTCACACACGATTTCTTCGCAGTAAAAATCTACGGTTTGTTGGCTACATAGTACGGTTACATGTGTGACACTGTCATCGGTGTTGTATGAATTACTATGGTAGCTTGTTCACAAGTATTTTTAACGTCGGAAAAGTGTGTCAACAAGTTGACCAATAACTGGTAGCCCCCTTAGATAACATTCCGCAGGTGACGGCAGCCCGCAGTCGGCAGCTCCCAACCCTATGGCTGACGTATTTCAATGAAAATACTTTCAGCGGCACTGTTGCCATGTAAGAAAGTAGGTATTTTCATAAAATTTGGTAATATATAAAAACCAGGAACATCCGTGCGGTCTGCCATTGCGGCTGGACGGCACTGCTGCTGTTGTCTGCCGTCCCCTGTAGAATAGTACCCATAAGGGTAGACTTACTATTGCATTATCCGTCGACATTATTTTTGTTACAGAAACTGAGGATTCGTTTATTTTCAATGTAACATCTTTACCGGATGCAGAGACGATAACAGAATCAGTGTGGTCATCTATTGTGAACTGTAAATAAAATAATAAAAATACTTAAGACTTCACTTAATGCCAGTGGCGTTGAGTGGTTAGCTTGCGTGTTCTGCGCTGAGCTAACGCAACCCGTCATACATCCAGCCAGTAAATAGGACTCGCCCATCAAGGAGTGCTATCCCAAATGAGACGCATTATTAATTTATTATACGAGTACCTTTATAAATTATAACCTATGTTACTCAGTGATAATAAACTATTCTACTGGTGAAAGAATTTTTAAAATCGGTCTTGTCCTTTTTGAGTTTAACCATTACAAACAAATGAACAAAAAATCTTATCTTAATCTTACAACATTGTAATCAATAGAAACAGCAATACAACTCCATATGTTAGAATTAGCCTCAAATGTCATGAGTTCATGAAATAGTTATTCAATAGGGTAGAATCAGAGAACGCATTAGCAATTAGGTATATTGTGGTTCATTCATTCATTAACTGACAGTCACAACCTAAACCGCTAGGTCTAGAACTACGAATAATTTCGTAGGTCTACAAGCATCAAATGCACAGAAGTTTCTTGTAAATATATTGAAAGTTAGCATTGATGGGGTATTTTGAAAATTCATTCCTTAAACGGTAATGGATAAAATCCTAATGACGTATATTTAGCGCCCTACTATATAATACTAAATGGGAAAGAAACTAACTGCTTAAGATTTGCTTTATGACATAGTATTGAATAAACAGAAACTAGAATTCGTGGGTAAAACTGTTTCTCTGGGGATCACGCTCGACTCAAGGCTACGATGGGATCCGCATTTATTATCTCTTGCAGGGCGGCTAAGTTCAGCACCAATTATGGTGTTAGAAAAATCCGTCAATTTACCTATGTAGATACCGCGAGGCTAGTTTATTTTGGGTACACTACATAAATACGAAAAACTTTATTCCGAAAGTTACAAATACGAATTTCAAAATACCGATTATCAGAATTCCGAATGGATCAAAATCCCTAATATAACAACTCCGATTTATCATTCATCCTATTTTTAAAATTCCAAAATTTCAATACTCTTAAAGTTTATAATTACTATTCTCAAAATACCGAGTTTCAATAGATCGAATAACAAAAAGTCCGACTTAATGATAATTCGAAACATCAAAAATACGAATTCCGATTATTAAAGTACCGATTAATTAGAATTCCGAAATAAAAAAGGACTTGTAAAACTGAAAAGCAAGACAACAAAACACACTGGTCACAGTTCCAACCTAACCCATAAATATGATTCACCAACAATAGGGGATCTGGCGCTCGGCGACCGCTGCCGCGGCATGCTCCCTACGGTCGCTCGCCATCGCGCGTTAATGGTCACTGATCTAACCTAACCTAACCCAAATGATCCACCAAAAATAGAGGGGATCTGGCACTCGGCGGCCGCTGCCGCGGCACGCTCCCTGCAGTCGCTCGCCTTCGCGCTTTAGTGTCACTAATCTAACCTAACCTAACCCAAATGATTCACCAACAATAGAGGGGATCTGGCACTCGGCGGCCGCTGTCGCGGCACGCTCCCTACGGTCGCTCAACTTCGCGCGTTTATGGTCACTGATCTAACCCAACCTAGCCCAAATGATTCACCAACAATAAGAGATAAGAAGAAAACACAAAAAAATAGTATTCATACACAAATATTAATATGTACGTTTTTAAATTAAAAACTCATAGTTTTTAAAATATGCCTAACTAAATATTATACTAATTGAATCAGAATCACAATCCTAATTTTAGTAGTTTATTCGAAGTATTGTAAATCGGAATGACGTGTTTCGGACCGAGAACCCTTCGAGCATTTGATTCTTCGAACGTATGAAAATCGGAAAACAAACAAAATCGCATTTACGACTTTCGGTAAAATAAATTTCGTGATTTTTAACAATAGACATTATAATTCTTAGGGATTATGAAATTCGGACTTTTGAAAATCGGAACATCGAAATTCGGAATAAAATATTTCGGAGTATTTGGGTGTTCCCGTTTATTTTAGTTACTTTCATAGTATTATGTCTTACGGTATTTTACTATGGGGGCGGGCTGCAGACATCGAATCTATTTTTATTCTGTAGAAATGAGCCGTCAGAACCATATATTATGGCATTTGCGGTCAACTTTCCTGTTAAAAATAGATCAATATCTACAAACTTAAAATCAACAAACATAGGTACTTACCGGAATATTTGTGGAAACGCCGGCTGGTACTGACGCCGTGGTAATCACAGCCTTGTTGCCTTTTATTATTTCTTCTATCGGTCCGAACACCTAAAATAAGTAAATGATTAAGATAACCGATTTCGTACATCTTCATAATTTATTATTAACGCCTTTACACTGAACTAGACACAATAGAAGTTTTATTGTTATGGCGTTTAAATGCGTTTGGTATCCTTGAAAGGGTTTAGTAATATACTCAGTGTACGAATTACTGTTCACCTTAGATACTTCATTCTTCTTGACGGAGAACGTAACCCCAGAGCATGCGCTTGCTATGTCGAAGTAAACATCGCGTGCCTCAGGTACATAAGGAAACTTTTTACAAAGTTGACCCGTGAGCACGAACACTATCTGTAAGTAAATAGCGTGTTAAGTTAATCATCCACACGTGACGGTAAAAAAAAATTCGTCCGACGGTCTCTGAGCTGCGGGCAGTCAGCCCAGTTTACCTGAGTCTGTTTCCTTTGGCACATTTCTATCACATATTGGCTATCGATGTAGTCCTTAGCCGGGGCATCAGTGAATACGTAGATGTAAGAGCCGGTATTACTTTTGTTGAGCGCTAGGAGTAATCCTTTCATTGACGGTTCCCAACAATCGAGCTTCATATTCGGCTCATTGTGTGCATGAATGCGGCCCAATGCGTTTTTAAATTCTTCAGGATCTCTAGTCACTATTCTAACATAAACACCTGAAAAATAAAAAGGAATGACTGACCAAGAGCAAGTTATAATTGTTGAAAAAGCGTTTCGTTTACGACAGTGTGTCCATTTCGAACTACTTTCGATCACCTCCAAAATCAATAACTATAAGTACAATCATCGATAATACAAGTAGCGGAATTGATGGAATTACTGTTAAAGAAATAAAATGCATTAAAAACCTAATACTAGACAATTTAACTGACTGTATAATAAATGCCTCGAACAAGGGATATTTCCCAATGGCCTGAAGGTTGCTAGGGTAACCCCGGTTTTAAAATCTGGAAGTAAGACTGATCTGGGCAATTATCGTCCAATATTCGTACTGCCGGTGCTCTCCAAAATCTTTGAAAGAATAATTTACCTTCGTCTTTACACCTACCTGACAGACATAGAGTTCTTTTTTGAGCAACAGTATGGATTTCGGCCAAAATCAAATATCTCATCAGCAACCATGGATCTTACTACTTAAATAAAAAACGCTATAGACCAAAGACAATATGCCCTAGGTGTCTTTATAGACCTAAAAAAAGCATTTGGCACGATTAGTCATTGCTTTTAAGTAAGCTACTCGTAACTAATGTAGGGATATCGGGGACCGCACGTAAAATTCTTACATCGTACCTAGAAAATCGGAAACAAATAGTAAAAAAATAAAACTATGAAAGTTTACCTGCCAAATTAACATACGGAATTCCACAGGGATCTATTCTCGGACCGTTGTTATTTTTTATTTATATTAACAACATTAACAGTGTTAAAACATCGGGCAGTATCACACTCTATGCAGATGATACTTATTTATTTTACTTTGGTCACAACTTAACTGATATCGTGAAAGAAGCTCAAAATGATTTGAATATTTTAAATAAACTTGATGAAAACCCGGCTTCGCTCGGGTGAAATGTGACTTATAATACACATGTAGGTACAAAATGTAGGTAGATATTCTGTAGTTATCGGTTCTCAAGGAATATTAAAGGCAAAGCAAGGCATAGATTCGTATAGCATCTTTCAAGCAATCATACATTGAAAATGTTTTTTTTTCCCATCCTCCATATACCAACTTGCCCCCCCTGGGTCATATGCTGGCGACGCCCTTGAACATCATTATGATCATCCTCAACCATAGCGTCAGAACGTCGTTCAAATAAAAACAATCATCGTTTTTAGGGGTAGGTAAGTATAGTTTTCATTGAATAACTTTGTAATCATTTGTGTCGAGTGACACACCAAAAATATGGTCTACAATTGAATTATCTACAATGCATCGCAGAGGCAGTTCAATATGATCGTTACCATCCTCATTAGCTGATTCATCGCATACCTTTAGCAAACTTTAAATCATCGTGAGCTCTCATATTATGAGCCAATTGGAGTTGAGTAAAGTTTGGCAACAATGAATAGTGTTTAATCGAAGCTTCTATAATATCATTTCGTTACCCATTAACTACAACTGGTAAGATCTGACAGTAGAAAGTATACCCTATAAAAAAGTGTCCAAAACAATACCTTTGCGTAATGAATGAAAAATTGTCACAGCTCTTTGTAATGGACACTTTGTTTTTAAAATTAATGGCGTGACGAATGAAAGATGAAACGCAACATTTATTAAGTACTCATGGCCGCTTTCCGAATTAGAACATAATCGCTCACAGCGCTGACATCAATAATTGCCGTTCCGAATAAGATATCACGATTATGACAGCTGAGGGCTGTCAACAATTCGGATCGTTCGTGAACGCGCTCACAGTGATCTCTCAAATTTCAAAACTTTCATAGCATATTTCTTTGTGTATATACCACAACTTTCTTCCTATTCTTTGGTTAGGTGACGAACGATAGCCGCTTCACTGAACATCGTTATCACGCTCACGCTTATTCGGAACGGCTTTTAGCGCGCTCAAATCGATTACAGTGTAACTCGGAACGCACTGCATGTCATCCGGTGTCAGTGACGTTTTGCATTCTAGCCAATATGGCGACTTCCATTTGTCTGTCAGCACCATTAGAATTTAACAAAATACTCGACAATCCGAATTTTGCGGATATATGTTGTCGACTCGAAATAGACTCGAAGTCTTACAAAGTAATGCTTGGTAATAAATGAGACAAAATCACACCTCACTTCACATTATTTTGTAAGATTAGGTACATTTTCGTTCGCAGCGTCTAGCGAGTTGAAGGTGTAGGCTATTATAGCAGTAGGTATTGAAAATTTTGTATGGAGTGCGACATATGGTAATATGTGACGTTAGTCTAAAGATATGATGCGACTCAAAACAAAAACAGCACAACTGTTAATTATGACTGCGCTCACGGTGATATTAGTAAAAGGCATGGTCGGCGACGGTTAACGCAAGATGGCGCATATCATGACGTCATCGATGATGATTCACGGAACATCGTTATCGCGCTCACGCTTATTCGGAACGGCTTTTAGCGCGCTCAAATCGATTACAGTGTAACTCGGAACGCACTGCATGTCATCTGGTGTCAGTGACGTTTCAATATGGCGAATGCGATTTGTCTGTCAGCACCATTAGAATTTATCAAAATACTCGACAATCCGAATTTTGCGGATATATGTTGTCGACTCGAAATGTTTATATTTTTATGTTTTATTATTCAGGTAAGGTTTCGATCGAGTCTACCGTACCCCTTGACAAAATTATTAATACAGACGTAGATAGTTCCTGTCAAATTTATTAACTATCAACACAAAGAAAACCTCATACATGGTTTTTGCTGCGAAAAACAACAAAATTCTCAATCGAATCCAATTAACAATAAACAACGAAAACATAACAAAATCAATCAGCGAAAGATATTTAGGACTAATGCACAATACACACTGGTAGAATGTAATAATTATTGGGAAATTTATAGTACATCGCTTAGTTATCATGCTGGCAAACAATTTTTTTTTTACCTTCTGTACAGGTTTTTCCTTTTATTCTTTAACTCTGATGACCTTATTATTACACGACTGCCCAAAAAGGAGTGTTATGTGTTCAGGGTTCATGTATACGTATGTATGTATGTGAGTTTATTTGATCCACCATAACGTTTAAATGCCTGAACAGAGTTGGATGTGTGGCGTATCGTTAGAATCCTTACACCAATCCGAGTGACATAGACTATATTTTATTTGAAAAAAATCCTGGTGGCGGTAGTATGGGTCCATTTCCAAATGTGCAAAAAAGAATTGTCTATTATTTCTTACAATATGGGTATTCAATTGAAGGCCTTGATGAGCACATTCCAAAACTATATAATTTATTGGCATAAAGACATAGGTACATGCAAAACAAACATTTCATCTTTGGCTTCAGACTTCAGTAACTATAGTGTATGGTTTCGTAGATGTTTGAGTTATTATTATAATTATTATAATTCTGTCATCATCACACGAGTAACATAGGCAAGTAATAAAAAAAAAATGTGATGTTAATACAACGCCAACGCTAACAAAAATGTAGGTACTTAAAACTTCCAGTCCTCATTATAGTTATTTTATTTTATTAAGCTATTGCATAGCTTCTATCGCGGGCCTTGACCGTGGAGACCGAATCCAGAAATTCCGTAACGAAAATACCTAACGCCTAACGAGAGTGTTGTATTGAAATTTATGTTTAACTGTTTGACAACAAAGTTCAAATTTACTTAGACGAATGATCTAACGAGAGTGTTGTATTGAAAATTATGTTTAACTGTTGGACAACAAAGCTCAAATTTACTTAGACAAATGATCCTTGACTATTAATAGTTAAATTAAAACCTTTTTATTAGTTTGATGTTTCCATTACGTTGTGTCAAGTTTTAAAAACTATAAATGTGAATAACAGTTCCTGTCAATGTCACCATTGCTATTTCTTGTATTCGGGTTAACATTTTACAATTGCATAAGTTGATAAAAAATGCTATGCAATAGCTTTACCGCGGCAGTCCCCGAGTGCCACACGCCCGCGCCGCCTCATTTATAATACCAACGGTAAAGCCGTAGTGGTAGCAGCGCCAAATGACGTAGCAACTCAACTGATAGTTCTACCTTACATTCGACTTTTGACCTTTCTATTAAAAAGGGCAGGATAGAAACCATGCGTCTGTTGACCGGCGAGCGCCTTCAAAGAGAAAGGCAAAAGTGGAAAACCATAAAATGGCTCATCATTGATGAAATATAAACGAAGATAAAAAGAAGCTGTATTAATTAATCAGATTATAAAGCGAAAAGTCACTCATTTACTCGCTGACTAAACAGATAAATAAAATTGTTATTGCAGTCGGGGACCTCTTAGAGCCAAGTGAAATTGTATCAAATAATCGTCGCTCTAAATAGGAGCTCGTGGCTAAGTAATAACTAGCCGCACAGGTCGATCCATCAGGTTAAGCTACGCTTGCCGGGGTTGGTCAGTGGATGGGTGACCATCTTTACATACCGAGACTCCTCCGTGCCTCGGAAAGCACGTTAAGCCGTTGGTCCCGGCTGTCATTCGTGGATCTTTGACAGTCGTTACGAATCCCGAAGCCCGAAAATCTGACACCAGTCTTACCAAGGGGTATCGTATTACCCAGTCACTGGGTTGTGGAGGTCAGATAGGCAGTCGCTCCATGTAAAATTCTGGTATTCCGCTACATCCGGTTAGCCGTTTGACTGTCACTAATGGGACACAATTACATTTTAATTGTTATCCAACTGCAGCCGTCTGTTGGACGGTTGAGCTCATACACTGGAAGCTGTCCCCAAGATAGTTGGGAAAAGGCTAGGAAGATTGAAGATTGAATCGTCGCTCTAAATAAACGTTATGCTAAACGAAATTATGCAGAAAATTGCCAAAGGGAAATAGCCAAATAAAATTCTGCTATCTTAAAACTATGATATTGTAAATTGGGACATAAACATTCGGCCAAACAATATTTATATTATATAACTTTTATGCCTTAATAATATTCGTTTTAAGATGATTATGCCGAGTGTGTTATGCTAAATAAATTTCGGAGCAACAAGATTCTGCCAGATAGAGGGACCCATTTTGGTGATATATTATAATGTTTAACAAGTCAAAGTGCCAAAAAGCTTCTGATATCAACATCGGAATTAATCTGGGTAAATATAAGTCACTAGTCCGTACGCAACTAAATGATATTGTGTAAGTGTTGAACTGCCCGCCTAGTAATGCATTGTTCGTTATTTCTATTTTTATTTGTCTGTAAGTACAATTTTTTTCTAATAATTATGTATTCGTTGCTTTTTAATCTTTATTTTTATTCAATTTAAATTCAGATTACCAATTTTAATAATGTATTAGTATAAGCTTAATAATACTAGGTATATAATTTTAACTTTCAGGGCCACTTCTATTTAATCATATGTAACTGTTTGCTTGTTTTTATTGCATGATGTGGTCTCCTATAATTGAGGGAGCACATAGATTGTTGTTCTTGTTTTTGTATTATAGCATGTAAGGTGTATCCTTTGTTGGAGATCCTAATAAAATAAAATAAAATAAAAAATAAAATAAAATAAAATTCCCTATAGGTACTTAAATTTGTTTTTCTCGGAATGATAATTTATTTGGGTTCTGTACGTCCAAATGAAATTAAGAAAATTATTAAAAAAAAAACAAAATATCCGACTGCAAAAACACATTACCTATAAATCTATAGAATTACCTATAATCTATAGATATTTTGGTATCGCAGGCGGGGGACCAACAAAAGTTACACCATATTTCCGGTTATTAGTTTGTCCCCCGCCTGCAATACTTACCAAAATTCTTGGTAATACTTGTTTGTCTCTTTTCAGATAATTAAGTGTTAAGTGTATGTCGAGCAGTGGTGGCCCAGTGGTAACGGCCCCGACTTACGAGTTGTAGGTCGTGGGTTCGAACCCAAGCAGGCGCTTTACTTTGTGTAAATAATTTCATCACCACTGCTCTCAAAACGGTGAAGGAAAACATCGTGAGGAAACCGGCATGTCTAAGAACCAAACATTTTTGTAAGTTTGTATATAGGGGGTAATCTCTGGAACTACCAGTCGGATTTGAAAACGATTTTTGCATTGGATAGCACAATTCTTGTAAAAGGTTATAGGCTCGCGAACGAAGTCGCGGGCAGAAGCTAGTAATAATAAAATAACATAATAAAAGTGATGATTTTTAATATAATAAAAGTGATGATTTTTAATATAATAAAAGTGATGATTTTTTTTTGTTTGAACGCGTTTGTCTCTGGAACTAACCAGTCGTTTTCGAAAAATTTAAGCAAGTGATCAAAATACACGGACCGCTCGTACGTTTCTTGTAATACCTGTTTTACACACACCAAAATGACAGTGTCACGGGAAAAAATAATCTGTACTATATGATTTAGCTAACATACAGTTTGTATTTGATAAATTAGCCTTCGTAAGTAACCACTAAGCACCTACTTTTGTTTTTTTTCCTCAATTATAGCAGTCTCACAAACCGCTATAATTTTCCTGAATATGGATCGTTATTCATAACTTTATTATAATAAAAATCTTTTGCTTTAGATCAACGATTTTTTTTCCTAATAGCTATAATATCTTCAAGACCGATATACAAAACATAAAGAGAAAAAAAAAATTGAATCTTTAAAGAAAGCTCTATTTAATTATTCAAGATCGACTTAGATATCACTTACCCCCAAATCTCTCTCCGCCGGACCCCGATCTGTGTGCATGTCAGCGAGACCTAAACTTTATACCTACCTTCCTGCGTTGCATAAATCACGAAAAAAAGTGATCTTAAACTAACTTTAATAAAAATGGAACCTTTATTTACCATAAAGGTTCCATTTTTATTAAAGTTTGTTACCTTAAAATCAAAAATGTAAGTATCTCTTAATGAATGGGATATTAATAATTGCACATCAAATAAATAATCACCTAATAATAATTTCCATGATTTATATACTTTTTTACATCAAATAAATTCTTTCACTACAAATTGTTTTACAAAACTAGTACAGGCAGATAATTTGAAAATATACATCAGTACTACATCAGGTACAAAAATACGACAATCATATCATAAATACTGACTGCACAGCAAATTAACCAGAGCGTACATACATAATACTCACACTCATAACAAAATAAGTATCTGTGTAACATTATATCCTAATAAGCATCTCAAAATTTGTAATTGGCCATATTTTGTTTAAACTATTACTTACTGTAACCTGTTTAGCTGTAAGTTTTCCTAAGAAGAAAATAAATAAATAAAATAAAACTCAAGTACCTGCTAAGTACCCGGAACCGAATTAGTTAGATTATCTAGGTTAAATATTTTTACTCGCGAAGAAGGTTAGGTAAGGTGGGCAACTGTGACGCATGAACCGAGCTAGCGTAGCGAACGGTGTCGTGGCAGCGGCCGGCGAGTGCCAAAAACGACTAGAATAAAAGAATACCTAGTTGCTTAGTAAGTTATATTTTCAAATAAGTATTTTGTTAGTAATTTTGATTGGAATTCGAATTAGTTTTGGATTTAAAAAGAAATTTATTGAATTTGCGTTTAAATACTACCCTTAATCTATTGGACTTCCTACATGGTAGTCCAACACGATATGATGTACCTATTTACCTGTTATATATAAAATATGGTCTTTATTATGCGCAAGCGTACCTATTTACTTTAATAACGTTCATTAAAAATATTATTATCACAAAAGAGTCGTTTGGGTATTACCTACTTGATCAGAGTATACTATTTTATAATATAATCTTACTAACTAACGTACCTAATTAACACTTATCTAAACCTCAAGCATAAACAAGAGATTATTTTCCTGTTAACTCAAGGAAAACTTAATTATTTATTATAGAACAGCTATCTAAAGTTTTAATGGTCCAGAATAATTAGTTTTTAGTAGTCATGAATGCTTACCTAAAATCAACTAAATTGATAAATAATTTTGTATGGATGGGTGACTTTTTCAAGCAAGCTTTTTTTAGCCAAGCCAAGAGCAATGTAAAAAGTTATTAACTTATTAATAAAGCCCCAGCTAACGCAACTACAGTAATTATGATTGTAGCGCCCGACCGAAAAACTGTTGCCAAAACATGACATGTAAAAAAATGCAAGTCTCGCAACGTAATTCTTCTACCGCAGAAAGTTGAGATCTAATGCATAACCAAGACGGTTAATTTATTCAGTACCTATCTATGGAAGCACATAACCAACAAATTTGTCATAAATTGTTACCTAATTAGTTAACTAACAATATTTTATTATTATTTGTTGGTATACATTTTTGTATCTTGGCAGTGATCTGCCGGTTTTTTTAGGGTAACACGGGCCAAAGCCAAGTGCTACCCCTGAGAGTATTAAACTAAGATGTGATTATTGATGATAATATATGACGTGGTGATATTATGTTTTGACTCTGTGTTGCAGTGTTGAATGATGTCTGTGCGTGTGATATGTGTGTGTCATTGTCGTTCTGCAGGAATTTCCGTACAATTCTGCAAGTGTTCAGGATAGCAGCTTTCTGTAGGGTTTGGTAGGTGTAAGGAGCTACGTCTAGTGTTTTTAAGGATTGATGCAGTTGTTTGGGAATGACACCGGTGGTTGAAAGTACTACAGGAATAATGTTAACGCTGCCTAACCTCCACATTCGGCTTATTTCTATTTTTAAGTCTGTATATTTTGACATCTTTTCTGCGATTGTGTTTTGTAGGTTGTGTGTGTTTGGAACTGCTATGTCAATAATTTGCGCAGTTTTATGAATTTTATCTATTAATGTTAAGTCTGGTCTATTGTAATGTATTGTTCTGTCTGTGAGGATGGCTCGATCAAAGTATAGCTCGTGTGTTGTGTTTTCAAGAACCGTTTCTGGAATGTATTTGTAGTAAGGTACTGGAGGTGTAGTAATTAGTTTATATTTAATGGCAAGTTTTTGATGAATTATGTTGGCTATTTGATCGTGTCTATGTTTATAGTCAGTCTCAACTATTGCTTTACATGCTCCCGTAATGTGTTGAATAGTTTCAGAAGAACTGTGACATCGTCTACAAATATCTGTTGAAAGAGGCACTCGCATGATGTACTTTTGGTAGTTACGGGTTTCAATAACTTGGTCTTGAATTGCTGTCATGAACCCTTCAGTCTCAGGGAATAAATCTCCGCGTCTGAGCCATTCGTTCGACGCTAACTTGTCGACGTTAGGTAGGCAAAGGTCTGGGTGATGTCTTCCATGGAGAGACTTCTGGGTCCATTCCGATATTTTAGTCTGTCTGTCAGTCTGTTTCTCGTTCATTTGAGTAGTTTTATCGGACATGTTTAGTGGGGTTAGTTTTCGATCATTATAAACTATTGCTTTATGTAGGGTGGAGGTTGCGCTTTTTGTGTTAAAATATTTTCTAAGGGTACTGATTTGTTTATTGTGTAGGTTCGTTATATCTATTAGTCCACGTCCTCCTTCTTTCCTGGGTAGTGTTAGTCGCTGTACGCAAGATCGAGGGTGGTGTTTTCTATATTTGATCATACTGGTGTTAATGACGAGTTGTAGGCTTTTAAGTTCCGTTTTGGTCCAGCTTATTATACCAAAGGAATATGTAAGGACGGGTATCGCATAGGTATTTATTGCTTTAGTATTATTTTTGGAGTACAATTGAGTGTTTAAAATGGATTTAAGTCTATGTTTAAATTGTTGTGTAAGTTTATTTTTTATTGCCTTATGTTTAATTTGCTTCGCTTGAATATATCCTAAGTATTTATACGTTCCGTGTTCGTCTAAAGAATCTATGGTTTCACCTGACTGTGTGGTATATGAGTGTTCGTATGTTTGACCTGCCCTGACTGAATTGATTTTACACTTATCAATTCCAAAATCCATTCCTATATCATTCGAAAATTCTTCTGTGGCATTTGCGAGTTCATTTAAGTCCTCTGGTGAAGAAGCGTACAATTTTATGTCATCCATGTAGAGTAGGTGGTTAATTTTACAGTCGTGTCTGTCCGTCCGTAAACCATCTGTAGTGTCATTGTAATTGAGGTTATATCCTGGCAATAATGAATTTAATTTATTTGATAACGGGTTTAAGGCAAGACAGAACCATAGTGGGCTAAGCGAGTCACCTTGGAATATGCCTCGTTGGATCTTGATGGGTTCTGTCTCAACAACACCTGTAGAAGTCGTAAGATGTAAACGTGTTGTCCATTGTGTAATTGTGTTATTTAAAAAGGCAATGATTTGAGGGTTTATCTTAAATATATTTAAAATTTTTGAAATGTATCTATCGGAACTTGTTCGAACTCCATTTGTTTAGTGTGCATATTCTGTCTCTATTTTAACCCACTCAGCTTCAGTATTATGACATATTGGCCTCTCCCAAATTCCTGACCAAAATTGTTGAAGTTCGTGTACCGACGGTAAACTATGGTTTGTGTTATTTTCGGTATTAATGGGTGCAGTTTGGTTTGTTGTTGAACTTTTTAACGTTCGATAAAACTGCTTTTCGTTGTTTCTAAATTTATTATTTTGAACTTTGCGAAGTGTACAATTATTGTACCTGTTTAATCTACTATTTACTAGTGTGAGTTTCTGTTTTAGTGTATATAAATGAAATGTGTGAGTTGTGTGTTCGGTTCTTCATGAGTTGAGTGTATTCTGTGGTTTTCTAGTATTGTGTGTACCTCTCTAACAAGCCTCCAACCTCTGTTTCCTTGCATGTACGCTGTGAGTCTTCCGAATTTTATTATTATTATTATTTCCTTTATTTCATATTGAGACATATTATTTACATTTTTAAATATTTTTATAAAAATTATTATTATTATTTCCTTTATTTCATTTGTATACATATAATTTACATTTTTAAATATTTTTATAAAAACAAAATAATACAAAAACATTTAAAAATATAAAAAATAGTAGCCCACCGGTATCGGGAACAGGGTCCAAGCTACCGGCGGTCAGGGCTCCAGAGAGAGGAACCTCCTGACAATGCGAGCCGTGTCCAGGAGTACCGCTTTCTGAATCAAGCCCTTGACCCAGCTGCCTAACGAGGTGACATGACAGATGTCACCTCCGATGAAAGAACACAAATCAGAAAAATGGGAAAATTGAAGACCAATAAAAAATGTTGACAAGATCGGCCACACGTCGAGCACGCCTTCTACCTCCGGGCTCGTCGCTCAGCTCCGCCTCGCCGCCGCCGGTACCCAGCCCCATTGTGAGCGCTGGGACGACACCAGCCGCGGCAGTTGCGTCGAGCTCGAGCGACGAGTATTTCTCTCCGCCCACGACGCCACCACCTGCTCGTCGACGGGGAGGACGCCGGCCGCCGGATGGTTTAGGACCTCGAGGCCCAACGGCCTCTGATAGGGTCCCAGCTCCCGGCGGAAGTGTGCAGCGCATGCGATGGACACAATCCATCAACGAAAACGTCATGCGCTCATACTATGGGGCTACAGAGGGGGGAAACAACCTGACCAAACAACTTTATTATTATTATTATTATACAGGGTGTTAAATTAATTGCGTGCCATAGCTTCAGGGTAGGTTCAGATAAAAGAACCGAGGAAAAAAAAAAATTGCATGATCTTTTTTTATTTGTAGGTTTTAATTTTGAAGGAGATAAGCACGCTAAAGTAGGAAGAAGAAATACTTGGAATTGTAATTAACGTAGGTACCTAGTTACCTATCCTTCATCCGGCGATATCGAAGTGTTCAGGCGTAGGTATTTCATTGCGTTCGATAGTAGGTAGGTAGGTAACTCTAGGAAATTATGAATTAGCATTTAAACAAAATAAAAACATAATTTTATGCAATTTTCTAATCAATTCTAAACGATTGCTATTTAATCAGTAGGTTAGACTACATTAGGTTCATCTTATGATAATTTTCGGTTGTTTGAAACTTTTTTTTAAAGGTATTTTATTTTTATTTGTTATGGGTTCCTTTATCGATACTGAACTCACCCTGAAGCTATGGCACGCAATTACTTTAACACCCTGTATAACATAGCATCACATCATGCCTGTAATCTCCGAAGGCTTCGGCAGAGGTGTAACATATATATTACACCCACATTTCGACCATTTCGCTACTTATGTTTGAACCCTATGTAATAGGGGGCGAGCCTATTGCCCTCAACCGGGCACACATCCAGACTCCGGCCTGCTACTGAGAAATTCCTGATGGAAAAACCCAATAACACTTGGTCCGACCTAGGAATCGAACCCAGGACGTCATGCTCAGCAGTAGCGCTTGCCACCACTAGACCAAAGAAGCAGTCAAAAAGCAGAGAGTAAAGGGCAAAGAGGATTATTATTAATCTTTATTTAATCAGACTACAATGGTCTATAGTGTTAGTAACAAAATAGCTTAGCCTATGTTAGTACTTAATAGCTAAAACGGAACGTGTCCGGTTTGCAAGCGCCCACACTAGCGGGCTGTCTGCCCGGGCGGCTATTGATTGCAGGATAGTGTTGGGACTGCCACGCAGCCTGCCGAGTAGAGGCAGATTTCTTACGCCTCAGTGCATCAAAGCCGTCTGTGCGTGCGTCTGCAAACATTGCCGAAGCACTACAGAAGCGCGGCAATTGCAACAGTACCCTGAATGCGTTAATGTTTAATGTATTGGATACGCAGAGCATTGTAAGCCTTTTGGGTATAATGTGAACCACAGGGCTCCCGAGTACAGTGCTGTGCAGTATGCCTTAAAAAGGGTTGTTTTAATTGCGTCTGTCCATCGAGAAAATCTGCGGGCCAGCATATTCGCCCTAACTGACTTCGTAGGTGTGATACTTTCTAGCTGCGCACAGTTAAAAATTAAAAATACTTGTTTCTAGATTAATTGTACAATTTATGTACTATACCGTGCGTGTAATGAAAATAATTGTACCTCAACGAATAATGAAATATAAGCAAGTTTTGGTGGCGCGGCTGTGGAGTATACTCCCTGGCCGCGCCACCATGGTTTTTGTAAAACACTAGGCGCGCCCGGACATAGTAAACACTAAATAATTGTACCGGATTTGTCTTTTTCCGTAAGCTATAAAGAGATCCGATTTAATTACTTTAGGAATTATAGCCTTTCGTTGGTGGCGCGGCCAGGGAGTATAAAGCTGTTTTCAGACCAGCGCGATTTGTCGCGCGACGCGACACCGGTTATTGTTATACCGTGAAGTTTTGTATTGTTCGTGTCGCGTCGCGCGACAAATCGCACTGGTCTGAAAACAGCTTAATTCCTGGTCGCGCCACCAAGAATTATTCGGCCTACCCGGACATGGCATACACTAAATAATTGTACGCATTATGATCCAAAAACGTAATACTAATATTACGGAAAATATTAATATCTGCGGGGCTAACACGGGCGTACCCAAGACGTTTGTGACAAGACATGATAAATTTTATCATGTCTTACAATTTGTCCTAAATGCGTGAAACGTTATTTAAAAAAGAAAAAACAAAGTTGCCAACAACAAATAATACTAGTACTCAATAAATAATACTCAATAATAATAGAACTCAATAAATTAACGATGTATAATGGCAGGACAAAATAAATAACAAAAGCCCTTTTCAAATAAAATATTTTTCTGTCTTTCTTATAGGGCCACCAAATGTGGATGTGATACATTCACGTTTTGGAAACAGCCAATGACCAAAATTGGTGCCTATTGTTTTCGGCGGCCATTAGCGAAACTTTATACAGATAGTAGAAATACATAACAAAGGAAATTTTGTTTAACGATAAATCATAAAAATCTGTCCGATCTCTATTATATCAGTTTACACCTACAGGATAATTATTGCAATTGCAAATGAGGGAGAAAACCGAAACCATGGTTAGTACCTAGACTAGAGACTGTATTAACTGTGACTGTAATGTGTCAAACAAAAGGAAATGTGTCGTTTTTAAAAGCTTTTATTCAACTTGCAATGTTTGTTTGTATGTAAGTAAGTTAGTATGTTTGTTTAGGTGGATTCTTGCAAGCTGAATTAAGACCACTTCCTCTAACTCCACGGAGTTAATATTTTACATGTTGGTTCCATTCCGATGACAATACATTTTTATGACAAACATGACCTGATTGGCTTCCCAGGATTGGCTCCAGACGAGGAAACTCCTCAACGGCCAATAGTACAGACACGAAATTTTATATACGCTTTCATTATAATGGTCTGTTTTAAATTCCACCACGATCTGGCTACTGCATCCAGGATTGGCTTCAGACGAGGGAACTCCTCAACGGTTAACAGTACAAACAGGAAATTGTATATACGATTTAATTATCACGGTCCGATCTGAATTCCACCATGATTTGGCTGTTGTACCCAGGATTGGCTTCAGGTGTGGGAACTCCTCAACGATCAACAGCGCAGACACAAAATTTTATATATCCTTCAATTATGATAGTCCGTTCTAAAGTCCACCATGATCTGACTGCTGCACCCAGGATTGGGTCCTGACGAGGGAAGTCCTGAACGATCAACAGTACAGACACGAAATTTAATATACGATTGAATTATGATGGTCCGCTCTAAAGTCCATTATGACCTGACTGCTGCACCCAGGATTGACTCCAGACGAGGGAACTCCTCAACGGCCAACAGTACAGACACGAAACATTATATACGCTTTAATTATGATAGACTATTCTAAAGTCCACCACGATCTGACTGCTGCACCCAGGATTGGCTCCAGACGAAGGAACTCTTCAACTGTCAACAGTACAAACATGAAATTTTATATACGCTTTAATTATTACAGTCCGTTCTAAATTACACCATGATCTGGCTGCTGCACCCAGGACTGACTTCAGACGAGGGAACTCCTCAACGGGCAACAGTAGAGACACGAAATATTACATACGCTTTAATTATGATGGTCCGTTCTAGAGTCCATTATGACCTGACTGCTGCACCCAGGATTGGCTCCAGATGAGGGAACTTCTCAACGGCCAACAGTATAGACACGTAACATTATATTTAAGCTATAATTATGATAGACCATTCTAAAGTCCACCATGATCTGACTGCTGCACCCAGGATTGGCTCCAGACGAGGTAACTCCTCAACGGTCAACAGTACAACCAGGAAATTTTATATACGCATTTAATTATGATATTCCGTTCTAAATTCTAACATGACCTGGCTGCTGCACCCGGGATTGGCTCCAGACGACGAGATTTCTCAATAATCAACAGGATAAACACGACATTTTATACATGGATATGTATTGTGCTATTATACTTCAATGGAATTCAGGGTCTGGTGATGGAGCTGAAAGATTAACATAGGAACTTCTAAAAAAAACTAGACTACCATCGAGTTTGAACTAGTTGGTTTTGTCTTGACTAGAACTATAGCCCAAAGTAGTATCCAGGGTCTGATAATAGAGCTGAAAAGAGATGACACATAGAAAGTGGTCATAGAAAATCCTAAACTAAATAAGATCTTTTGACAAAAACTATTTCCCGAGGTGTAGTCTAGGGTCTGATGATAGTGCCGGAAGGTAGTAACAGGAAAACCTCAACTTTACAAGGTAGCCCTGTTGTGTTGAACTCATTGGATTTGTTTAGACAAGTGAAAGTGATAGAACAGATATTTTATCAAAATACTAATGCTAAAAAACACAAAATAAAATATTAGTAAAAATCTTTTTAAAACAAGCTTTTATTGAACTAAAAAGTACAAAATAAAACTTACGTAAACAGATAACTTTAATGTTTTCTTAAAAGCTTGAGGCGAGAACGTCTTTCTTAAACATAAAGATAAGCCTCAAGCTTTTAAGAAAACATTAAAGTTATCTGTTTACGTAAGTTTTATTTTGTACTTTTTAGTTCAATAAAAGCTTGTTTTAAAAAGATTTTTACTAATATTTTATTTAATTTTTCGTATTTTTGTACAAAAGAAACCGGCTTGGATTCCTGGATGCAAATTTTAGAAATTCGAGCGCAGTATTAAAAGAAAACTGGTTTTTTTTCTAAGAAATCTTCAATTCAATATTTTAATTCAATTCAGTATTCAATAATTTTTTAAATTTTAGATGTCATATAAAAGTAGCAGTGTTATCGACCTTCGTTGTTGACTGTACCTAATAAAAAGTACCAACTTCTTGTCTTCTTCTTGAAGGTCAATTTTATTCTTGTTATGCATCTAGATTCGTATGGTGTTGCATATTTCTAGCACTTCTATGCAACCATCTCACCGAGATAATTCCCTGTACTTCTAATTTGAAGGCCACTTCTAGTAAGTACAAAGATCAGCAAATCTGCTGATGCGCTTAATCTTGATTTGATGATTTCTCTTCAGCGCAGCGAGCATGGCGTACTGTGAGATAGCTTGAGTCACATATTTTATCACAATTTGGGCGATAAAACAGTTTTGTCACAAATGCTAGCACGGCGGCGTGAGATAATCTCTTGACTTGTGACATAACTTCTTGACGTTTATTTGGGATTCTATGTCTTATTTGCTACTATGGGCGCACCAATTTTGTCACAAATGCCACATAATGACTGTCGTCCGTACGTCAAAAGTGAATTAGTTCACAACAAAATTAAAAAGTTGTAAAACTGTATGAACTTGCACTATAAAAACGTATTATTTTATTTGGTCGCATATTCACTGATCATAGTCATTTTAATTTTTTTAATTTACTTTGTCACACTATACATTTTTCAACTTACGCCCATGTGACGTTAGCGAAACGGCCAAGCCACATTATTTTGACTAAGGTGTAGAATTTGTGAAGTTAGTTCATGTAGAGTTAGGGTGTGTAAAGTTAGAAACTTGGCTCTACATGAGATCTGATAACTTTTTGACAGTGTGAGCCTTTAAATAGTCTTGGCAACATTTTACATGAAAATGTTTTTGGTTGGATTTCACTTCTTTTTGTATTGTAAGTTGCTTATGACAATTTTTTTTTATTTTGATCATTTTTTCTTTCTTTTTTTGGGTCATATTCACAGCTTTACAGTAGGCTAGATACCACAATTATTGACGCGCTTCTGTCTTCAGTTTGTGTCGTCGAGAATATATAAAAAAATCCTCTTAAATTATTACTAACTAGCTTTTACCCGCGGCTTCGCCCGCGTGCATGTCGCAAAATATCCCACGGTAATATACTACCGGAAATACATATCTAATAGCCGAGGAAAAGCTCATTGACTAACTTTCAGCGGGCGCAGTGGTCGGCTAATGCACTCGCGTTGCCGTCAACCATAATTATTTTGTTACGCGTAATTTTAAAACTGTGTTCATTTAAATGATATGATGTAAAAGCATATTTTAATCGAAATTTAATGCCCAATTTAAATAACATATTTTATTGGATAAGGACTAATATGATACCGGTCAAAATAGCTTCAAATTGAAGCAAATTTTTAAAGATAAAAATGTTTACTATCTATATGACATCGTGGACTTTTTGTTGAACTTCTTAAGATATACAATACTGTAAATCATAAATTTGATTTATCTCTCACACGGCTTACGCAGCGCACGCCAATAAAGCTCCACGTCCTCCAGTCGGCATGATTTTTTCCGACATCTTTAACAATAATCGTCATATTTCAGCCAATTTACACAAAACCTTAATAAATTATACACTAAAACCTTCCGCATGAATTACTCCGTGCAATGGTGAAAACCGATTGAAAATCCGTTCAGTAGTTTTTGATTTTATCGCGTTCAGACAGACAGACAGACAGACGCGACGGGGGACTTTGTTCTATAATATGTAAGGATGAAAATATACCTAACTATACCATCGATTTACATCGAAGGATACGTTTATTGCCCGTGGTTCGACCGCGTAGTTATACTAGTAGGACCTAGGGTATTTTTCTTTTCGGTGGTTCTATCAATCGACCATCTTTATAAAATTATCACATTGTATTGGCGCTAGATCTACATTACCGAGTCAAAAGGTGACCGCAATTGTGCATTTAATAAGTTGTCATCTGTCACACAATGACATAGAGAATTGTCACTGTACCGTCAGCATAGTCGTTTCGAAAAGAGTACTTAATTTTAAAAGGAGGTTCTTTTGAAATAATGAAATGTTTGTTTTTATAGTCTTTATTAAATATTCTAAATTATAGTAATATTGGAAGCAAATGTGTCTACGAATGTCTACGATAAAAAATATTTCTTTAAAATCACCTTTTTAAATTGGTGTTTTAAGTGGATTTTTCTTGGCGAATCAAATATGTGTAGATTCATTATCAGAAACATAAACATTCTCAACTGGTGAACCCATGATTTCATGTGTGGGTTCTACAAATGATAACTGTAATAAATTTCTTTCTATAACACACAGTTCTTGTGAGTACCTAACAGTTAAATACAAATAGTGACTAAGTACATCTATTTAATATTTTAAATCTGTTTGTCTGTTACCTTTTGACGCTTTAAGGCTGAACGATGAAATTTTGCACTGCGCCTTTACTCGCGCTATTTCCCCTGCATTCCCTCGATGTGCTTGAGCAGGTAGAATCTCCTTTGCCTCACTCTCATAGTCCAACGGGATGGCAACCCACCACGAGCAGAGAGGCGATCAGGCGAAGGACCCACGCTTGTGGGTGTGTGTGTGTGTGCTTTCGAAGCACGTCGCATTTTATTAAATTGTTTATGTACCTATAATTTTGTATTCGAAAACATAGTTGCAATGAAAAGACAATCTTAAAAAACACAATAAAAAAAACCGTCTTCTCAAATATTTTAAAATCCTGTAATATAACCTCCATACTTCCTGCATTCTTTTAAACTTTTTTTGTCAACGCTACACTACCCTATCGTTCATTGTCATTAGAGGGGCGCAAGATTTTTACAACCGATTGAATTCATATTCGGTGATTGGGCAATCTCCGGTGAAAAACCGGAGAATAAAGAAATTTTGTTTCTTTTTTTTTTTTAAACATTAAAAATAAAGAAATAAGAATAATCAATTGATATACTTTATACAGCGTGGCGCTTTAATGGTGACATTAATTTAACACACTTATGCGGAATAGCGTTTTCTTTTTAAGAAAATATTTTAATTTCATTAAACGTTTTAATTTTTAGGAGTTTCTAGCCTATTAGCGTGAGTGTGTGGGTAGGAAGGTACTCTGGCGTAAAATAAAACAACTAGTCTTTACTGTAGCTCGTTTTTTTTTTTTTTTTTTTTTTTTTTTTGACTAGGGCATCTCGCAGGTTACCACTGAGGTATTCGTCTGCTTAACCGGACTTTCCTGTGGCTGCCTTAAGCTCCTAAAAGAAACTCAAAGCCTCCAGCCAGGGGCATATAAACTAAGCTAATTAAAACTAGGCGAACGCTCGCTAAGGGCACCCCCTGTGGGGTACGAACCTCGGCTTAGGGCGTTCGCTGGGGGGAGGACAGCAAGAGGGACAGGCTGGATCAAGGATGGATCATTATTATTATCAGGGGAATTTAAAGCTACAGGCTCAGCAAAAACGCGGGCTGGCGCATCGTTATCGAGCAAGGGTCGGGGGGGAGTATCATTTACTCGGGTGGGTCGCGGTCGCGGACCTCTACGGCGAGGTCTGAAGTTGTGTCGGTGTGTCTTTTTGTATACTGTACTTGTGGCCCTACTGCTCTCCTGGAGGAGAGTTATGGGGTCATCTGGGTCTGAGAGGACATGCCTAGGGCGACGGGCCTTACTAACTTGGTTATTAGACGGGATATAGCAAGCTGCTTTGACTATTAGGGGATTCCTATGTTTGACTGCGGAGTCAAAGTACCGCTTGGACATTCGTTTGAGGAACTGACGGATTGTGGGAATTTTGAGGTCGAGATGGAGGATCTCGTTCCTAACAAACCACGGGGCTCCCGTGGCCCTACGAAGGACACGGTTCTGTAGTACTTGCATCCTATGGATCGCAGTGGGATTCGCGTGAGCAAAGACGGCTCCCGCATAGGTCATGATTGGACGAATGCACGACGTATAGATGCGCAATTTGCACTTGAGTGACAATTTGCTGCGTGCATTCATAACGAAATAAAGTCTACTAAGCGCGAAAGCGGCTCGCGCGCGTACCGCTTTTACGTGTTCCGAAAAAGTGAGATGATGATCCAGGATTACACCTAAATATTTGGCTCGCTTCTCCCAAGGGATCGGCTTGTCAAACATGGTAACTGGACGAGGAAGGATGGGCCTATGTTGCGGCTTAGAGAAAAAGACCGCCTGACTTTTGTCGGGATTAACCTCGATTCTCCATAACCTAAACCAGGCGCCGAGCTTGTCGACGTCCTTTTGTAGGTTAAGGATTAATCGGTTGGAGTTATACCCGGTACAGTAAATGGCCGTATCGTCTGCGAACAGAGCCAACTGCGCCGTTATACTTCTAGGTATGTCACTGGTGAACAGTGTAAATATGAGGGGGGCAAGAACAGAGCCCTGAGGGACTCCTGCGCGAATGAGACGGGGAGAGGATAACGCTCCTTCGATACGATAGCGAAAGGTACGATTTGTCAAAAAGTCCCGTAAGATGAGTACGAGACGATCTGGCACACCGAGCTGGTATAGCTTGTATATTAAGCCATTGTGCCAGACTTTGTCAAACGCCTTTGCTATGTCGAAGAAGATAGCACCGGTCACGTAACCACGATAGAAACCAGCGCTAACGTGTTCCACGATCCGGTGGACCTGATGCACGCTAGAGTGCTGAGTTCGAAAACCGAACTGCTCGTTTGGAATGAGGCCCTTGGTCTCGGCATAGTCTCTGAGTCGCTTATAAATAAGTCTCTCATAGATTTTTGCCATTACCTTGAGCAAACTAATGGGACGATAACTAGATGGATCTGACTTTGGTTTACCGGGTTTAGGGATACCTATAACTACGGCTTCTTTCCACGATTGTGGAAAGATATTTTTACTAAGAGCAGCATTGAAGATGGTGCACATTAGTAGTATGAGATGAGTGGGGAAGAGTTGGACCACCCTATTGGTGATGCCATCTAAACCGGGGGCTTTGCGAGTTTTAAGACCCTTAATGATATCTTGGACTTCGTCTGGTGTGACGGGAGCCAGAGGATTATCAGGGTCTTCTACGGGGGGTAGAGAGGTTCTACGTTCTACTTCCGTATCGACCTTATTGAGTTGAGTTTGGTCTACGGGTAGGAGGCTCGGGGAGCATTGCGCTTCGAGACTATCGGCTAGGCATTCTGCTTTGTCGATGTCGTCGAAAGCGATTGATTTATCGGGGCGAACTAACGGGGGCATGGAAGCCTCTTGTTTGGACCTAAGTTTCCTCTGGAGTTCCCAGAAGGCTAAGTGATTGGGAGTGAGTTCGCTCAGAGTCTTGTCCCAATTCGCATTACGCAGCTCCTCCACGCGTGTCTTTACAGATCTCTGTAAATAGCGCATGTGGGCTTTGTTAGAGGCGCAGGGAAAGTTATCGTAGGCACGGGTGGCCGCGTTCTTCTCAGTCATCAGAGCACGCACATCGTCAGGGAGTTTAAAGCGAAGGGTATCCGTCGCTGGAACCTCCCTTGAACAGTTGTTCAAGACGGTTTGCACATGCTCCGTGAGTGAGTCGATCGCGGCCGTCGTGTCTGCGACTGAGTCAAACTGGTCTGGGATTGATTCTAATAGGGGGGACATGGGTTTCAGCTGTTCGCCTACTTTCCTCCAGTCCGTGACCCTTTTGGTAACGGGGGGTTGGTTGGGGTCGTTAGGGTGACCTGTGCGGGAAGCCATTTTAATTACTACGGGACGGTGGTCAGAGGTAAGCTCTGACGCCGTTTCAATAGAGACTAGTCTGAGATTGACGTTCTTAAGGAGCGCCACGTCTAGGACATCCGGAGTCCAGTTAGGATCATGAGGGAAGTGAGTAGGTGACATCGGACCGATGATGTCAAAGTTAAGGGAGGAGGTGAGGTCGAACAAGTGTTGACCTCTGTTATTAGTCTGAACGCTATTCCAAGAGGGATGCTTTGCATTGAGATCGCCCGCTATGATAACGGAGTCACTCATGTCTAATAGGATTTTTAAGTCGTTAGCTATAGGTTGAAAACTCTCTGAAGGAGATCGCGGTGGAATATACACCGAGACTATAGTAATCGGCTGATGGCCTGTCATGCCTAGGCGGCACATAGAGACTTCGAGTCTGGCAAGGGGGGGAGGATCCATAGGTATGCAGTACAGTTCCTTTTTGTAATAAATAAGAGTTCCGCCTTTATGGCAACGCGTCCTATCATTTCTGATAATACGGTAGTTAGCAATAGAGGGGTTTCGGTGGCTAGGTTTAAGAAATGACTCCTGGATGAGGAGTGCATCTATTTCGTGTTCGCGAAGGAATTCCGCGATCTCGTCTTTTTGACCTTTAATACCATTTGCATTGAAGATGCCTAAGTTAAGGGATCGGGGTTTAAATCTAGCGATTACGGCGTTAGACATTTTGGGGGGTCATAAAAGAGTAGAGGGCTTGCGTAATCTCACGATTTTCGCGGTAAAGGCGTTGGATGCCGGCTATGTCGCCGACTCTCCTACACGCTATAATGTTATGTACCAACTGAGTGGCACGGGGAGTGTAGAAAACCTGAAAGGTATCTGCAAGGTAATCGAAATTATGCTCGGGGCTGATCAGTGGCATGGGAGGCATGTTCACTGGCCTGGGAGCGGATCGCGGCGCTTGAGGAGCAACAGGGGCGTTACGCGGTGCTTGAGGAGCAGAAGTAGGTATGGATTGCGGTGCTTGAGGAGCAGTCGCGGGTTTCGCGGGTGGTGCGGTAGGGGGAGGGGGGGGAACGCGATTTCGGGGGTCCATAAGGCCGTAAAGGGGGGTGTTAGGGGGGGGGGGAGCTGGAGAGGCCAGCGTAGGGAAGGCCTTATGATGGTTAAGTTGATGCCAGGGACTAGGTCTCTGAGGACTTAGTCGCTCTGGCATTTGGTTGGACGGGAATGGGATGAAGTCCCTTTGTTTAGCCTGGCGAGCGTCGAGCCGCTTGGCTGTTTTTAATGAAGTGGCCTTAGGGGCCTTAGAGCAACCGCGGTAATTAGCCGTGTGGCCTTCTTGTCCACAAAGCACGCAGCTAGGTGGGCTCAGGCAAAGGTTACGGTCCTTCGGGCGGGTGCACTCAGAAGTGCCATGGTCACCCAGGCACTTTACGCACCTGGGTTTCGCATGGCAGTTCTTCTGAGAGTGCCCGTATAACTGGCAACGATGACATTGCCCTATAGTACTATTTTTCCAGGGTTTCTCTATGGAGAAACCTACTAGACTGCTGTAGCTCGAATCGAATTATTCATTTATTTCCAAAACACCCTACTTAAATATACATACAATATTCCTACTTTTACGCACTAGCCAGTAAGTATTAATTCTCTCGACCAATAGCGATGCGCCACCGGGCGCGCCACGCGGGGGGCGCGGGGCGCTGCGTTGCGCACGGCACTATTCGCTGCGAAGTTATAAATAGGACCCGCGCGCCGCGCGCTGTCCTTTTCCCCAGATGCCGCCGTCGAGTGAAGACTTGTGTCAACGTGTCCATCTGTTGATCTGCATGCTGGCGCTGGCTACTTGTGCTTCTGACTATGCTTGCTTTGCTTGCGCTTACAAACCGCTTCTGTCGAAGCGAAACGGCGAACGTGTGCGACGTGGTGATAACGCTCGAGCCGTGTGCCGTTATTCTTGTTTCTTTACGGACTGTCCAAAAACGTGGTCGTGTTTCTTATCAGACAAAGTCAAAAACGTGGTCGTGTTTCTTATCAGACAAGGTCAAAAACGTGGTAAGTAACTGTGTGACAGGTACTGTGTCACTACATTACTCCCCCCTAAGCGAAGCGTACGTTGGGTTTCACTGAGCGGCCGGATCGAGTGACGTATGTGGCGCGCGGTGCGGGGGGGGTCGACGACTGTGGCTCGACGCTAGATGTTATGCGCGTTGCTTGATGTTGCGCACATGTTGTAGTAGTGGTGGACTCTTCTGCGTTGAGTAGGTGCGCTGGCTTAAGTCTGTCTATTGAGACTACTGTAGTTCGAAGTGGCATCTGTATGGTGAAATACTTATTATCACGCTGCATCACCTTAAATGGGCCGTCGTAAGGAGGGGTCAATGGACTTCGCACGGTATCATTGCGCACGAAAACATGAGTACACGTCGCTAGGTCCTTGTATACAAACGGGCTCATGTTGTTGCCATGTGACTTGCTGCTTGGTGATAGTGAGGCCATTGTTTCGGTGAGCTGGCGGACGAATTCTGCGTCTTCATTTTTCGGCTGTGTAGGCACGAAAAAATCTGATGGTATTCTCAGTGTCGATCCGTAGGTCATCAGGGCGGGGCTGACTTGTGTGTCTTCACGAAGCGCTGTACGTAGTCCGAGCAGCACAGTCGCTAATTCCGTACTCCAGTGTGTGCCGGCGTCTCTTGCCATGAGTGCGGCTTTCAATGATCGATGCCAGCGTTCGACTTGACCATTTGCTTGCGGGTGGTATGCAGTAGTTCGAATTCTGGTGATACCAAACTTCTTCATCAGTGCATTGAATAGCGACGATTCAAATTGTCTTCCTTGATCCGTCGTTATACGTAACGGGCAGCCAAATCGCGTTATCCATCCGTCGTAGATCGCCTTAGCAACAGTGTCGGCGGTGACGTCACGAATAGGTATTGCTTCCGGCCATTTAGTGCAGCGGTCGATCATTGTTACTAGATATCTGTAGTCGTTAGATGGCGGCAGCGGTCCCACGATGTCAACGTGAATGTGTTCAAAACGCGATGATTTTTGAAACTCGCCTAGTGGACTGATGACGTGTCGATGAACTTTCCCGCGCTGGCAACCGATGCATGATTTAGTCCACAACCCAACTTCTCTGTTCATACTTGGCCAAAAAAATTTTGTAGACATTATTCTTCTTGTTGTTCGCACACCAGGGTGACTTAGTTCGTGTTGCGCTTTGAATGCTACTTTACGATAAGACGCTGGTAGGTATGGACGAACGTTGCCGGTTGATGTTTCGCATGTGATAGGTTGCTGACTTCCGGGCAATGTGATAGTCGCAAACTTTAGACTTGGGTTGGTCATGCAGGACTTCAGTTCTTCGTCATTTTCTTGATCTTGAGCGAGTTGGTTGTAGTCGATTGTGGAGTGTGACAGGTTGATTTCTTCGATGCGTGATAAGGCGTCTGCTGCTTCGTTCTTCTCACCGTGAATGTACTCGATCTTTGCACAGAACTGACTAATGTAGTGAAGCTGGCGTTCTCTTCGTGGTGTATCGCTGCTACTGGGCGTTCTTGTTAGCGCGTATGTTAGCGGTTTGTGATCGGTGAATATTATTAGGTCACTGCCCTCTATCAGTCGTCGTAGGTGTTGCACTGCGGTGTACATTGCTAATAATTCGCGATCGTACACGCTGTAGCGTCGCTGCGTCTCACTCATGGTTTTAGAGTAGAATGCCAGAGGTCTCCAGTTGTTATTCACTTTTTGTTGTAGAACGGCGCCCATGCTTGTATTCGATGCGTCGGTAAATAAACATAGCGGCGCGTTAGGTATCGGGTGAGTCAGTGTTGTTGCCTCGAGAATGCTTTGTCGGCATTTCTCAAAAGCTTGCTCTGCTACTTGCGACCACTGTATATGAGTTTTGTCGTTCTTCTTGCTATTGTGTAGGTATTTATTCAATTCATGTTGGTACTCGGCTTGATGGGGTAAACAACTACGGTAGAAGTTTATCATTCCTAAGAATCTTCTTAGTTCTTGAACCGTTTGTGGTTTCGGATAGTTGACTATGGCTTGTATTCGTTCTTGAGTGGGTTTGATTCCTTCTGATGACACTTCGTATCCGAGGAACTCGATGTTTTCCTTGTCAAACTCGCACTTGTCGATATTTAGACTGACGCCGTAGGTATTCAGGCGTTCGAGTACTAATTCCAAGTGGCAGCGGTGTTCTTCCTTATTTCTCGAGTGTACGAGCAGATCGTCGACGAAACAGAATACGTTGTCATCTAGTCCTCGTAGTACCTCGTGCATGAAACGTTGAAAAGTTTGACCGGAGTTTCTTAAGCCGAACGTCATGTAGGTAAATTCGAATAATCCGAATGGTGTTATTATCGCTGTTTTTTGAGCATCTTGTTTTTTGATAGGTATCCAGTAATATGCCATTTTCAAATCGAGTTTTGAGAATATTTTCTTGCCGTTTAGTTGGTAGGTAAAATCTTGTATTCGTGGAATGGGGTATCGGTCGGGAACGGTGACGGCGTTGAGTCTTCTGTAATCGCCACATACTCGAAGTGATCCGTCCTTCTTTTTCACGATGTGAAGTGGACTCGCCCACGGACTATTTGACGGCTTGCATATTCCCATCTCGATCATGCGCTCAAATTCGAGTTTAGCCGCTTTATACTTGTCGGGCGGTAGAGGGCGCGGCCGTGAGTAGATTGGCGGCCCAGCTGTCTCGATATGATGTTCGACGTCGTGCTTGGCTGGAGTTTTGAGTGTCAATGGTCGCAGTACATCTGGATATTTCTTCAACAGGTCGTGATGGGTGTGGTCGCGGTTGATAACGTAGACTGATTCTTCTGTGCTGTTTATTTTGATGGCGTTTACACTGAGCTCGGTTACACGGTCAATGAGTTTTCTTTGGTGCAGGTCGACCAACAGTTTATGATGTACTAGGAAGTCGGCACCCAGTAATGATGTCTTCACATTGGCGACGACGAAAGTCCACTTGAAACTTCTTCGTAAGCCTAGGTTGAGCTCGAGTGTGCGCTCTCCGTAGGTACGAATCTCTGTTCCGTTGGCCGCGTAAAGTTTGTAGCCTGCATTCTCCGCTGGCCTTGAATGTTTGTGGTTTCGGGCGGCTAATACCGATATGTCGGCTCCCGTGTCGACCAGGAATTTTTCTCTGTTGTTGGTGTCGATTACACATAGGCGGCGGCTTGTTTGGTTTACATCGACACCCGCCACTATCGATGTACGTTTTAGTTTTCCCGCTTTGCTGATGCACACGGCGATTCACATCTTCGAGCCTCTTTGCCGAATCGATAATGGTAACGACACAGCCAGTCGGGATCGCCGGGCTTCCGGTCGCTATCAGTACGCTGTCTTGAGTGTGAGCGAGAGCGGGTACGATGTGCGGAGTTTTGGCGGGAACGGCGATATGACGAACGTTGATGGTTGCGGAGTTCGGCGACTTCGAGTGACAACTTCTCTATTTGCTTCGAAAGCATATTGATTTGTAGGGTTGTTATCGCGTTTAGCTGCTGTACCTCATTGACTGCTGGACTTGTTGACGGAGGGTTTGCTGTGGAGACTGCGGCGACTGTAGCGGGTTCAAAGTGCTCCATCATTTTGTCTGCCATTGCTGCTAGTATTTCAAGCGATGACTCGGTGTTGACGGAGAGCACGGCGCGAACTTGTGTGGGCAGCTGGTTGAGCCACATAACCTTCAGTGCTTCATCTGATAGTAGTTTACCACTGAGGTCTCGCATTTTACGCAGCAGCTGACTTGGTTTGTGATCGCCGAGTTCGAGGCCGCTGAGTAGCTTCTGTAACTGCCGGTGGTCTGACTCTTGATACGTTGAGATTAGTCGGTCTTTGAGCGCGCTGTACTTGCCGGTGAGCGGTGGATGCAAGATGATGTCTCCGATTTGTTCTAGGTCGCTGTTGCCGAGTAGTGGGACGACGAGGTTGAACTTCTGCTCCTCCCCTAACTTGCTGGCAGCAATGGCAGCTTCGAACTGCGCGAACCACAGGCGTGGATTTTGGCGCCAAAATGGTGGAAGTCGTGCAGGTAGTGAAATTGCCGCCACGTCGCTCTTCACTGTTGAGATGCCCTGAGCATCGGTAAAATCTTCGGTATCTGACGGCATGGTGATGGTTCTGGTGGGATCTCGATCAGGAGCTCGGCGATTGAGAAACTCGGTTTTCAGATATCGTGTTCGACTTCACGGGGTCACCAATTTAGGAGTTTCTAGCCTATTAGCGTGAGTGTGTGGGTAGGAAGGTACTCTGGCGTAAAATAAAACAACTAGTCTTTACTGTAGCTCGAATCGAATTATTCATTTATTTCCAAAACACCCTACTTAAATATACATACAATATTCCTACTTTTACGCACTAGCCAGTAAGTATTAATTCTCTCGACCAATAGCGATGCGCCACCGGGCGCGCCACGCGGGGGGCGCGGGGCGCTGCGTTGCGCACGGCACTATTCGCTGCGAAGTTATAAATAGGACCCGCGCGCCGCGCGCTGTCCTTTTCCCCAGATGCCGCCGTCGAGTGAAGACTTGTGTCAACGTGTCCATCTGTTGATCTGCATGCTGGCGCTGGCTACTTGTGCTTCTGACTATGCTTGCTTTGCTTGCGCTTACAAACCGCTTCTGTCGAAGCGAAACGGCGAACGTGTGCGACGTGGTGATAACGCTCGAGCCGTGTGCCGTTATTCTTGTTTCTTTACGGACTGTCCAAAAACGTGGTCGTGTTTCTTATCAGACAAAGTCAAAAACGTGGTCGTGTTTCTTATCAGACAAGGTCAAAAACGTGGTAAGTAACTGTGTGACAGGTACTGTGTCACTACAAATTTATTGATTTATTTAAAAATTTCTAAAATAGGATCTTGAAGCAACCTGTACTTAACAACTGTAGCGCATAGGTCATTTACCGGGGTCACGGATCATTATATTGCATCAATGAAAATAAAACAAATAACATGCAAAGAGAAGGCGAATTGAAGGAATGGGAGAGCCCTATGTCGGCGAGCGTTTGAAAATATTAATTTTTCTTTTAACGATTTTTTTTTTCTTATTACATTTTTATGATTACTGGCCACTAGCGGCACCCGTGTGTTAAATTAATGTCGCCATTGTAGCGGCACGTTGTATAATCATTTATTAAAAAAAAAAAACGTTTTATAAAAACAACAAATGCTGATTTTGATTTAAGAAACACAACATGTCAACAGCGTCATAGCGTAACGTGTTTCTTCTATCATTTAGTATTTGTCCTGTCACCGAAAATACTCTCTCTGACCTTACAGAAGTAGCAGGCACAGCTAGGTATTTAAAGGCTATTTCGTCTAAAGGCTGTATAAATGTTTATTATATTAAAAAAATAAGATGCGTCGGATCAATCGGTTAATTACCGATTTCAATCGAGTACTTTTACCGGTAAATCACCGGTTATTCTCCGGTTAGTCACTGCTCCGGTGCAAACCTCTAGTTTTGATTACATCGGTTAGATCAGTGACGAAATCGGGGTTTTTTAGATATCAATAAAATCTAAAATATAAGAGCTATGCAATTGAGACTTTATATATTTAATAAGTCCGCTATTGACATCATATCCTGTAAATTTTGTTTATCTGGTATAATCCAAACCCAAGTTATGAGGGTTCAAAAAAACAACGAAGTGCTTCGAGAAAAGGTAGGTAGTGCCCTCTTGCGCTTCGCTTGGCTTGTCTTGGCGGGGCACTCCCGTGCCCCCAGATTGACCTTCAAGAAGAAGACAAGAAGTTGGTACTTTTTATTAGGTACAGTCAACAACGAAGGTCTATAACACTGCTACTTTTATATGACATCTAAAATTTAAAAAATTATTGAATACTGAATTGAATTAAAATATTGAATTGAAGATTTCTTAGAAAAAAAAACCAGTTTTCTTTTAATACTGCGCTCGAATTTCTAAAATTTGCATCCAGGAATCCAAGCCGGTTTCTTTTGTACAAAAATACGAAAAATTAAATAAAATATTAGTAAAAATCTTTTTAAAACAAGCTTTTATTGAACTAAAAAGTACAAAATAAAACTTACGTAAACAGATAACTTTAATGTTTTCTTAAAAGCTTGAGGCTTATCTTTATGTTTAAGAAGGACGTTCTCGCCTCAAGCTTTTAAGAAAACATTAAAGTTATCTGTTTACGTAAGTTTTATTTTGTACTTTTTAGTTCAATAAAAGCTTGTTTTAAAAAGATTTTTACTAATATTTTATTTTGTGTTTTTTAGCATTAGTATTTTGATAAAATATCTGTTCTATCACTTTCACTTGTCTAAACAAATCCAATGAGTTCAACACAACAGGGCTACCTTGTAAAGTTGAGGTTTTCCTGTTACTACCTTCCGGCACTATCATCAGACCCTAGACTACACCTCGGGAAATAGTTTTTGTCAAAAGATCTTATTTAGTTCAGGATTTTCTATGACCACTTTCTATGTGTCATCTCTTTTCAGCTCTATTATCAGACCCTGGATACTACTTTGGGCTATAGTTCTAGTCAAGACAAAACCAACTAGTTCAAACTCGATGGTAGTCTAGTTTTTTTTAGAAGTTCCTATGTTAATCTTTCAGCTCCATCACCAGACCCTGAATTCCATTGAAGTATAATAGCACAATACATATCCATGTATAAAATGTCGTGTTTATCCTGTTGATTATTGAGAAATCTCGTCGTCTGGAGCCAATCCCGGGTGCAGCAGCCAGGTCATGTTGGTATTTAGAACGGAATATCATAATTAAATGCGTATATAAAATTTCCTGGTTGTACTGTTGACCGTTGAGGAGTTACCTCGTCTGGAGCCAATCCTGGGTGCAGCAGTCAGATCATGGTGGACTTTAGAATAATAAATAAATAAAAAGCCTTTTATTTCCATATCCGTGAGTTACATCGCAAATTTTGTTAGTAGTTAATTGTTAGTAGTTTTACTTATTTTCTAGATGTTAGTACAGATTAGTTATTTTGTCGGATATGGACCCCTCCTCGGGTGAAGGCCTCCTCCAACTTCTTCCATGTATCTCTGTGTTTGTCAGTAGTCTGCCAGTCTTTCCCTGCTGTTTCTATTATGTCATCAGCCCACCTTCTTTTCGGCCTGCCTACTCTTCTATTTCCTGATGGTCCCTTCCATCGCGTAGTTTTCAATGTCCACCTGTTGTTTTTATAGCGTGTAATATGACCGGCCCATTGCCATTTCAGTTTTAGGGCTTGTGTGAGTGCATCAGTTACCTTGGTTTTTTGTCTTATATCCTTACTATTAACTCTGTGTATTTTCCTTATATTTAATATATAAGGAAAATACAGATAAAATAATTTTATTTATTATTTATTTATAATGGCCGCCGAAAACAATAGGCACCAATTTTGGTCATTGGCTGTTTCCAAAACGTGAATGTATCACATCCACATTTGGTGGCCCTATAAGAAAGACAGAAAAATATTTTATTTGAAAAGGGCTTTTGTTATTTATTTTGTCCTGCCATTATACATTGTTAATTTATTGAGTTCTATTATTATTGAGTATTATTTATTGAGTACTAGTATTATTTGTTGTTGGCAACTTTGTTTTTTCTTTTTTAAATAACGTTTCACGCATTGCCGACAAATGGCACTAAGAGTCCTTAACTTAATCATAAAATTTACCTATAGCTAGCGGTTTATATATTTAATATATAAACCAATATTGAGGCGTGTGTCATCCACAAACGTAACATAACTACCTAATTAATTTTATCTTGTTTTTATATCCTGTCACTACTTGTTAAAATATAATTTAATTATTAAGGAAAAACAAATTTTTGTTAAGGAAAAAAACAACTGAACTTTATATATTACATCGAATAACAAAATAATTGGAAGTGGGTAAAGGTACTTACAATCCACAACTTTTCTACAGTTTACCTAGGTTAAAGATACAGTGAAGACATAATTATTCAAGTTTCAAAAACACAAAGGAAGAGCAAAAAGAGAGTGTACTTCTCTTAAAACCAAATAGTACTTGACATGATTACGAATTATTGAGTAGTTGTTTAACAAATGTTGAGTTTTAAAATGGCTGCCATTTGAGCTTGCTCAATCGTTCCCCACAGACAAGCAGGATATGTGAATCAACAGTCTGGTATTCTTAGGCCATAATCGTTTTGTATGAGCTTCAATAATGATGTGGGTTTGTAGAATTAAAATTTGTACATTATTTCTCATTCTTCGTTTTTCACAGCAACTATCTTTGTAAAGTAATTAATATTAAATCTTGAAAATTTAGAGCAGAGACAATATCACCAAACAGTGATAACTTAATAAGGGGTGCGCTAGGAAATGCAATCTTGACCCGAGATTGGCAATTCGAGATCTCGCGCGATAACCCTGAGATCGAGATTGGCCAGTCGAGGTCTCGCCAAACAAACTGACGACATCTTGATTAATCTCGATAATGTCGAGATTACGCCTATTTTTACAAGATTTATCAAACTAAAATTGACGAGCTAATGAGCTACGGTCCGTTAGAGCTAAAAAAAAACCCGGCCGAGTGCGTGTCGCACCACGCACAATGAAGGGTTCCGTCGTTGGGATGAATTTATTCCAAGAACAAACTTAACATTGTAGTTGAAAAAACATGTTCTCCTTTACATTTCAAGCCATTTAATTTTATAAGCCACACATGGTATGCATATTTTCCCCCAAACTTTTGCCTCTCTCGGTAACCCAATAAATGTATTCAAAGGGGTTTGAAGATTTTGGCCCTAAAATCAGCCACTATTTTGATTTTTTTTCTAAATCGAGGTGCACAAAAAATGTTTTATATTTGGATAGGGACACTTATACAAACATACTTCCTATAACATAACATCATAAAGCGTCACATTTCTGAGATATTCGAAGATAAAAATAACAATTATTATGAAAGCTAAATAACAATTATTATAAAAAATAACAATTATCATGAAGTAACTACAACATAAATAAATTATGTTGTAGTTACTTCATGATAATTGTTATTTTTTATAATAATTGTTATTTAGCTCATTGATGTTAGTTCATGTTGATTAAGTTATTTTTACACATTAATTAATTGACTACACCAAGTGGATAAAACATAAGATTTTTTAATCATATTCGGTATAGATAATATCATCCAAGAAGGCAACCGGAGGCTGAATAGGATTTTCTTGGGTGTCGCGCCCATGCCATGCACCATAATAACACACGTCCTCGTTCGGCGGAGGCACAGATATAGATAGACATAGATAACGCAAGAGCAACTACTTCGCGTGCCCAGCTTACGTACAATAATCGTAAGCTGCCACTTTCGCGCTCAGTCTGCATCGTTGTGCCACGCTAGACGGACGTCAGTAAAATAATTTAAAATGGTTAATTGCTCAGTTATACATTGTAAAAACTTTACAAATGTGAGGAGAAAAAATAAAGGAAACGATTCCTTCCATCGATAAGTCATTTTGTGATTAATATTATGCGTATTTAATATTAAAATCAATTATTTTTAATCTAATACTCTCTGTAATACCAAATTTGAGAAAAACATAGGTCATCAAACGTAAACTGAATATTCGTATTACATTGCGGCTTTTACTTGAAGCGGTTGATGCGACGTTTTGTTTTAACAAGTGATGAATATCGAAGCAAGTGATACTATCGTATATCGCATCGGTTTCGTAGTACAGGAGCTTTTATCATTTTTCTGTCAATTTTAGCGATTAGTGCTGTTCATCGTATGCAACACAAATCGATTCTCAAGAATCGATTTCGGAAACAGAGGAATGATTTTGTATTTTATAGGTAGTAAATTAGTAATTATGTAGACAATTATAATAAATTATCGTAACGTTTAGTGATTTTTTTAGTTTCCCACATGAACCCAATTTAAAAGAAAAATGGATTGAGGCGACGGGAAATAAAGATTGGTTTCCAACAAAGCATAGCATTATAATATTTGTTAAATACATTTTGAGGAAGCATGCTTTGTTGAAGGGAAAAAGTAACGAATATTAACAAAAGCAGCATATCCGACTATTGATGTACTGAAGATCACAACTTTCTTTATCTTTTTGCTGTTGTAGCTCAAGTAATTTTGCATCCATTTTAATTTTATTATATCGTATTTTACTGGGTTTTCGTTTACCTTCTAAAATTTCTTCTCTGGTTTTTTTTTTGTTTCTGAAAGATAATCTACAACAATTACAAGGAATAAGTAGGGAAATACTAACAATTTAAAGAAATTATAAATCCCTTACTGCCTACTAAGCAGATCAGAAATTTTTATTTTCCTCTGTTTATCTCATTCCTCTGTATATCTCATTCCTCTGTCTATCTCATTCTTCTGTCTATATCATTACTATGTCACAAAATCGATTAATTAATCTATTTAAGCGATTCTCAATAATTCTTTACTGTACACGATTACTCAATAAATAGAGAAATGGTATAATAAAAAGGCGATCTTTATTCAAAATTGAGATGAAAAAGGGTAGAATCTCGTTGCTTTTGTAAACATTAGAACTAAATTGAATATAAGGTATTTCAATCGAATATTCACGTATTTATAATGGTAAACTTACTTGAAATTTTGGAAAAGGTATCCAAAAACGACGTGTGAACGTCGACGGAACGCGCACGAGCACACAACCTCAGAATGCGAAGACTTTTAGTTAGCGTACTGCTGGCTGGGTGAGCGAGCAGTATCGATTCAAAGATAATAAAATCGATTCAAAGACGCTGCCGCGTGCGGCGGATTTTATTTTCCCATCACTAAATAATGCTTGTGACGTCATAGTAGGTAGTCAAAAAATGGCACGCTTGGTTTTCATACAGATCGTGATACTTGCGTTATCTATGTCTATCTATATCTGTGGGCGGAGGGTATACATTATATTTTTGTCTCTTTCGCTCTTAACTAAAACATTACCTATACATGATGCAATTATGTTTTCATAGTTCAATATCTAGTACATGAAGGAAAAAAATACAAAAAAAAATCCTTGTTTCAGGGTTCAGTTCTCGACTTATATTTCGGTGAATAACTCCGAAACCTGACGCTTTAGGATATTATGTCAAACGACATTTTTTGTTTGTATAAGTGTTCTCTATCTAAATACATAACTCTCGATTTTCACCGCGATTCTGAAAAAAAAATAAAAAAATTTAATGTTATGTAAAAACATCATGTTAGGGCCACCCCCCATACAAAAATCTTCTAACCCCTTTATTTATTTACGTATTTGGGTCACAGAAATACGTGTGTGTACTAAATTTCAACTTTATCGGTCCATTAGATGCGGAGCAAACTGGATGTGACAGACGGACAGACAAACAAACAGACACATGAGTTATTCTATAAGGTTTCCGTTTTTTTTATTGAGGTATGGAACTCTAAAAATCAAGCTCCTAAATTAACACAATCAAAAAAATTGTGTGATACATCTGTGATTCTTCTGTTTTATTTAACACGTTAACTGACTGCCATGGTGGGTCAAAATGACCGGCACGTCATCTACCCATTGGAGCCGTGGGGGATCAAAATGACCGGCACGGCAGACCCTAATTGGCGAAGCCCGTTCCGCCGCAGATTGCAAACGCTGCGTATTAAACCATATAATATGACCGGCGCGGCCCTAATGAACACCTGTAACAACTTGGTTTTTTTATTTTTTTATGGTATACCTACTTTTTGGACTTAGAGAAAAAAAATAAAAATAAACACACAGGCTTTCGAATAAAACATTTTTATTTTGTTTCCAAGTTGAATTAAAGCAAGCAAAAAGAATGATAAAAATCTATACAGGATGACAGGGAAATTCGACCTATTCCTTGAAAGGGGTTATACTAGAGGTCATTAGCAACAAATTAAGTCCAATGAACTAGGGGTCAAACCTGGATGGTTCTCGAGCTGTGACGGTTCTTCGATATTGTAGAAATTTTCTGACTTGTTACCAAAAACAATTAATTATGAAAAAAATACTCCACTCTAAACATTTAGTTGATACTTTTCTGAAAGCTGAGAAAGGCGTGATCATTGTAAAAAAAAAATCTCGCCCAAAACTTACATAATCTCAGAAATAGAAGGTCTTTAGTAGCTATAATTTTTAATGATTGTTTTATTCCCAAACATTGAAGTAAGCTATTGGAAAAAAATTGTATGACAGTTGGCGTACAAATGTGTAAAATGACTAACTGGTTTCATAAGCTTTCCAAAAAGGTATAATTGTCATTAACTTTCCCAGCGGTTTTTCAAAAATCTGCAAAAGCGCGCTATAGACCAACTTTTTAATTTTGGTTTGTTAAATGTATTCAGCTCGAAAAGTCAACGTGTAGAGTAGTGAATAAAAAATTAATGTAATTTGATACAGTTTAATACAAAAAAAAGCAGTTAACAAAAATTACACATCCTTTTCGAATTGCCTGCCATTGATGCGTCGCATAGCGTTAAATATGGACTTCTTGCCGGCCATGACGTTGGGCAACCTCGACCGATCCATCTCAGCGGATAATTGTCATCCAGCCATTGTCGCACACCTCGGTAAAAGTGAGCTGGGCTTCCATTGTGCTGGTACACCATATCTCTTCTCGTAGCTAGAGGCACATCTTCCAAAACCGTGTTCATTTCTTCTCTTAAAAAGTTTTCGTAGTTACGTTATGCCACTCAAATTTCAGGGCAAGAAGAATGGCCTGAACTTATCATGGCCAATCCCCATCCAAACATTTAACGAAAATCTTCTCTGGTGGGCCCTTTGAAATCTTTGAAAGTCCAGATTTAACGCCATGCGACTTTTATCTTTAGGGTCACATGAAGGACTTAGTGTACCCTACACCAGTGACACGGTAGACGGTATTCCAACTTCATAGAAATGGACGAAGCGCGAGCTATACCTACGCGCCTCGATCGAGATATGCGCGAGGTATGCAGACAGTCGCGTCTGTGCCGCAGTGACGAACGAACGGTGTGTTGTTTTTTTAACAATAACCGCGCGATTTTTACACAAAAAATAAATTCAAGTAAGTACATATTTAATAAGATGAGTAAGATATATTGTTGCTGTTTTTGGTTGCATGAATTTGGCAATAACGCATCCAGAGATAACTTTTTTTAGATTACCTGGAAACTTTGAAAGGTATTATTATTAACAAACAACAACAACAAAATTATTTTATAGTCTTACTATAAAATAATTTTACTTACTGGTAGGTAGGTACATAATGTGTGTCTGTGTAATGGATAAGTATTTCTTTTTATCTCCCGAAAAAAAGATGTCTGGATTAATAAATAAAGTGAATAGAGTAAAGGAAAGTGATAGACACGAGTGAAATAGGTAGTTATAGGCGGTTCATGAATCATGATACGGTAGGTACGCTTGTTTTAAAGCCTCGGGCATTTGTGTTTTGTTTTGTTATTCAATTCACAAAGTATTTTATTTATTTGTGTAGATAAAAAAAGTATATTTACAATCACAAAAGTAAATGGAAACACAAAGTAGGCAAATGTAATTAAAATGCTGGAGGCGGGCAGCCCTATCACATGTTTACGTACCGCGCGGCTGTAGGCATTTATTTCTAAGATATGGCTTAGTTATTATACCGTCTACCGTGCCAGTGACATACATTAAAGAGTTGAGGGAGAGGATTTTGGCAGCTGCCGAACACATGAAAACCTCACTTTCAACGCGAGTGCCAGTGAGTGAAGTATGTCGTAGGCTGCATACGCAACAATGGCAGGCAATTCGAAAAGGATGTGTAATTTTTGTTAACTGCTTTTTTTTTGTATTAAACTGTATCAAATTACATTAATTTTTTATTCACTACTCTACACGTTGACTTTTCGAGCTGAATTAATTTAACAAATCAAAATTAAAAATTTGGTCTATAGCGCGCTTTTGCAGATTTTTGAAAAACCGCTGGGAAAGTTAATGACAATTATACCTTTTTGGAAAGCTTATGAAACCAGTTAGTCATTTTACACATTTGTACGCCAACTGTCATACAATTTTTTTCCAATAGCTTACTTCAATGTTTGGGAATAAAACAATCATTAAAAATTATAGCTACTAAAGACCTTCTATTTCTGAGATTATGTAAGTTTTGGGCGAGATTTTTTTTTTACAATGATTACGCCTTTCTCAGCTTTCAGAAAAGTATCAATTAAATGTTTAGAGTGGAGTATTTTTTTCATAATTAATTGTTTTTGGTAACAAGTCAGAAAATTTCTACAATATCGAAGAACCGTCACAGCTCGAGAACCATCGAGGTTTGACCCCTAGTTCATTGGACTTAATTTGTTGCTAATGACCTCTAGTATAACCCCTTTCAAGGAATAGGTCGAATTTCCCTGTCACCCTGTATAATATACAACAAAGTCGGGTTTGTTCGAACACTTATAAACTCGAGAACGGCTGAACCGATTTTCATGGTTTTGGATTTGTTGGATTTGTCTCCGCCCCGAATAGCAGAATAACTATTAAAACATTGGGAAAAACTCCGAAAAAAAAAGATATGAAGAAAAATCATGTTTTTATAAATTTTGCACTTATGATATCCTGGTATAAATGCCATAAATCCTAACAAAAAGTACTAGGCTTGCATGAATTCACGACAGTATTTAAATTTTTGGAAAATCCACTGGAAAAGTAGATATTCATCAAGACCGTTCCGAGCGTAACCTAACAAAAGGTACGGCTTGCGTGAAATCACGACAGATTTTTTTTTAGAGATTCCCTGAAAAAGTAGATTTATTTTATCACGACCGTTCTGAGCAGTAACCTAACAAAAAATACTAGGTCTGCCTGAATTCACTATATGTAGGGTAGGTAGGTAGGGTAGGCAGGTAGGGTAGGTAGGTAGGTAGGATAGGCAGGTAGGGTTGGTAGGTAGGGTAGGCAGGTAGGGTAGGCAGATAGGTAGGGCAGTAGCCGTACTATGACGTTAACACGTCATAGTACGGCCATTGGCGTAAACAGATCCGTATTGGTCAACACGGGAAGAGGTGAAAGGGGTGAAGGGCAGCGGGAACAACAACCGCGCGCGTGGTGTACTCCCGCGCTGTGCATTAATTATGGCACGCGGTGCCGGGCGTAACAGACGTATGTCAGTTTAGAGAAACATCGATAGAACATTACGCGAACGTAAGTACGCTGACCGGCATTTTGACCGGCGCGGCCTAAATGTAATAATTATTCCGTTTAGGCCGCGCCGGGTCGCAATGCCCGGCACTTAAAAAAAACCTAAAATAGAGCCAAAACAATGAAATATCGCTATAAAACTTGTATATATAAACAAATGGGACTAGAAACAATCATATAAACCAATGTCATTTTTTGAAAATATTATAAAATTTTTGTCGGCGATTAACGGCGACGATAACCGACTTTTAATGATTTTATATTGAAGAAGATCACGAGTAAATGAGTAGTGTTAATGATTTGGAAAAATATTTAAATAAGAGCTTTTTTTAATAACTTGAATATTTTAGATTAAGTTTACATACTGAAATTAATTTGTAAAGTTATGTCTAACGCGGATAAAAACTGAGAATCACGCAAAATCTATCAAGCGTATTTTTCTGAAACCTTCGCCATTATACAGACAATTTATTGATTTTTTTAAAAGTTGCCCCACGCTAGTAATTTTTCCTGTATTGTGGGTGCGTTTACAAACATTTAAATTCACAAACAGAAACAGCCAGACCCGGAACAACTACTTGCAGATCATACAAATATTTGTTCCGTGCGGGGATCGAACCCGCGACACGCAGCGCAGCAGTCAATCGCTTAACCACGGCGCCAACCATGCCGTCAAATCTTTTAGTGTACGTGTTTTATTAATTTTAATAAAACACGTATACTAAAAGATTTTTGCTACCCATTGTTTTATGTATAATAAATTAATTGACCTTTTGTTTTATGTATAATAAATTAATATGCGTCTAATTTGCGACAGCGCTCCTTGATGGGGGAGTCTTATTACTGATGACTGGACATAAGACACGTTGCGTGAGCTCAGTACAGAACACGCAAGCACTCAAGGTCACTGGCATATTTCTGCATCTTAATGAGATATTAGTGTTTACCAATCACGTCGTCATTCCGTAGGCGTTAAATACTTGTAATTGCAGAGGACTGTAATAATAACAATAAACTTTTATTATCAGACCACAGTGAAAACGAATTTTAGTAAATATTAAAATTATGCTAGGTGAAGTCTGGGGCCGAACTAATGATTTAAGGTAGTTCTGTACGTAACCCTAACAAAACAAGTAAAATTAATATTTGATTCGGTTTAAAACATGACACAAGTGTTTCAGGATTTCAAAAATTCCACCCCAAGGCCGAAAATTGATCGCTAACCAAATGCTAGTTTTAATACATAAAAATACTCTGGTTCTCATCCCTTCATCAAAATAATTTAAATAATAATTTATTCTTTTCAGTCCATTATTATGTGCGCAGGTTATTAAGGACTTAAGGAAACAGTCAATTGTGTAAAAATAATTAAGTTATCAGAGCTATTAGAATAAAAGGAAAAACCTGTACGGAACATAAGTAAACAATTATTTTTTTGCCATTATGATAACGGTGATATCATATTAATTGACCAATAGGTAACTATTACGTTTTACCAGTGTTTAATATGCGTTAGTAGGGAACAGTACAGTATTACTACGGACTACTAAAATAATTATTATTATCCAAAATGTGGGGGCGGATATATCCGCACCTAGTGTTGCTAATACTCGCGAATACTATATTCAAGGTATCATGTAAGGGGAATGGCAGTTTAACCTTTCTCATAGATGATACAAGCTCGATGGGTGACGATATAGATCAAGTTAGAAAAAGTGTCGACAAAATTACTCGTATTGTTAAACATGAAAAGTCCAGTTTAATCGACAATATGGTGCTGGTGACATTTAACGATCCAGGTAATGTGTTTCAATGTTTGTATCTTATTTAAAGCGCCTCCCTGACCAAAACTGACAGCGCGCTTCAAGCGAGGTGCTCGCTCGCTGGCGCCTCACCGTCCGCGGGGTGACGCCTCGCCGTAAGCGGGGTGACGCCTCGCCGGCGGCACGGTGACGCCTTGCTTGTGAATAAACAATAAACTGTTCCCTCGCTGGTGGCGTGCCGGCAGCGAGCGGTCGCCTTGCTTACGGTGCGTTGGCGGCTAGCCGTCGCCTTGCTTCCGGCGCATTGGCGGCTAGCCGTCGCCTGGCTTACGGCGCGTTGACGACTAGATTTTTCGAGGCGGTGCCGGGGTGCTACCGTGCTGGAGCGGTGCTGTTATAATGGGCGATGACCTTAAGGCTAAGAACTCACGGAGCGGTTTTCAGCCGCGCCCGTCGCGGCGGCGCGGCGGCGGCGGGACCGCAAACACTCGTGCGAACACGTATTATACACGGCTACACAATTACACATCAAGCTATACATTTCCAGTCTAAGCTGACCTCGCATTGTACGGAAATCGTTTACAAAATCAAATCGTTTTATCGCGTACATGGAAATTTAAACGCGATTAACGGTTTATGACTGTGGGTTGCGCGATTGTTTTCGGGTCCCGCTGCGCGCTGCACCCGCCGCGCCACCGCGGCGGACGCGACTGAAAACCGCTCCGTGAGTTCTAACTGCGAAAAGATTTTGAGAATAATGTACAGGGTTACAAAGTAGAAAATTACAGGATGATATTATTATGTGTTATTGTTGTAAACAAAAAATGCTTCTTTTTGTTTTTATTTTATTTTGAGGCGGTATGTACATGTTTATTTAAGAAACGTATCTCCACAAAAAGGACTCCGTAGTTATGATGAATATTTACCCACGAACAGCATTTATCGAATGCATAAATAAGTTTGTTTTTCATATTATTTTTAGAAAATACTATGAAAGCTCCCAAAGCTCAAGACTTCAGTATAAAAGTCACTTAGAAACATCGTCATCTTTTTAGTGATGGGATTGAAATACCTATATTTTTTTCATCCCTCGGGTACATTTGGAGAGTGCCACCCCAAATGATTTTATTCGTAGTTTTACTATACCATTGTTATGAGAATTAGCACCAATTAAACCTCATTTAAAATTTTCATAGATAGTGCCAATAAACACCGAGTAAAATGGCTGAGTATCATACAGACAGACAGACATGACAAAACTATGAGGGTTTCATTTTGCCATTTGGCTACGGAACCCTATAAAGGGACCAAGTTCATAAAATAATTGAAATCTGATTGATTCCTAGTTCTATACGTAGAGGTTTATTACGTTCTTATAAAGGTATGAGAAATAGAGTGTAAAGTTCACTCATCCTCCAAAGAAAAGGGAGGATCTTCCGAGCAGACGGGTGTCGTGTCTTGTGGGCAACTGCCCGACGATTGAAATCGGGACGTTGTATACTATGCTGGTCGCGCGGTAAACCCTGCTTGCACGATGCAGGATTTTGCGTGACGTCAGTAAGATGCGTAGTTCGCATGTGGCGTTGTATATGGCGCCACAGATTCCTTTCTACTTAATACAACTTGGCAAGCTTTCAACATGACGAGTGACGTCACGGACGGACGTCAGGTTGGTCGGTACTCTTGCTGTTGTTTAAACTGTTTTAAATGAAATAACCCATTTAAAAGAACAATTATAATACAGAAAGTTTCCACATACAATAATTCAAGACACGAAACGTTAGTGTTGCGCACTAACGTTCTGTGTAAATAGTATTTATTCTATATATACATAAATCTTTATCTGATTTCTTTATATAAAGTATACTTTCTTCCATTTTCCTCTGGCATATGGCAATCTTCTCCTCGTCTTCTTTCCTCAATCGGAAAGTAAAAAACGAAATAATATGGAGAAAAACCAAATTAACGGATGTAAAGCACAGAATTAGATTACTGAAGTGGAATTGGGCAGGGCATTTTTGTAGACTGGAAATTACTAGATGGACAAAGAGGGTACAATGGATCCCATTAGAAGGTAAAAAAAAGCAACGAAGGCAAAGAAAGAGATGACGAGACATATTTACTCACTCATCGTTGTGGACCGGATTGGATACAAAAGGCGAGAGATAGAAGCGTGTGGAACAATTTAGGGGAGGCCTACGCCGTAGACGCGACTGCTACGCATATCGAAGGCAAATGCTAATAAAAGAAAGGAAAAGAAGGAAGTAATAAATTGAGAAGGAAAGCTAACGATTTCTTTTACAAGTATTTGAAATAATGTAAACATATTATTACACTTAATTAAATTCGAAATTGTACGAGTAAGTAGTGGAATAAAGGGCATTTTTATTTTATTTTTTATACATAAATCTGTACGCCAGTGACCAAAATCTACCCTTAACATTAAAACTATCGAAACATTTTAGTGAATATACTTAAAACTAGCCGTAAAAAAAGTGGTGCACAAGAGTGCGCTTCAACTCTGTTTACCCCAGTGTCGGTGTGTGGTGTTAACAAACCATAGAACCATAATTCGCATAGGTTCAAAACAGCGCCATCTATAGACACTGCGCGGAACAACTAAGCGGTCGGGATCGATCATCTGTGTAACTTAGGTTACGAATGAAGCAGACCATGCCTGCAGCAAAGTGCGGCAGTTGCGCCAAATTCTTATCGCTGATTGAGGACGCTAAGGCTGCCTGTCCACCGAAGCGGAGAGGAGAAAAGTGGAGCGGAGATGTGTCAATATTAACCAATAGAATCTTGACTCCGCCCCTGAGTTTAGATCAGTGATCCTGAGGCAGCCTAAAGGCAGCCTGTCCTTATATCATCGAAGTTGCGTCGGCTTGCCTAGTACGGGTATTATTGCACCCACATGGCGCTGCCCTGAGTGCAAAAAATCTGGTCAGAGACATCAAGGCGGATACACCAGTTCGAGGTAGGATGGATCTTGCCCAGGCTGAGGAGCACGGTAGCCCCGAGGAGCTCATGGTCATGAACAGTCCATTAAACAGCACTGCCCTGGACGGTACCACTAATTTCTCACCCAAGTTGGCAGACGAGCTGCGGTTATTTAAGGAGGAGCTGCATGCTGAGTTTCACCTGATGCATCAAAAATCCATCAATTGTGTACGGAAATGGCTCAACTAAAGGAATCCCTTAACACCTGTAATAAGCGGATAGGCTTGAAGCGCTTGTAGGTGCCCTCGAACACAAACTGGAGCAAAAAGTAGTACTGGGCAGGGATCCATTAGAAAGCTCCATCGCTGAGCTGAAATGCCAATTGAACGAGCGCGATCAGTAACTCCTGCTCAACGATATTGAGGTGACCGGAATACTGGAGAGCACGGACTTCTGACGGCGCTATCTCTGTCGACCCCGCTGCGTAGCAACTGCGGTGTACATCCGTGCGTTTCGTCAGGTGATCGAAAGTAGTTCGAATTGGACAGTTTCGTAAATTAATTACAGCACGAAACGCTTTATAACTTGCTCAGCAATTATAACTTGCTCTTGGTAAGTCATTCCTTTTATTTTTTCAGGTGTTTATAATAGGATAGCGACTAGAGATCCTGAAAAATTTAAAAAAGCATTGGGTCGCATTAAACCACACATCGAGCCGAATGTGAAGCTCGATTGTTGGGAACCGTCAATGAAAGGATTACTCCAAGCACTTACTAAAAGTCAAAACGACTCTTACATCTTTGTATTTACTGATGCCCCGGCTAAGGACTACATCGACAGCCAATATGTGATAGAAATGTGCCAAAGGAAACAGACTCAGGTAAACTGCGCTGACTGCCCGCAGCTCAGAGACCGTCGGACGAAAATTTTAGGCCTTCATTTGCGGATAATTAACTTAAAGCTATTTACTTACAGATAGTGTTTGTGCTCACGGGCACATTTTGTAGAAAGCATCCATATGTCTCTCAGTCACGCGATGTTTACTTCGACATAGCAGTCGCATGCTCTGGGCTTGCGATCTTCGTTAATAAGAATGAAGTACACAAGGTGAACAGTTCGTACAATTATGAGTATATTACTAAACGCTTTCAAGGATACCAAACGCCCATAGACGTCATAACAAAAAAACTTTTATTGTGTCTCGTTTAGTGCCCTTGAAAGCGTTATAATAAATTATGACGAAAATTTATGAAATCGATTATCATAATCAATTACTTATTTTAGATGTTCGGACCGATAGAAGAAATAATAAAAGGCAACAAGGCTGTGATTACCACGGCGTCAGTACCAGCCGGCGTTTCCAAAAATATTCCGGTAAGAAACCTTTATTGATTTTATTAGAGTTTTTAGATATTGTTCTATATTTAACAGGAAAGTTACAGCGGTTTGCGACACTCTGTTACAGTTTGGTTCAGGATCTTTATGTGAACCCCCGACTCGCCGTTGGCCAATTTTTTGTTTTACATAATTAAATAGATTTTTATATTTTTAACCGACTTCCAAAAGGAGGAGGTTCTCAATTCGTCTCACACTCTTTTAAATCAAAATATTGGTTACATCATTTATGTTGAAATTATACAATGTGGTGGGCATGTGGCCCGTATTTTGATGAATATTCATGAAAAAATATCGAAGATTAACTTTTTTTTTTGGGCTCGAAGAGGGCCTCGCGCGCCTCGTGTGGATCTACATTCCGGTGAACGTAAATCCACGCGAAACGCAATGGCTAATTAATTTTGTCTGTAATTACGGCATACGAAGTGTTAATAAACATTAAACAATCTTAGATTTTTGTATAAACGTGACACAAATCTTAACAAATATTATGTTAAGTTTTACTACATGTGCTGTTAAATATACCTTATAAATATTTAAATAACTTACATTATCACATTACAACATTTACATATTATGTAGAAAACGGCTGTCGATTTCCATGACAATAATATTGTCATGGAAATCGACAGCCGTTTTCTAACAATATTATTGTATTTACAAATATGTAGTTGTAAGTTACAATTTTATTTAAAATAAATAAAATAAGCCTTTATTGCTGGTTCCACAAAGTTTTCTAAAATGATTTTTGTTATATTATACCTACTATACTTTTTCTTAAATATCGACGTTCGGTTTACTTATTTATTTTTCCTATACAGCTTGTCCTTCGACAAAAGCCTCTTCTAAAGAATTCCATCTCTCGTCCTCTGAATCCACCCAGAATCCATCCAGAGTGGATTTAGAGGGCAAGAGATTTATTTATTATATAGGGTGACTGGTAATTAGTGACCGATACTTAAACACGTGACTTTACTCATCATTATGAACAACTTTTACTATGGGACCAAATCTGAAATCGCGAAAAAATAATCAGCTGTTCCATTCATTTTGGCGAATTTTACGAACATAAATGTAGGGAACAGCTGATTTTTTTTTCGCGATTTCAGATTTGGTCCCATAGTAAAAGTATTTTTATTATTTTATTTACAGTTCACAATAGATGACTACACTGATTATGTCATCATCTCTGCATCCGGAAAAAATGTTACATTGAAACTAAATGAACACTCCGTGTCTGTAAAAAAAATAATGACGACCGATAATGCAATAGTAAGTCTAATAGGGGTACAATTCCTCAGGCGACGGCAGACAGCAGCAGCAGTGCCGCCCAACTGCAAGAGTTGATCGCAGTGACGTTCCTGGTTTTTGTGTACCTACTACTATGAAAATATCTACTTTTGTAGATGACAATAGTGCTGCCGAAAGTATTTTCATTGAAATACGTCGGCCATAGGGTTGGGAATTGCCGTCTGCGATCTGCTGTCACCTGTAGAATATTACCCATAGAGGAAAGTAATTGATATTACCTAAGGAGGCTACCAGTCAGTGGTCGACTTGTTCACACACTTTTTGGCCGTTAAAAATACTTGTGAACAAGCTTCCATAGTAATCTATACAACACAGATGACAGTGTCACACATGTAACCGTACATGTAACCAACGAACCGTAGATTTTGACTGTGATAAAATCGTCTGTGAACAAGATGCCTTTGGGTCAGGTTCTATCTATCTATCTTATAAACGTTTCATACAGCCGAGACAGCGCTTTGCAGCGACAGCCCGGGAAACGGAAATAAAACACCTACTCTGTGAAGTTTCTATCAACGCCAGAATTTGGTTGCGATAGCATTTTAAGTTCTAGATCGTTTGGCATTTAAATGGCATTGACATGGGGGCGTTGTTGATAACGATTTTGGCTGCACGCCAAAAGAACCTTGCAGCGTTGTACCATGGAATTAGTATCCACCCACGGAGTTTAGAAAGAAGTATCCACTATACGAGTACAGTAAAACAATTGTAGAGTGCGTTTTATCAAATAGTTCCTTTGCCGTAATGTTGGCTCCACTGTTTAATTAAAAAAAACGGACCTATTAGATAGCGCCTTAGCAGCGTACCGTATTCGTATTGGTCCTACTACAGTGGAGCCAACATAACGGCATAGAAACGCACTCTACTTTCACAATCAGCCGGTTTCTAATAGCCTGATCTATGTAGATTGAAATCTGCTGTAAATTCCCATATTTGACTGTGTGATAAGCACAGTGAATTAGCATGAGCTGTTGTGACAAAATAAGCCAATTACTGCTCTTTGCGAAGGAATGGCTTTGATATTCAACTGTGTATGTGTAGCTGGCTTAAGATTATTTAAGTACTTACTAAATTCATTTTAAAATTATAGGTAATAAAATTAAGTTACACTAAGCCTGGCAATTACGTGGCTACTGTGAAGGGTAAGACAAAAACGTCCGTCGTAATTACCGGCAGGACTGATTTCTTCTTCACTCATGGCTTCTCCGAGTTAAAACCCAAGTCGCTGAGCGATACATCGCCGCAACCGAAATCTGGTGAGTGTATGAATAAACGTACCATCCATTTAAAATATTATCAGAAGCCGCATCACAAAATTTCCATAAATTTACTTTCAGATGCGAAGGGCTACCTGTCCGTATCCGTCACCGATGAAAATCACTCAGTAAGAATAGAAGCGGCGATAATTTTAGACATGGATGGAAAACAAATTGTAGAAAAACTGCCTCTAACGGAGATCTCTAAAAACTTTTACATATCGGAACCGTTTGTTCCACCATCACAGAGGTTCAAAGTGGGCGTGAGTATCTACAATTTAAATTCTGTAATAGCGCCGTAAGCTCTAAGAAATCATACTGTACCTGCACTATGTATTAACACATTTTTCATGAATGAAACAGTTTCCATTAATAAAATAGTTTTTATTAACAGACAAAGTGACACTATTTTTATGTTTCTGCCATGTTAAAATCACCACCGTGTTTATCTCGGGTGTACCATTGTCGGATAATTTTTCAACAAATTATTTTTATTTATTTATTTTATTTAACCATTTATGTACACACATTTAACAACAGACAAGAAGAAAAGAACAGAAAAATACTTACAAAGGTGATGCTTATTTCTAAAGAAATCTCTTCCAGCATACCTGCGATAGGACAGGGGCTACAAAGAGATGTAGACACCGTGTGTAAGAGTAGAGAGAAAGTAAAATACCTACATAAAATTAAAACAATTCATTACTTAATAAAATAAAACACATAATATGAGATAATACTTACTTACATACTTACATACATAAATACATACATACATACTTACATACATACTACTAAAATAAATATCACTAAGATGATGTTAATTGAAATGTAACAAAAAAAAGAAAAATACAAAATAAATACCTACGCAACTATGACATAGTGGAAAGATAGTGTTCCTTCACTCTTCTTTTAAGTACTGCGACAGTTTGGCAGTCCCTGATGTCGGGCGGAAGTTAATTCCACAACCGCACCGCGTGCACAGTGAAGGAGTAGGAGTAGAAGTCAGTGGAGTGGGGAGGGGACTTAAGGAGGTTTCTTAGATGCGACCTGCAAGGTACATCAGAAGGACGGGCGTAGGAAAAGCGCTCCCGCAGATAGGATGGAGTTTTAGGATTGTGAAGTAGGTTAAATAGCAGACACAAAATGCGAGAGTTCCTGCGAAGTCGAATAGGGAGCCACTTGAGTATCTTGCGAAAGTTAGAAACGTGATCATACTTTTTTAATTAGATCAATATATAACATAATATTAAACAATAAGATACACCAGACGTACCTATTTAAATAAGGGTAAAATGTAATATTTACCTACTTACCGGATATTAGTAAGTTTATAATAAATCTCGCGATTGTAAATTGGCGAAAAATTGTGAGCAGGTAATTTAATTTACAATAAACAATGAAAAACCAATAATTTATTATACATCTATCCGTATCTTATCTCCCTCTCACAGAGAGGAGGCCTGTGTCCCAGCAGTGGGAACAATTAATACGCTGATTATGATTATGATGATCTTATCTAAAAATGGCTTATCTAATATTGGGCTCCTAATATTCGTGATTCTTGGCAATTACTGTAGAATAATCAGCCTATAACGTTCCCCACTGCTGGGTGCACCACTCCCTCTCACAGAGAGATGCCTGTAATCTCTCTGTGAGAGGGAACGGGCCGTAATCCATCAGATGGGCCCAGTACTGGTTGGTTTTCGGTGGCGATTTCTGAATTATCTTGGAATTGCTCGGTATTGCTAAGAACTGCGCAATTGAGACTGTGTAAATGCACCATTACGAGGATCTATTTTCAATTGTTTTAGGTAGAAGGAATCGTTAAAGCTACTAACAAACCTATAAAAAGGACTGCCAAGATCCCTGTCTCGCCACCACCGCCAAGCAGTAAGTTCAGCTTGATCATCTGTCATAGAAACTAATTGAATCGCATCGGATTCTAGAAATTTGCATTGCAAATAGTTTATTAGTAGGTACTTACTCGTACCACCTTTCCCTATCTATCAATATCAGTCCAAACAAAAAACGCTGTCTGGACGACGTCTCTGCAAGAAGCTTCTAGAGTTGCGAAAGTGACAGCGATTGCATATTGGTCAACCTCTTGATCTACCTACTACTAAGGGTAGATCAATTGATTGAAGTGTGTGTGTTGTGTTGGGAATAATAATAAATTAATTAACGAAGTGTATAGAGTGCCGCGAGTTTATTGTGGCACTCTAGTGTCACTGCCTCGGCCCGGCTAGGGTGCCGTGAGCGTTGCATTGTCACTGTCACTTGTTATTTAGGTTAGGTTAGGTTAGAACTGTGATCACACAACGCACGAGCCGAGCGAGCGTAGCGAGCGGTGCCGCGGTAGCGGCCGGCGAAGTGCCAGGGTCCGTTTAGGCACAAGAGAATGTAATGTTTTGGGAATGTGGTGTTTTACAGCGATCTAACCTCGACAATCAAACAAAATACCAAGTGACGTGACTTAGTGACAGTGACAATGACAATCCAATGCTTGCGGCACTTGAGCCGGGCCGAGGCGGTGTTACTAGGGTGCCTGTAGTGGCACTTTATCCGATAGGGATAGAGTGCCAATGGTGGCACTCTATACACTGCCATTAATTAATTAAACAAGTTAAAAAAAAATCAAAAACCTAACTTTTATGTGTTTTTTTTACTTTTAGTTGCTCCTAAGATAGAGGGAGCAACTGTCATGAAAGTGATGAAGGGTAAAACTGCTGACATTGAGTGCAAGTAAGTAGCAATCATTCAATATTTCGGTTATAGTACTCGTAGCAAGCATCATATCAAAGTTAACGTGTATTAAAAATTATTTCATTATTCATTATAATTATTGAAATACATAACATACATAATCAGCCTATTAATGTTCCCACTGCTGGGACACAGGCCTCCTGCCTGTGAGAGGGAGTGGGTCGTAATCCACCATGCGGGCCCAGTGCGGGTTGGTAACATATTGAAATACTTTCTAAAAATTCGCTAACGCGGGCAATGAATTCAGCGATTCATGGCAGTTGTGCTCCACTGCTCTCAAAAACGGTGAAGGAAAACATCGTGAGGAAACCGGCATGTCTTAGAACCAAAACTTCGAAGACATGTGACATCTACCTCTTCTACTACTCTACTACTCCCTTCCACAGAGAGGAGGCCTGTGTCCCAGCAGTGGGAACATTAATAGGCTGATGATGATGATGTGCTCAATATAAAGCCTCGACCTCGGTAACACAGCAATTTACGGTAACTCCAACATTGTATTGTTTGGTAACATTGGCTTTGTTACTATCTTAGATAAAAAAATTATTGAGGAATAAAGCTAGGAGAAAGTTATTGAAAGGCGACTGAGAGAAGAGAGTGTTTCACAAAACCAATTCGGTTGTATGCCAGCGGCGTAATTATGTAACACACTTACAGTAGCAATGGCTTTCATTTTGACAGTTCAACAACATTAATTGCGTTATTTACGTTGTCGAGCAGACAAATTTTTCGAACATCACAACCTCGAAAAGGCCAACACCACAACAATACAACCGGGCCGTTTTAGTTTTTGGGCCGTAAAGAGAGAGGAGTGCCTGGGAAGTACGTCGAGTTGACCCGAGCGATGTTCAGTCAATGCAGTACCCAAGTCAGGTCTACATCGGGCACTACTGGCTACTTCAATGTGGCTATCTCAGTTCTCAGTCCTTACCTCTGATTGCTGATGATAATGGACGCTCATACATTGGACATCCAGAAAGAGGCTTCCTGGTGTGGTGGCATAGACTGAAAAGTGTTGCTCGAGATTGAGCAGAACCTAAACCGAATACTTTTGAGATTTCGGCGGTCTCTCCAGTCCAGTACCCATATCTATCGCCAGAACGTCTTTACCGATCAGCAAATCGGTATCGGTTGGGAGCGACTTCTGGTACCAGTGACGGGTCATTTTTCCAAGGTAACGTACGAGATTAACTCAGGATGGATGCAATGGCGACAGGTCACAGAAACAAATGGCCAAATGCTGGGCCGTAAAAAGACCAAAAGACTGCATGTAGTGGAGATGACAATGTTGAGATGGATGCGTGTTTGTTTTAATGAAGGAAGTTTGAAAGTGGCGCTAGTAACAGAAAAGTTGAAAGGGAATCGATTGATGAATAAAAATGTTGATGCACGAAGAGGTCTACCTCTTCGTGCATCAACATTTTTATTCATCAATCGATTCGATCGAATCGATCTTCCTAGAGGAAGACTCAAAAGAAAGTAAGAAAAAAAAAGAGAAAATTATAGAGTGGCGGCAGACAGGGGCGAATGGAAAAAAAAATGTGTTGCGCCGATCCCAAGAAACATGGTAAAAAGGCAGAGAGAAGGACAAAGTATAGAAGATGATGGAATATAGATTTACTTTAAAAAAAAAGGATTCTTCAATTACAATCATCTTAAATCGTTTTAATTAAATTCTTGCAGAGTTGTGATTGGTTTCCCAGCACCAAAAATTACATGGCTGTTTTGGGGCAAGACAGGTACAAAGTTTACAACTTTACCCGGTTCTGAAAGTGTGCTGCGTATAACGAACGTGGAGGACAAACACGGGGGAACATATAAGTGTGTGGCGGAAAACGTAGCAGGCAAAGATGAACACGTCACAGCATTATTTGTTCAAGGTAAATTCTATTGAAATAATACATAAAGATAATTTTTACTTCAACTTTGGCCTACATAAACATAATGTTGATTGCATTTTTAAATATTTTCTTTTTGCAGATCGGCCAATAATAATTTCAAGTGTTTACAAAATCCATGAAGGCACTGAGGGAGATGCTTTGCTGAGGATTCCTTGTATTGCAGCCGGTCTACCCAAGCCAAGCATCACTTGGAAGTTGAACGGTCTTGTCATCCATCCAAGTAAGATACTTACACTAACATATTATCCTATCTAGAAACGTCTTCAAGTGAACTTAAAAACTTCCACAACAGCTGGCTGTAGTCGTAGTTGGGTCATGCTGCTTCAATAAAATATACGCCCTGCAGCTAATGTCTCACCAAACGCGGTGAACATAATAAATACCTAATTGTAATATAATTGTATTTTCATTCATAAGTTATGTGGTGTTTCAGGCGCAAAGTATTCAATAGAGACCGGAACGCTCATAATAAGACATCCAAAGGTACGCGACACTAACTCGTTCACGTGCGAGGCGAAGAACGAAGTTGGCGCTGTCAGTGCGACGTTCAGAACGATCATCAATCGTGAGTTCTTGCGGTTATCATCTACTTAGATGACTACAAACAAAACTGAAAGATATCTAGGTGTATCACAAACTTGTAATTTATGCCATTTGTCGTGTACTTAATTGTTTACAGAGGTACCACAAGTATCAGGAATTACTAATAAGAAAGTTAGAATAGGAACGCCGGCTAGCATCGAGTGCATGTAAGTGTTTTCATACTTGAATAAAAATTGCCGTTTTTGAAAATATTCCTTTACTATGAATGGATGACCAATATAATCAACAATTCGAGAAATTTTTCGCAACAATCATGTTCACAAGCAAAACGGGCTGAAGCAATGATGCTGAAGAAGATGATACGACTTTTCGAAAGCGTTCACTTGTAATAGTGAACACTTGGACAAGTGGATATTCTTCAATTGTTTCATAATCTTTCAGGGTCGTCAAAGGTGAACCAAAACCAACAATAACATGGCGATTTATAGACGACTCCGGCTTCGATTCACCAATTCTCGGATCCGACAATGTGCTGCATATTTCAAGGGTGGAGAACAAACACGCGGGGCGCTACAAGTGTGTAGCAAAAAACAAAGTCGGAAGTAATGAACACATCACAACACTTGAGGTTCAAGGTACGGAGACGTCACAAACAAATTTGTGATTCTTCGCGATCGCACTTCTAGCAGAAACAAACAAACAATTGTAAACAATTAAAAATATTGTAAAATTGTAACCAATCTATTTGCAGATCTTCCAAAAATAGTTTCAAGTGTTTCTAATATCTTAGAAAGCACTGAGGGAGACACTTTGCTTAGGATTCCGTGTTTCGCAGCTGGTCTGCCCAAGCCAAGCATCACTTGGAAGTTGAACGGAATTGTTATCTATCTAAGTAAGTTACGTACACTAACATTTTATCCTATATAGCCACGTATTAGAGTAAACTATAAAACTTCCACAATAGTAGTGATAGTTGTGTTAGGCTGCTTCAATAAAATATACACCCTGCAGCTAATGTCTCACCAAACGCGGTGAACATAATAAATACCTAATTGTAATAGAATTGTGTTTTAATTCATAAGTTCTGTGGTGTTTTAGGCGCAAAATATTCAATAGAGAACGGAACTCTTATAATAAGACATCCGAAGGTGAGCGACACTAACTCGTACACGTGCGAGGCGAAGAACGAGGTTGGCGCAGTCAGTGCGACGTTCAGAACGAACATCAATCGTGAGTCCTTGTGGATATCATCTACTTAGATAAATACAAACAAAACTAAAATATATCTAAGTGTATCACAAACTTGTAATTTATGTCATTTGTCGTATACTTAATTGTTTACAGAGGCACCACAAGTATCAGGAGTTACTAATAAGAAAGTTAGAATAGGATCGCCGGCTAGTATTGAGTGCACGTAAGTGTTTCATACTTGAATAAAAATTGCCGTTTTTGAAAATACTACTTTACTACGAATGGATGACCAATATAATCAACAAATCGAGAATCTTTTTGTGACAATCATGTTCACAAGCAAACCGGGCTGAAGCAATGATGCTGAAGAAGATCAGACGACTATCTACTCGAAAGTGTTCACTTGTAAAAGTTCAAGTGGGCATTCTTCAATCGTTTCATAATCTTTCAGGGTCGTCAAAGGTGAACCGAAACCAACAATAACTTGGCGCTTTATTGACAACTCCGGCTCCTATTCACGAATTCTCGGATCAGACGAAGTGCTGCAAATTTCAAGGGTGGAGACCAAACACGCGGGGCGCTACAAGTGTGTAGCACAGAACAAAGCCGGAAGTAATGAACACATCACAACACTTGAGGTTCAAGGTACGGAGACGTCGCAAACAGATTTGTGATTCTTCGTGATCGCACTTCTAGCAGAGTTAAACAAAAGTATTGTAAACACTTATGTATATTGTAACATTGTAACCAATCTATTTACAGATCATCCAAAAATTATCTCAAGTGTTTCTGACATCTATGAAGGCATTGAGGGAGACGCTTTGCTGAGGATTCCTTGTGTCGCAGACGGTCTTCCCAAGCCAAGCGTCACTTGGAAGTTGAAAGGCCTTGTCATCCATTCAAGTAAGATACTAACAATAACATCGTATCTTACTAAGACACGTCTTTGAGTAAACTTCAAAACTTCTACAAGAGTAAGTGGTAGTTGTGTCAGGCTGCTTCAATATACGCACAGCAGCTAATGTCTCTCCAAACGCGGTGAACAAAACAAAGATCTGATTATTATAGAATTGTGTTTTCATTCATAAGTTCTCTTGTGTTTCAGGCGCAAAGTATTCAATAGGAAATGGAATGCTCAAAATAAGAGATCCGAAGGTGAGTGACACTAACTCATACACGTGCGAGGCGAAGAACGAGGTCGGCGCAGTCAGTGCGACATTCAGAACGAAAATAAATCGTGAGTACTTACGGTTATCATCTTCTTAGATGAATACAAACAAAACTGAAATATCACAAACTTGCTTCTTATGCTATTTGGCGTGTACTTAATTATTTACAGAGGCACCACAAGTATCAGGAGTTACTAGTAAGAAGGTGAGAATAGGAACGCCGGCTAGAATCGAGTGCACGTAAGTGTTTTAATTTTTTATTATATATTGTCGTCTAGAAAAATACATCAATTCACTACCGATGACCAATAAAAGAGACAACTCAATAATCTTTTTGCAACAATCATGTTTGTTAAATTTGTATTTTCCCGCCTTACCATCTCGTTCAATATAATTATGTCTATGTAATCTGTACAAAACTGTACTCTGTCTATAACAGACAATAAACTCTCTCTCTATAGTTTATGGTATCAACGAGTGTTTTATTTTATTGTATTTCCATTATAAAATAATAACCTTGATTAAATATCAAAGTTAACAGGTTATGGGCCCAGTAAGCCAAAGTACTTAAAGGCGTTTATAAAGTATTTCGTGAACAAAAACGAAACAAAACAACTTTCTGCCGGCGAAGTGTATCGAACTAACCTAAAAGCAACGTTGTTCAGTTATTCAGTTTAGCAAAGTTGAAATTCAAATCGTTCAAATCGTCAAGAAAACTTATCATCATGGCAAGTAGCCATCCTCTGGCATTGATTGAAAATTTGACGGGCCGAGAAAACTATAATACTTGGCGTTTTGCTGTAAAAACGTATCTTCAACATGAGGAGCTTTGGGGCTGCATTTAAAATCCCAACAACGAACATATAGATGCGAAAAAGGACACTAAAGCCAATTCAAAAATAATATTATTGGTCAACGTAATAAACTATGTGCATATACAAGAGGCAGAAACCGCAAAAGAAGTTTGAGAAAATCTTTCTAGCGCTTTTGATGACTCAGGGCTTACACACGCAGAGTAAGTCTACTACGTGATCTCTGCACAACTACGCTCTCTGGATGCCAAAATATAGACGAATATGTGAGCAAGATAATGTCTACAGCACATAAACTTCGAAATATTGGATTCAAGGTGGATGACGAATGGCTTGGGACCCTTCTGCTCTCCGGGTTGCCTGAATCCTATACACCGATGATCCTTGCTATTGAAAGCTTTGGAATAAAGATAAGTGCGGACTCTGTTAAATCTAAACTGCTACAAGAAGTGAGATCTGAAAACAAACATTTTGCTTTTACAACTGCGCATGGTCCACAAACCAAGTATGGGAAAAAGAAGTCAAACGTCCAAGATGTTTTCAGTGTAACAAATATGGACATAAGAACACAGAATGCAGGTCAAAACCCAAAGAAAAGGTTATCAAATCAAACAGTTCATATGCTGCTGCATTAGTCACTCAATATGACAACAACAGCTCTGGTTGGTACATTGATTCAGGGGCAATCATGTACATGACAAGTCATCACAACCTTCTTCATAATGAGCATTTACCACATGTGAAACAGATCAAAGTTGCTGATAACAAGACTCTTCCAGTAAGTAGCTCCGGTGATGTGACTTTGAATACATTGAATGGACAGTCAAATAAAATCTTATTTACAAATGTTTTGTACATACTTATTTACAAATGTTCAACATAATTTATGTCTATGTAATCTGTAAAAAACTGTACTCTGTCTATAAATAGACAATAAACTCTCTTTCTTTAGTTTATGGTATCAACGAGTGTTTCATTTTATTGTACTTTCAATATAAAATAATAACCTTGATAAAATATCAAAGTTAACAATGTTCACAAGAAAAGACATCCTGCAAACGGTTTACTTCGCAATATGCCAGTCCATCATATTTATAATATGGCATATCAATTTGGGGCGGTGCAGGAAAAATTACAATGTCAATCATTGTAGTTTTTCCTGCAACGCCCGAAGCTCTGAGCTCGAAAGAGCTCAGAGAGCTGTTATTAAAGTATTAAAAAAAAAAGCCTTTTTTCTACCCTACTGACTCTGACAAAGAGTTCTAAGTTGTCCGTGTCCGCCAACTGTTTATCCTCAACGCATGTCTACACACACACAAAAAAATTAAAACTAGACCAGACTACCACTTATTTAACTTCCAAACGCGTTTTTAATTGTTTAAATCTATTATTTTTAAGCGTTATTTTGATCTCATTCAAATTTTAATTTAGATTTTTTTATAATTATTTACATTTAATTACCTATTCCTATAGCATCACTAGTAAAAAACATAATAATGTATTACAACTCTGGTCCCCAAGGTACCACCGCATAACTGAATGTCACCAACTGTTAGAGATAGAATTATTATGCACTAACTTTATGGTAATAACATTGTAACAATGTTTAAATAAATTTTTACCTTATCTTATAATCACGTAAGGGGGAAAAGTGTGTATTTTAAATTAACAACTAACATGAACTTCCAAAACTAAAAATAACTAACCTAACTTAGGTAACTAAAACTATTAGGAAACAAACAATAATCTTATCTTATCTTATCTTAAAACGGGCTTAAGCAATGATATTGAAGCATATGATACGCATTTTCGAAAATGTTCACTTGTAAATGTTCAAGTGGATATTCTTCAATCGTTTTATAATCTTTCAGGGTCGTCAAAGGTGAACCAAAACCAATAATAACATGGCGATTTATGGACAACTCCGGCTCTGATTCACCAATGCTCGGATTAGACGAAGTGCTGCATATTTCAATGGTGGAGAACAAACACGCGGGGCGCTACAAGTGTGTAGCAAAGAACAAAGTCGGAAGTAATGAACACATCACAACACTTGAGGTTCAAGGTACGGAGACGTCGCAAACAGATTTGTGATTCTTCGTGATCGCACTTCTAGCAGAGACAAACAAAAGTATTGTAAACACTTAAGTATATTGTAACATTGTAACCAATCTATTTACAGATCATCCAAAAATTGTCTCAAGTGTTTCTGACATCTATGAAGGCACTGAGGGAGACGCTTTGCTGAGGATTCCTTGTGTCGCAGCTGGTCTTCCCAAGCCAAGCATCACCTGGAAGTTGAACGGCCATGTCATCCATCCAAGTAAGATACTAACAATAACATCTTATCTTACTAAGCCAACTTAAAAACTTCTACAAGAGTAAGTGGTAGTTGTGTCAGGCTGCTTCAATATACGCCCAGCAGCTAATGTCTCGCCAAACATGAACAAAACAAAGAACAAAACAAAGATCTGATTATGATAGAATTGTGTTTTATACATAAGTTCTCTTGTATTTCAGGCGCAAGGTATTCAATAGAGAACGGAATGCTCATAATAAGAGATCCGAAGGTGAACGACACTAACTCTTACACGTGCGAGGCGAAGAATGAGGTTGGTGCAGTCAGTGCGACATTCAGAATGATAATAAATCGTGAGTACTTACGGTTATCATCTACTTGATGAATACAAACAAAACTGAAATATATCTAGGTTTATCACAAACTTGCAACTTTTGCTATTTGGCGTGTACTTAATTATTTACAGAGGAACCACAAGTATCAGGAGTTACTAGTAAGAAAGTGAGAATAGGAACGCCGGCTAGAATCGAGTGCACGTAAGTGTTTTATTGATTATAAATTGTCATCTAGAAAAATACACCGATTCCCTACCAACGGATGACCAATAAAAGCGACAACTCAAGAATCTTTTTGCGACAGTCATGTACACAAAAAAAGTGGGCTTAAGCAATGATATTGAAGCATATGATACGACTTTTCGAAAGTGTTCAAGTGGATATTCTTCAATCGTTTTATAATCTTTCAGGGTCGTCAAAGGTGAACCAAAACCAATAATAACATGGCGATTTATGGACAATTCCGGCTCTGATTCACCAATTCTCGGATCAGACGAAGTGCTGCATATTTCAATGGTGGAGAACAAACACGCGGGGCGCTACAAGTGTGTAGCAAAGAACAAAGTCGGAAGTAATGAACACATCACAACACTTGAGGTTCAAGGTACGGAGACGTCGCAAACAGATTTGTGATTCTTCGTGATCGCACTTCTAGCAGAGACAAACAAAAGTATTGTAAACACTTAAGTATATTGTAACATTGTAACCAATCTATTTACAGATCATCCAAAAATTGTCTCAAGTGTTTCTGACATCTATGAAGGCACTGAGGGAGACGCTTTGCTGAGGATTCCTTGTGTCGCAGCTGGTCTTCCCAAGCCAAGCATCACCTGGAAGTTGAACGGCCATGTCATCCATCCAAGTAAGATACTAACAATAACATCTTATCTTACTAAGCCAACTTAAAAACTTCTACAAGAGTAAGTGGTAGTTGTGTCAGGCTGCTTCAATATACGCCCAGCAGCTAATGTCTCGCCAAACATGAACAAAACAAAGAACAAAACAAACATCTGATTATGATAGAATTGTGTTTTATACATAAGTTCTCTTGTATTTCAGGCGCAAGGTATTCAATAGAGAACGGAATGCTCATAATAAGAGATCCGAAGGTGAACGACACTAACTCTTACACGTGCGAGGCGAAGAATGAGGTCGGTGCAGTCAGTGCGACATTCAGAATGATAATAAATCGTGAGTACTTACGGTTATCATCTACTTGATGAATACAAACAAAACTGAAATATATCTAGGTTTATCACAAACTTGCAACTTTTGCTATTTGGCGTGTACTTAATTATTTACAGAGGAACCACAAGTATCAGGAGTTACTAGTAAGAAAGTGAGAATAGGAACGCCGGCTAGAATCGAGTGCACGTAAGTGTTTTATTGATTATAAATTGTCATCTAGAAAAATACACCGATTCCCTACCAACGGATGACCAATAAAAGCGACAACTCAAGAATCTTTTTGCGACAGTCATGTACACAAAAAAAGTGGGCTTAAGCAATGATATTGAAGCATATGATTCGACTTTTCGAAAGTGTTCAAGTGGATATTCTTCAATCGTTTTATAATCTTTCAGTGTCGTCAAAGGTGAACCAAAACCAATAATAACATGGCGATTTATGGACAATTCCGGCTCTGATTCACCAATTCTCGGATCAGACGAAGTGCTGCATATTTCAATGGTGGAGAACAAACACGCGGGGCGCTACAAGTGTGTAGCAAAGAACAAAGTCGGAAGTAATGAACACGTCACAACACTTGAGGTTCAAGGTACGGAGACGTCGCAAACAGATTTATGATTCTTCGTGATCGCACTTCTAGCAGAGACAAACAAAAGTATTGTAAATACTTAAGTATATTGTAACATTGTAACCAATCTATTTACAGATCATCCAAAAATTGTCTCAAGTGTTTCTGACATCTATGAAGGCACTGAGGGCGACGCTTTGCTGAGGATTCCTTGTGTCGCAGACGGTCTTCCCAAGCCAAGCATCACCTGGAAGTTGAACGGCCTTGTCATCCATCCAAGTAAGATACTAACAATAACATCTTATCTTACTAAGCCACGTCTGTGAGTAAACTTAAAAACTTCTACAAGAGTAAGTGGTAGTTGTGCCAGGCTGCTTCAATATACGCCCAGCAGCTAATGTCCCGCCAAACACGAACAAAACAAAGAACGAAACAAAGATCTGATTATGATAGAATTGTGTTTTATTCATAAGTTCTCTTGTATTTCAGGCTCAAGGTATTCAATAGAGAACGGAATGCTCATAATAAGAGATCCGAAGGTAAACGACACTAACTCTTACACGTGCGAGGCGAAGAATGAGGTCGGTGCAGTCAGTGCGACATTCAGAACGAAAATAAATCGTGAGTACTTACGGTTATCATCTACTTGATGAATACAAACAAAACTGAAATATATCTAGGTTTATCACAAACTTGCAAGTTATGCTATTTGGCGTGTACTTAATTATTTACAGAGGCACCACAAGTATCAGGAGTTACTAGTAAGAAAGTGAGTATAGGAACGCCGGCTAGGATCGAGTGCACGTAAGTGTTTTATTGATTATAAATTGTCATCTAGAAAAATACACCGATTCCCTACCAATGGAGGACCAATAAAAGCGACAACTCAAGAATCTTTTTGCGACAGTCATTTACACAAAAAAAGTGGGCTTAAGCAATGATATGGAAGCATATGATACGACTTTTCGAAAGTGTTCACTTGTAAATGTTCAAGTGGATATTCTTCAATCGTTTTATAATCTTCCAGGGTCGTTAAAGGTGATCCAAAACCAACAATAACATGGCAATTTATGGACAACTCCGGCTCTGATTCACCAATTCTTGGATCAGTAGAAGTGCTGCATATTTCAATGGTGGAGAACAAACACGCGGGGCGCTACAAGTGTGTAGCAAAGAACAAAGTCGGAAGTAATGAACACATCACAACACTTGAGGTTCAAGGTACGGAGTCGTCACAAACAGATTTGTGAATCTTCATGATAGTACTTCAAAAGAAACAAAAAAAATTATTGTAAACACTTAAGTATATTGTAACATTGTAACTAATCTATTTACAGATCATCCAAAAATTGTCTCAAGTGTTTCTGACATCTATGAAGGCACTGAGGGAGACGCTTTGCTGAGGATTCCTTGTGTCGCAGCTGGTCTTCCCAAGCCAAGGATCTCCTGGAAGTTGAACGGCCGTGTCATCCATCCAAGTAAGATACTAACAATAACATCTTATCTTACTAAGCCAACTTAAAAACTTCTACAAGAGTAAGTGGTAGTTGTGTCAGGCTGCTTCAATATACGCCCAGCAGCTAATGTCTCGCCAAACATGAACAAAACAGAGAACAAAACAAAGATCTGATTATGATAGAATTGTGTTTTATTCATAAGTTCTCTTGTATTTCAGGCGCAAGGTATTCAATAGAGAACGGAATGCTCATAATAAGAGATCCGAAGGTGAACGACACTAACTCTTACACGTGCGAGGCGAAGAATGAGGTCGGTGCAGTCAGGGCGACATTCAGAACGAAAATAAATCGTGAGTACTTACGGTTATCATCTACTTGATGAATACAAACAAAACTGAAATATATCTAGGTTTATCACAAACTTGCAAGTTATGCTATTTGGCGTGTACTTAATTATTTACAGAGGCACCACAAGTATCAGGAGTAACTAGTAAGAAAGTGAGTATAGGAACGCCGGCTAGGATCGAGTGCACGTAAGTGTTTTATTGATTATAAATTGTCATCTAGAAAAATACACCGATTCCCTACCAACGGATGACCAATAAAAGCGACAACTCAAGAATCTTTTTGCGACAGTCATGTACACAAAAACAGTGGGCTTAAGCAATGATATTGAAGCATATGATACGACTTTTCGAAAGTGTTCAAGTGGATATTCTTCAATCGTTTTATAATCTTTCAGGGTCGTTAAAGGTGATCCAAAACCAACAATAACATGGCAATTTATGGACAACTCCGGCTCTGATTCACCAATTCTCGGATCAGACGAAATGCTGCATATTTCAATGGTGGAGAACAAACACGCGGGGCGCTACAAGTGTGTAGCAAAGAACAAAGTCGGAAGTAATGAACACATCACAACACTTGAGGTTCAAGGTACGGAGTCGTCACAAACAGATTTGTGAATCTTCGTGATCGTACTTCGAGAGAAACAAAAAAAATTATTGTAAACACTTAAGTATATTGTAACATTGTAACCAATCTATTTACAGATCATCCAAAAATTGTCTCAAGTGTTTCTGACATCTATGAAGGCACTGAGGGAGACGCTTTGCTGAGGATTCCTTGTGTCGCAGCTGGTCTTCCCAAGCCAAGGATCTCCTGGAAGTTGAACGGCCTTGTCATCCATCCAAGTAAGATACTAACAATAACATCTTATCTTACTAAGCCAACTTAAAAACTTCTACAAGAGTAAGTGGTAGTTGTGTCAGGCTGCTTCAATATACGCCCAGCAGCTAATGTCTCGCCAAACATGAACAAAACAAAGATCTGATTATGATAGAATTGTGTTTTATTCATAAGTTCTCTTGTATTTCAGGCGCAAGGTATTCAATAGAGAACGGAATGCTCATAATAAGAGATCCGAAGGTGAACGACACTAACTCTTACACGTGCGAGGCGAAGAATGAGGTCGGTGCAGTCAGTGCGACATTCAGAACGAAAATAAATCGTGAGTACTTACGGTTATCATCTACTTGATGAATACAAACAAAACTGAAATATATCTAGGTTTATCACAAACTTGCAACTTTTTCTATTTAGCGTGTACTTAATTATTTACAGAGGCACCACAAGTATCAGGAGTTACTAGTAAGAAAGTGAGAATAGGAACGCCGGCTAGAATCGAGTGCACGTAAGTGTTTTATTGATTATAAATTGTCATCTAGAAAAATACACCGATTCCCTACCAATGGATGACCAATAAAAGCGACAACTCAAGAATCTTTTTGCGACAGTCATGTACACAAAAAAGTGGGCTTAAGCAATGATATTGAAGCATATGATACGACTTTTCGAAAGTGTTCACTTGTAAATGTTCAAGTGGATATTTTTCAATCGTTTTATAATCTTTCAGGGTCGTCAAAGGTGAACCAAAACCAGTAATAACATGGCGATTTATGGACAACTCCGGCTCCGATTTACCAATTCTCGGATCAGACGAAGTGCTGCATATTTCAATGGTGGAGAACAAACACGCTGGGCGCTACAAGTGTGTAGCAAAGAACAAAGTCGGAAGTAATGAACACATCACAACACTTGAGGTTCAAGGTACGGAGACGTCGCAAACAGATTTGTGATTCTTCGTGATCGCACTTCTAGCAGAGACAAACAAAAGTATTGTAAACACTTAAGTATATTGTAACATTGTATCCAATCTATTTACAGATCATCCAAAAATTGTCTCAAGTGTTTCTGACATCTATGAAGGCACTGAGGGAGACGCTTTGCTGAGGATTCCTTGTGTCGCAGCTGGTCTTCCCAAGCCAAGCATCACCTGGAAGTTGAACGGCCTTGTCATCCATCCAAGTAAGATACTAACAATAACATCTTATCTTACTAAGCCACGTCTTTGAGTAAACTTAAAAACTTCTACAAGAGTAAGTGGTAGTTGTGTCAGGCTGCTTCAATATACTCGTATGCCCAGCAGCTAATGTCCCGCCAAACACGAACAAAACAAAGATCTGATTTTGATAGAATTGTGTTTTATTCATAAGTTCTCTTGTATTTCAGGCGCAAGGTATTCAATAGAGAACGGAATGCTCATAATAAGAGATCCGAAGGTGAACGACACTAACTCTTACACGTGCGAGGCGAAGAATGAGATCGGTGCAGTCAGTGCGACATTCAGAACGAAAATAAATCGTGGGTACTTACGGTTATCATCTACTTGATGAATACAAACAAAACTGAAATATATCTAGGTTTATCACAAACTTGCAACTTATGCTATTTGGCGTGTACTTAATTATTTACAGAGGCACCACAAGTATCAGGAGTTACTAGTAAGAAAGTGAGAATAGGAACGCCGGCTAAAATCGAGTGCACGTAAGTGTTTTATTGATTATAAATTGTCATCTAGAAAAATACACCGATTCCCTACCAATGAATGACCAATAAAAGCGACAACCCAAGAATCTTTTTGCGACAGTCATGTACACAAAAAAAGTGGGCTTAAGCAATGATATTGAAGCATATGATACGACTTTTTGAAAGTGTTCACTTGTAAATGTTCAAGTGGATATTCTTCAATCGTTTTATAATCTTTCAGGGTCGTCAAAGGTGAACCAAAACCAGTAATAACATGGCGATTTATGGACAACTCCGGCTCCGATTTACCAATTCTCGGATCAGACGAAGTGCTGCATATTTCAATGGTGGAGAACAAACACGCGGGGCCCTACAAGTGTGTAGCAAAGAACAAAGTCGGAAGTAATGAACACATCACAACACTTGAGGTTCAAGGTACGGAGTCGTCACAAACAGATTTGTGAATCTTCGTGATCGCACTTCGAGAGAAACAAAAAAAAGTAATGTAAACACTTAAGTATATTGTAACATTGTAACCAATCTATTTACAGATCATCCAAAAATTGTCTCAAGTGTTTCTGACATCTATGAAGGCACTGAGGGAGACGCTTTGCTGAGGATTCCTTGTGTCGCAGACGGTCTTCCCAAGCCAAGCATCACCTGGAAGTTGAACGGCCTTGTCATCCATCCAAGTAAGATACTAACAATAACATCTTATCTTACTAAGCCACGTCTTTGAGTAAACTTAAAAACTTCTACAAGAGTAAGTGGTAGTTGTGTCAAGCTGCTTCAATATACGCACAGCAGCTAATGTCCCGCCAAACACGAACAAAACAAAGAACAAAACAAAGATCTGAGTACCTATATGATAGAATTGTGTTTTATTCATAAGTTCTCTTGTATTTCAGGCGCAAGGTATTCAATAGAGAACGGAATGCTCATAATAAGAGATCCGAAGGTGAACGACACTAACTCTTACACGTGCGAGGCGAAGAATGAGGTCGGTGCAGTCAGTGCGACATTCAGAACGAAAATAAATCGTGAGTACTTACGGTGTTCATCTACTTGATAAATACAAACAAAACTGAAATATATCTAGGTTTATCACATATTTGCAACTTATGCTATTTGGCGTGTACTTAATTATTTACAGAGGCACCACAAGTATCAGGAGTTACTAGTAAGAAAGTGAGAATAGGAACGCCGGCCAGAATCGAGTGCACGTAAGTGTTTTATTGATTATAAATTTTCATCTAGAAAAATACACCGATTCCCTACCAATGAATGACCAATAAAAGCGACAACTCAAGAATCTTTTTGCGACAGTCATGTACACAAAAAAAGTGGGCTTAAGCAATGATATTGAATAAGAATAAGAATAAGACTCGTTTATTTGCAGAAAATACAGGTGTTACCAGTTGTAAAAGTTGGTGGTTTATGTACAGTCCATATTTTGCCTGTCCAGGGCATGCAAATTAATTTTACATAGGTACAATAAACATAAGTTTCTGTTACAATAAACATAAGTTTCATTTACATTTCTGTTACAATAAACATAAGTAAAACACATAACAAAAATTAACCTAAAAATAACATTTTATGTAAAAACTTTAAACTAAATAAGACACCATAAAACAAATAGGAAAGTTAAAATAATTTTTTTTCTTTATGCTGCAGAAACTCTTTTAAACTTTAAAAACAGTTTTCTATCAACCATCTGTGTAATTTAATTTTAAAATATTGAAATGGGAGCTCCCTTATGATCTTTGGTAACTTATTAAAAACTGTAATACACATATGATATACATTACTTTTTATTAGGCTTGTATTACAGAAAGGCACTAAAATTTTTGTTGCGTCTCTTGGTCTCTGTTTTGTGTAGTTGTCACCTTTGAATCTAAAGAATTCATTATATTTCCTTACAAAAACCGATACCTCAAACAGATACATGCCGGTCAATGTCAATAGTTTTAGTTTTTTGAATAAAGGCCTGCAAGACTCAAGCGGACCGACACCGCATATAGCTCTTACACATTTCTTTTGTACAATAAATGTCTTATCATTGTCTGTAGAATTGCCCCATATGATTAGTCCGTATCTTAATATTGATTCAACATACCCACTATATGCTATGCGAGCTGTTTTTTCATCTAACACAATGCAAAGTTTTCTTAATGCATACACAAATCTATTTAATTTACTGCATACGTTGTTAATGTGTTCTTTCCAGTTACAAAATTTGTCTAATGTTATACCTAAGAATTTAATACTTTCTGTTTCTTCTATGTTTTTGTCTTTTATTTTAATGTTAATACTATCGGAACATTTGCTTTTGTAAGTACGAAATTTAATGAATTTTGTTTTGGATATATTTACACATAGGTTATTAGATTCAAGCCATTCTATTACAGACTGTACTTCTTCTTGTATTTTATTTTCATGGGTTGAACTTTTAGTGTTATTTGGCACTATAACGGAAATATCATCAGCGAATAGGACACTATCATAGTTTAATGAATCTGGTAAATCATTGATATAAAGTAAAAATAGCAAGGGGCCCAAAACGCTCCCTTGTGGTACGCCATATTTATTCAGCATTGATGAGGATCTGTAGACAGTAGATTCAAGATTAACATTAAAATTAGTAACTTCAACACATTGCTGCCGGCCTGTTAAAAAACTTTTTATCCAATCTAGAGCGACACCACGGATACCGTATTTTTCACATTTGTTTAGTAAGATTGTATGATCCACAAAATCAAACGCCTTACTCATATCAAAAAACACTACTACAACCGGAATTTTACTATCTAGATATTCTGTGATCTTTTTAATTAGGGTAAATGCTGCTAAAGATGTTGATTTATTATGCTGAAAACCGTTTTGCTCCTGTTTTAGAATGTTATGCTTATCTAAGAAACTTATTAATCGGTTGTAGAATATCTTTTCAAAGATTTTGGATAATACAGGAACAAGTGTAATAGGGCGATAGTTATTTGGCTCTTTTCGATCACCTTTTTTGAATAAAGGCTTAACTATGGAATGCTTTAAATTCTCTGGAAATACTCCTTGTGACAATGAATTTTCTATAATATGGTTAAGAACAGGAGCTATGACATGAGCACTTGCCTTAATAATCCGTGTGGAGATAGAATCATAACCTACTGCTCTGGTGTCATTTAATGATTTTATTGTAGTAATGATTTCTTGCTCTGTGATCGGTCTGAGGAAAATCGAATTATCATTTATCTGGTTTTGAGTCTGTTGTTGTTTATTTGAAACATGAGTTGAGTTATGATCATTGGCAATTTCGATGAAGAATTTATTAAATGTAGATGCTATTTGAGTAGGTTCTTGAATAAGTTCCCCGTTAAGTTGTAGAGATGTTATACTATTTATTGTCCTAATGCTATCATTTTTATCTTTTATTATGCTCCAAGTAGCTTTGCCTTTATTATTTGCTTGGTTCATAATTTTTTTATTTATATTTTTCTTTGACCATAATATGCATTTTTTAAGTATTTTTTCATAATTATTATATTTCTTGTGTGTCTCTTTTGTTTTATGTCTATAGTACGAAAATCTCAGATGTCTTCCATTTGCACTAGATTTTCTTAGTCCTTTAGTAAGCCATTTTGGAGATTGTAAGTTAGAAGCCATTCTAACTTTGTAATAAGGAAAACACAGTTTGTAGAAAAGTATGAGTTCTTGATGAAAATAATTAAATGCTTTATTTATATCAGTTTCGGTGTAGACTTCTTCCCAGGATAGTTGTGATAAGTAATATATAAATTTTTCTATATTTTCCTTACTAAAGTCTTGTTTTTGACAGTAACAATGTCGTTAAATTTTCTTATAGTTTGCTGGAAATTCTAATATTTGAGCGGTATCATGATCAGATAGATATAATGGATGAACTGTACCAATAGCGTCAACGTCGTTGCTTGCTATAAGGTCTATGCAGTTGTTTTGGCGTGTAGGTTCATTTATGTGTAATGTTAAATTAAAATTAGATAGTATGTTTTTTAAGTTTAACGTGTTGTTGTTGTTTACTAATGTGTTTATATTTAAGTCTCCTGTTATTATAACTTTTTTATTTACAATTTTGTATAGTAACTTATGTAATAGTATTTCCAATTTATTGAAAAAAGAATTTAAACTAGATGAAGGTATCCTGTATAAACAAATAATAATAGTGTGAAGCATATGATACGACTTTTTGAAAGTTTTCACTTGTAAATGTTCAAGTGGATATTCTTCAATCGTTTTATAATCTTTCAGGGTCATCAAAGGTGAACCAAAACCAATAATAACATGGCGATTTATGGACAACTCCGGCTCTGATTCACCAATTCTCGGATCAGACGAAGTGCTGCATATTTCAATGGTGGAGAACAAACACGCGGGGCGCTACAAGTGTGTAGCAAAGAACAAAGTCGGAAGTAATGAACACATCACAACACTTGAGGTTCAAGGTACGGAGTCGTCACAAACAGATTTGTGAATCTTCGTGATCGCACTTCGAGAGAAACAAAAAAAAGTAATGTAAACACTTAAGCATATTGTAACATTGTAACCAATCTATTTACAGATCATCCAAAAATTGTCTCAAGTGTTTCTGACATCTATGAAGGCACTGAGGGAGACGCTTTGCTGAGGATTCCTTGTGTCGCAGACGGTCTTCCCAAGCCAAGCATCACCTGGAAGTTGAACGGCCTTGTCATCCATCCAAGTAAGATACTAACAATAACATCTTATCTTACTAAGCCACGTCTTTGAGTAAACTTAAAAACTTCTACAAGAGTAAGTGGTAGTTGTGTCAGGCTGCTTCAATATACGCACAGCAGCTAATGTCCCGCCAAACACGAACAAAACAAAGAACAAAACAAAGATCTGAGTACCTATGATAGAATTGTGTTTTATTCATAAGTTCTCTTGTATTTCAGGCGCAAGGTATTCAATAGAGAACGGAATGCTCATAATAAGAGATCCGAAGGTGAACGACACTAACTCTTACACGTGCGAGGCGAAGAATGAGGTCGGTGCAGTCAGTGCGACATTCAGAACGAAAATAAATCGTGAGTACTTATGGTTTTCATCTACTTGATGAATACAAACAAAACTGAAATATATCTAGGTTTATCACATATTTGCAACTTATGCTATTTGGCGTGTACTTAATTATTTACAGAGGCACCACAAGTATCAGGAGTTACTAGTAAGAAAGTGAGAATAGGAACGCCGGCCAGAATCGAGTGCACGTAAGTGTTTTATTGATTATAAATTTTCATGTAGAAAAATACACCGTTTCCCTACCAATGGATGACCAATAAAAGCGACAACTCAAGAATCTTTTTGCGACAGTCATGTACACAAAAAAAGTGGGCTTAAGCAATGATATTGAAGCATATGATACGACTTTTCGAAAGTGTTCACTTGTAAATGTTCAAGTGGATATTCTTCAATCGTTTTATAATCTTTCAGGGTCGTCAAAGGTGAACCAAAACCAATAATAACATGGCGATTTATGGACAACTCCGGCTCTGATTCACCACTTCTCGGGTCAGACGAAGTGCTGCATATTTCAATGGTGGAGAATAAACACGCGGGGCGCTACAAGTGTGTAGCAAAGAACAAATTCGGAAGCGACGAGCATGTCACAACGCTAATTCTTGAATGTAAGTAACACTGCATAGACTTTAATCTATACATAACTAACAATTTTGTCCCTAGGTGGATGCAGAAAATACAGATCACTACTTGCTAAGTATAATTTATTACTTCATCTACTTACTTTATTTTTAACCTTTCTTCTTCAGCTTTGCCAGGAATCACTACAAAATCAACAACAGTAAATGGAATTGAAGGAGATCTAGCTTTGAGGATCCCTTGTGATGTCGTCGGTATTCCACGACCAGCGGTTACTTGGCACATAAATGGCACTAAAATTACACCCGGTGAGTAAACAATAAACAAAATCGACCAAAAATTCTCAAAAATTTACGAATCTCCCCTGCATCGGAGTCAAACCCAAGACACCATGATCCGGCCGATTCGTGCATGTGACCAGTAAAAATGTCATTAGTTTTATATCCTAATCTCAGCAATATTAATTCATAGATGGTTGACCATCTTTTACATGTCGACACACCTCCGTGCCTCGAAAAGCACATTAAATCGTTGCTCCCGTCTGTTATTCGCAGATTTTTGATAGTTATTCTGGGTAGTCAGAAGCCCAAAAGTCTGACAGACAGTCTTACCAAGGGGTATCATGTTACCCAGTAACTGGCTTGTGGAGGTCAGAAAGGCAGTAGCTCTATGTAAAATACAGCTGCATCCGGTTAGACTGGAAGCTTACCCCAACAAAGTTGCGAAGAGACTAGTCAGATTGATTTTTTTTCAACATTAAGGAAGAAACTATTTATATTACTTAAGTCGCTTATTTCAGATGGAAAGTATTCCATTGAGGATGGAGCTTTAGTTATTGTGGAACCGGAAAAAAATGATTCTTCATTATACACGTGTGAAGCTAAGAACAATGTTGGTTCGACCAGCACTACGTTCCAAGTAGCAGTAGAAAGTAAGTAACTTTACAAAAAAAAAAACATGTACATAATTCAAATAATTTATAAGCTAAGTTTTTAAATTATTATAATAAACACATGTATTAAAAACGGGGGAAGAAAACTGTCAACAGGGGAGGGAATCATCAACAATTCGTCCGCACCGCTGTCAACAGGAAAAGTGCCGAAATACGAGGGTGAATCAAAAAAGTTATTGGAATCAATATGAAAAAATGCAAAAAAATTAACTATAATATTTTATTTTTCTACATAATCTCCCTCCTATTCAATGCATTTAGAATAACGCGTTTCTAACTTTCTTATTCCTAGCGAAACAAAATGTTTTTCTTGACTCTCGAAAAACTCCTATAAGGCAGCCATAACCGCGTCATCATCGTGAAATTTAATTCCACGAATTTCATCTTTTAATTTTGGGAATAAGTGAAAATCACTTGGGGCTAAGTCCGGAGTGGGTGGTGGGTGGTCAAGCAGATTGATGCCAGCACAGCGGATTGCGTTGAGCGCAACTTCCAATCGATGAGCAGGCGCGTTATCTTGAAGGAACGACACGCCCAACGACAGTTTCCACGACGTTTTTCTTTAATCGCTTCACGCATTTTTGGAATTAAATTTGCATAATAGGGCCAGTAATCGTCTGGCCTTTTGGCATGTAATCATCCCAGAACAATGAGGCCATAACTTTGCCAGCGGTAGGAGCAACTCGCAATTTTTTAATGGATGGAGAGGATGGTCGTTTCCAAGACATGCTTTGTCTCTTAGTTTCAGGATTGAAATGGTGGACCCACGTTTCATCAATGGTAACAAGGCGACGGCAAAAATTAAAACATAACATTTCGATTTACGATAACGCTTAGTTTCCAAACGTCGTTTTTTGTTTTCGTCGGTTAACATTCATGACCCTATCACCCATCTCGCCGATACTTTTCTGAACCCCAGTGAATCAATTAAAATTATTTAAATGCTACCAAATGGTATCTTTAGAAATTCAGCTATATGTTTTATAGTTGTTCTTCTGTCTTCCAAAACCAGATTCTCAACCTTTTTGACATTTTCTTCGGTAACGGAGGTTGAGGGCCGCCCAGAACGCGGGTCATCTTTAAAGCTTGATCTACCTCTTTTAAATTCAGCCACCCAATACGCAACAGTAGAATAGGGTACAGCATCATCCCTTAATGTCTGATGAAGGTCCGAAAACATTTCCTTCGTAGACATTTTTTTCAGGCTGAGATACTTTTATCTATAACTAGCTTTTGCCCGCGGCTTCGCCCGCGTGGATGTCAAAAAATATCCGACGGGAACGTAATCCCGGTAGATTAAAAAATAACCTGTAGGTTAATTCAGGTTATAAACTACCTGTGTGCCAAATATCATCCAAATACTTTCATCCGTTTTTGTGCAAACCGGAATATACATACAAATAAACAGACCAAAATGCTTAAAACTATATTTTCGGCATCAGACTGGAATATTCAATGTAAGGTTTGACTTCGTTACTATTTTATTTTATTTCGTCTGCGTATAGTATAAATTCTTTTATTCTAGATAATTATGAGTTATTAAAACTTAGGTATTTGCAAAAAATTAAACGAACGAAAATCAAAACTGAAATGCGAAAAATAAAGAATAACCTTTAAGTGATGACAAATTGATGAACCTTTAATTTTTTTTTTTTTTTGTTTTAAATCAGCAAATGACTTCTTCCGCTCTGGTTGGAGCGGAAGGGCGTGTCAGACTCTTACTATCTAAAACCCACCCATGTTCCTACACTTGCCTGTACGTTGCCAGGGGCCACGGTCTCCCTAGGACTTCCCGCAACTCCGGCAGACATCGGCCCTAGCGGACCCCGTCAATTGTGCTGACATCTCATGGAAGCGTGCGTGGAACACAACGCACCGTCGACCAGGGCCTGGTCCTTATCGGGCGCGACATTTGTCTCTCCCGCACGCGCTTTGCCTGCTCCTTCATGAGCATTACTGCTTCGCAGAAGGAGGTGACCCTCAAATAACAAATTTTGAGGCGGCGCCAAACAAACAAATTAATTACATAAAGCTTAAAATGTCAGCTTGATGGATCTTCGTTGAATGTGTGTTTGGCGCCGCCTCAATTTTTTTTATTTGAGGATCATAAATTTTTCACTAAAAGGTTATTCTTTATTTTTCGCTTTTCAGTTTTTTTTTCGTCGGTAAAATTTTTTGCAAAAACGTTTTTTATTTTTCGCTTTTGAGTTACCATAATTTATGTTTAATGTTTGCCTCAACCTCTAACCGACGATGACAGTCATACCCCTGCTAGGTGTAAAGTTCTCATTAGGGTGGATGAAATAAGCCCAAACACGATGTTGCTGGCTGCTGCTGTAAACTGGTGAGGAGCTCTCGCGACTGTCTTCCGACTCCATCATCACATCAACTCCAGTACCCTTATTACGTAATACATGATCAATCAGACTTTGAATCGTTTTGAAACAGATTACTAATCCATTGCTTCATAAGTTCGAAAAAAAATCTGCTCAATAACGAAAATAACGCAATGAATATTATTGAACGGTCAAAATGAAACAGATTAGTCGGAATCGTTTACGAAAATGCGTTGCGTAATTAGATAGCGGATCTTTATTGTGTACTTGTGTCATCAGAACTACATAATGTGTGCGAAATTACAACTGAATCGGTTCACAGTTGAAAATTCAGTAAGTACTTACTACAATACAGTAGGTCTGTGGATGGATGAGCATCTTTACACACAGAGACCCGTCCGTGCCTCGGAAAGCACGTTAAACTGTTGGTCCCGGCTGTCATTCGTGGATCTTTGACAATCGTAACGGGAAGTCAGAAGCCCGAAAGTCCAACAACCATTCTTACCAAAGGGTATCGTATTACCCAGTAACTGGCGCTCCATGTAAAAAACTGTAAAATTAGAAATAGTACACGTGTACTTGTATTATTTTTACTTGAATACAGAATTCAGCGAATGAACAATTTCAATACAAAACTTCATCCCCCTTTTCAGAGCCTTGTGGGTTGAAATAAAAAAAAACCAACGATTTAGGTACGTTGTATTAGTTTCCAACAATAAACCGAAATATTAGTGATTTAGATAAAAATAAAGAATTTTAATTAAAAACAAATTTTATCCCCCTTTTTACCCCCTTAAGGGTTGAAATTCTAACAACACCGTTGCGATAGCTTCCAACCATAAGCCTAGATAGTAAATTTAGTGATTTTTCTTCGAAAATTAAGGACTTTCAACTTTATCCCCCGTTTTAACCCTTCGGGGGCGGAATTATCAAAAACGATGAGACACGTATTGATTAATTTTCAATCGTTGGCCTAAAATCAAAATTTGAAGATCCTAACTTTAAAACTGACGGACTTTCATACAAACTTCCATCCCCTATTTTTCCCCTTTAGGGGTGGAATTCCCAAAAATCCTTTCTTAGTGGATACTTACTCTACACAAAGAACACACCCTCCAAGTTTCATGTCTCTAGGACCAGCGGTTTGGGCTGTGTGTTGATATATCAACAGTCAGTCAGTCAGTCAGTCAGTTTCTCCTTTTATACATATATATATAATATAGATTTTGTGTTTTTAGCAACTCGTTGCACAAAACAATTTATCACGTGCGAACGAACTGACGAAAACAAATGACAGTTTGCATAAATATTGTGTGATTGACGTTCTTTAATTCGAATATCGAACTTCCTCCAAAAAGGTTTTATATAATATGCACTTCTAAAAACTTTTTGATTCACCCAGGTAGCTGGCAGTATTTCCACGTTGAATAGGAGTGCTGATGCTTTGGACAATAAATATACTTAACAAGAGTAACACAGAAAGTTTTTAGACACAAATTCTATGAAAAATTTATTTACATTTCGAATTTAGAGCTCTTTGGTAACTTGATGATGTTTATTGAATTCATCTGTCATTTATCCCTTAAACTGGCGGCATTTTGAAAAATGCGTGTATCGCGTCAAAATGAATTTAATGCGAGAAAATTAGCGCTCTATGATTTATTACAACTTTCGTTGTAGTTCAAGTCGTTAACAAAGTTATGATAAACTTTGATTAGCCTTTTATGATGAAGCCCCATCACGTGCCATTGTTTAGGTACAACTGGTTAAATGAGTTTAAGCGTGGTCATAGGAATCTGTTGATGACCTGCGTGAGTGTTTTCCTGCAACTACGACAACCGACGATAACATCAATACTGTGCGGCAATCGGCATCAATGATAGAGGCTGATAAGAGAGTGATTTCACACAAGATTCTTATAAGCCTAAATGTCGTTTTAGCGCTATATACTAATTGCACGTAAGTGAATGAATGAAAGGCAGTTGCATTCAGTTGAGATGAGAATACTAGGATCATGTGTGGTGTTAGGATTCGTTATGCGATCTTCAGAATTCCGGTCATCACTAGTTAATGAAAAAATATACATAAACCTAAAACAATTAAAATATTTTTGCTCAAACATGCTTGGAAATTCGAACATTATTTTGACAACCTCCTTCGAGATAAATTGAAATTGCTGTACTGGTGAAAAACAAGCGATCGCCCGGCCGGCAATCTTACTATGAAAATCCATATCTGTCGTGTTTAGCGGCCAAATAAATTACTATGAAAACTCATAACTGTCGTGTTAGTTAAAAATGGAACTAACTTTTTACTTCAACACATAGCAACCAAAGAGGTAACTTATCAAAGATTTTATTAAAATTTCGAACTGGCTTAGCAAATAGAGCTGTTTAAAGTAAAGAAGAAACAAATGAACACAGTAGCGCGTGAAAATTATCTTTGTTCGTCATTGATTTTATTTGTAATTAATTTACTTAGTTTGAATTTCCGCACATTGCGACTGACTTTTGTCTAGTTTTCGTGAGGATTGGTAATGTTAAATATTTTTAAATCGTATTATTATTTTTCTGCAGATCACCTCAAGACCTTCGGCACAAAGCATAACGTATACTTATTACTGAGTGAAACTAGGAAACTGAAATGTGAAGCGTATAATAGTTCTGAATCTCAATCAGTTAAATGGTATGAAGTAAGTACCTACATGTTCTCATTCTTTCCGTCAAGATGTATATTATTTATTTAGGATCTCCAAATAAAGATAAAATATACACAGTACTGAGACGTCCCAGGATCGTCACTCAATATGCTTGTGAGGAGCTATTTTTGTATCAAACCAAAATCATTTATTCCTTTTTATTTATTTAAAAAAATATAAATTGCTAGAATGTTCGAATGGTCTTTTGGCTGTTTTCTTAACAGCTTTTACAATATAAGGTTGCTTATCGCATAGAACCTTACAGTAGGTTTACCATATTAAACTTCGTGCAGACTAGCGCGACGCAACAGGGCGACGCGGCGAAGAACGGGCAAGAAACTCCACGGACACTCTTTTAAAGAAATAATTGTTACAAAATAGTGGTTACATAATTCATGTTTTAAAAATTATACATGTGAGAACAATGTAAAAAAGATGCGCACGTTGTAAGCGTCCGTAATAAGAAGATAAAATATTAAAAATAAAACAATTCAAGGATTAAAATAAATTAAAATAAGCCACGGCAGCCAAGAGATGACCAGTCCCAACTGACGGCGCCCGTTCACGAACATGACGCATGTATTAGCACCATTCAGCTCAACCATTTTGAAGTATTACTTTATATTACTTTGTAGTTGGTTTTCTATTATTGAAACTTATTCAGTTCTCGTATTAAATTATTACATTCAGATAATGATCATAATTTTCGCAAATCGCGCCATCTTGGTGACATTAGGTAGTGCTTTGTCATAAACAAATTTACTATGTCAAATAACCACTTGTTAATACGTATGACTAAAAACCCAAAGTTCATTAAATAAATGTTTCCTTTTAATTTTAACTTTAGTTTTAGCTTCAACATCGAAATTAGTTTAATAGTTTCTTTCCCAGTCATAGCCACATTATATTGGCTATGAGTTCACACGGTGCCAGCAGATGGCGTTTGATCTCAAAGAAATCGATAGCGTTCTCAGATGTTTGAGATATACATGCAACTGGTTGTAGTAATATTGCAAAACCCATAGAGGGCAGGACCAACGACTGAATAACAATTATAATAAATAGTTACGCATAAGATTATGTCATAATCTTTACAGGTAGACGCTTTCGCGGCGACATATATATTTATATTATAGTAGGATACATATTATATAATTATATATAGTATAGTAGTAGTGTAGTATAGTAGGATATATATATATATTATAGTAGGATAGCAGGATTAAGTAGTGGGTCACGTCATTTCAACTTAGATAAGCTATACTGCTAGTTAGTTAGACTAGTTTGTATTTTCTTAGAACCTCTATCATTTATAACTCAGTGAATGAAATGATAGAGCAAAAAACTAAAAAAAACCCGTTGTTCGCTGTTGCCTACATTTTGGCGAAATATAATGCGAACATAAATGTAGGGAACAGCTGATTTTTTTCCGATTTCAGCTTTGGTCCCATAGTGAAAATTGTTCATAATGATGAGTACAAAATTTTAATGAACTTAAAGGCAAACGGAAGCCCACAATCTCCGGACTCGTCGCTGAGCACCACCACATCACCGCCGGAACTCGAATCATCAGAGACTACAACTCAGTCGAGCAAGGATTATTATTCCTCGATGACGACGTCGCCACTAATGGTAAGTAAGCACGGGAGAGGCCGGCCACCGAATGACATTAGGTTTAAGGGCAAACCAAACAATAGTTAATAAACGAGAACGTTACGCGCATAATTACGGCTCTACAGACCTTACGGGGTAGCGTGGCAGAATGCTGTTTCTAATTCAAGAACTAAAACCACCCGGTTGTTCTCGCTTATCACTTTTTTTTTTGCTATATCAAACTTACATTTGCAGTTCGAGAATTTACTGTGTCGTTTATCGGTGACAACATTTTTATTTGAACTACAAAGTTAAGTTTGTTCTTGGGATAAATTCGTCCTAACTACGGTTCTCTGCCTTTTCGCCGAAAATTGTTTGGCAGATTATCACTTGCCAACCAACGTTTCGCAAAATTTTATTTCGCGGAATAATCATTTGCCAACTTATCATATAATTTTGTTTTATTTCCCAACCTCACAGTTACCAACTGTACGTTTGATCTGCTTTTCATAATGACACTTTTTAAAATGACAACTTTCAAGTAGCAGAATGTTTTAGTTTGCGTAATATATTTACAAGGGTGCAATTTTCATTTGGGACTAATTATATACAGGTAGTTATTGTTATTATTATTATTTTTTGCTTTATCTTTAATGTGACCTAACCTAACTTAACTGTTTCCTTTTACAAAAGCGATTCGCTTCTGGCACATCGCCGGCCGCTGCCTAACCTAACCTATCGAAACCCTGGTCTTGAACTTGCCTAAAACAAATAAGTTTTTTTTAAATAAGTATAGCAATAGAAATCTTAGCTGCCAATCTAAAGGTCCAATGTTATTTTTGAGATTCTTAAATAAAAAATGTAGGTAAAAAATAGTATATTTTTATCATTATATCAATGTATAAAAAGGGAACTGTTACACTGACAAAACGTCATTCGTCTAATAGTTGTGTGGCCTAGTAAAATGTTTGACAAATGATAAATGTCCCAAACGTTTTGTGTCATTGTAATAATCAGCTTGATAATAATTCTACCAAATGAAACGTTGTCATACGAAAGGGGTTAGAAGATTTTTGTATGGAGGGTGGCCCTAACATGATGCCGCCATTTTGTTTTTTTTTCAGAATCGCGGAAAAAGTCGAAAGTTATATATTTAGATAGAGAACACTTATACAAACAAAAAATGTCATATGACATAATATCCTAAAGCGTCAGGTTTCGGAGTTATTCACCGAAATATAAGTAAAAAAGTGAACCCTGAAACAAGGATTTTTTTGTTTTTTTTTCCCTTCAGGTAAGTATATTGAACTATGAAAACATAACTGCATCATGTATAGGTAATATTTTAGTTAAGAGCGAAAGTGACAAAAATATAATGTATACCCTCCGCCGAATGAGGACGTGTGTCATATGATATATGTATTATAATATGGTGCATAGCATGGTCGTGACACCAAGAAAATCTTATTCAGCCTCCTGCTGCCTTCTTGGATGATATTATTTATACCGAATATGATAAAAAAATCTTATGTGTTATCCACGAGGTGTATTAAATTAATTCATGTGTAAATAACTTAATCAACATGAAGTAACTACAACATAAATAAATAAAATCGTTATAACAATTGCTATTTTTGTCTTTGAATATCTCAGAAACGTGACGCTTTATGATGGTATTGCATATGAAGTTTTATGTTTGTATAAGTGTCCCCTATCCAAATATATGACATTTATTGTGCACCTCGATTTTGAAAAAAAATCAAAATGGCGGCGGATTTTAGGGCCAAAATCTTCAAACCCCTTTGCTAATCGTTAGTTGTCAAAGTGAAACATCGGCAAAACGTTGGTTGGCAAAGGATAATCGGCCAAACAATTTTCAGGACACCCCTAACTACGGATACCTTCATTGTGCGTGGTTCGATACGCACTTGGCCGGTTTATTATATAATATGAAAAAAAATACTTATAATATAAATTGAAAATGCTAATTTATCCAGTAACAAAGAATACATCCTTACCCAATTATTACATAATATTAATAGGTTTTTGTTCGACTAAAATAAGTTTCTACTACACAGACGCTGAATGGAAACATCACAAAACCATACAGAGAAATAGTAAATGCTTCATACCTTGATGACGGCAGTTATACGTGTCGTGTGAGCGACAAACATGGAAGCACACATACACACACGTACGTGGTGGACGTTGGTAGTGCGCCGGAGTTTTATCCCGGCGCTAATTCTCTTAGCCACTGGCAAGGAGATATATCAGATATTACACACAACTGTGACATTGTACCGGACACGAAACCGAACCCCGTCGTAAGTTTAAATTGCACATGGTTATTAAAACGCTATGGATTCAAAATGATAAGAGCATGTAGCCACAAAATATTATCCATTTTAGCCTCAAGGTTAAAGGGAAAATTAATGTACATATTTTTATCTAGTAAAATATTCATTTTTTACTCGAAGGGCAGGGTGTGAGCAGTGACAGCCTAGTGGTGTGAGCGCCAGACTGCCAAGTCATAGGTCTCGAGTTCGAACCTATCTCTCTGACTTTTCTGAGTCATGTGCGTATTGTATAATTATCACGTGCTTCAACAACGGTGAAGGAAAACATCGTGAGGAAACCGGCCTGCCTGAGAGATATATAAGTCAAGTCAGAGGCCCATGGGTGGCTTTAAAACACTGTCACCAGGTTAGTCACTAACCATACAAAAAGAAGAAGAAGAATCGAAGGGCTTCGCAACATGTGGTACTCTACAAGTTTATCGTATCTACATGAACATTCTATGGGATTAAAATTTTTCGCACGAACTCTCACTTGATGCAATACTTATGATTACTTTCAGGTTGAATGGACATTTAATGGCAAAGTGTTAACCGACTTCAACTCAGCAGGCTTCGGTCACTATACCTGCAACGTAAGCAACCCACACGGATCAGTACAAAAGAGATTTGACGTCACGTCTTCTGGCAAGTTTCAATAGTTGTGTTTATTAGCGGTTGAAACTCCACGCTGAATAATCTTTGTATACGTATGAATAACCATATCTACAAACATAATAATATATTATAATATCTAAGTATATTTACAAAATTGCATTCTTTTGTTACAGTATGTTTGATAACTCGGAACTTGGGAGATGCGCAATATATGCCGCTCGTACTAAATGACAAAGAATTCTGGCACGAATTGGAAACCACGAACCATTATACAGTAGTGCAACAAAAAAAAAAAATCACATTGTCTTGTCCAAGCCAAAAAGGGACGTCAAATACATTCAAAAAGTTCCCTAACAAGAGTACATTAGAGGCATTGTGTTATAAAGAAGACTCTTTCTTAGTAGAAGGCAATACTTACAAGCTCTCAGACCTACAGTGCACTAACAGCATTCAGCCCTCCGTTATCAGAAAGAAAGTGAAATGCTCTACGGAAACCTCCGAATTAATAAGAGTGGGATACATTGTCTCTGGTTTTTTAGAGGCTTACGAAGTCTGTTTCGACACTGAAAAAAATATACCCTTATACACACGCATCATAATGACTGAAAAAAATAACAACGGTCGGAGCGCCGCCTACAGCTGGCACAAATATCCAGGTATAGACTACGAAAAAACTGTGAGAGGATTTACTTGTAATGACACAATATTATCGGGTTGTTATAGTAAATCCCAGCTGGTGAATGCACAAGACTTTAACGATGGCCCTGCTAAGAGAAGCACGTTTATCGATCCCCTGAATGTAGTCCCGGTCTGGCTTCCTTGTGATACTTCAAAGGTAAGCACTATTTATGACATTGAAATCTATATACATATAATAAAATCGTAGCGAGGTCAAAACTGTACATTGAATATTTTTGAAAAAAAGTAATTGCTACGGGGTCTGGGATCGATTCTTATGCCGAAAATGTAGTTTTTAGAATTTTTGTCTGTTTGTCTGTATGTATGTTCCATCATCACGCAAATTCTACTGGACAGATTCTGTTAAAATTTTGCATAGATATTCCCTATAAGTCTGGTCAAATGGTAGGGTATATACTATCACGCTCTTTGCTATGGGGGATAAGCAATATTACATTATGTTCGTATTCTTCTCCGCAAAATTGTAAATGGGTGCGCCAAAAGGTTAGGATATTGCAGGTAGTTACCAATTTAACATTTTAAATGATTATCATCACGCTATACCTTTATGGAGCTTAGCAGCCAATCACGAAATATAAGAACGGCTATTTTAACTAATTTTCAACAAAGCAAATAGCTAAGTGGCAGGACGATTGGTTTGTAAACCTGTGGTTATGAGTTCGAACCCCGATTATTGGTATTTTTTTAAATTCTTTTTTTTTTTTGTAATGCATAAGCATGTTTTTAATCTTTTTTTATTATTTTAAATTATACTAGCTGCCCACCCCGGCTTCGCACGGGTAGCAATAAGTACTTATCTACGGCGAACCTACCTATCTACCTACTCTGCCCTACCTACCTACCCTACACTGCCCGACCTACTTACCTACCCTGCCCCACCTACCTACCTTACAGTGCCCGACCTACCTACCTACCCTGCCCTACCTCCCTACTCTACCCTACCCGACCTACCTACCTACCTTCACGTATCTTCCTATCTACCTACCCTGCCCTAGCTACCCTACCCTACCCTGCCCGACCTACCCCTACCCTACCTACCTACCCTATCTACCTATCTATCTACCCTACCTATCCTACCTACCTTATACGCTACCTTCACCTACCTATCCTAGGAACCTTCTCCTTACAATAACGAAAAAAGAATTAGTGAAATCGGTTCACCCGTTCACGCGTGTTCAAATAGGGATTCATTTTAGGCCCTAAACTTTAGTGAGAGAGAGAAAGCTTATTGTGTGAGAACAACAGGACACCGGCTTCGTTCTCATCCTTGCTCTGTGCTGTTTATGGGATGAGAAGTGACATCGGTAGACGCCTGACGGGAATAACTGATCGAGTGGTAACTGATCAATTATCTACCGCCAAGAGTAGAAAATTATTAAAGTACTAATATCGCCATAATAAAATAGGGGTTGGTGGTAGAAGGGTGACAATTTAGGGTCGTATGTATTTTTTAATGCCAAATCATAAAAAAATTACAATAAAAAAAATTTACAAAAAAAGAGAAAAAAAAACTTGGGGTGGTACTACCCTTATCACTTAGGGGTACGAAAAATAGTTTACGTCCTATTCTCATACCTACCGAATATACACAAAAAATTTCATAAAAATCGGTCAAGCCGTTTCGGAGGAGTTTGGCAACAAACACCGTGACACGAGAATTTTATATATTAGATTTATATTGACAAGGATGAAAGGAAGCCGAAAAATATTGGAAGAAAACTTAAAAACGACGCCGCTCGCCTTTGACAGTTTGCTTTTTTTATATAATTTTCACGAATTCCTTTTAGTTATTGCAATTTAAACCTTATGATTAACGTAATAACGGCGACAAGATAGGAATTCGTCGACAAATATTTTAAATAAGTTACTTGGTGTTCATATAGTACATAGAGTATTTGCAAGATAATTCTGCGCACGGCTCAAATCGGAACTAATCGTATGCCGCCGCCTTTTCGTTTATGTAAGGTCAAATTAAGTAAAGAATTATAATTATATTAAATAATTCTGTTAAAGTCGACAGTCGTAGCAGGAGGCGTTCTGTAGTTTCTGCCTACCCTTATGGGAAGAAGGCGTGAGTTTATGTATGTATGTAAATTAAAGTCGCTGCATGTGTACCTAGAATTATTTACCAGATGTTATAAAAATAGTAATGGGCCGATTTTTCCAACGCCAGATAAGTTTAACTTCTGTGGAATTATTTTGAATTACTGACAGTTTTTCCATTAAAAAAATCTGTTGTGGGAGGGAAATATTGGCATCATCTAGCCGAGGACTTTTTACGAACTTTGCGGCGCGTACTGAAGCTGACATTGAACAAAATGACGAACGCGTTCTAAACAGTTGTCTTGATTAACTTCAAGACGTGGTAATTTCCATAGGTGGCAATCCACTGATAGAGTATGGGTTACCGGCTCCGCTATCATTGGGACATCAAGACCGTGGAAATCGGGAATACGCCGCCGAAACTAATTACGATCCGGGCGCAATGAATACCATCGTGAATGTTCACGTCTTTTTGTTCACCTCAGAGCAAAGGGACATTTTCAACACCGTTCTCCAAAGCGTTGGGCTCAGTCAGGGTAAAATGTTTTTCTTGGATGCTCCTAGCGGAACAGGAAAAACATTTATTACCACTGGTATTCTTGCAGAGGTTAGGAGGCAAGGCAAGATTGCAATCGCAGTAGCGTCTTCCGGAATCGCTGCCACACTGCTTCCTGGTGGCATAACAGCGCACGCCATGTTTAAGATTCCCATCGATTTAAAGAGCAACGAAACGCCTGTTTGTGGGGTGTCACGCAACAGTGACAAGGGGCGCGTGCTTAGAGATTGCGCTTTCATCGTATGGCAAATAGAAAAGCAGTGGAAGCTGTAAACAGAACCCTGCAGGACATCCGCAAGAACCCAAACATGGGTGGTGTCACAATTCTTTTTAGTAGCGATTTCCGGCAAACACTACCTGTGGTGACGCGAGGAACTAGGGCTGACGAGGTCATTGTTCGCTGAAAAGGTCGACTCTATGGTCGCAAGTTCATAGACTGCGTTTGACCATCAACATGCGAGCTCGGCTTGGCGGGAATTCACATGCTCAAGAATTCTCCGATGTTCTTCTAAAAGTTGGTGAAGGCACTCTGCCAGAGGAGAGCGGCCAGGTGGACCTACCAGAGACTCTTGGTAGAGTAGTTCCCAATTTAGAAGATCTGATTCGTCTGATGTACGGGGACATCAGTCAAATACCGTACCAAGAGAATTCTTAGGTGTGTGAACGGGCCATTTTAACGCCCAAAAATGATGAAAAGAATTCTCTCGCAGATCGAAGGCAGTGAAGTGATATACACCTCCATTAACACTGTTGTGGAGCAAAATGACGCCACACATTACCCCGTAGAATTTTTGAATTCGTTAACGGCAAGTGGACTTCCTGCGCACATAATCCAGCTGAAGGTCGGTGTCCCGATTATGCTCCTTCGGAACTTAACTCCGCCGAAGCTGTGTAACGGAACCCGGCTCAAAGTCATGTCTTTGCAGAGAAACATCATCGAGGCAGAAATTCTAACAGGTTGTGGCATTGGCGAGACAGTATTTATACCGCATATACCACTAATTCCCCACAATTACCCCTTCCAGTTTAAGCGCGTGCAGTTCCCTGTGAGCGTATGCTTTGACTCTCAACAAGTCACATGGGCAGACACTGAAGGTTGCGGGTGTCGACCTCAGGACAAGCTGCTTCTCACACGGACAACTGTACGTCGCTTGCTCCCGCGTCACCAGTCCTGACTCTCTATACAAGGTGCCGTTTTGCATCCTCGTCAAATATCAGGAGCCTGTTATGAAAGATATAAATAATCAAATAAAATTACGATACCTGCTCAACAATTAATACATACTTGTGTTTTTAATCGTTAAAGTTTGACAGTATTTCAAAATACACCACTTTCAAAGAACAGAATCGCCCCGTTGCGTATGCGATGACGACCGGCAGTGTAGGTACGAAATACGAATGCATAGTGCGCCGCTATCAGCTGATTAATAAAATGTTAGTTTTGCATTACGTACAATTTATTTTATTTTTGATAAACGGGCAGTAAATTATGAAATTGTAAATCTTAGACCTTAGTAATAATAACGTGTAGGGTCGGTGGCTTGCATTAGGGGCGGATTTGTAGGTACCAACAAATACGAACGCATGGCGCCCTCGGCGCGCGGTGTTTGGATAGGTACGTAATAAAAGTAAGTAATACAAACAAGAGGCGGTTATCAAGTAGGTATTCTAGGTATTTTTGGCGTAGTTAAAAATTTGAAATCAACTTATTTACTTACACCAATAATCCGCTAAAGTCCCACCGTACTCATCAATCACGTATTTAAAAATTAGTGTAGATTAAGTACAAATAAATACATTACCTAAGCTAGAGGTATTGTTGTAAGTGTCCACCTTCACGTTCTAGACAGTCTAGCTCGACGTCGCTGGTTTTTTTCAGCTTTCGCAACACAAACTTTTTACAGTGTCGAAAGCACTAATCACTTTTTTCCTGTAACACTTGTTATTTCGTCTCGATCGACAGGCTGACCTCAGTCTGCTGCAGCCAGCTTGAGCGTGTCGGAAACACTTCCGCGACACGACACGTGCACTGCTCGACGTAGGCTGTCTCCACACATCGCGTATAAACCAACCATCTCCACCAACACAACATTGGAGTAGTTTTCCGTCATTGTTCCGTATTTAAAACGAAATAAAGGAGCGCGGGACGGGAAACAGCGAACGTGAAGACGCGCTCACGATGGTGTGACTGTGAGCGGAGCGAGCGTGTGGCGGGGTGCGGTGTGGGGATAGTACTAGAGAGGGTGCGCGGGCGCGCGCGGGGTAGACTGCTTGTTTTTGTGTGCAAAAGAGAGTTTACAGTGCGGTATCGATTCACACAGGGCGCATTTTAACATGCGTGTCCACACAGGTCGATTTCCAAAAAAACGAAAAATGAAAAAAAAATACCTACTTATTTTATTATTGATTCGTGTCGAGAATCATTAGCATAGTAACCTCCTTGAATTTGACGAGGATGCAAAACGGCACCTTGTATATTTTAGCTGCTGAAAACAAAACAACAAACGTAGTATACAGAGAAGTTTAATAAAAATGTGGCTGTTATTATTGTTATTATGTTGTATGTTGTTTTGATTGTAATTATTTAATGTTGTTATAATTCTAATTTATCCGGTCGGTGCTGAACGTTGCTGCAAGGCGGCGAAAATTGCCAATACCGTCAAGCCTTACTGCGGCCTCAAGAGGTCGCAGTACGTTCAAGCTGATTCAAACTGTATTTGTACTATGCATAGGGGCTTATATGGTCTATAGTTAATTTTATTCTATGGATTTGGTAATATACTTGTCAAACAAATCGACCAAAACGTCAAAATTTGCAGAAACAATTCTAGAAAAAAGTAAAAATTGAACATTTTGGCACGGCAAAATGGCGTCTGCGCATGCGTTCAGCGCGCTGCACTCCGCGTTCTATTTATTTGTTTTCTATTGTTTTTTAAGTGTAAATCGACGGGAAATGGTGTTATTTCAATAATTAAGTAGTGTCGTCATCGTATATAGATAAAATTTACACAAAATAACATCGTAATTACCTATTACGGACCCATAAAAAAATGTAAACAAACTCGGTAGGTAGTGAAAAAACGTGTTGATGTGAAATTTTGAGTTTTGTGTGTGTTTTGTGCATGTAATCGCTGGTAAGTCATTTATTTTATATTATTTATTAGTTATTGCATAATAAAAATGCAATTTTTCAGAAAAAAATAAAAGTTCAATATTTTTTATCAACTAAGTAATGTTACGTAATGATACGGATACCTATTATTGAACTTTTTTAATTATCGGTGTTTTTATTTATTGTGTTTGTTCGTAAATAATGGTTTTGACCGATAGTATATGTATTCATAATGTATCCTGCGACATTTCATGTGAATCGAACCAGTAGTTTTATTATAAATAATCAAAACAATGAACAAAGGAATTTCTTATAAGAATCTGATAAGAATGTTTATTTATAAATACTAGCGTCCGCTTACAAAGATTCTAAGTATTATAAAAAATCCTTTGTCTAATCAGGAACCCAAAACCATTAACGATAAGACTATTTACGTAACAAAAAGCTCTCAGTTTTTGTTTATATTAGCGAGCTCTTATCTCTGACGCGCCGCGGGCGTGCCGCGCGGCTTGACGGGTTGTCGCGAAATCGCGCCGCGCGGCTGAACCGGTTTTGATTATAATATTGATTTTAGTTTTGATTTTATTTTAATTTTTGGTTGTGATTGTAATATTGTTTTTGATTTTATTTAATACTACTTTTTTCTAAGTTTTTTCTAAGTGCAAATACTAATACAATATGGATGTTTTTCCGAAATAAATGGTTGAATTGAAAAAATTAAAGTATATTGTGGTGTCTTACGACTTCCACGCGAACGAAGTCGCGGGCAGAAGCTAGTACTAATATAAAATTCAAAAATATTTCAACAAATAATTTTAATGTCTTATTTGTGTTTTTTCAGCCGACATGGGAAACAGTTAACAACAACATCACAAACATGCTGGCCCTCTACCCTGAAATCATTACCTGGTCTGGCACGCACACTTTTCAAGAGATAAATGGAGCTATTATACCACGATATTTATGGAAGGTACATACACCTAATTCTGGTTACCAATATCACCATATGGTGGACAATATGCCACCGGCTACGATTATAACAGAATCTTTTTGTATTGTTTCTGCTAAATGGGCCTGCCCTTGACCAAAATCTCGCTAGCTGGAACACGATGGAGGGAATGGATAAGGTCTATAAATCGAGGTGCGAGGGTCTCACTAACAAGCTACGCTTGCTGCGGTCAGTTCATAGACGGGTGACCATCCACGGACACTGTGCCTCAGAGAGCATGTTAAGCCGTCGATCCCAAGTATCTTTCATAGATCTTGTGGCAGTCGTCATTGCAAGGGTAGTCTGAAGCCCGAAAATCTGACAACCAGTCTTACCAAGGGGTACTGTTTTAAAGTAGTAGCCTCAAGTCGCATAGGCAGTTACCTGATTAATTCAGCTGTATCCCGTTAGACTGGGAGCTGACCCTAATACATAACGCTTGCGAGTTAACTAGGCACCTGGCGTTGAGACGTCACATCACAATATGCCATCGCTTCTGAACGCACAAGGAGAATGCGGGGCTCTGCGCGGGAAAGCGGGAGAGGGACCACATTACAGCGAGGTGCCTGGTTAATTCGCACGAGTTGTAGTGTAGTTGGGAGAAAGCTAGGCACAAGGTGATTTTAATCACATCATGTTGAAGTCGGCTTTCATTATCAATCAAATTTAATTACAGTTGTTGTGGTACGAAGGTCAGGACGCAGTAGCCATAGTTCACGTCAACGATCATTCACCAACAGAGAAGGACATCAAATGCGAGGACATTTGTATCAAATATGTGCAATGGCTTAAATTCAACGACAAGTATACTTACTGCTGCTCGCTGCCGGAGTTCTTTGAAGCGTTTAATATTCACAACATCGACATTGGAGGCAAGTTTTGAATTTTGGTTGCTTCCTCATTAATACATAAATTAATTGAACAACGAATTGTTTGTTTTTTTTTGTTAAAGTTTACAAATATTACAAAAAAAAAAAAAAACCTAACGACTTCAAATAGAAGCGACTAGGCGATGAAAAATAACTTTAGTTTCGGAAGTTGCTGGCAATTTGATAATAAAATACAAAAAAAATACCAACACCAAAGCCCTCCTTTTTGAAGTCGTTTAATAACTAGATATCTGTTGAAAAAGTTACAAAACTTATTTGGATTATGTATATAATATCTAAGTACACCAAACAACAGAAATAAAACAGCAGTAAAACAGGTAGTATTTCTAAGTGGAAGTTGCAGTACAATTTTCATTGTTCTACAAAAAGTTTATCGTCTGTAGGCAGGTACCTACTCCAGTTACGATACCGGAACAACCTGATTAATTTAGTAAAATGTACCAGGCCTGTGGCACGTTGAAACTCTTTACCTTAGGTGTCTAGTGTCTATGACTTCACACCTCTATGGTAATAATGGTTCTAGCCTAGGCATTGTTGTTCATAAATTAAAATCCTAGTTGTTTAAATCACAACAGACTATAATGGTCAATTTGTACTCAATGGTTTTTATTAATAACAGATTTATTTTCTAGAATCATTGGATGAAGCACTGGAAGAAATGAAAAATAAATCTGATTAAATTAGCTACTTCCCTCTAGAGGATTTATTTACACACCTACAAGCAGTATACAAAAATACATGATCCTAATTTCAGTGCACTAATCACATATCGACCTCAGACCAAATTAAAAAACCAAGACACAGCGCTGTCAACAGTGACGTGAGGCCGGGTTCGTAAACATGTGTGCAAATACTTTAGTCAGGTGTAGTTTGGTTATGTTCTTTGTAAATTTATGCGTGTGAGCGTGTATGCACAGAGCGAGGTGTAGTTTTTGCATGCTTCACTGTATTGTTCGCAGTGCTTGCTTGACTTGACTTTTTTAAATAGCCATGTTTAAACTTTGGAAACTTTGTTCACGTTCAAATCCTTTGAATGGTACTTTAGTATACAATAAAAATAAAATCGATGACAAGATTGTTTTATTTTAATTAATCTATCTCGTTGGTCAAGTGGTCATAAGCGCTACTGCTGAGCCAGGAGGAGGAAAAGTGTTATTGGATTTTTCTATCAGGAATTGATCAGTAGCAGTCCAGAGTCTAGTACTGTCCCCGGTTGATGGCAATTGGCTCGTCTCCTATTTACATGGGACGTAAACTTAACTTGCCAAATGTGGATCTTCGGGGATATGTTACGTTCAAGTGACTCAATTCGTCAACTTTTATCTAATCTTCTTCTTAATTGTTTATTGTAGGTACAGTCAACAGCAAAAGTAGATGATCAAAATAAGCTATTATAATTATATGTTGCTATTACAGTAATCTGTAATTGACTGTTTGTCAGCGAATAAAATGGTAATAGTACATTACGATATGAGATCCTATCACAATTTATCAACCAATAACATAGCAATGCATTATTACGCTAACGTATAACACGTGATTTTACGGGAATAATATCGTAATGTTGCTTTACCGTTTAAGTTTGTGCCTTTAATTCATGGTAATTTTAATTTCGTTAATAACTTTATTTCTGAAAACGTTATATTATTTAATACAGTATACAATTGTTTTGTAAAAAATCACCTTTCTTTTGGTATTTGAACGATCCCGATAAGTGTATTAATTATTTAGTTATTCACGAAAAACAGTTTTTTATTTTTCCTGTAAAATTTAGTTTTTACGATTACCGTTTTATTCGCCGGGGACGGCGATGTGAGTTGTATCACTGGCTTCAAATGGTGGAAACGACTTGTTGGTTTTTGTAATGCGCTTCAGCAATGGAAACGACTTGATGAATTGGGCACGTTCAGTATTAGAAACGGCTGGTATTATTGTACTCATAAAACGATCATGCGAGTTATACGACTGGTCGCCAGTAGCTAGGCGAGGTTGCTTGGCTTCGGACATTGGTGACAACTATCGACACGATCAATGATTAAGATTTAATTTAGTCATTATGAAATGCGTTTCCTGGTTAGAAACGACTTGATAATTTTTGATATGCGCTTCAACAATGGAAACGACTTGATGATTTGGTCATGCATTTCAGTATTAGAAACAACTAGGTTTTTATAATGCGCTTCGTGGGTGGAAACGACTTGGTGTTTTTGACATGCGTCTCAATATTAGAAACGACTTGTTGGTTTTTGTAATGCGCTTCAAAAATGGAAACGACTTGGTGTTTTTGACATGCGTCTCAATATTAGAAACGACTTGTTGGTTTTTGTAATGCGCTTCAACAATGGAAACGACTTGGTGTTTTTGACATGCGTCTCAATATTAGAAACGACTTGGTTTTTGTAATGCGCTTCAACAATGGAAACGACTTGGTGTTTTTGACATGCGTCTCAATATTAGAAACGACTTGGTTTTTGTAATGCGCTTCGTGGGTGGAAACGACTTGGTGTTTTTGACATGCGTCTCAATATTAGAAACGACTCTCTGACTCACTGCTGGATCTGCATAATAAACAAGGTACAAATTATATTTGGTTTATTTTTCGTACAACATTGGTTTTTCAAGGAATAAAGTATCTACCGAGCGCACGAACTCTTGTAGTTTTCGCCATTGACACGAATCCGCGTTGGTCTGGACCTTGAGTCGCACAAGCGCCTTCTTCCACAGCTCCAGGGAGTCGGTGTGGCGCGCGTCGTCAGTCTTGTATTACACCTTGCAGTCGATGTAGTACTCTCCGTTGATGCTCGTTGCTCGCCGCTCGCAACCGTTGGCGACTCGGTTAACGAAGAATGATGATAGACACGTACTCGATGAATCGTCTTTTGGCACGGTGTCAGACCCATAGTTCTTACTGATACCGAATACGTCATTATCAGTATTGGTTTTTTTACTGAAACAACAACGAAAGCTTCTATTAGTTCATCATATACTTACAGGTTACATTTACCGTTTAGATATGCACAGGAAAAAAATACACTCAGTCAAAATAGGTACCTGCAGAACACGACACAGCGAAACGACTTAGGGTTGACAAAACGGTAACCAGTAGATAAGTTATCAATAACGTTAATAGGGAATGTTCTTGAGGGGTAATTTAATTATTTGGCAATCTAGAGACAATCGTAAGATTAGTATTTATCATGTTATACATCCAAGTTTTACTTGTAATACTTTTATGAGTGAAGTAGGTACAGGAAATAAGTTAACTGAACAATAAGTTAACTCAATTTTAAATTAACTAAATTTTTAATTCTATTCTTAAGGTTAGAAACCTATATACTTACTACATTTTATTTATTTTGTGATAGTGGACCTAGTTTCAGATACTTATCCTTACCTTAATATGTATGCGTGACAACCTTAGGTAAAATAGCTTACTGTTGCGAATGCAACTTAGCTAACGAAAAAAAGCGGCCAAGTGAGAGTCGGACTCGTCCATGAAGGGTTCCGTAGCAGCAAGTAACATAATATAAAAGTTCTTGTAGTTCGTTAAAGGTAAATTACGGTTTACGATTAATGACGTATTAAAAGACAAGACGAGAGAAACCTCAATATCATTTTTGAAGACCTATCCATAGATACCCCACACGTAAGGGTTTATTGAAAAAAAACATTGTTTCATCTACTTACCAAGTTTCAACAGTATAGTTCTTATAGTTTCGGAAAAAAGCGGCTGTGACATACGGACGGACAGACAGACAGATAGACATGACGAATCCATAATAATCCATAAGAATCCATAATAATAATAATAGCTTCTTTCATGCCTTCTCGCTCCGTACCATGGCCTGCACCAGGGCCGGACGCGAGAGGTCACCGCCGCCGATCGCCTCCACGGGGACCAATGAATCAATGTACCTTCCTTCCACCGATTTGTAGAAGCTCTTTATTGTCAGAGAAGAAGCTCAACCACCTATAAAATGGTATGTCAGGCTAGGTTGGTTTTACTGAAAGAAAGTAGTTACTATGTGAGTATGTAAACGTTTTTGCCCGGGTAGCCCGGGTTTCCCCAACGCTATCTCCTTACACGAATCAATTGTGATTTGTTCTCGAAAGTTTCTCCTACCTAAAATTAAATTACTATAAAATTATACTACTCTGTCAAAAAAGTACCGGGAAAAGATCAATAATACACAAAATGTTAGTTATTCATCCAAATTGATTTTATCACCTTCAAAGTATGCTCCTTCGGAAATGATACACTTACGCCACTATATAATCAGGGCAAACAAAAAAAAAATTTTACGCTTTTTCCGGAATTGAGTTTAGTTCTCGTCGAGAATTCTGTTTTTTTCAGTTTCGATTCAGTTGGAAGGCGCCACTCCGAAGCTTGTTGACTAGTTTGCATGTCAAACGTCACCAGTAAAAATGCGTTTCATGAATGTTGGGTCGGAATTGACTCGTTCTAGCATGTCTTCAGCAACTCTTATGCGATTGAGTTTTTAGAGAAAGTTCAGGTCTTTTGGGACTAGACGAGTGGCAACATGTTTCATACCCAAGTGATTATTTAAAATGACACGGATCGACTCGTGAGAGACACAGAGACACAGGAAGTTCAGCGGCTATCTCTCTCAAACTTGAATGAGGATTTTCAGTCACTATTTCCTTCACTTTTGCGATGCTAACTTCAGTTGAAGACGTTGATGGCCTACCAGGGCGAGGCAAATCTTCCAGCATATATCAACCGCTTTTGAACGCTTTGTACCACTCATAAGCACGTGTTTTTGATAAAGTCGATTCACCGTAAGCCTTCTGAAACATTTTCAGTGACTTCGAACATGAAATTCCATTGGCGATGCAAAATTTAAGACAAACTCTTTGTTCGACGTTTTTGTCCATTGAAATTCGCAACACACACTAGAATGATCTAACTAAAAACAGTACTGTATTTAATGTAAATGACAGAAGCAACTCAAACTCCGCGCTAAAATGTAAAACAGTTGTGCAAATCAAACAACAGCAAGAAAAACAAAAAATTATATTTGGAACCATAAACAAATCATACATTCCCGATACTTTTTTGACAGAATGTATCTTAGAAATTAACCTATTTCATAAGGTTCAAATTATCATTGCCAATTCCATAAACAGAATCTCACTTCTGAAACATCAGTTGTATTATTCGCTCTCTTCTTCGCTCTGAAACAGCAGTTCTAATATTTATGAAGAACATAAATAAATAATAGATAGGTAATATAAATAGGAAAATAAAGGATGTAAAATCCTGCTAAATTCTTTTCTCATGACGTTGTGGTAATATAATTATATTTATTTATTTATTTATTTATATATACTTTATTGTACACCAGATAAAACATTACAAAAAGAATAAGTAATACACTACAAAATATACAATGGGCGGCCTTATCGCTTACTGCAATCTCTTCCAGGCAACCATGGAATGGACAGTGATATTCTGGACATAAAATGGGGCTGTCTTTGGTGCAAATAAAAAGTATAATATTACAATAATCAATATACTATAATAGATACATAGATAAATGCTATATAATAGATACATAGATACATACATACCAACTATATAAGCAACGTAAATAAATGACGATTATTATTACAGCTAACGACGAGAACAAAATAATTATAACGACAAGTAATGTTCCTTCACTAGTCTTTTAAACACAGGCAACGATTGCGCGCGCTTTATTGGAACTGGTAATGCATTCCACAAACGAGCAGCCTGGACAGTAAAGGATTTGTCAAGGAAAGTTGTGGAATGCATTGGCATTTTAAGCTTCAGGTTATCTGATGACCTTAATAATTTCGTGTGGGAGTCACAAAGAAACTGAAAACGTTTCTTGAGATAAAGAGGGGTCAGCAAATTATAATCAAGGTGTGAATAAACTTATCTAAACTTGATAAGTTAGCGATCATTTAGGTAGGACATACTCACGGGCTGGATTTGGTTTCAAATGATGTTGGGTTGGAGTGTACGTAACGCGGCACTGAGGCAAAAGACAGAAAATTTCAGCAAAAAAAAATAGTTTGGAAAATACAAAAGTGCACGCCTCATACTTATCACTCATTCATAAACGAAAAAGAAATTCAAAACATAGTTTAAAAATGAACAATTTATCACTTTTCATGAAGTCGTAATGTCAACGACTGACAAAGATATTTACTTGGCGGTTGCTAGGCAACTTATTCAAAGGTTGGAAATATTTAGTTAAAGATATTATATTTTAGTTAGTATTTTATTAATTATAATTAAACTGCTTTGAATAAAAGAGCCATTTTCAATAGGGTTCCTTCTACGGCTGAAACGAATGGACAAAAAAAAAATTGACTCAATTAATTGATTTATCGCAAGCTACAATGTTTTCAGGGTTCATAAATTGACGGACAGGAATTTTTTTTCAACTATTTTTATGCTTTTTCCATTTCTGCTGCATTAAATTAATTGGTAAAAAGTACAGTATTAATCTCCATTTAATCATCTATACAATGGTATATAAATTAAGTAGGTTCTGTGTACTAGCAGGAGTGTAACAATAAAAACAGTTACAGAAATGGGGCAAAAAAAAATTTTCGATCGTAGAGCACACTCTAATGCTGCGCATTACGAGTCGTGCAAAAAAAATACTCAAATCGTTTATTTTTTCGATTCTATCGTATTGTTATACATAATTTTATTGAACAGCAATTACTGCTGACTTTACATTTAATGTACTATATAAAACTGCTCGCAATGCATAGCGGCGCAGTCAACCTACAAAATTGTACCGATCCACATTTTTTCCGAATTACTGTAATTTTTGTGTGCAAGTTTAAAATAAATTCAGTGTAGCAGAATCTCAGTGTTTTTATTAAAAGGACCCACGGAGCGCCATCCTAACAAATTGGTGTCAGAAGTGGGATCCCAGGAAAAATCGTTGAGTACTGGGATCTATAGGTGTAGGCGTCGCGAATTCGTTTCCACTCGTCTGCACCATAGTATTTGTTGGCTCCGTGGCCTAGTAGTCCTTTCGGTAAGTGGTCGACGATAAGCCTTGGGTTCCTCAAAAGCCTAAGCCCGCGCTACTGCATTCCACGTGATCGACGATCAGCCTCCGCTGTTGAGCGTGAGCCCGCGTCACCCCGGAACACCTCCTGCTACCCTGTGGTCGACGGTCAGTCTCCACTTTCGAGTGCGAGCCCGCATCACAAGAGAGGTCTCGCTGACGACCTCCGCCTGTACATCAAATCCATCATCAGTCCAAAGTCCTTTTATCACCACTATCGGACGGTTGACTCGCCATCATCACCAGCTCACGTAGACCTTCCATGTGACAAGTTTTCACGAGCATCGCAACGAGACTTCAAGGTACCGTGTAATACGAATCCCTGAGTTGACGAATCACCGAAGTTGACGTCATCGCTGCACTTCTAGCCACGTGTTGCTCTACTTTTAGTTTTCGGAAGTCTCCAAAATTTTAGTGAGTGCTGATTTTCTTAATGTGAGTTTTTATTTCAATGTTTACAAAGTGAATTTTGGTGAAAGTGATTTTTCGTAATTTTTAGCTTTATTTTGCATGTTATATTTTAAATCTATTTTCATTTAAGTGCGTTTCTGATGATCTGTACTGCTTTAATTATTTAACGTTTTTAGTAAGATCAAAGTCGATAAAATGTCTGACAAAGTTACCCTTTCTGTCCTCACAAAATTCATCAAATCCTATAATGGGGACCGTGAGTCATTGCCCGCATTTTTGACGAATTGCGAAAATGCAATTTCGCTAGCCAGTACAGACCAACAGAATTTTATGTGTAAATATATTATTTCACAACTCGAAGGCAAGGCACAATTAGCAATATGCTTAAAAAGACTTAATACATGGTCTGAAATAAAACAATTTTTAAAGTCCACTTTCGGGGAGAAAAAACACTCGACCCATTTACTTATAGATTTACAAAACTGCAAGCAATTGCCTTCTGAGGATGTGACGCAATATTCAATTGGATTTGAATCATGTCTCACACGCATTCTATCTGACGTTCATTAAAACTGTGAGGATGACAAAGAACTTATAGGTAGATTAGCTGCTATGGAAGATTTGACCCTAAATACATTTTTGTTAGGTTTAAATTAAAATTTTTCCCATATTGTGCGGTGTAGGAACCCTAAAACTTTATCAGAAGCGATTACAAATGCAATTGAAGAAGAAAAGATCTATAATCTTTTTCAAATGTCTCAAAGATCACTCAAACAATGCACAATTTGTCAAAATATTGGCCATGTCGCTTCCGATTGTTATCATAAAAATTATTGTACACCTAATATTCGTCAAGTTAATTCAGAAGATCATAATTTTAAAATAATCATTCCTATTTCAACAATAATAAAATGTGCGCATACTGTAAAAAACGAGGTCATGTAATAGGTGAATGTCGCAAGCTTAAGTTTAAAAATGATTCACGCAACGCGACACTATCCAGTGCACATGCACGAAAAACTCATAGCTCTGCAAACGATATTTATTCTAATGTGCATGTTGTTGACACTTTAAATGATAATCAAGTAATCAATCATTTAAACTAAATAGGGTTTCGGTTCCGTGTCTGCCGAAACCTCTTGTTATTCATTTAAATGACACAAAAAGTTCTGTTAAATCCTGTGTTCCTACATTTTCTTCAACACAGGTTAGCGCAAGTAAAGGTATTACAAGTCCTTCAAACTGTGTTCTTACATTTTCTTCAACACAGGTTAGCGCAAATAAAGTTACTAAAAGTCCTTCAAACTGTGTTCCTAAATTATTTTCAACACAGGTTAGTGCAACTAAAGATACTATGTGTCTTTCAAACTGTGTTTCTAAATTTTCTCCAACACAGATCAGTGCACACACAAAGTCTTCTAGTAAATTATATAAAGGCCGTGTTCCTAAATTATTTAAAACACAAGGTTCAGAAAATTCAAATATTTTTAAACGCAATTCCTCATCTCGTGAAAATCAGAGTTCTCTTCCTAGGGATTGCTCACGTGAGAATATTACCAACAATATTAATCTACTTCACGTTACAAACCTAATTTTAATGATAAAGTTTTACGATTTTTACTTGACACTGGTTCTACGATTTCTACTGTGTTTCCTTGGTTTTTAAACCAATCAGTTCTTGAGCCTGATCTTTTATCAATTGAGTCTCATTTTTCTGATATTTATTATTCAAATTACTTATCTCCTAATTTATTAAATGCAACTATCAATTCCAATTTAAATAAGGCAGTGTATAGAGTGCCACCATTGGCACTCTATCCCTATCGGATAAAGTGCCACTACAGGCACCCTAATAACACCGCCTCGGCCCGGCTAAAGTGCCGCAAGCATTGGATTGTCATTGTCACTGTCACTAAGTCACGTCACTTGGTATTTTGTTTGATTGTCGAGGTTAGATCGCTGTAAAACACCACATTCCCTAAAAATTACATTCTCTTCTGCCTAAACGGACCCTGGCACTTCGCCGGCCGCTACCGCAGCACCGCTCGCTACGCTCGCTCGGCTCGTGCGTTGTGTGGTCACAGTTCTAACCTAACCTAAATAACAAGTGACAGTGACAATGCAACACTCACTCAATATTCATTTAGAAGTACATAATGCATCGTTGTAGATAATATTATCACGAAATACCATCATACAATTTTATTTTTGAACAAAGAATGTTCCCCGTAAAACAAAAGACAAAGTCGGCACCGCGCGCTATGAAGTTTCAGTTTCAATAATATGAAAATATTACGTAGGACTATCAAACAAATGCTTTTGTTAGATTACATAACTATTCATAATGTAATTTGCAAAATTTCTTGTAAATTGATACAGTAGTTTTATCAGAAATAGACATGAAACCGGAATAAACACGTTTTTTTCCCCCTTATCTGATAATTACATTTTGTTTATAAATACGATTCTCATCTTACGAGCATTGTTTATACATAATATGATGCTCTGTGTATTCAAGAACACAACAAAGTATTCATATTGTGCCCAGAGCCACTTCAAACAGCGGGAGAGCGTTTTTTGTTATCAAGGTCATTAACATCCGGCGCGCTCGGAATGCGCTTCGGGGCTTAAGCGTTTTTGACGTCATCGGCGCGCGGCGCGTCATCGGTTAAGAATAACCAAATCTATCGTTTTTATACGATTTTGTTCGTAAAACGATAAGGCAAAAATGTTGGTCATGCGCTCTCGTACTAATTGAAATAATTTGAATTTGGAATTCTAGATGAAAGCAGTGCAGTACACAGATATAGATATATAAGGTGCTAACAAATTAAGTACCAATATTTTAAGAGGTGTTACATTACATCAAAACAATTAACTTTGAATAGAAATTAAAAAAACTTTTTATATGATATTTTTGTTTTAATTTCCGGAACAAAATAAATAAATAAAAATTTGGCCCAAACATAATCATTGTGCATTTAACTGACAAGATGTTTAACACTTTCTGTCAAGTGAACATCGTCGTTTGTGACAAACGTCAATTATTGGCGGGAAAACTGTTAGTAATCAATTGGCCTTTGATCATTTTCAATAAGTACTTCTTTTTCTCATTTTCAAGTAATAAAACCCAGTTTTAGTAATTATTTATTTACATTACAAGAACTGTTTAAAATGGCGACCCTCTTTTTCAATGCATAATAATGCTCGCTTTTGGATGTTTCCATTAACACGCAACAAAATGTCTCTTTCTCTTTTCATGACTTCAAGGCGTTGGTAATACGTGGTCGTAGTTCTTCAGAAGTTCTAATTGTATGACCATCGTCTCCGTATACCAAATCTTTGGCTCGACCCCATACATGGAAATTTAACGGGGTTAAATCTGGTGAGCGGGCTGGCCAGTTCACTGCACCTGAATAACTCCCGCCGCGGCCTATCCATCGAGCTTGGTATTGAATGGTCAAGTATCTTCGTACGGCACGATCATAATGGGCGGGGGCACCGTCGTGTTGAAAGTACATCCTCCTACGGAGACTGAGAGGCACTTCTGCTAGCAATTCAATTAGATCTCCTTGTAAGAACTGTAGATACGTTGTTCCATTTAGGCGATTAAGAAACACTGGACCTAACAAATAGTCGCCAAGTAATCCTGCCCATACATTGACGCTAAGCGAGTTTGGAAGTGATCAGGGCGTGCTAAGTGGGGATTCTGTTCCGACCAAAAGTGTGAATTGTGAATACCTCTAGGCGTGAACGTTCCCCAGTCATGATATCTTTGCTCAGCTCGGTAGATTGTACGAGAATTCACATGTGTACCGTAAATTTCTGCATAGAGCCTAGCAGCACTTGTCGCACTGTAGTTTGCTTCGCGATAGCAAAGTACCATGTTTAGGTAATCGTTGTTTGTGTAGCGGTAAGGCATTATTTTTGTTATTTAGTGGTTTATTTTAATAAATAATCAGACACAATAAATAGCATGACATTGACATTATATTTTATTTATTTATGTGAAGTGGCCATTAACCCATGACAGTCAAGAGGAGGTTTCATATGATAATCAAAGAGGACTTAATAATAATTCCAGATGGTTGACTATCTCATTAACAGGGTGTTTTTACACAGTAACGTTGTTTCCCTAATTATCTCCAAAAAGTAACATAAACTTTTAAATGTTTCATACTTAAGTCTACTCCTAGAGACGAGTACTATCAGCTCTAAAAGTATTGGTACCTAATTTGTTAGCACCTTATATAATAATACCTAGATAAGGCAAGTATCACAATCTGTATGAAAACCATGCGTGGCATTTAAAAAAAATGATCAAAGCGCGTATACCATGAAACTGAAGCGAAATACGATAGTATCACTTGTTTCGATAGTCATAACGACTCAACGTCACATCAACCGTTCCTAGTTAAAAGCTGTAAAGTATTACGAATATAGGCATTTTCTATTTTATTATTTATGTCCGACTAGCGCGGCGGACAGGCGCAGACCATAGACTATATTATATAAAATGAGACACACTGAGCCACGTTCGGGCACGCGAAGTAGATGCTCTTGCGCTATCTAGGTATATCTATATCTGTGTGCAGTACCGATTCGGTACAGAGTGCTTACCGACCAGTGAGGAAACGTAAGTACTGCGCGGTAAAATACCGACCAATGGGCAAGCGGCCTTACTTGACAAAATCACGACGTCACATTTTCTTAGCTTATTATGATTGGTTGGTTTGAATGAAAATGATTTACTGGTAGATATGTCGATAACAGATCTTAAAATTGACCATTTCATGAAATGGCCAATTGACATTGGCCATATCATTTCAACGTCAACGTTTAATGATATTTCAGTCGAAGTTTGGCTATATCATTAATGTAGGGTATCCATGGTGTAAGGTGTATGAAAAATAGTAAAGTAACTGCGACCAACTTGGAAGTAGCGCTCGCCGGCCGCTGCCGCGGCACCGCTCGCTACGCTCGCACGGCTCGCGCGCGGTTGGTCACAGTTCTAACCTAACCTAACCCATTTGGTCGGGGTGCCACATAAGCGGGGTACATTTTGAATTTTTTTAAACTTGTTTTAAGTGCTATGTTGCATTCACGCCGCGGCAGCGACCGGTGAGCGATACTTCCAAGTTGATCGCTTTTCATAATATCATTATTGGGAACGCAATAAAACTACATTGATTTTTTTTGCGTGTTCACCCTAGTTTATTGGATTTGGTGTATGCTGCCGTCATGATGGACAACAAAAACCAAGCGACATCAACGCCTCTACCGGTGGATAATCTAACTATTTTACGATATGATCAGTAATATTTGGCCACATCATGAAGCAGTCGTGCGTTTAACTGTTCACATCATTAAACGTTGAGTATTCAATGATTAGGCTAGGCCACATCATGATGTGACTAGTGGTCGATGTTATTTTCATGAAATGATCAATTTTAAGATCTGGCCACGACAGATACATCGACACATTGAGAGTCTGGCACTAGACTCTAGTGTTATGTTATCTTCGAAACTGTATTTTTAGAACACTTGTTCTAGTACATTTTGTAATTTTTTTTAGTTAAAAGCGTTATAACCTTAGAGTTATAGGATTCCTGGAAAATTGAAAATTCATTAACGTTGAAACTGACTGCTTCGTTGGTATAGTGGTCGCAAGCGCTGCTGCTGAGCATGAGGTCCTGGGTTCGAATCCCAGGTCGGGTGATGTGGTACTGGGTTTTTCCATAAGAAATTTCTCAGTACCAGCCCGGAGTCTGGATTTGTGCCCGGTTAATGGCAATGGACTCGCCCCTTATTACATGGGCCTTAAACATAACCACGGTAGACGGTAGAATAACTAAGCCATATCTTAGAAATAAATGCCTACAGCCGCGCGGTACGTAAACATGCGATAGGGCTGCCCGCCTCCAGTATTTTAATTACATTTGCCTACTTTGTGTTTCCATTTAGTTTTGTGATTGTAAATATACTTTTTTTATCTACACAAATAAATAAAATACTTTGTGAATTGAATAACAAAACAAAACACAAATGCCCGAGGTTTTAAAACAAGCGTACCTACCGTATTAATTCATGAACCTCCTATAACTACCTATTTCACTCGTGTTATCACTTTCCTTTACTCTATTCACTTTATTTATTAATCCAGACATCTTTTTTTCGGGAGATAAAAGGAAATACTTATCCATTAAAAATACACACAATATGTACCTACCTACCAGTAAGTAAAATTATTTTATAGTAAGACTATAAAATAATTTTGTTGTTGTTGTTTGTTAATAATAATACCTTTCAAAGTTTCCAGGTAATCTAAAAAAAGTTATCTCTGGATGCGTTATTGCCAAATTCATGCAACCAAAAACAGCAACAATATATCCTACTCGTCATATTAAATATGTACTTGCATTTATTTTTTGTGTAAAAATCGCGCGGTTATTGTTAAAAAAACAACACACCGTTCGTTCGTCACTGCGGCACAGACGCGACTGTCTGCGTACCTCGCGCATACCTCGATCGAGGCGCGTAGGTATAGCTCGCGCTTCGTCCGTTTCTATGAAGTCGGCCTACCGTCTACCGTGACATAACTGTGTGTGTGGTGTAGTGGGTGACCTAAGCCTTCGGGGAAACAAGGCGTAATGTTATGTTGAAACTATCTAACTGTCACATAGGCAAATAGACCTTATCGTTTTATGAAATGCAAGTGAAATTCAACCTTAGTGCTGCAGCCATACGAGGTGGACTATACCAATGAAACTTACTGTCAAAATTTTGCATTGGGTATGAGCAAACTTTTATATTTGAATAATTAAAACGAAATAATTTACCATGTTAATTTATTATTTAAATAAATTATAACAATGAATATTTTCTTAAAATAAAATAGATTAGAAGGGGAGTAGATTTAATCTGATTGGTGGTACAGCTTGTACCAGCGGCAGGGATAAAAACAATCAATAAATAAAAAAATAATAACAACTTAATAAATTATAACTATTTCTTCGCATATAGCTGTTTTCAGACCGGCGCGATTTGTCGCGTGACGCGACACGAACAATACAAAACTTCACGGTATAACAATAACCGGTGTCGCGTCGCGCGACAAATCGCGCTGGTCTGAAAACAGCTTAATAGTCAAGATCCTAATATCCGTCGAAAAGAACTTTGGCCATGCCGGGACTGAAGCGTCCGTTGTAACCGAATGCTTTCTCAAACTCGGTGATAGTGCAACAATACGTATAACCGTCCTCCACATTGTGCCAATTATAAATATAAGTTTCTTTCCAGGTGATCATTTGGTCACAGATGTCATTACATAGAACATTCTCCAAAGCCTCCTCTGGAGACAACTCAGGAATATTGAGTTGAATTATCGCGAGAGATGCCGACTGAACATAATCTTGAACCACCTGAAAATTAATAAAAATATGACCAGTCAGCAAAGAGAATTGAATAGAATACAATATTGTTTATTATTGCTGTAGGTGCAAAAGTAATTTTTGTCAAAATTAAATAAAATATTAATAAAAATATTTTTAAGACAAGCTTTTATTGAACTAAAAAGTAAAAAATAAAACTTACGTAAACAGAGAACAGAGAACTTTAATATTTTCTTAAAAGCTTGAGGCTTATCTTTTTGTTTAAGAAGGACGTTCACGCCAAAAACATTAAAGCTATCTGTTTACGTAAGTTTTATTTTGTACTTTTTAGTTCAATAAAAGCTTGTTTTAAAAAGATTTTTATTTATTTATTTTATTATTTACTAGCTTCTGCCCGCGACTTCGTTCGCGTGGAAGTCGTAAGACACCACAATATACTTGATTTTTTTCAATTCAACCATTTATTTCGGAAAAACATCCATATTGTATTAGTATTTGCACTTAGAAAAAACTTAGAAAAAAGTAGTATTAAATAAAATCAAAAAACAATATTACAATCACAACCAAAAATTAAAATAAAATCAAAACTAAAATCAACATTATAATCAAATTAAATTAGAATTATAACAACATTAAATAATTACAATCAAAACAACATACAACATAACAACATTAAATAATTACAATAATAACAGCCACATCTTTATAAAACTTCTCTGTATACTACGTTTGTTGTTTTGTTTTCGGCAGCTAAAATATATAGAGAGTCAGGACTGGTGACGCGGGAGCAAGCGACGTACAGTTGTCCGTGTGAGAAGCAGCTTGTCCTGAGGTCGACAAGTCACATGGGCAGACACTGAAAGTTGCGGGCAACCTTCAGTGTCTGCCCATGTGACTTGTTGATAGTCATCGCAAAGCATACGCTCACAGGGAACTGCACGCGCTTAAACTGGAAGGGGTAATTGTGCGGAATTAGTGGTATACGCGGTATAAATACTGTCTCGCCAATGCCACAACCTGTTAGAATTTCTGCCTCGATGATGTTTCTCTGCAAAGACATGACTTTGAGCCGGGTTCCGTTACACAGCTTCGGCGGAGTTAAGTTCCGACGGAGTTATTTATGTACACACAGTAAAATACATAAAGATACCACATTGTTATAATTTAAGTACAAAGGTACTGCTTATTTCTTAAGAAATTTCTTCCAGCAGACCTGCGAAAGGAGAAATGAAAAAGAAATGTAGACAATAGTGTGTGAGAACAAGAAGAGAAAATATGAATAAGCGATGTCCTAAAACTAAAATATTAAATATACCACACGTATAAATCTTAAATATATAAATACTCACAGTTGAGAGGAAAGGTAATGCTCTTTTACTCGATATTTGAAAGCAGAAATAGTTTTTAAATCACGAATGCTAGGCGGAAGTGAGTTCCACAATCTTACAGCATGAACAGTGAAAGAATAAGAATAGTAACTAGTTTTATGCGGATGAGATTTCAGGAGGGATCTAAGGTGCGATCTACACGGTGCGTCGTTAAGGCGAGCGTAAGAAAAACGCTCACGCAGGTAGGAAGGATAAGACGGGTTGTGTAAGATGTTGAAGAGGAGACATAAAATCCGAGTGTTCCTGCGAAGGCGGATTGGGAGCCACTTGAATTCTTTGCGAAGGTGAGAAACATGGTCATACTTTCGAAAACCGAACACAAAGCGAATACACAAGTTTTGCAAGCGCTCAAGCTTGTTTGATAGCTTCTCAGTAGCATCCAGGTAGCAGGCGTCAGCATAATCTATAAGCGACTGAATAAGTGTTTGTGCCAAAGACATTTTTGTCTTCAAGGGCAAGAGACTTTGAAGAGTTTTAAGCGAATGAAAAGAGAAATGTGTCTTTCGACTGACCTCATTCACTTATTTGAGATTACACGATTGGAGTCAATAATTACACCCAGATCTTTGGCGGTTTCGGTATAGTCAATGCGAACACCATCGAGATATAAAGGCATCAGAGATGTAACAACAGCCTTATTGCGAACGAATCTGCTGCCTATGATCATAGCCTGGGATTTAGTTGGATTAATTTGCAAACCAAATGACTTAGCCCAAGCGCTGATGCAAACCAGGTCATGATTCATAGCAGCAATTGCAGAACCCGCGTCAACAACAGTAAAATGTCAGTAAAGCTGCAAGTCATCTGCGTAGAGACGAAAACTAGAAGAAATAACTCTGGTGACAAAGTTGATGAAAATTGAAAAAAGAAGAGGTGAGAGAACGCTACCCTGAGGAACACCCTCAGTGAGACTACACCAATCAGAGAAGGACTCCTCCAAGCGAACACACTGAGAGCGTCCCCGAAGATAAGAACTGAACCAAGCTAAAGCGGAAGAGGATAAATAATTGATAGATTTGAGGATACCTAGTAAAATGTCGAAATCCACTGAGCTGAAGGCACTACTAAAGTCAAGCAATACAAGAACAGTAAGGGACTTATTCTCCATTGCCCAGCGGATGTCGTCAGTTACTTTCAGAAGCGCTGTTACAGTACTGTGACCCGAGCGAAAACCAGATTGATAAGGGGAACTTATCGAGTTTGACGCCAAGAAAAATGATAATTGTCTATGAACTAAAAGTGCTCAAAAACTTTAGACAAAAATAGAAGAACAGAAATAGGTCTAAAGTGGGTTAATAAGGTAGGATTACTAGTTTTAGGTAGAGGTATAATGTGAGCCTGTTTCCAAACTGACGGAAATGAGCAAGAGGAAAATGAGTGGTTGAAGATGTGAGTGAGAACAGGAAGTAACGAGGGAAGGATAAGAGTTATCATTGTTGAACACAACTTATCATTACCTACAGCTGAAGAAGTAATCGCAATTTTACTTATATTTTATTTTGTGTTTAATTTTTAATTTTTAAATTTTTATATCTGTTCTGTCACTTTCACTTGTAAGGTATTTGTCAAAACTAATCCAACGAGTCCAACATAACAGGGCTACCTTGTAAATTTGAGGTTTTCCTGTGGCTACCTTCCGCGATTCCGGCACTATCATCAGACCCTAGACTACACCTTGGGTTATAGTTTTTGTCAAGAGATCTTATTTAGTTGAGGATTTCCTGTGGCCACTTTCTAGCTCCACCATCACACAAGACTTCAACCAGGGCTATGGTACTTGTCAAGACAAATCAATATAGTCGAAAGACAACGGGGCTATCTTGTTTCTGTGGGAGTTCCTATGGTGTGCTCCCGGAGCTATGTTGTTTTGTTGAGAAGTCCCTATAGTCATCATCTGGCTCCATCACTAGGTCCTAGACTACCCTTGGGCTACCTAGCTACCTAGCTAGCTACTTGTCAAAACAAGTCACACAAACAACAAACACAACGGTGCTATCTTGTCTAGATAAGGATTTCCTATGGTGACCTTCCAGATCTATCATGAGGGCTATAGTACTTTGCAAGATATAACCAACGACCGCAAATACAATGATATTATTATGTTAGGTTGAGAAGTTCCTTTGATCTCTTTTCAGCTCTATCATCACGTTCATTCCCAGTCGCCCCCGCGGGGATTGCCACCGGAGGCAAATGGGAATAAAAATTCCCAGTCACCACCGGCAGAGACTGGGAAGTCATTGCCCCCACTTCAGTTTCGCTGTACATTGCTTTCTCCATCATACACAATAAAAAGATGAGGCAACTTATCCTAAACCTGCCTCTAATCTCTAAAAAAAGACTTTCTCAATAGCATAATGGGAGTACCTACTTTTAATTTTAGTTCGTGGGGTGGCAAGTTCAGCTTTTCAGCAAGACGCTGCGAGCGTATAGCTGCGACGATTTCACATTTTGTTCTGCAAGATGAGGTGAATGTTCGGCGCTACGTTCCCTTGCCCGTGTCTGCAAGTTTCAAGCTCTATTTTCAGCAAGACGCTGCGAGCGCTCGGCGCTCGACAGCCGTTCGTATAGCTGCAAGGATGGCATTTTTTTCTGCAAGACGAAGTGAACGTTCGACGCTACATTCCCTTGCCCGTGTTTGCGAGTTCCTAGCTCCATTTTCAGCAAGGCGCTGCGAGCGCTGGGCGGTCGACTGTCGTTCGTATAGCTGTGACAATCTCGCATTTTGTTCTGCAAGACGAACTGAACGTTCGGCGCTAAATTCTCTGGCCCGCGATTGCGACGCGTACTCTCTCATACTTGCGAGACAATCTGAATTTTCAGAAGAAGATTCTCCAATACGACGTAGTTTTGCTAATCTCGCTTGGGAACTATGTTTAGATAGTTACGACTTTCTTTTTCTAGGCTTATTTTTTGGAAGGTTATTTTTTTCAAATCGGATAAAATAAGAATAAGCTAAGATTATAAAATAAGTCAGGAAAGGTTAAGAAGGTAGTTCTGAAAAGAACTTCTTATAAATACTTACTATAAAAAAGTGTGAGAACACTATAAAAATTAAACAGTAATTAATGTTGAATAAAATAATTTACAAGTATAAGTACGACACAACTTAGATGTAGCATCGGCAAAATTCGTAAAACCGATCACCATCCGAACTGATTGCGCCTTCGACATCACCAATCTTTATTACTGCTTCAGGTGAAAATGATCTTTCGAAAACGCAATAAATTGTACAGTTTTATAGCCAAATACATTCGTAAAATTGAAATGAATGAATGAAAATTTTCAAATCTATGCTACATCTAAGTTGTGTCGTACAATACCTACCTAATTCAAAATGTGCTATGAAAAAAATCAAAATATTCAATGTCGCTTGCGTCCACTGCGTAGGGAGCCGACCGCGCCGGCTACGTAGTTCATAGATGCGTACACACCCCTCTCCCGCACTTTAGTTCCCCCGAGGTCTCTGGCTCGCCACGTTGCTCGCTGCGATGCGTGGAGCCACACACGGGTGCGTCGTCGGCGTGTATTGTTCATTTTTAATTTCGTAATATCTTTTGAATGGAATGTCCGATTTCAATAATTTAAAAAGTAATCAACAGGTATTAAAACAGTCTTGAATACGAAATAATTTATTTGGATAAGAATTTATACAAAGGTATGGATAACATCTTCAGATTTTGATCGGCATTTCTATCAACTTTTAAAATGTAAAGAAGTAGTTATAGTGACATAACTACAATAGTTGGACATTATGGTCTCATGAACTTTTTTGTAGATAATAATGAGTACTTCAATCATGTAGTACATAATTTTTATGTATCATCAATAGTTTTCTCAGCGCACGCCAAATAATGAATTTTATTGGCAAAAATTTTCTTCTTTGGGTCACATTATTGAAATTTTCTTAAGGATCTCTATATTTTTCTAAAAAAAAAGGCTTAGTTTTTAGGTTATTTTCGTTTTTCTAAAATAACTCCAAAACCCGAGTTTTTTTTTCAAAAAGAACTTTTGTACGAGTTAATATGATCAGTGTAGTTCATAAAAAACAAAATCAATTGATGCAACATGGTACGGGATTCCATATATCCATGAGCATTCTCCTTTAAGTGCAACAATTTATAAAAAGTTGTGGCCATAAATAGGCTCAACATAAAAAAAAATATTAATGCTACGATCGGAATTTGATTTTATTTATTATTCAACAGATAAATAATAAATTAATTTAGTGTCGATACCTTCCTTTAAATTTTGAATTGAGTAGTAATAATATCACTACCAACATTAACAATATTTAATTGAATCCGGAAATACCGGTATTACTTTCCGGAAAAATGGCTTATCCATGTTATTCTTTCTGTGTTCATTTATGATACAAGAACCAAAAATCAATCTACCTACTCCGATCATTGATAATGAAGAATGAAAAAAGAATTATAAGAAAACTAAAAATAAGGGCGAAAGCAAATAATAACTATTACCCTCCGTAGCAGCAAGAGCAGTGGTGGCCCCACCACTGGGCCCGCGTGGTAGATTACGGCCCACTCCCTCTCACAGAGAGGAGGCCTGTATCCCGGCAGTGGGAACATGAATAGGCTGATTATGTATGTTACTACGTAAAGAAGCGACACTCAAACCCGCAGCAGTAAGCCGGCCAGTAAGTAAATAGTGCTGTGGTGCCGCCTTAGCTCATCCCAGACAATGACTAGTACATCATCATCATCATCATCAGCCTATTAATGTTCCCACTGCTGGGGCACAGGCCTCCTCTCTGTGAGAGGGAGTGGGCTGTAATCTACCACGCGGGCCCAGTGCGGGTTGGTAGACGTCACATGGTGTTCGAATTTTTGGTTCTAAGACATGCCGGTTTCCTCACGATGTTTTCCTTCACCGTTTTGAGAGCAGTGGTGATGAAATTATTTACACAAATTTAAAGTTTGATAAAATTTAAAGCGCCTGCTTGGGTTCGAACCCACGACCTACAACTCGTAAGTCGGGGCCGTTACCACTGGGCCACCACTGCTCTCACTGACAAGCGACTGGCCTGATTGGTGGTCATAAAGCAGTTTTTCGGGCATAGCATTTGTCACCTTTTTTTGCTAATATCGCTGTTATTCTTTAAACGATACGGTAGATATTAGATTGAACTTTTTAACTGGTATAAAAAGTAAATTTTGCCAAAAAATGGACTGAGCAGGTTAACGAATTAGGCCGACGTATATCGAAGCTTGAGTGGCTCATAAACTACTCACATAAACTGTCAACGAAAGAGTTTGATATAAATACACGGACTAGAAACAAACATTTTTAAACCAATTTTCTTTTAAACAATATAATTATGACATATTTTGATGAGTTGTATCAATGACGCCAATAAATGGCAAAAAAACATGTTGACTGACTGACTTAACTACCGTGTTGTCCACATGTTGAGAAGAAACAACCATCTTCAACCCAATTTTCTTTTAAACAATATAATGACATATTTTGATGAGTACTATCAAAGACGCCAAGAAATGGCAAAAACATTAGTTGTCTGCCTGACTTAGCTCCCGTGTTGTCCACACTACTCGTAACTATTGTTCTATAAGTTTTCACATGAATGTTAAAAAGTGAATGCATGAATGTTTTCAATGCTAGTTATTGTCTATAGAAAATAAAAAGTTGTCATACCTTCCATAAGAATGGTGCTACTGGTTGCTTTACTCCGCGGCCGTCGTGTAGGGTCATGTCAAGAGCTGATGTTCCGCTGTCATGTGCTGTTCCGGTCGTTACTATCAGATCACGGCCAGCTGACTTCACAAGGTTTCTCACAATTTCCTCCACATCTTCCCAATTCTGAGGATAAAAACAAAGTTTTTTTAATTCAAATTCAAAAGTCATTTATTCAAACTAGGCTGAGAATCAGCACATTTCGAACGTCAAATTTACATAAGACAGTCCTCCAAAAACGCCCGCTTTTCACCACTTCCTAGTGCTGGGAAGAAGAAGTGGCGCAACAAACTCCCCAGCAGCGCAGCTGTCTTTTCAGTTACAAAAAACTTGATTCTATATAATAGTATGCAAATAATATACTTTACTCAACACAAAACATAAAAAAAAAATTGCCATAATGACAGCTAGCGCACGCCAATATACCAACAAAATCATCGAAATCTATACTTAAACGAAAATAAAAACTAAAAACGTAAACAAAACTTAATACCCGAATTATAAAGCCTCCAGGCAGAAAGGGCGTATGGGATCTGGAGGCGAAGGTCCTCGCCCACATTTGGGAGTGGCGCGAGGAGATGAAGCGCCGGGGTGTAACTCCGCTGCCGCGAGAAATCACGGTACAGCGGACAGAGCTCCGGCGGGATCTCATGGCGGCTTGGAGTGTGCGATTGTCGCAACCCAGATTTGGGCACGCCACAATTACGGCGATAAGTCCCCTCTTTGAGGAGTGGCTTGAGAGGCGCCACGGCGTCCTCACCTTCCGCCTGACGCAGGTCCTCACCGGACACGGTTGTTTCGGGAGGTACCTGTTTCGCATAAGGCGGGAGGAAACGCCCGGGTGTCACCATTGTGAGGATCGTCCGGAGGACACGGTGGAGCATACGGTGGAGATTTGCCCGGCTTGGGTGGACCACCGCCGTGTCCTCGTGGAGGCGATCGGCGGCAGTGACCTCTCGCGTCCGGCCCTGGTCCAGGCCATGGTGCGGAGCGAGAGGGCATGGCAAGCCGTCACCTCCTTCTGCGAAGCAGTAATGCTCGCGAAGGAGGAGGCGGAGCGCGCGAGGGAGTGGCAGAGGCCGCGCCCTACCAGCCCTAGCCGCCGCCGCCGTAGGAGACTTCCCGGGCGTCGGGAATTGATAGCCGATTTCCGGCCACCGTAGGCGCGGGCCTGCGGACGGAGAGCAGAGGGCAGCTCGCCGTCCGATAAGGACCAGGCCCGGGTCGACGGCGCGTCGTGTTCCACGCGCGCCTCAAAGAGATGTCAGCAAAACTGACGGGGTCCGTTAGGGCCGATGCCTGCCGGGGTTGCGGGTAGTCCCAAGGGGAAACCGTGGCCCCTGGCATGGCAAGGGAAGGAACACGGGTGGGTTTTAGTCAGTAAAAGTCTGACACGCCCTTCCGCTCCGCCCAGAGCGGGAGAAGTCATTGGATGATTTCCCACCCAAAAAAAAAAAAAAAAAAAAAAAGGCAGAAAGGGCGTGCCCGCTTACACTAGAGCTAATAAAGCTGTAACTCGAAGTCACTTAATTATGATAAACTAGGACCATCGAAGTAAAAATAAATCAACAGTTAAGCAAGAATAATATACAGGGTGGCAGGGACATCGACGCGAAGCCGGTACCTTGGATTGTTACCATGGATTCAATACATGATTCTGAAGCCCCGTGTTGAAATTTTTCGTCGGTTATTAAAAAAAAAAAACAGCTGTTCCATACATTTTAACCGCGTAGGATTGATCAGGAGAAAAAAAAGAGAGAATTTTGAGATAAGCATACCTATTTATATATTTACCGGCTTAAAATTAAGCTAACATACCTTAGAGTTACAGGTGCTCCAGTGAGGGATGACATTCAAGTAGTCATACGCCGATGACGTGGGTACGCCAGGCAGCAGGTTACGGGAGTTCACTAGCTGTCTCTTGCCGAAACAGCAAGAATATCCAGTACGCAACCCTCTTTCCAAGGTCTTGCTGATGTCAAACATTTGTCTTCTACAATCGTACAACGTATCGAAGTCTTGAGGCAAGAGACTGTTGGACCAGTCAGCCTCTGTCGACCTGTCCGTGTGGTCCGGAGACAGCGTGTGCTCCGTGAACAAAGGCACGTTGTTCTTCTTGTCCAGACAAACTTCGTATACTCCAAGGAATTTACCATAGACTCTGTATCCGATCTTTATAGTCTCTGTGTTGTTGTTGTTCTGGAGACACGGAGTTCCAGTTTCCATAACATCAGGCTTGACTTCTTGATTACATTGTATGTCAGCGAAATTGTATATGTTTCCACTAATTTTGATTGTGTTGTCTCTTTCACAGAAAGCGATGAGATTGGACTTTTTAGGGAGGTTGGGGTTGGAGAATTCTGAAGGGCAGTTGAAGTAGAAGTAATCTGCATGTGGTATGATCATGTACCCTTTGTTAACTGGGAATACTGGCCATTCTAGTGATGGTGAGTACATTATAGGCTGCTTCTCTGGGAAATCTTTGTTGATGTTCAATATACAATCTGTAAAACACGCAAATCATTACTGACTACACTAATACCTATACCTACCTACATTTTATACGAGTGTTTATTTATTTATTAGTATCATCTTTTTTTTAAGTTATTTAATAAGGAGTATTCTATTGTAAGCTAACTTGAAGATTAAATTAACGAACAGTTTTTTTTTTGCAGTGTTCCATTATAATTTTGTAGGTTTTCCTGGTACCCACATGGTGTAAAGACATGCGACCACGGCTTTATCTTGACCATTTTTGTATCTATGTCTTGATTTCTGTCTGAAATATTTTCTTCATCTCTTTTATTTTTCCGTAGTTGAGTTAAGTACAGTTTTTTATTTTACACAATGTTATATATCTGATATTGGTGAAGGAAAACATCGTGAGGAAACCTGGAGTTACAGTTAATTAGCTGCTTCCCGCGGTTGCACCCCCATACGTCTCGATCCCGTGGGAATATCGGGATGAAAAGTATCCTATGTCCTAGACCAGCATCCTAATTAGGTAATGCACGATCAATTTTAAATTGAAACTGTGATATATTTGTAATAGTGGGTATTTAGTTTTAAGTCATTGTTCGTCGCAGGCCGCGCGCCAGTCTCCGAATATACGTCTATCAGTGAAGTCCATGTTTGATTGTGCTCCCGATTCATCCAGTAGTTCCCATATCCTTCAGTGGCGACGAGTATAATAAATCTACGCGTGATTCGTGCAATAATAAGTAATAATAGGAACAGTATCACTAAATTAATCAGAAATGTCGATCGGTAAAATTGCTGAGTTCAAAGTCCACAGTGACGATTGGCAGTTGTACGTGGAACGGTTAGAACAATATTTTTTAGTTAACAAGATTCCTAACGAGTTACAAGTGCCAACTTTAATAACAGTGATGGGGGCGGAGAGTTATGAACTTCTGGTTAATTTGTGTACGCCGGTTAAACCAAAAAGCAAAACGTTAGCACAGATCGTTGACGTCATGGAAAAACACTTGCAACCAAAGCCAAGTGAGTTGGCAGAACGATACAAGTTTCGACATAGAAAACAAAAAGAAGGTGAAACTATATCGGAATACACGGCTATCTTAAAAAAGATGTCCAAAACATGTGAATTTGGGTCCTGGCTGGAAGAAAGCTTGAGAGATCAGCTAGTATGTGGCATAACAAATGAAACCATACGGCAGCGATTGTTTGCCGAAAGCAATTTGGATTTCGGGAAGGCGTATAAGTTTGCGGTTAGCATGGAGGCAGCAGAAATAGATGCAGCGGCCGTTGAGGGACAGAGCAGGTCGAGAGGCGAGGGTGCATCCACGACGTCGGTGACGTGTCAAGCGATGTCAGCGGGCTCGCGGCGGAAGGGTACAGCGGCGGTGGCCACTCGTGACGTCCGCGGAGCGACAACACCGTTCGATACTACGACGTCTAGCGGACGGGGGCGCGGCGCGCGAGCATCGGCAGCGGCCGCACCCATGAAGCTGGGTGAGCGCGCGCAGCAACAGCAGTGTCGAGTGTGCGGGGGGCGTCACGACGCAAGCAAGTGCAAGTTCGGACGTTATGCTTGCCGAGTTTGTAACCAAATAGGACATTTGCGACGTATGTGTCCGAATTTATCGGAACACTACAACGTGGATATGGATGCGCTTCAAATAAATACCAGTGAAAGTGATGGCGCGGAGAGCGATGAGGTAATATTTGTAAATGTTTGTAAACTATCAGCGACGCAGTGTACTCCTATTTATGTCGAACTGAATGTAAATGGTATTGACATTAAAATGGAATGTGACACCGGCAGCGCGGTTTCATGCATAAGCTGGAAGTGTTACAGTACATTGTTTAATGATGTAAAACTTAAGCCTAGTAATTTAACACTAAAATATTATACAGGCGAGTTAGTGAAACCCCTGGGAATTATACAACCATTAGTGAAATATAAAAATAAGCATAAGCAATTAGATTTATATGTTGTTGAGAATGGCAAAACACTGCTTTTAGGCCGTCAGTGGATGGCAGAACTAAAAATACAATTACCTACAGTAACCTATGATTGTAATAGTAATGATGTTGTGATGTACAAAAACAGTGTATTTGATGTGGCTGCTTTCAGTACCAAATATTGTGAAGTGTTCGCGGACGGGCTGGGACGGTTCACCGGCGGCACAGTGAGCGTGTGCGTGCGCGAGGGGGCGCGACCGGTGTTCATGCGCGCGCGCCCGCTGGCGTACGCGCTGCGCGAGCCGGTGGAGCGCGCGCTGGATCAGTTGCAGCGAGACGGCATCCTCTCGCCTGTGGAGCGTTCGGACTGGGCAACACCCATCGTACCGGTCGTCAAAAAGGACGGTAACATTAGAATTTGCGCAGATTACAAATTAACCTTAAACAAAGTTATAGAAGTTGACCGTTATCCGTTACCCAGAGTAGAGGAAGTACTACTTCGGTTGAAGGGTGGCCAGCATTTCAGTAAAATTGACCTTTCACAGGCATACGCCCAATTTGAGCTGGATGAAACAAAAAAATACACAGTGATAAACACACATAAAGGATTATTTATGTATAATAGGCTAGTATACGGGTTAGCATCTAGCCCGGGGATTTTTCAAAGACATTTGGAGCAATTGTTTGCAGATTTACCACATGTGGGGGTGTTTTTGGATGACATTATAATAACGGGAACCACTAACGAAGCACACATGCGTAACTTATGCAAAGTATTTGATCGCTTGAATAAATACGGGCTCAGAGTAAAAAAAGAAAAATGTGTATTTTTTGCAGAATCAGTTAACTATCTAGGCCACACGATTAGTAAAGAAGGGGTTCACACGTGCCCAGACAAAGTAAAAGCTATAGTTAAAACGCCAGCTCCCACGAATATTTCTGAACTAAGAGCTTTTATTGGTATGGTGATGTACTATGGTAAATTTATAAGAAATATTAGTACAATTCAAGCGCCATTGTATAAGTTGCTTAAAGCAGGAACTCCGTATAGCTGGAATAAAGAATGTGAAGATGCGTTCAGTAAAGTGAAGCATTTATTAACTTGTAGCGAAGTGCTAATGCATTACACACCGGAGTTACCTATAATTTTAACAACAGACGCGAGCAGTGTAGGCATAGGAGCTGTGATATCGCACACAACGGCAAGGGGCGAGCGTCCAGTGGCGTATGCATCACGCGCGCTCACGCAGGCCGAGCGGTCCTACTCACAAATAGATCGAGAGGCACTCGCTATTGTGTTCGGAGTCCGTAAATTTCATCAATATCTCTACGGTCGTAAATTTATATTAAGAACCGATCACAAGCCAGCAACTTATATTTTTGGTGATAAAGTCGGTATTCCAGTGATGGCCGCGTCTAGGTTACAGCGTTGGGCAGTGTTATTGGCCGGGTATACCTATGACATTGAATATGTTTCTTCGAGTAAGAATTGCGCCGACGCATTATCATGACTGCCGTACCAAGGCTGTAAAGAAAATGTAATATTACAAAAAGAAAATACTTATGTTAATTTTGTTGAAATTTTTTTACCAATTACGAGCCAAGACGTTAAGAAAGCGACGGCTGTCGATAAAGTGTTAAGTAGGGTTTTAGGTTATATACAATCCGGGTGGCCTTCAACCTGTGTAGATGCAGAAAGTATCAAACCATACTTTATGAGGCGTAATGAGTTATATACAGAGTGCGGTTGTATTATGTGGGGTTATCGTATGGTTATACCATTTTCGTTGCAGAATAATGTTTTAAAACAACTTCATAGCAGTCACATGGGGATCGTAAAAACAAAAAGCATGGCACGTAGCTATGTATGGTGGCCTAATATTGACGCAGCCGTGGAAGCAATATGTAAGCAATGTTAGACTTGTGCAGCGGAGGCGGACGCGCCACCGCGGGCCCCGATACAGCCGTGGCAGTATCACACGCGCCCCTGGACAAGGGTTCACATCGATTTCCTAGGGCCATATAAAGGTCTTACCTTCATAGTTATTATTGATTCTTCTTCAAAATGGTTAGAAGTGTTTGAGATGAAGCGAACTAATGCATCAAATGTTATAAAGGTTTTAAGAGCTACATTTGCAAGGTTTGGGTTGCCAGAGGAATTAGTATCTGATCAAGGCCCACCATTCACTAGTATAGAGTTTAAAACTTTCTTAAAAAATAACGGCATTAAACAGTATTTTTCACCCGCCTACCACCCCTCATCAAACGAGGCGGCGGAGAATGCAGTCAAGCTTTGCAAGCGGGCTATTAAGAAAGCGCATAGGGATTGTGTAGATGTCGACACCGCACTACAAACGTTTCTGTTAGCATACCGGAACACCGTGCACGGCACTACCGGGGAAACCCCGGCTATGCTGTTGCAGAGACGTTCATTACGCTCCAGACTTGACTTACTGCGTGCCAACCTGGTCACCAAAGACAGAGTCCATCAAGCCCACAGACGGCAAATGGAATGCGCGGGGGGAACAGACCGCAGTTTCAGGGAGGGTGACTCAGTTTGGGCTCGTGAGTATGGTGTCAGTGACAGGTGGGTGAAAGGTACCGTGGAACGGGTAGACAGTGCCCGTAGGTACTCAGTGGTAAAGGATAATGGTCAATCACTAATAAGACATGTAGATCAAATGCGCCGTAGGTCACGCTTATCTGACCTGTCCAGAGACTGAGGACAACACAGATCATGGGCGAGAGAGTGTGGTCGAGCCAGTTAGCGAGGGGTTAGAACGGGTAGTAGAGGTAGCCTCACCAGAGGCGACTACCAGGAATAAGGGAGATAGTTCAAATCCGGACATAAATACTGCTGAAGGTTCTCTGGTTAATTTACAACCAAAATCGCCGCCGCCGGAGAATCGTTACTCTAAGCGAACACGTAAACCAGTAGACAGATTTACAATTGTGTAACTATGTAATTAAGAATTAAGTATGATCAGTTTACATTAGGTTAATTTTTATGTTATTTTGATGTTGTATTAGTTGTGTTATTATATAGATTTACTGTTGTATTGTGGTGGAGGTGTGATATATTTGTAATAGTGGGTATTTAGTTTTAAGTCATTGTTCGTCGCAGGCCGCGCGCCAGTCTCCGAATATACGTCTATCAGTGAAGTCCATGTTTGATTGTGCTCCCGATTCATCCAGTAGTTCCCATATCCTTCAGAAACCAATTAAAAAAGATTGCCAGTCCATTGCTTCATAAGTTCGACAAAAAAAATCTGCTCTATTTTTTTTGTCGAACTTATGAAGCAATGGACTGGCAATCTTTTTCAATTGGTTTCAATTTAAAATTGATCGTGCATTGCGTAATTGGGGGCAGGTCATGGTCTTACCTGTGTGCCCAATTATATTCAATTCTGTTCAGCCGTTTTAGCGTAAAAGCGTAACAAACAAACTCACTTTCTCATTTACAATATTATATTCTAGGTGACCCGCTCCTTCTTCGCGGGGTTTTTACGACTTGACAAAACATCGAGATTTCTTATATTATGTATAAACATAATTTTAATATTAACGTATTATACCTACACATAAACCTCCCGGAATAAATTCTCTAAGCGATGGTGAAAACCTCTTCAAAATCTGTTGCGTCGTTTAGAAGAACATCGCGGACATACAGACAAACGCGAAAAGCGACTTTGTTTTATAATATGTATATACATATGTATGTAGTTAGGATATAAGCCTGAAATCACCAAGTGATCAATGCTCGTGCTTTCTTTGTATGAAGAAATGTTTTTGCCTCGCAATGGGACAATAATGGTCTAGTATTTTTTATAACTGATATTGTTTATTTTTTTTTTATGAAAACTTCTATAGGCGCGTTGAGCACTTTTTAGGTAAACAAAAATCATGGAACTCGCGTCATCGTCACCGAACGTCATCGCCACCGCACGCTTAGCATCATAAATTTCGTGTTGACAGCGCACTCTGTTTTTTCGTTCTTGTACTAGTTGTTATTCAGCAAGCCACATAAATTCCTGACATTTTCGTTAGATGGCAATACTTTCTTAGAGGCATAATACATATTGTAGCTGTGGTAACAAAGTATATATTTACATTATTTACTTAGTTTTCACTTCTATCGCCAAAGACTAAAAAAAGACTGCCCCGCGTGTTTTTTTATATACTTTACCTCTTGATGTAACTTTGAACGTTCGATGGATGCTGCCAAAATCATTGCTGACCTCACATTCATATGTTCCTGTTTCACCGTATTCCATTTCCAATGCATGTGACATGGCAGTAGTGCTCAGTTCTTTGCCGTTGTGTTTCCAAACTGCGGACTGTCGATAAAAATATTTTAGGTAAAGTTCAATTTTTAGTAACACTTATGTCTTAAAACGAATCAAGGAAAAGTATAAAAGAAGCAAAAAAGAAAGAAGGTAAATACATTTATTTAGCACAGAAAAAAGGCACACAACACAACATAATCATAAGTTCATAACACAAGTTAAAAACAAAAAAAAAAACTAAGTACTCGATTTTCGAGTAGTGGAACTCGAGTAGCAGAACATGACGCGAGCCAGTTGAATTGAACTACTGCGGTTTCAGAGTGATTAATCAACTCGTCCTACATGCCTACGGCCCATTTGGGACGACTTGACGAAAATCTAAAAAAATATTATTTCCATTCTGCAACTCGTCCCACGTTACTATCAAAAGGAGAAAAGGTACAATCAGTAGCAAAAGCGTTAATGTGTCAATAAAATATAAAAGTCAACTGTCCTAATTCTTTATTTAATAAAACTACCAGGAAAGCAGAAATGTACAGGAACTAGGTACTTAGACGACTCACTACTTAGTTCAATAATGGTAAACCATTGTGATAGAAATGAACATAAATAGGAGCCTGAACGATTTCACTAAGTTGTGCACCAACGATTAAATAAAAAGAGGAATATAAAGTATTCCTTATTATTCACTATATCAAACAAATAAAACTGTCAAAACTGCCTCATATCTTACCTATAACTGTAGTTCTAGTTCATTGAATCGTTGGTGCATAACTCTTAGTGAAATCGTTTAGGCGCCTATTTTCTGTTCATTTCTGTCACCCTGGTACTTTTCAAAACACCAAAAAATTCAATTTTAAAACCGAATACAGATCGGCCCGTGAACCCATCCTCCCAGAGGCAGTGGGATGAGCCGCTCTGCAGGTTGGTACGGAACAATCTTATTAATACGTCCACCAATACTGCTGACCGTGCCCGCCTGCTGGCTGTGGGTGAGTGGGAGTCTGGCCTTTGGCTTCATGCGCTACCGTCACCCAACATAGGCACTATGCTGGGTGACGCCACCTTCCTGCTCGCTACCTGTCTGCGTCTGGGCGCTCCTTGCGTGGCTCCGCATCGCTGCCAATGCGGTGAAGATGTCGACTGTCTCGGACACCATGGCCTATCCTGCAGTAAGAGCGCGGGCCGGATAGCTCGGCACGCCAGCATCAATGACATCATCCGTCTTGCTCTAGTTACCGCCGGGGTGCCAGCTGTTTTAGAACCCAATGGCTTGGCACGCGACGATGGGAAGAGACCAGACGGAATGACCATAATGCCTTGGAAGGTAGGTAGGCCTTTGGTGTGGGATGCAACGTGTGTCGACACCCTTGCGCCATCCCATCTTCCTAGTACGGCGAGCTGTGCTGGGGCTGCTGCTGCAGGTGCGGAAAACCTCAAACGGCGCAAATATTCCAATCTTATTGGGAATTATATGTTTGAGCCCTTTGGGGTTGAAACACTAGGTCCATGGGGTCCGAGTGCCCACTTGGTTTTTCAAGACATCGCCAAGCGGTTGGTCGACTCTTCACGTGACCAGAGGGCTGGCCTATTCTTCGGCCAAAGAATAAGCATTGCCATACAACGTGGCAATGCTGCCAGCCTTTTGGGCACTTTTCCTGTTGAGAGCGATGCGGACGAATTTTTTGATGCCCTATGATTGTTCCCGCCCCCCCCCTCTTTTATACCTATACTTGTACATATTATTATTATTTAACTCTGTTAGGTTTTAAATCATGTAAATAAATTTATTATTGTTGATAAATTAGGTTACAAATTTTAAAACCTGTATTTTTACCATTAATGAGCTAATACGTAAGTCGCTTAAGCACCTAGTTCCAGTTCATTTCTGCTTTCCTGGTAGTTTTAATAAATAAACAATTAGGACAGTTGACTTTTAAAACGTCTATCGATAACACAAATCCTTCATGTTCTTCTCTATGTTTCATCGTTAGTGCGTTTCGAAGAATACCCCCATTTTTTTTGTTTACATAACTGATCACAACCATTCGTATTAATTTCGGATATGTAGGTAAACAAAACGAAAGTAAAAACTAAAAATTCTTTCAAATATATTGTTATATCTTGTCTTACTGACTGTACTAAACGTTGATAAAGTTTAAAGTTCCACACAAAAAGAAACGTGGGACGACTCGCAGAATGAAAATATTATTTATTTTGATTTTCGTCAAGTCGTCCCAAATGGGCCGTAGGCATGTAGGACGAGTTGATGAATTACTCCGGTTTCACTGCTACAGTTTCGCCGCGGCCGAGGTGTGCTATATAACCGGCGTAATGTGGGTGTACTATAGGTACACCTCTGCCTAACCATTTGGGGATTACAGGCGTGATGTTATTCTTTTCATGTATTTGAAGTTGAACAAAATAAAGAGAAAAGATTTGATATTTACCCGACTTCGGCGAAGCATAAAGGAGGGTTATGATTTTGACCGGTATGTATGTATGTATGTTCATCTGTAACCTCATAACGTCTAAACTACTGATCATAATTTGACAAAATATGTATCGTTGGAGGCGTCCTGAACGTCCGCTGCCGCGCTGGTTATAGGCTATGTGACGGTACGTTACATTAAATTCAATATGGCGCCCTATAGAGGACATAAAGTCAATTTATTATACCATGTTGGTATCAAATGAAAGAGCTGGACGAGAACATTACAAATATGTATATATATCATATTGTCTAAGTAAATAAATATATTTATACTATAAAAAACGTGTAAAAGTGAGACTGAGCTACGTACGGCGCGGCTGTATAATTAATACCTATTATACAATTAAACCTAAACAACAAAAATTAAAGCGGTTCGGCAAATACTTTATCACGAAAATATAACCCCATAATAATTGAAATAAAAAGTAAGTTCATAAACTAAAACCCAACTACTGTCGCATACTTATGTCGCCGAGTCGCCGTCGGCTACAAATTTTTATACCTATGTCTTGATTTCTGTTCGAAATATTTTCGATTCATACTTTTTAAGAGCGTGATTTTTCAGTAGTCGGGTTTTAGTTTTTGAACTTACATTTTTTGTGTTTGTATTTATGTTCGTTTTTTTACGATTTCACGCTAAAACGGCTGAACGAAATATGTATAGCCGTTTATAACAACAATGAATTCGTTACATACGATAGAACTCACGCCTTCTTCCTATGGGGCCAGGCAGAAACTACAGAACGCCACCTGCTACCTCCTAACCTACTCTTTTTGCTTCATTTACGTTAATTACGCTCATCTGTTTCCTTATACATCTAAGTACACACAACACAAACACATACACAACACAAACACAACACGTACACAACACACACTAACACCCTATATTTGTTTCCTTTTTTTCTACTTGTGTTATAATTATGTTGTGTTGTGTGCCTTTTTGTCTGTGCTAAATAAATGTATTTACTTTCTTTCTTATTTCTTTCTTTTACCTAATATATTCATGATACCTTACCATCGGCCTCGGTTGCCCATTAGCTTCACAAGAAAGGATTTCTGTCTCTGCTCCATAGTTGAATTCAACAGTCTCTTTTTCCTTTGTGGTGAATACTGGTTTGAACCCAACGATCACTTGGGTGGTAACTGACCGAGACTTGGTTGGGTTGCTGACTCGGCACGTGTACAGACCATCGTCACTTCGTGTCACGTTGTACAAGGTTAGTTCCTCGCTCGCTATTGCTACGCCACCCTAGAAGAATTGTACAATGTTAGAAATCTTCACTGCAACTGAGATAAAAATATTTTGTTACTGGCTGACCCAACAGACGTAGCTTTAGTCTTACAAATATCCCATAGAAAATAACTTAAATTTTTGCCCGAATTTTTCGGCCAACTTTAAAAAATTTTCTCCTCTCTAAATCTAAATCGGACTAAAAGAGGATAATTATATAAAAATAAAACTACATTCCTTCTCAAGTGATGCGCTTACCAACAATCAGCATTTAACTTCATTTTTATAGATTAAAGTTTTGCCTTGAAATCCGGCGTCGGACGAAAGTCTACGACGTCGGGGACGGGACGATGCGCCTCAAGCGGAGTTGGGCAGGACAACTTGTTAGACGCGGAGATGGCCGATGAGGTAAAGCGTAAAGTGTTGACCGAATGATGGCCAACGTTAGGCCAAAAGAACCAGGGCCATCCACAAGCACGTTGGGTCAACGCTATCGTCAAACTCGCGGGAACCACCTGGATGTGGGACGCACGGAACCGGGTATGACCGAAAAAAAGGGAGGCCTATACGCAGCAGTGGGTGATTTCAGGCTGAAATGATGAAGAAGTTTTGCCTTGAAACCAGCAAAAAGTTTCAGGCTCGTATTATGAAGTGTTAATATCAGTGCCTCCAGTCAAAAACGGCATAAGTCGAGTTATGCCCTTTTGTTTTTATAGCACCATTGTAATCTACGTGTTCTGTTACATAACATATCAAAAGGACATAACTCTAGCTGCATCCTAACATACTTTTTGGTAATATGTCAAAGGCATAACTCGACTGCGTCTAAAGGCACATCTATAGATATCAAGTAAATTTCACTGCTTAATAGACATAACTGCAAGAAACCCCAAAACACAATCGAACTAAAAGGCATAAATACAGTTAACTTAATTACAAAAAGACACAACTCATGTAGTTCCAAAGTTTTTTAAATATAGTAAGAAATAAATGTAGATAATCCCTTTGGTAAGCATGTTTGAAAGGGAACAAGTGCATTTGTTGCGTTTGCTTTAGGAAGTCTCAAGCGGTATATCCCCACTAAACACTTTATCGCTATTGGTGGATTAGCGTGTGGTGTACTGTTTTTAGAAATAAGTCGTTTTATTCCTTAATTTGTAATTTGATAATTTATTTTGTAATAATTAAATTAGTGTTACGCGTATTAATTTTCAAGCTTTTAAAAGTGATATAACATCATTAAGCTAGTATTCAAATATATAATGAGACTTCTACCATCTATATACACAGAATATCTTTATTTCTATAAGAATTTGCTGACTTCAGAACAGCAAAGAGCAGAAGACGATCCTGACTTGAGTTTTGTACCGGGCAATGAAGAGAACAGCGAGGACAATTGAAATGTTTTATTTAAACATTATGTATATACATATATAAACTCACTTAGCTTTACATACTCCTTTTGTTTCGTTTACGTTCATACATCTGGTCATACACGCACGAGTTACGAGTACCTGAGCATTCTGAAGAACATCACCAATTAGGTCACTATGTGTCCTTCTAGGGCGTCCCCTCCCGGTATTTCCAGTCACATCTGCTTTGTAAATACCTTTTGTTACTCGCCTTTCATTCATCCTCTCAACATGACCAAACCATCTAAGCATACTCCTTTCAATTTTTGTCACTACATCGTCTTTTAAACCGCACCGTTGCCTTATCACACCATTTTACAGCCTATCATTCATAGTCACGCCACACATGCTTTGCAAGGAACGCATTTCCACAGCATTTATTCTACTTTCATGCTTCTTCTGCCACACCCAACATTCACTTCATACATAGGCACCAGCACTCCAGCACCCCTTTGTGAACAGCTAGTCGAGACCTTTTGGGCATCGACTGGTTGATCACAATCGCATGTATAGGTACACTACTACTACCACTACTACTATTCACTTCTCGTATTTCCCGCATTTACTTTGCTTTCCACATCTTGTTCAATCTTTCCATCCCTTGTAAACTGACTCTCCAAATACATTATTACACTTACTTTCTCCATACTCTTATCATTTATGTTTACATCACACACCGATAGATCTTCTTCTCTTTCAAATACCATAAGCTTCGTCTTATTCACATTTATATTCATCCCTTTCTAATTATATGCTTCATCCATCACAGTCACCATGTCTTGTAACTGTTCAGCTCACGATGTAAGTAGAACTTGATCATCTGCGTAGAGAAGGTATTTGACAGGCAACTCATTCATGCTCAATCCGCACTCACCCCCTTTTACATTTAGCAAAAAACTATCCGTGTGCATGTTGAACATGGTGACGTGACGTGACGGCCCTGCGTAACACCTCTTGTGATGCAAAACCAGTCTAAGCATACCCCATTTAACACAAGCATTGGTATCCTTGTGGAAATATTTAAAGTGCCCGTACCAAGCGCCAGTCCGCAACGTACACGGATAGTGTTGACCACAGTTCTTCCCTCCACACCATGTAATAGGCCTTCTCCAAGCCAAAGAAAACACACTAGACTTTCTTGTTCTTTGTCAGATGTTTTTCGCCTATGCACCTTAAAGAGATCTGATCCATACAGCCCATTTTTTATCTAAATCCCGCCTGCACATCCAATATTTTCTCATCTATCGCTCTAATCACTCTATTTATTAAAACCTTCGCATAGAGTCTGCTGACAACACTCAAAAGACTAATGCCGTGACAGTTTTTGGACTGCTGCTGAGAGTCTTTTCCCTTATAAAGTGGTACGATTACAGCCTTGCACCAAAAAAACCACCTTGTATCCGTCGCACGGCCATTTCTCCAACACATATTAAAGATCCGTCACAACAGGCTTGCTCCCACCCCGTCACATGCCTTCAGTATTTCAGCAGACACTCTGCCATTCCCTGAGCTTCCCAATTTTCATTCCTTTCAACACTCTTACAATCTCATCTATTTCTATTTCATTTCCATCACGTGCATCTGAGCTAGAGTCTTCAAAACTTGCTTCTGTCCAGTTACCCACTCCTTGCACACTATCTTGACAACTGAATAAACTTCCAAAGTATCCCTTCTAGTGTTCCAAGACCTTTCATTCTTCGTTTAGTAAACATCCATCTTCTGCTCTTATAATAATCCTTCTCGATGGTCCTGTCACTCCATGAGCCAATCTTATCTGTTTCCAGAACAGCTTAACACATTGGCCCTGTAGTTATCAGAGAACTTCCTGTTATAGGCACTTTTCTTACTTTCATCCTTTTTCATTTTTACAATCTCTTTTACTGTTATGTGTTTTATTTAAAGTTTAGATTTAATAAATATTTAAATAAAAGATTTTCTAGACTATTGTTTTAATTATAGATTTTTTGTTCGATCGATAGCAGAAGGAAATAAGTCGTTACTATATTTGTCTTAGCGCCTGTTTCACCACCTACGATTAAGTTCCTATTAACTTACTTGGTAGATAATTTCATACAAATTCTGTTCCATTTTTGAATTTATTCGGTAAGTAGTGGGTATTCGGACATCGTGATATAGGCCCTTAGGCATTTATAAAATAAGGGAATAACTCGCAATATTACTTTAGATACGACCAACCTGACTAGTATAATTAACGTTATTCCCTTAACACTTCGTTAACAAGGGAACAACTCGAGAAAAACTAAAAAAAAATATAGTAGGAGTGACTGAATGTGGAAGTGATTACTATTAAATGAAAGGGCAATTTTTTATCTACAATACTAATTCGAAAGCAGTTATGATTTTAATTGCGAAATACTAAAAAACATTAAAAGTGTTGTTTTTTGCCTCTCCTGAAAAGTGACGAATTTGAGTTGTGCCCTTTTTTACTGGAGACACTGATATCTTGTTAAAGAAATAGCGTTTTCGACATTGCTTTTTCTTACTAGAACTGTGATGATTCTAAGAATGCAACACACCTCCCGAAAAATATGTGTCGTAATTTCGGCCAGCATTAGGCTGCCTGTCCACTGGAGCGGAGAGGAAATTAGCGGAGCGGAGATGTGCCATTATTAACCAATCAAATTCTATTGGTTAATATTGGCACATCTCCGCTCCTCTTTTCTCCTCTCCGCTCCAGTGGACAGGCAGCCTTATGTTGCGGATCATAGGTTGCGGATAATTTAAAGGCGTAAGTAAGCACGCCTCAGCGACGTCAGATGTCTCACCATCATAATATGAACCCTTGATCTGTCTTTCTAGCGAATATGTACGCAACGTACCTTAAACCAACGCAGTTGATCCGTGCTCGTATGTGGTATATCACATTTGATGTCAATTGTCTTGCCTTCCTGTACGACCACCGAGTTTGTAGGTATCTCTGGTATTAAATTATCTGAAACAACATTGTTTAGAATGAATGCCTCGCATAATATTGCTATTCGGGCGCATTAGTGTAAGGTGAACAACAGACTACTGTCAGTTGCTAATACAAAGATGCACAGCTACTATCAATACCTCTTTACATATCTACCAATTGCTTCTTCCAAGGAGCATAATTACTATCAATTGCTTCTTCCAAGGAGCATAACTCCTAATAGTGGAAAGTTAAAATAATAATTTATTTGATCCAGGTTGGTATCAATTGACCTAATACTTCGTAGACGTGAGTTGAAGGGAAAAGGTCTAACCCTACAGGAGAACAGAAGGTTATACGATCAACTCAGCACAGAGGTCCAAAAAAAAAGCCGCAAAGACTATGACCAGTACATCAACAATATCTGTGCTGATCTAGAACAGAACTCTGCGAAACATGAGACTAGAGATCTTTTCCGCAGGGTCAAAGAGCTGACTAAATCTCGTAATGCGAAAACCTGCACGATCGCAGACGAAGCAGGTAAAATACTCACAGAAAAAGATCAGGTTCTGGAACGCTGGAAACAGTACTGCACAACCCTTTATGACACCGGTCAACCAATCACAAGAGGCGCGCAGACAAATTTGCCACCTTGTGGTGGCAAATTTGTCTGCGCGCCTCTTCGAAATTTCGGGAAGAATTTCGGGTTCTTGTGAACCCGAAATTCTGCAGTCAGAGATCGAACATGCCCTTGGATGTCTCAAGGATAGAAAATCTCCAGGTAAAGATGGAATTCCCGCCGAGTTACTAAAAAACCTAGATTCCAAAGGTGTGAAACAGATTCTAAGCATCTGCAATTCTATCTGGAAGACCAGGAGATGGCCTGAAGAGTGGACGGAGTCCGTGTTTGTTCCACTTCATAAGAAAGGCTCCACCAAAGACTGCAGCAACTACAGGACCTTGGCACTTATTCCACATGTCAGCAAGATACTCCTGTACATAATTAACAACAGGCTGAAACACTTTCTCGTGCCACAAATTCCAGAAGAACAAGCAGGTTTTGTTAAAGGCAAAGGCACGCGGGAACAAATCCTGAACGTTCGCCAAATCATAGAAAAGAGCCGGGAATTTAACAGCCCTGTGTTGTTGTGTTTCATCGACTACACCAAAGCCTTTGATTGTGTGGAGTGGGACAAGCTATGGGAGGTTCTAAAGGACATGGGTACGCCCCTACATCTTGTTGACCTAGTCCGATGCCTCTACATCAACAACCGCTCTTTCGTCAAAATAGACACCGACTGTTCAAATGTGTTCTCGATCAAGAAAGGCGTAAGGCAAGGATGCATCCTCTCACCTCTGCTCTTCAATGTATATGGAGAGTATATCATTCGCAAAACTCTTGAGGGCTGGGAAAAGGGGTTTGCTGTTGGTGGAAAGCGCATTTCCAATCTGAGGTACGCTGACGACACCGTTCTCATCGCTACAACATTTGACGACATGAAGGATATACTGCACAGTTTGGAGGTGGAAAGTGGCAAATTAGGGCTTGCAATAAATAGGCAGAAAACCAAGCTTATGGTGATAGACCGTGCGGGTAAGCTATCGGGTGCCTATAATATCCAAGGCATCGATACTGTGGACAGTTTCGTTTATCTGGGCTCTAGCATTAATAGTGAGGGCAGCTGCGTCCCAGAAATAAAACGGCGGATAGCCATGGCTAAAGATGCTATGACCCGCCTTCAGAACATCTGGAGAAATCGTGGTATAAGCTATAAAACCAAAGCCCGATTGGTCAGAGCACTAGTTTTCCCGATTTTCCTCTATGGAGTTGAGACGTGGACAATCCGAGCAAGAGAAAGACAGAGGATAGACGCATTCGAAATGTGGTGTTGGAGGCGGATGCTCCGAATTCCATGGACAGCCAAACGCACAAACGTGTCTATCCTTTCCCAACTCGACATCAAGATCCGATTGTCTACAGTTTGCCTACAGCGTATTCTAACATATTTTGGCAACATAATGCGAAGGGGAGATAGCAACCTTGAAAAACTGGTCATTGTTGGCAATACCGAAGGAAAGAGAGCACGAGGCCGGTCGCCAACACGATGGTCCGACCAAGTAAAAGAAGCTACTTCCTCAAGCAAGTTTCAACAGGTGGTGATGGCAACTTTGGACCGGGACCGATGGAGGCAGATTGTTCGTTTAAAGGGGTCCAGTGACCACGATCCTCAGTAATGAGGGACCGATTGAAGAAGAAGAAGGTATCAATTGCTTCTTCTAAGCAGCATAACTACTATCAATTGCTTCTTCCGAGGTGTATAACTACTATCAATTGCTTTTTCCAAGGTGCATATAATTATATACCTACAACTAATTGCTTCTTCCAACGAGACGTAGATTAACCGGACGAGCTTCTACATATAAAAGTCTATTACTCCTAGTAAAATACATGCAAAATATGGATACCTCCCTCACCTCTGACTATAACTTCGTACAGTTCGGTGTCATTCCCCAAAACGTTTTCTGCGCGGCATACGTACATCCCTTTTGACTCGCGGTCGATGTTCTTGATGATTAAAGTCCCGTCGTCTTCCATTTCGTACCATTCAGACCCTGAGGAAATAATAAATAACTTTGCTAGAAAATCATTTAAGTGTTTCCATAATATTGTTATGTTGGCAGCCGAAGTCTACCTGCGGCACCCTCGCGGCTACTTAACTGCCCCGTTTGTCTCGTGGCAATCGGGTTCGATTCCCGGGGCTGGCAGAGTTATTGGTGTCATATACTATGTAGGTTGGTTCTGATAGATATGTCTTGTCATGTGAATAATTGGTTATCTGTGCTTAATAAAGATGAGTCTTGGTCAACCCGTCTTTTCATTTACAACATGGTGGCAGCGGTGCTGAATAATTATTTAAAATTATCACCCAATAATCCCGGTTCAGGCTGCCTGTCCACCGGAGCGGAGAGGAGAGGAGAGGAGTGGAGATGTGTCATTATTAACCAATGAAATCAAAACTCCGCTCCAGAGGTGCGATTCTATTGGTTAATTTTGGCACATCTCCGCTCTTCTCCTCTCCTCTCCGCTCCAGTGGACAGGCAGCCTTAAGCTCAGAAAGTCAGCTAAAGTGATAGTGATTTTCGTAAAACACTGAAAACAATGGAACACGCACGGCTTCCGGCGGAATTGTGTCTGGAAGGTGGGCCGGCTAGTCGGGCCGAAGCGTGGCAAAAATGGCTGAAGCAATTCAACGTGTTTCTAAAAGTGTCTGGTGTCCACAAAGAAACAACTGATGTCAAAGCCAGTTTATTGGTGAATTTGGTTGGATCCGAGGGATACGACGTGTATACAACTTTTAAATTCACCAAAGTCGAAAATAAAGAATGCTTTGATACGCTCGTGCTTAAATATAATGAACATTTTGGAACCAAACAGAACACTACGATGGCTCGATTCAAGTTTTTCACAAGAAACCAGGATGAAGGCGAATCTATAGATGACTATGTGACGGTCTTAAAGCTTCTCACTCAGCGATGTGAGTTCGAGCATTTAGAAGAAGGCCTGGTGCGAGACAGGATTGTGTGCGGGGTCCGAGACAGCAAGCTGCGCGATCGACTACTCAGGGCAGACGATCTCACTCTGGCAAAAGCTGTAAGAGTTTGTCAAGCTAACGAGATGTCCACAGATGCAGATAGAGGGCACCAAGACTCAGGTGGTAGCAGTGGACGCGATGTACGCGCGCGGCGCGTACCGTTCGGGCTCGAGCAGGGGCGCAGCGCGAAGCGGTGCCGGCACGTCGGCGGTGGCGGCCGGGCGAGCACGCGGCTGCGGGGCCGTTGCGCGCCTGCCGCAGCGTGGCGCGTACGCTCAGGGCGGCGTGCCAAAAATGTTATGTGCTGCGTGCGGTATAGGTAGTTGTGATAGCGATAAATGTGCGGCTAAAAATGCAATGTGCTTCTGGTGCAATGAAAGAGGACATTTTAAAAACATGTGTCGGAAATTGCGTAGGCGAGTATTACAAATCAACGCCGGTGTCGAGTCCGGCGCCGATGTGATTGGCAGTCAGGACGACGATGGGTTGTACTATATTTCTGTGCTATCTGGGAAGATGGATCGTAAGGACTCTAAATGGTATGAAAATTTGATTTTTAAATGTACTGGGGCTAGTGAAAGTTTTAAGTTAAATTCAGGATCAGATTTAAATGTAATTTCACTTAGAACATTTCAGGGACTAGGGCTGCCAAACGAAATTATAAGTTCAGATAACACGAGGGCGCAATCATTTTGTGGCAATTATATACCGATAGCTGGTTATTGCTATCTAAAATGTACTTATAAAAACATAGATTATACATTACGTTTCATTATTGCCGATTTTGATTGCCAAAGTGTGTTAGGTAGACATGCTTGTGAAGAGTTGGGAATGGTGAAACGTATATTATCCCTCAACTTAAATGCCTATGCAGATCTGTTTCAAGGTTTAGGTAAATTACCCGGTAAATATACCATTGTAATAGATCAGTGCGCCCAGCCGTCAGTCTGTCCGGTTAGAAAAATACCCATAGGTGTTCGTGACAAGTTATCGCAAGAAATGGTGCGCATGGAGAAAATGGGAGTGATCCGTAAGGTGGCTCACCCGACACAGTGGGTGAACGGTATCGTAGTGGCGGCCAAGAAGGACGGCACCATCCGCGTGTGCCTCGACCCGCGGCCGCTGAACCGCATCCTGCGGCGCACACAGTACCCGCTGCCGACGCTCACGGAGATCGCTACCAAGCTCCAGGGGGCGCAATATTTCAGTAAGTTAGATGCTCGTTGTGGGTTCTGGATGGTAGAAATCGACGATGCCATTGCTGACCTTTGTATCTTCGGGACGCCGTTCGGTAGATTCCAATTTTTGCGATTACCATATGGAATCAACTGCGCTTCAGAGGTTTTCCATCAAATAATTCGACAGATACTCGAAGACCTGGAGGGAGTCGACTCATTTATCGATGACGTGATCTGCTGGGGCTCCAGCAAAGTTCAGCACGAAGAGCGTCTGAAGAGATTATTAGATAGGGCGCGAGAAGTAGGCATAAAATTTAACGAAGCTATATGTGAGTTTCAAGTGAGACTGGTGACTTACTTAGGCCACGTTTTTAGCGCGGAGGGCATCGCCATATATAGAAACAAAATAAAACCAATAGAGGAAATGCCAGCTCCGGAAGACAGGCCAGCGCTTGAGAGATTTTTAGGCATGATAAATGACCATCTGTATATGGGAGTTGGACCAAGTGCTGCCCAGAACGGACACATAGTGCATAATGTTCCTTGGGTTTATACTAGTCTCTAAACCAAAGCTCTTCAAAATCTATCCACGGAGTTTTGAGAAAAACTATCTTTATACCATTCCCCCTCTAAAAAGCTTATTTTATTCACTGAAAACAGTACTACAGTGCACTCAATGCTATACAACCTCCTTAACACTTTCGAGTCCACCCATTTTCATAGAACTCATAACTCATCATTCCGCCATAAAAGTCTATGACTTTTATTATTCGTAGTTGAAAGTGAAACCTCCGGGAGGTTTCACTTCCAACGTCCGCGAGGGCTCCCGGCATCCCATACCCAAGTAGATGAACCCTCCAGGAGGGCTCCCGACACTGAACGTCTACATTTAAAATGAGCCCTCCACGAGGGCTCCCGGCATTCCATATCCAAATAGGTGAACCCTCCAGGAGGCCTCCCGACACTGAACGTCTACATTTAAAATGAGCCCTCCACGAGGGCTCCATATATGGAAGTTGGACTAGGTGCTGCCCAGAATGGACACATAGTGCATTATGTTCCTTGGGTTTTTACTAGTCTTTAAACCAAAGCTCTTCAAAATCTATCCACGGAGTTTTGAGAAAAAATATCTATTGTTGAGTATTTTTTATTGATGAAAAAAACATTTAAAAACACATAAAAAAATATAAATGTAGCCCACCGATAACGGGAACAAAGGTCCAAGACAACACTTGCTCCGATATATTTTCACTGCACTGGGCTGTCTTGGACTGTCGTGACTTTTTTTGGTTATACTACTTGTCAAGACAAAGCCAACGAGTCCAAACACGATCGTCCTATCTTGTTTGGTTGAGGAGTTCCTATGGCCACCTTCCGGTTCCATCATCAGACCCTGGATACAACCTAGTGTAATAGTACTTGCCAATACGTATCCTATTAAACCACATACGATGGGGCTAAAGCACTTGTATATTCAATGAGTTCAAAAACGATGGTGCTGTCTTGTTTGGTTGAGGAGTTCTTTTCGCTACCTGCTGGCTCCATCATCAGACCCTGGATACAACTTTGGGCTATACTACTTGTCGAGACAAAACCATAGAGTCCAAACACGATCGTCCTATCTTGTTTGGTTGAGGAGTTCCTATGGCCACTTCCAGTTCCATCATCAGACCCTGGGCACCACTTAGTGTAATAGCACTTACCAATACGAATCCAATGAAACCACATACGACGGGGCTAACTCGTTTCCTTGAGGAGTGCCCGTGACCACCTTCCAGCTCCATCATCAGACCCTGGAGCTATAGGACCACATCTTCTGAGGCCCTATAGCACTTGTCAAGATAAAACCAACTAGTTCAAACGCAGCAACGTTATCTTATAGATTTCGAATAATAAAATAAAATGAATAAATAAAACTACCAGCAAAACATAATAAAATCTTTTTAACCCGGGAACCAATTTTTTTTTTTGTATTTTATTTACCGTCATATATAAGCCAGGAAAGTACATGTACGTGGCAGACGCCTTATCGCGAGCAGCGTTACCCGAATTTACCTCAGAAAAGTAAGTGAGGAAGTAGAAGAACAATCGTGTTTTCTGATAGAAAACGTACGTTTCAGTGCCAGCAAAATAGAACTCATAAAGAACGCTATGAAAGAGGATATAGAATGTCAATTACTTATAAAATACATTCAAGGAGGGTGGCCGCTGAACAAATATTCAGTCGACGAACGAGTAAGAGGTCAGTGGTCGAGCTTTGGTTTCATTGATGGAATCATATTTAGAGATAACCTAGTTTATATACCGAAAAGCGTTCGGTCGGAAATGCTGAGTAGGTTACATGACGGTCACATGGGCATAGACAGGTGCAAGCGTCACGCTCGCGAGGTGATGTTCTGGCCGAGTATGTCACGTGACGTGGAGCAGATGGTGCGCCGGTGTCATGCATGCATCGAGCGCGCGCACCATCCTGCACGAGAGCCACTTATTCCGCATCAAATACCGCCCTTGCCGTGGGCCAAAGTGGGCTCAGATATTTTTCAATACGCTGGAAAGTATTTTTTAATCTTAGTTGGTTATTTTTCTAATTTGATTGAAGTCAATCCCTTAACAAATATAGGTACGAAGGCAGTAGTGACCGCCATGCGAGATCAATTCGCGAGACACGGGATCCCGCAGGAGTTGGTCTCTGATAACGGTCCAGCTTACATATCGAAAGAGTTTGATAACTTTTGCTCTGAGTGGGGTATTGAGCATACAACCAGTTCGCCAAACTATGCTCAATCAAATGGGCTTAGTGAAAGAAGTGTACAAATAATTAAAAATATTTTGATAAAGTCCATAAACTCGGGGACAGACTTTTACTTGGGACTTTTAAACTATAGAGCTACGCCACGTAATGGAATCAGTTCGCCGTCGGAACTGTTAATGGGGCGGCGACTCAATACTAGGT